>CM038679.1:355580672-356266392 GCA_021605205.1 Aegilops longissima
CAGGCGTCCAGATCGGACAGGCTCAAGAGGAAGGCGGTGAGTTGACACACCGCGAGAGGTAAAACAATAACCTGTCCTGTAATTATAGAATTTAAAATATGACAACACCCTTTGTTGCAGCGCGGAAGAAGAATAACGGACTATATCAGGAGACCCTACCAATCACGCCTCCACCCGGCCGGGTTGCAGGAACCGGCTTTAGGGAGATCTTGAGACCTGAGGCAGCACCGCATGGCTCTCCAGGAGAGTCTGAGACATGCTCTCAGCCCGCAATTCAAGTAGAGGCGCCATGAATCACAGGTGCCGACGATTCGTACATCGAAACAACATCTTTTCCGAAGAGGCGTCTAATGCCTTCAATTCGGTGGACGCGTACGTCCAAGCTGCTCAGGGCGGGCTTGCCTAAGCAAGAAATTGTGATAAGTATGTATAGCAGTAGCCCCTGAGACTTGAAAGCAGTTGAAGCAACAGTTTTAGAGATCAATTCATGTACATGTCCTTGTAAGAGAAAGAGCGAGCAATTGTTTGGGAGCTGGAGGAATGCAAAGGCCGACCTAAGGGCCATGATTGCCAAGTTAGAGGAACCCCAAAGGCCCTAATCTGGTGACCATTATCACAATTGTGCGAAAATGCACCAGTTAGTAAATCAATAATATGACAAATGCAGCCGAAAATTCTGCGGAACAATCCGGGAGTGAATCCAGGAGGGTGTAGGAGAGGAGCATATCGCATCTCAAAAAGTAGCTAGAGGTGGCGGCGCATTCTTACATAAGTTAGGCGGAGAAAACGATCTTCAAGATGCCAAAGTCCAGCTGGGCGTGGATTTAAAAGATCTCCGATGCTCATTTGGCGGACTCCATGAAGGAGTACAAGAGGCTTCGACGCGACATTTCTGATGAAGTGCCTAGATGGCTGTTATATAGTTAAATGAGGAAGTATATTGAAAGGATTTTGCTTGCGGGGAATGTTAGCGAGGTCGCCCGAGGAGGAGATGCCCTCTTACGCAAATGATTTATTACAAGACCTTTCGTGTTGCCGCAGCCAGGCTCGACAAGTGATGCGAGGTGTTGCTCGGGCTTTGTGGCCATCAAACCTCTTGCCGAATGGCATGGGGAACTTGTTGACCTGCTTCAAAGGAGCCAATGGCGCTTCCATCTATGGAAGGTATCAGCATGCCGGCAAGGAGCAAGAGAAGCACAGGCAATGGTGAAGACACACTACACCAAAGCTGGACCGAACCATATGGCGAAGTGGGACCGGCGGGGCCCGATGGGCAAGAAATTCCCGTTAATGCGGTGTATAACCGGTGGCGTTAACCGCTAAGTATTCTCAACAGGATTGTAAGCTAGATAGCATGTTGGGCCGGTATAGAAGAGGAATGTAATCAGTCCAAATAGTATGTAAATTAATGGGCATTATTAGCCCTAGCGGATTAAAATCATTTGTCATGGCGAGACCTTTTAAGCTTCCCCCGGGCCTATAGTCAGGGGGTGTGTTGAATACCCGCTCAGCTATACAAAATCGAGGTATGCGTGGAAACAAAGGCGTAGGGGTCATAAGTGCTTGAGCAGACAAGTACCCAACTAGTTATGTTATATTACATGGATAGTAAAAACATCTTCGAGAGAATAGTTCGTTAGGGGTTCCTTTCCTGAGTACGCATGCTGACGATGCACATGTCAGGACTACGAGCGATGGCATGGGATACAAGACTTACGGGGATCTATGTTATGATAGCGAATACATCTTTTGTTCACCGACCGAATATTCTCTTAAGGAAGCTAGATTTAACAACTTCACCCGGTCGAGGTACACATCCATTTGAACCGGCGATAACAATCGAGAGGTGCTCCTTATGCCCTAGCCGAATTTAATTGGAGCGTGGGGCATACACAAAAGCGAACAACCCAGCTTGGCAACATTTTAAGTCATATCGATGCATATAATGGTGAAGAAAAGGCACATATGGAAAAAGAATGCATATGCTAGAGAAAGCCATGTGAGTAATCATTTAAGCTTCCATATAGGAAGCCCCGGTATTAACTTACACACTTAGTCGGCGGACTCATCGGAAACCGCCTGTATTAGATCTTGTGTGAAGATAGAAAAAGGTCGAGAAAGGAAAAGGGATGGGGCATAATTAAAAGGGAGGGGTTAGGGAGGCGAACCTTTGTGTTAGGGCTGAACTTAGAATCTCCGTAGTCTTGCCCGCGTTCCATGGGTTATTTCGAGTCATTATCGGATGCATTACGTGGCGTCAGCTCCTCCGGTGAGAACTTTGTCAATGCGAAGGACCCTCCCACTTGGGTTTGAGTTTGTCCTTCTTCTTCTCGTGAGTCGTAGAACAGGCTTCGCCAATATTCTAAGTTTGGCCTGCACTTCCTGCTTTGTGTAGTCGGAGCCTGCTGCTGATAGAATGCGAGCGGGCTTTTGCGACATCGCGCTCCTCCTCCGGGGCATCCAAATTATCCTCCGATCTAACTCGGCTTCCTTCTCTTCGTACATGTATGCGCTTGGCGAATCATGTATTATGTCGCAAGTATCTGCTTCCTTGCCCGTACACCATAAAATGGTGTGTATCCGGTGGTGCGATTTGGCGTGGTCGTAGCCCCAAAGTGCGGGTCGAGCTCCTCCACCCAGTCTTGTCTCGGACTCTGTCAAGATCGCACTAGCCTAAATTAATACCGCTCATAATGAGACCATTTCCCGCTCTACTTGGCCGTTGGTTTGGGGATGGTAGATGGAGCGTGTCGAGCTTGATGCCCATTTTTGCGCGCAAGTTTCCGCCGTCGGTTGTGAAATTTGAGCCATTATCGGTGATGATGCTATGGGGACACCGTGTCGATTGTACGGCCCCGGATATGAAGTCTATAAGCGGTGGGGTCAGCCGTTTTAACTGGTTTAGCTTCTATCCATTTGGTGAATTTGTCCACCATGAACAATAAGTATTTCTTCTTATGGCTTCCCCTTTAAGAGGTCTGACCATATCCAGCTCCCAAACCGCAAAGGGCCGCGTTATGGGATTGTTTGGAGGCGGTAGGGGCATCATGACTCGATTGGCAAAGAGCTGGCAACCAAGCGCAATATTGGACAAGGTCTTGTGCTTCCGCTCGGGCCGTCGGCCAATAGAAACTGTCTGGAAGGCATTAGCGACTAATGCCGAACCGCGGCGTGGTGCCCGCCCGGTGGCATGGATTTCAGCCAGAGCTCCGCCCTTCCTCTTGGAGATGCATCTTTGTAGCACTCGGTGGCGCTTTTCTTGTAGAGTTCCCTTCGTAGACTTTGTAAGATTTAGGCGCGGACAATGCAGCATCTTCATTTTGGTCTTGAGGAGCTCTTGCCTATTTAGGTAGGCCAAGAAGGGCTCGGTCCCGAGGCGATTACAACCTTGATTTACGTGGGCGAGGGCGTTATTCGAGGTAGAACCTCCGACTATGTCGATGGTTCGGACTCGGGGATGTATTCGGGTCCGTGCTAGTATTGCGGACTCTCCTTCCCATACTACGGACGGCTTGAGCGAACGTTCAAGAATATGTTAGGTGGGGCAGTGGCGTTTAGCGCCCGATGTGGCGAGGACATCCGCCCGGCAGATTGTTTTCTCGAGCCACATGGTGGAATTGAGCCCCTCGAACGAAAGTGACATTTTGGGTACCGCATTCGGTGAGCCGCCATTTTCGGTCCTTGGCATCAAAATCTCCGTTTATCTATGATATTGCGAGGTTGAGTCCTGCGCACTTCTAGGCGTTGAATGCCCATAGAGACTGCCATCCGAAGACCGTGCTGTGAGCCTCATAATCGGCTGCATTGTTGGAGTCATGTATAGTATTTGGAGGGCGTACTAGACGTGTGCGCGGTGGGAGATGTCGGGACTACCCTGCTCCCAATCGGCCAGCATTTTAGAGCCGTCGAAGTGCATGATCCGATTTGAGTATCGCCCGTACTCTTTAGGGAGTTAAACTTACATCCGTCGGACGAAGTCAGCCAACACTTACAACTTGATGGCCCGCGTGGTTTATGCGTTATGTCGAACGGAAGGAGCTCAATAGCCCACTTGGCAATCCGGCCCGTAGCATCGCGGTTATTTATTATGTCATTGGGTGGTACTTCGGAGGCCACCGTAATCGAACACTCTTGAAAGTAGTGGCATAGCTTCCGGGATGCCATGAACACCGCGTATGATATTTTTTGATAGTGTGGGTATCGGGATTTGCATGGGTTTAGGACCGTGGACACGTAGTAGACCGGCTTCTGGAGCGGGTATTTGTATCCGTCGGCCGCTTGTTCGACGGCGAGCACTACGCTACGACTTGGTGCGTTGCAGCTATGTACAACTGCATGGGTTAAATCGATATTAGTATTGTTAATCTTGGATTACTGGCCAATAAGGTCTTTATTTCATCCAGTCGAGGCGCGGCTGCCTCGTCCCTCTGGCTGTTTGGTGCGCGAAGAAGATGATAAGCGATAGTGCATTTTCTCCTAACACGGAGATAAAGCGGCTGAGAGCAGCACGCATTCGACTAGCTTTTGGATGTGCTTGAGGTCATTGGTATAATGGCTGTGTGAGCTTCAGTTTTGCGGATTCGCCTCAATTCCTCTGTTGGAAGCGATGAAGCGAGTAGCTTCCCGAGGGCGCCAAAACACTTTTCGGATTCAGCTTGATGTCGTATGTCCGGAGATTGTCGAATGTAAGCCTCAAGTCATCTATTAGGGTTTCGACATGTCTTGTTTTTATGACCACGTCGTCACGTATACCTCCTTTGTTTTGCCGATTTGTTTTTCGGGCATGTTTGAATCATCGTTGGTCGGTTGCACGGCGTTCTTAAGCCGAAAGGCATAGTGTTGAAGCAAAAAAGGCCATATGGCGTTATGAAAGCTGTTGCAGCTTGGTGGACTCTGCCATCCTTATTTGATGGTATCCGGTATCGTCAAGGAAACACAGCGAGCCGTGTCCAGCTGTGGCATCGATGATTTGATCGATGCGAGGGAGGGGAAAGGGATCCTTGGGGCAAGCCATGTTGAGGTCTTTGAAATCGACACATAGTCGCCAGGATTTATCGTTCTTTGGCACTATCACCAAATTTGCCAGCCAATCCAGATGTTTGATATCTCTGATAAATCCGGCCTCGGGTAAGCAGCTAACTCTTCCCCCATTGCACTGTCGTTTGGGCTCGAGAATCGCCTTAGAAGTGCCTTGTTGGTTTATATCCTTTTGGAATGTTGAGGCTATGTTAAGCCCGGTCTGCATGGGATGCCCGGCATGTCCGATGGGTGCAGTGAAAATGTCCCAATTCTGCATAAGAAATCTCGTAGTCGGCATCGATCATGAGGCTCATTTGTGTCGATGGAAGCTGTCTTTTGGGGTCCGTTTGGTGGACCTGGAATTTGACTATCTCGTCGCAAGTTTGAATGAGGTGGACTTGGTGCGTTTTCTAGTATCCGTCGTCCACATCCACGATGGCCTGAGTGTTGTTAGTTCTTGGTGCTAGGGCTTCGAGATAATGCCTCGAGGCTAGAGCTGCGGTTTTATTTTGACCGAAGCGCAACATCCGGATCGCGGCTATAGTGATGATTCCATTGGGTCCGGGCATTTTAAGCTTCATGTACCCATAATGGGGTGCAGCTTGAAAGCTTATAGCAGCGTCCCGCCCTAGAAGGCGTGGTATCCATTGTTAAAGGAGCAACCTGGAATGTGATTTCCTCGGACCAATAATTCTCAAAGTGCAAGAATACCACATCAAGTGTGATTTTTCCGCTTTTGCGCTTCTGGGTAGGGATAATTCCCACGAAGGTCGTGCCGCTTCGTTCAATCGGCTTTTATCTATCTCCATCTTGTTGGCGTTTCTTCATAAATCAGATTTAATCCGCTTCCGCCGTCCATGAGTACTTTGTTGAGCGAAAAGCCATCTGATCGGACTAAGGACGGGCGGTGGTGCGGACAGCCGGGATTGAGGTTCATCAACGGCATTAAAGTTATAGCGATGTCGTTCAAGGGCTTATTTTAGCCACCACGGTAAATTTCAGCGAGATCTTGGCCGAGCTTCGCTTAGCGCCTATTGTTTGAGGCGAAAGTCTCGGAAGGCTTATTACCGTATTGTGTTTCTTGGCGGGATGTTCTTCGTTTATGGCCCAAGAAGATCCTCGCCACTTTTGCCACCTGCCGGAGTATCAACATGCCTCAAGCCTATGAGTAGGTGTTGTGTCACGGAGTACTATGGACTTACATGCCCGTCGAGCCATTCTTCCAATTCGGATCTCCATACTGGCATGGGCTTTGGTTTCTTAGGGGGTTGGGTCGGACGCCTTACGAGTTAAATCCGTTTAGTTCAGGACAAAGGTTTTGGCTAGGCGGTACTATCCCAAAATTCTGTTTGGGTCTTCCAAGCGCTCTCCATCCACAGTACTTCCAGTACTATGGTTGCCAAATCATGGCGTACTATGTCGCATGGCTTGTAGCATTGAGAGTCCTTCGTCCGTGCAGTTTTTGCAGAAAAGTGAGACCATGTCCTCTTCGCGGCAGTTCCTAACCTTGCTAAGCGCAAGGAGGAATCTAGCCCAGTAGCGATGTACGATTTCCTGGGGCTCTTTCCTGATGCGGGAGAGACAGTTTAGGTCTAGCTTAAAGTCCAGATTTTGATCCGATCTAACGCCCGAGGGCCAGTCGAGCTAAACAGCTCAGGATCCAGGGTGCACAATTTCTTCGGCTCGATGCCCGATTCTAAGTCCGGGACCTGGGTCAGGTTTTCCTTTGAGCAGGTCTTTGGCTCAAGGAGTTCGGTGATCCGGACACAGCTTGTCCTCAAATTTGAGGGGCAATCCGCGTGTGGTTCCTCCACAATCGCTATCTCGTGGGTGGCCGGCGGGGACCTGATGTCCCTTTGGTCGGGTTTAAGCCCGATCGGTCGTAGTCATAACGACCCCAGGCGGCGATGCGATCCAAGAGCTCGTTAAGGGAGGAGAGCTCCATTGGATCCATCTGTTGGCAAGTTCGAGCGGCGTGCGGGTTATGATTGATGACGAGAAGTCATCGTCGGCGCCACCGCCGATGGGGCGTCCATGATAAACCGTCGAGCGGGCGTGCGGCCTGGCCGAGCCCCCTCCGAAATAATGTCGTCTGGACAATGAGGCGAGCCATCGAGGCTGCGGCGGCGACAGAAGAACTCTCAATGAAAGAACCAATGTCGGTGTCAAAACCGGCGGATCTCAGGTAGGGGGTCCCGATCCGTGCGTCAAGGCTGATGGTAATAGGAAGCAAGGGACAGGGATGTTTACCTAGGTTCGGGCCCTCTCGATGGAGGTAAAACCCTAAGAGCTAGCCTATGATGGTATGATTGTGATTGCGATCGGCCTTCTAAGGACCAACCTCTCCGGTCTATATAGGCACCAGAGAGGGCTAGGGTTTACAAGTAGATCTACCACGAGATCGTCGAGGCTAAACCCTAAGAGCTAGCCTATGATGGTATGATTGTGATTGCGATCGGCCTTCTAAGGACCAACCTCTCCGGTCTATATAGGCACCAGAGAGGGCTAGGGTTTACATGTAGATCTACCACGAGATCGTCGAGGCTAAACCCTAAGAGCTAGCCTATGATGGTATGATTGTGATTGCGATCGGCCTTCTAAGGACCAACCTCTCCGGTCTATATAGGCACCAGAGAGGGCTAGGGTTTACATGGAGTCGGTTACAAGGAAGGAAATATAATATCCGGATCGCCAAGCTTGCCTTCCACGCCAAGGAAAGTCCCATCCGGACACGGGCCGAAGTCTTGAGTCTTGTATCTTCACGCTTCAATAGTCCGGACGTAGTACACAGTCCGGCTGTCCGGATAACTCCTAATCTAGGACTCCCTCAGTGGTTTCCATTCCTTCTTGGTGGTGGCGGTAGTGGGGGAAGACCGGCGTTGCCCTGAGGACGATCCTCACGAGGCTGGTCCCTCCAAGCGCCCTCGCGAGGATGATCCTGCCAACAGTCCTCACGAGGCCGGTCATGCCACTCCTGGCGCAGGCCACGGTCATCCCAGTGTCTGCCTCCACATCCTCCTCCTCGCTCGTAGCCCTGGTCGCTGCGCTCGGGGCGTCGACCGAAGAGTCCTTCACGAATGGTTCTGATCTCTTGACAGTCGCTGGTGTTGTGGGTGTTTAGGTGTGAAAGGCGCAGAACGGTAGGCTGCTCTTGGATGACTCGGGCTGGTCTCTGCCTCGCTTGGTGTCCGGCTCTGCTGTGCTCACGGCTACTCCCTTGCGTTTCACGTCCTTAGCCTTGGCTTTCTTCTGCTCTAGGTCCGTGGCCGGCAGCTCGAGGAGGGAGAGGCGCCCCTCCTCAGCTCTTGCGCACTTGGTCGCTAGGTTGAACAACTCCTGAGACGTGCACAGCTCCTCGTGGATAGCAAGCTCTTCCTTCATCTTGGCGTCATGAGCGCCATCGGAAAAAGCAGAAATGATGGCCTCGTCCGTCACCTTGGGGATCTTGAGGCGGATGTTGTTGAAGCGCTGGATGAACTTCTGGAGGGTCTCTCCTAGTTGTTGCTTGACACGGCGCAGGTCACCCCCGGCCGGTGGGCGGTCACAAGTGCCCTGAAAATTGGCGATGAAGCAGTCGCGCATCTCGTCCTAGGGGGAGATCGAACCCTGGGGCAGGTTCAGTAGCCACGAACGGGCGCCGTCTTTGAGTGCCATGGGGAACCAGTTCGCCATGATCTTTTCATCACCGTCGTCCACCTCGATGCTTTGCTCGTAGAGCTGCAGGAACTCTGCAGGGTCGGGGGTGCCGTCGTAGCGAGGAGGCAGATCCGGCTTGAACTTGCCCGGCCAGGCGACGCTACGCAGCTCGGGGGTGAAGGCGTGGCAGCCGGCCGTGGTCGCTAGGGCCCATCTTGGGGGTGGAGCTTGATCTTGACGCACACGTGCCACTACAACGACCGGTGTGGGGCCCTGCCGCGGTGAATGATCCTAGTGCGGCGGTGCGAGGAGCAGCGGAGCGTTCTCGTGCGATGGAGGGACATCTTGACATCTTCCTTCTTCGCGCGTGGGCGTGGGACGCGGCGGGTCGCGTCGTGGGGCTGCGCGCCTTGGTGCCAGGGCGCCATCTTGGGGCACAGGTGGTGGAGGCGCTCCGTGAGCTACGTCGCCCGTAGCTGGCGGAGGGTGAGGCAGAGAGAGGAACGGCGCAGCGGAGCCCCCTGCGGCACGGACGAGCTCGGCGATGCGGTCAAGCTAGTCCTCCTAGAGGTCGTCGACCGGGCGATAGCGTAGGAGCTCGTGCGCCATGAGGAGCGCGGCCCGTGCGTCCATGGGAGCGCGAGGAGCATGGGACGAGGAACCGGCAAGGGTCAGCGATGGAGTGGCGGTGCGGCCATCCCGCCGCACCGAGGGGTGCAGCGAGGACGCTTGCTGCTCGTTCCCCGCCGGACCGGTGGCGGCGTTGGCGGCGAGGAGGCGAAGAAGCGGTGAGTGGCCCCCGGCCGGAACTATGCGAGCTACGCTGAGTGGCTAGAGCAACCGGCGCCCGGCTTGCGAAGCGGCGTCGACCATGGAAGCAGCGAACAGCTGGCGCGAGCGGTGGGAAAAGCTCCGCGCACCTACAGCGCGCCAAATGTCGGATCACGAGTTCGGCAAAACCCTTAAGGTTGAACACTTTGAGTGCGCGAAAATTTCCTCCCCTACCGATCTCGTCCTAGCTCGCTAAGATTTCACGGACGAACTCGATGAACTCACAACACAAAGACACAAGATTTATACTGGTTCGGGCCACCATTGTGGTGTAATACCCTACTCCAGTGTGGTGGTTGTGGATTGCCTCTTGGGATGATGATGAACAGTACAAGGGGAAGAACAGCCTCCTGAGGTTGAGGCGTTCTTGTGCTTGGTGTGTGGCTAAGGATTGGCTCATAGCTAGATGCATCTACTGTGGTGGCTAGTTCTACTTATATAGGCCCTGGTCCTCTCCCGAAATATTGAGCAGGAAGGGAGCCAACAACGGTGGCCAATTTGAAAGGGGACAGCTAGTACAGCTTATCCTGACAAAAGCGGTCTTCGCCTGCAAAGGCTGTGATGATGACACCGTCTTTGGCTCCATGGTGACCTCCGTCCTGCCGTCCGGCTGGTCTTGGTCTCGTGGCACCGATATGGAAACCTTTGCATGATGCCTCGGTACTCCGCGCCTGCGCTTGCCCCCTTAGCACCAAAGAGGAAACAAGGACGCTGCGCGCACTGGCGCCCGCCTTGCGCCCGCCTGATCCTGATCGTCATGGCTCACGTCACGAGGGCCTCGCGAGGTTTGCCCCGCCTTGATATCTCCACTCCTCGTGAGGCAGCCTGGTGAGGCTGCTCCTGAGGATGTCTTAGGTCGTCCCCCTCGCGAGGCTTGGCCCCTCGCGAGGGTCTTGAATGTCTCGTTGATGAAGTTGGGTCGTACAGGCCTACAACACAGCCACGCCGTGGGCCGCAGGCAGGCAAGTCTGGGGACCCGCGTTCCCATAACGCTGACAGAGGTGCTCTCCGGTGGGCGTGACAAGCAGTACACCGGCACCGGCGCCTTGCAGCGAGAAATCCCCATAAAAGTACATGATCCAGTCGCGGTCTGCTTCCTTGCTGGGGAGAGCGGTCTCCTTGATTTCTTCGTCGGGCGTTGAGGTCCATTCTGCAATGAACTCCGCCAAGAATCTGCTCTAGATTGTTGAGGTACTTTCAAACTTCAACCCAAAGCTCGACAACTCCAGGGCCCATTCCACAATACTTCCGATCGCATTTGGGTTATGAAGTATCCGTTGCAATGGGAGGCGGGTGACGACAGTGATCTCGTGGGCTTGGAAGTAATGATGCAGCTTCCTCGAGGCCATAATGAGGTCGAAGAGCAATTTCTGCACACTGGAGTACCTCGACCTAGCCCCCTGCAAGAGGGAGCTGACAAAGTAAACCGGGTGCTGCATCATCTTCTTCTTCTACACCACCTCACTCGACTTTGCAGGCACTGCCTTGGTGGCATCAGACTCTGCTGGGGGCCTCGCTTTGCCGGCACTAGGCCCTGCCGGGGGAATCTTTGGCTTGCCATCTGTTGGTTCTGCCGTGGCCACTGCCTCCTCGTCAACCTCCCTCTATGCCACCAGTGCGGCGGTGACCACTTGATTAAATGCCGCCGAGATACAGCAGCAACGGCTCTTGTGGTTTAAGGCGCAACCAGTATTGGCGTGGAGGAAAGGTATTTCTTGAGATCTGAAATGCTGCCTCGGCCAGGGTCCCTCCATTGGGCCTACCTTCTTCAAGATTTTGAAAAAATGAAGGCACCTTTCGGCGGACTTGGAGATGAGTCGACTCATGGCGGACACAGCCGGTGAGCAGCGCACATCCTTGATCCGCTTAGGCGCCTCAATCTGCTCGGTAGCCTTGATTTTTATGCAGGTTTGCCTCGATCCAGCTGCGACACAAAGAATCCGAGAAGCTTGCCGGACGGAACGCCTAAGACACACTTCTCAGGGTTCAGCTTAAGGTTGATCTTGCGCAGTTTGGCAAATGTCTCTTTCAGATCTTGCACAAGAGTTGCCCCGTCCTTGGTTTTGACCACTATGTCATCCACGTATGCTTCCATATTTCTATGGAGCTGGGGTTTAAAACCAATTTGGACTGCTCTTGCAAACGTCGAGCCAGCACTCTTCAACCCGAAAGGCATCCGTAAAAAGCAATACGTACCACATGGGGAGATGAATGATGTCTTCTCTTCATCTTCTCTTGTCATGAAGATTTGGTGGTAGCCCGAGTAGGCGTCGAGGAACGACAGCAGATCACACCCGGCCGTGGAGTCGACAACCTGGTCGATGCGTGGCAATGGGAAGGGGTCCTTAGGACAAGCCCTATTGATATCTGTGTAGTCAATACACAGCCTCCACTTCCTATTTGCCTTGCGCACCACTACCAGATTGGCCAACCACGTCGGATGGAGCACTCCTCTCACTAAACCTGCCGCTTCTAACTTCCCGATTTCCTCTGTGATGAACTCCTACCTCTCCAGAGCCTGCTTTCTGACCTTCTGCTTGACGAGCCGCTGATACGTCTCCGTCGCATCTATAATTTTTGATTGTTCCATGCAAATATTATTCACTTTCATATACTTTTGGCAACTTTTATATTATTTTGGGACTAACATATTGATCCGATTGCCGGTGGCAGTTCTTATGCATTGCATGTTTTATGTTTACGCATAATATCCATATCAAGCGGAGTCCAAACAGGATAAAAGCAGACGGAGCTTATTTTTGGAAAATATGGAAAATTCCGGAAGAAAAATCAGCGAGAGGCGGTGCCGAGCTGGTCACGCAGGCAGGCGCGCCTCGGGCGCGCCGCCTACTCTCGTGAGCCCAGTAAGGCGGTTGATGCTCTTCTTTTGCCGCAAGAAAGATAATATTCAGAAAAATCACAGAAAAGGTTTCAGACCAATCGGATTCGGATCTCCATATATCTGAAACGGTGAAAGCAGGCGAGAACAAAAGCAGAAGCAGAGAGATAGATCCAATCTCGGAAGGGCTCTCGCCCATCCCAAGCCATGGGAGCCAAGGACCAGAGGGGAAACCCTTCTCCCATCTAGGGAGGAGGTCAAGGAAGAAATAGAAGAAGAAGGGAGGCTTTCTCCCCCTTGCTTCTTGTGGCGCCGGAGCGCTGCCGGGGGCCATCATCATCACCGCGATCTTCACCAACATCTCTATCACCTTCCCCCATCTATATCCAGCTGTCCACTCTCCCGCAACCCGCTGTACCCTCTACTTGAACATGGTGCTTTATGCTTCATATTATTATCCAATGATGTGTTGCCATCCTATGATGTCTGACTAGATTTCTATTGTCCTATCGGTGATTGATGAATTGCTATGATTGGTTTGAGTTGCATGTTTTATTATTGCCGTTGTCCTATTGTGCCCTCCGTGTCGGGCAAGCGTGTGATTCCGTTGTAGGGTTTGCAATATGTTTATGATTTGCTTATGGTGGGTGGCATGAGTGTGAAGCCTGAGACCGAGTAAGTAGGTTGTTTGCGTATGGGATAAAGGGGACTTGATACTTTAATGCTATGATTGGGTTTTACCTTAATGAATCTTTAATAGTTGCGGATGCTTGCTAGAGTTCCAATCATAAGTGCATATGATCCAAGTAGAGAAAGTATGTTAGCTTATGCCTCTCCCTCAAATAGAATTGCAATAGTGATTACCGGTCTAGTAACATAGTCAGTTGCCTAGGGACAATTCCACAACTCCTACCACCACTTTTCCACACTCGCCATATTTACTTTAGTTGCATCTTTATCTAAACAGCCCCTAGTTTATATTTACGTGTTCTTTACTTTCTTGCAAGCCTATCATTTCACACCTACAAAGTACTTCTAGTTTCATACTTGTTCTAGGTAAAGTAAACGTTAAGCGTGCGTAGAGTTGTATTGGTGGTCGATAGAACTTGAGGGAATACTTATTCTACCTTTATCTCCTCGTTGGGTTCGACACTCTTACTTATCGAAAACTGTTGCGATCCCCTATACTTGTGGGTTATCAAGACCTTTTTCTGGCGCCGTTGCCGGGGAGCAATAGCGTGGGGTGAATATTCTCGTGTGTGCTTGTTTGCTTTATCACTAAGTAATTTTTATTTGCTGTTCTTAGTTGTTCTCTATCTTTAGTTATGGATATGGAACATGAAATACCAAAAAAATTAGGTGTACTTGCTGCTCATGGAGATGGGGAACCTCCTAAAACCCTCGATCTTTGGTTATGTGAAAGATATTATGTACTACTTCAATAATCCCGAGAAAACCCCATTCAATTATGTAATGGGAGTAACGTTGGATCAACGTGAATACTTTAGGGATTATCGCTTGACACAAAAAGGGAAACTATTGTGGGATCAAATTCATACATTGAAGTGGTATGCTTGGAAACTATGCGTGGAATATGATTATACTTGTTGCTCTAGGATGAATTCTCCACACCTTCCCTTTTCATGCAAATTTAGTGATAATGAAACCTTAGCTTCTTATGCTAGAGGTATAAGAATTGCAGAGTTTGGCCGACTTCGTGGCGAATGGGTCAAGCTTGAACTCCCTAAAAGTACTGGCGCATACTCAATGGATCATGCACTTTGACGGCTCCAAAATGTTGGCCGAATTGGGTTTGGCGTCGTCTGGCGTCCCCAACCGGAGACACAGTCCAATCGTCCTTGAGATAATGTATACGGACTCCAACAACGCGGGCGAATATGAGGCCCTTACGCACGGCCTCCGGATGGCGATCTCCATGGGCATTCAACACCTAGAGGTGCGAGGATTCGAACCTCGCGATATCTCAAATAAGCGGAGACTTTGATGCCAAAGATCCGAAAATGGCAGCATACCGCAATGCGGTCCTAAAAATGTCAACCGCAGTTGAAGGGCTCGAATTTCATCATATAGCAGGGATAACAACCAGGCGGCGGATGTATTGGCACATATCGGTGCAAAAGCGATGCCGTCCGCCCAACATCTTCTGGAGCGGCTGTTCAAGCCATCCGTACTATGGGAAGGAGTCGGCAATAACAATCCGGACCCAACCGCCCGCTTGACGCCGAACACTCGACACAACCGGAGGCTCTACCCGAGATAACACCCTCCGCTCACGAAATAATGGCGGTTATCGCCCGTGGCATGAACCATTCCTAGCCTACCTAACTAGGCGGGAACTCCCGAAGACCAAAATAAGGCTCGCTGCATAATGCAGCGATCTAAAGCCTATAAAGTCCATGAGGAGAGCTTTATAAGAAAAGCACTACGGAGTCCTTCAAAGGTGTATCTCCGAAGAGGAAGGCGAAACCTCCTAGCTGAAATTCATGCGGACTGGGTGGGCACTACGCTGCAGCCGGGTCCTTGTAGGCAAGGCCTTCCGTACAGGATTTTATTGGCCGACGGCCGGCGAATCTTGAGGACTTAGTCAACGATCGTCGGTTGCCGACTTTTGCTAACCAAAGCCACATGCCACCCATCGCCCTTAAAACTATACCCATCACTGGCCATTCACGGTGCAGGGGCTTGACATGGTTGGAACCCTTAAGGGAGGAACCCACAAGCAAAAATACCTATTGGTCATGGTGGATAAATTCACCAAATGGATAGAGGCCAAGCTGTTAAAGCGGCGAATCCGGACCGGTGATAGACTTCATATCGGGGGTAGTGCAGCGTTACGGTCTCCCCACAGTATCATCGCGATAACGACACCAACTTCACGGCCGATGAGGTCAAATTATGGTGCAAAACATGGGCATCAAGCTCGATTACGCCTCGAGTCTATCACCCTCAAACCAGCGGCCAAGTCGAGCGAGCAAATGGTCTAATCATGGCGGCATTAAACCCAGACTAGTGCGGTCCCTCAAGTAATCTAACACGCCTTTGGGTTGAGGAGCTCGACTCCGTGCTACTGGGGCTGCGGACCCGCCAAATCATACTACGGATTCACACCATTCTTTATGGTGTATGCGGCCTGAAGGCAGTCTTGCCTGCGACATAATACATGACTCACCTCGCGTGCGCATGTATGAAGAAAGAGAAGCCGAGCTCGACCGGCAGGCCAGTTTGGACGCATTGGAGGAGGAGCGCGGCGTGGCAAAAGCTTCGTTCGCATTCAATCAACAGCAGGCTTGAAGATATCAAAGCAGGAAATGCGGGCCAAAGCTTATAACGTTGGCGAACTAGTTCTCGCTGCGGACAAGAAAAGGACAAACTCAAGCCCAAATGGGAAGGTCCATCATCATCGACCAGGTCGACGGCGGAGCATACCGTCTGCATACGCGATCGGATAACCGACTCGAGCGAACCCATGGAACGCAGCCCGTCTCTGAAGATTCTATGCCTAAGCGCCGGACTCCAAGTTCGTCTCCTTCCTCCGTCCACATTTTCTATTTTTGCTGTCTTTAATTTCTCTCCTTCCTCCTCCTTCTTCTTGAAGCCTCTAGAGGCTCGTTTGCACTTTTTCAAGACATACTCGACCGCTGTCGCTCACTATACTGGGGCTTCTTTAATGAAGCTTATTTATCTGAGCTTCATGCCCAACACATGCGTTAAACTTCCGCATGTACCTTTTATTCACCATTATATGCATTGATATGACTTAAGTTTTGGCCAAGCTGGGTTGCCTGGCTCCTGTGCTTACCCCTACGTTCCCGACTGTTCGGATAGGTGGTAAAGGGAGCACCTCTGCGATTATTCTTGCCGGGTCAGCCGGATGTGTACCTCGGTGGGTGAAGCCGAAAGCTAAGCGTTCTTAAGGGAATATTCGTCGGTGAACTGAAAGATGATTTTTAATTATTTACATCTGCCCCAGATGATTTTACGCTTTCATAGCAGCTTTGACATGCACTTTAGGGCATGCATCCTAGTGAAAGGAACCCTTACGGAACTATTCTCCCTAGAAGATGTTTCTTACTACCCATGTAATATAACATAACTAGTTGGGCACTTATGCGATACAACAATAATGACCCCTCGCCTTGTCTCCATGCATACCCGGTTCTTATATAACCACGAAGGTATTCGGACACACTCCGGACTATTGGGTCCGGAGGTCGAAGCGAAAAGGTCCGCTATGACAAATGATCTACAATCCGGCTAGAAGACATTTTTTCATGTCATATTTTTACATAGTCAACTCGACTCATTGTATTCCTCCTCAATGCCATCTAATAGGCTATCTAATTTACAATCTTGCTGGGAATACTTGGCGGCCAATTCTACTTGGCGTACACTAACTTCTGAGGATCTCGATCCCATCAGCCCCACAGGTCCGACCTCGGCCATGTGGTTTGGGTCGACAACCGTGTACAGCGTCTTTACCATGGCCGAGCCTCCTGGCGCCTTGATGGCGAGCCGATATCTTCCATAGTCGGAAGCGCCGCCGTGCTCCTTGAAGCCGCTCTGCCATCTCCCCGATGCCTTCGGGCAGGGAGATGGATGGCCACAAGGCCTGGCCGACGCCTTTCATCACCTGCCGAACTTGTTCGTGCAGCTGACGCAATTGGGGAAGAAGATCACCCAAAGAATTGGGCATCTCCTCCTCAGGACGACCTGTGAGCAAAACTACATACATGTTTATGTTAGTCGCCTTCCTCGCCGAACTCTTTCAAAGTTCGCTCAAGCACTTACCGAAAATGCCGCGACGAAGCCGCCGATTCTCCTTTATGGAGTCAGACAACTGGGCATGAACATCCTTTAGTTCCTTACCCAGCTTGGTGTTGGCATCTTGGAGGTTATTTTTCTCCTTCCGCACCCTCGTAAGCACGCTCTCGCCGGCCTTTAGCTGGCGCAAGAGCTGCTGCTTGTCCGGATCTAGTTTGGCGCCATCTGCAATGTTTTTGTCAGATTTACACACCCGCCGCACTTCATAAACTATTTATCTTTTGAAGTGTATATTACGGAGGGGTCTCTGTGGATCCCCACATGGCGGCTAGTCGACCTCAAGTTGGGCCTTGCACTCTTCAAGCTCACAGGACGATCGGGTACTCTTTTTGTAAGATCTGCATAACAAATGATCCTTAAATCAGTTATTCTAACTATTTTAAGTCTCGGGGATTCTTGGCATATATAACTGTCAAATTTCCTTACCCGTATGTCTTTTACACCTTTGCTCTGTGGCTCTGGCTAGACCATCTTGGCGGCGCAGTCGCATCTCCGAATTGAAGGCATTCAAGGCCTCTTGGGAGAAACATCGTCGAAGAACTGTCGAGCAGCGCCTGTGATTCAAGCGCTCTCCACCTCGGAGTTGGTGGCGGACAATCTGTTGGCATCCTCAGCCGGAGGAGCATCCGGCGTCGCCTCGTGTTCGCCTCGCTTCGGACCCGGCTTTGGAGCTGGCGGCGGAGGTTCGATTAGCAACCTCTCGGACTCGGTCCGTGGCGCTCTTTTCTGAAAGAGCGTCGGCGTTAATCGCCTTCGAGAATCAATCCTAGGAACATGATGACCGCCATACCATTGCGGCGGAGTTTCGATCCGGACCGCACTCCTTTTTAGCTTGCGGGCCGTCGCCCCTTGTTGGCCAGCCCGCGTGAGCTCGGCTTCTGCCTCGAAGGTACCCCTCGAAACACCATTGGTATACGGTGATCGAGAAATAAACACGGATGGGTCATTATCGAATATTGGGACCTTGGTCTCGATTACTGCGAGGCTGGAAGTATTCGGGGTAATCGGCCGTAATGGCAACCAAAGCATTATCGATGCTAAGTTGGTGGAATACCCGTCGATCAACTCCACCTTTATATCTGGATCCTCTTGAGTCGGATCGAGGACCATTCGGATCCTCGAGTTGTGGGGGCGGGCTGTGTATCTTCTCCACGATCGGCGTAGTTCTGTGTGCGAAACCATGAAATGAGATATTTAACCACGGGAACATGGATAGGACAGGTCACAAAGATGTTTGCTTACCCAGCTTGAGGATTATTGAAGAAAACTCCTTGATGGATTGGCGTGGAGAAATCCTCCTCCTCCCCTTATACATGGCAGACAAGATCTTCACCAGTTCGGTGACCGATCCGACCCTTTGCGGCCATGGCGGGTGGCATCGTCCTCCCGTTGAAGTCCCATGGGTGGCCCCTATATTGGAGAGGATGCACTCCCCTCATAATGCAGATTGCCATGACCCCAATCATGGTCAATCCGGCATGAGCCGATAACCTTATTCGGCTCATCAAATAGAGACATCGGTCATTTTCCCTCCGGGGCTCGAGGGCGCCAGACTTAGGCGCTTCTTGAGGAGCATTGCTGAACTTCGGGAAGGCCGATCCGAGCACAGATCCGCAGCGGGGCGTCCTCCATGTAAAACCATTCGAAGGCCGGTCTTGGACGCCTTCTTTGGGGTTCGGATAGGTATCCGGTCCGGCGATGCGCCATAGCTCGGCTCCGCCCACTTGATATATTGACCCCTCATAGAGCGGGGTACTAGGCGAATAATCTCTTCCACAGCCCGAAATGAGCCTCGGCGCCCAAGAACAGTTCGCAAAGGGCCACGAAGCCCGTGATGTGCAAAATGGAGGCAGGCGTAAGGTGGTGCAACTGGAGGCCGTAGAACTCCAAGAGCCCCCGGAGAAACGGATGGATTGGAAATCTGAGTCCTCTTACTAGATACGAGATGAACCATACCCGCTCTCCTTTAGAAGGATCGGGGACATTCTCCGCTTGCTTTCCGCCCTTGTAGGTGGCAAGTCCGGCTCGAACCGGAACCAAGAAGGCCGGGGAAGGAATCCCTTGGTTTGGAGTATAACTAGCTCGCTATGCGGGACTGAGCATCTCTCCCAATTTCCAGGCTGAGGGCTGGGAGCGCGAGAGGAGGAGCCACGTTGACTGTCCATGATGGAATGGGCTTTGGTCAGAGGCGCTCCGATGAAAGCTCGCGAAGGGGGGATGGTGTGACTCAGATCTAGATCCTCGCCCCTTTTATAGGAAGCTCATTTGCGCAGCTAGGGGGGTAAATGTAAAAATACCCTGGCTTTTCTCATTCATTCAAACACGTGGAAGATGGCCATTATTGGGCGTTGAAGCCAAGGAGTGCAGCATTTATCAGAAGCCAGACACTATTCGACAAGTATATGGAATTTGGAGAAGAACCCGCCTCGCAATGCCGAAGACAATCAACGCGCCGGACTCATCGTCATTGAAGCCTGGTTTGGGGGCTACTGAGGGAGTCCCGGATTAGGGGGTGTCCGGATAGCCGAACTATCACCGTTGGCCGGACTCCTGGACTATGAAGATACAAGATTGAAGACTTCGTCCCGTGTCCGGATGGGACTTTCCTTGGCGTGGAAGGCAAGCTTGGCGTCTGGATATGTAGATCTCCTACCATTGTAACCGACTCTGTGTAACCCTAACCTATCCGGTGTCTATATAAACCGGAGGGTTTTAGTCTATAGGACGAACAACAATCATACCATAGGCTAGCTTCTAGGGTTTAGCCTCCTTGATCTCGTGGTAGATCTACTCTTGTACTACCCATATCATCAATATTAATCAAGCAGGAGTAGGGTATTACCTCCATCGAGAGGGCCCAAACCTGGGTAAAAACATCGTGTCCCTTGTCTCCTGTTACCATCCGCCTAGACGCACAGTTCGGGACCCCCTACCCGAGATCCGCCGGTTTTGACACCGACACTACCCGTGCCCACCTTCTAATGAGAGTAACTCTTCAACTCATACATTGTTTAATTCCCCTTCGTGCTTACCGAAGGATGATTGCTATGATGATTCCTATGATCCCGTTGATTATTTTGAAATACCCCTTTTTGACGATGATTGCTATGCTTGTGGCCAAGATGCCAATATGAATTATGCTTATGGAGATGTACTTGATATAGTTCCTTATGTTAAACATGAAATTGTTGCTATTGCACCCACGCATGATAGTTCTATTATCTTTTTGAATTCTCCCAATTACTCTATATCAGAGAAGTTTGCACTTATTAAGGATTATATTGATGGGTTGCCTTTTACCGTTGCAGATGATGATTTTGATGAATATAATATGCATGTGCTTGCTGCTCCTACTTGCAATTATAATAAGGAACTATATCTCCGCCTCTTTATGTTTCCAATATGATGAAATTGCAAGAAACTACTTATACTATGCATTGGCCTTTACTTGGTGTGCATGAATTGTTCTTTTATGACATGCCGATGCATAGAAAGAGAGTTAGACTTCGTTGTTGCTTGATGTATGTTACTTTGTGCTCACTACTAAATTAAAAATCATTGCTAATTAAAATTGGCTTTGATATACCTTGGGATCCGGGTGGATCCATTACTTGAGCACAATATGCCTAGCTTAATGGCTGTAAAGACAGCGCTGCCAGGGAGACAACCCGGAAGTTTTAGATAGTCATTTATTTCTATTGAGTTCTTTCATATAGTTTAAAAACAACAAAAATAAAGAGGGGAACCCTAAACTTTTTCAAAAAGAAAAGTGAAAGTAAGAGAGACAAGCATTGTTGAAGTGGGAGAGCTCCTCGAACTTTGTTCATGCTCACGGCAACTTTGTGAATCTTGATTACAGAAACTTTTCAACAAAAATAATTATCCCCTTGTACAATTCCATTGAATTATAAAAATAATGTGCCAAGGTTTGCCTTTAGGATGTTTACAATGCTTGTTGGTTTGTGCGGTGCAGGACAGAAACTTCGGCTGTAGTGCGCGAATTTCTATTTTTTACTGGAGCGTCAAATGGTTCTCATTCTTTTTGAACTATATTTCTGTACTAATTTTTTATTGTTCCAAATTTTGGCAGAAATATTCAAGTATCAGAAGTATGGTGAATGTTCAGATTGCTACAGACTGTTCTGTTTTAGACAGATTCTGTTTTTGATGCATAGTTTGCTTGTTTTGATGAAACTATCAATTTATATCAGTGGATTAAGCCATGAAAAAGTTATATTACGGTAGACACAATGAAAAAGCAAAATATGAATTGGTTTTCAACAATACTTTGAGTAGTGATTTGCTTTATTATACTAACGGATCTTACAGAGTTTTCTGTTGAAGTTTTGTGTGGATGAAGTGTTTGATTGAGAAGGTTTCGATGTGAGAAGAAGGAAGAGAGGCAAGAGCTCAAGCTTGGGGATGCCTGAGGCACCCCAAGTAAATATTCAAGGAGACTCAAGCGTTTAAGCTTTGGGATGCTGGGAAGGCATCCCCTCTTTCTTCAACAAGTATCGGTATGTTTTCGGATTTGTTTCATTCATGTGATATGTGCAAGTCTTGGAGCGTCTTTTGCAATTAGGTTATTATTTTTTATTTTATGCACCATGCTGGTATTAGATAGTACTTGGTTGATTTATAGAATGCTCATTGCAATTCACTTATATCTTTTTAGTATGGCTTTATAGAATGCTTCATGTGCTTCACTTATAGCATTTGAAGTTTGGATTGCCTGTTTCTCTTTACATAGACAACCGCCATTTGTAGAATGCTCTTTTGCTTCACTTATATTTGATAGAGCTTGGGCATATCTTTTATAGAAAGAATTAAACTCTCTTGCTTCACTTATATCTATTTAGAGAGATGACAGGAACTGGTCATTCACATGGTTAGTCATAAAATCCTACATAAACTTGTAGATCGCTGAATTAGATATGTTTGATTCCTTGCAATAGTTTTGCGATATAAAGATGGTGATATTAGAGTTATGCTAGTGGGTGGTTGTGGATTGTAGAGTCACTTGTGTTGAGGTTTGCAAGTCCCCTAGCATGCACGTATGGTAACCGTTGTGTGACAAATTTGAAGCATGGGGTGTTTCTTTGATTGTCTTCCTTATGAGTGGTGGTCGGGGACGATCAATGTCTTTTCCTACCAATCTATCCCCCTAGGGGCATGCGTAGTAGTACTTTGCTTAAAGGGCTAATAAACTTTTGCAATAAGTATATGAGTTCTTTATGACTAATGTGAGTCCATGGATTATACGCACTTTTACCTTTCCATCATTGCTAGCCTCTTCGGTACCGTGCATTGACTTTCTCACCTCGAGAGTTCGTGCAAACTTCGCCTGTGCATCCAAACCCCGTGATACGATACGCTCTATCACACATAAGCCTAATTATATCTTCCTCAAAACAGCCACCATACCTACCTATTATGGCATTTCCATAGCCATTCCGAGATATATTGCCATGCAACTTCCATCATCATCATATACATGACTTGAGAATTCATTGTCATATTCCTTTGCATGATCGTAAGATAGCTAGCATGATGTTTTCATGGCTTGTCCGTTTTTTGATGTCATTACTACGCTAGATCATTGCACATCCCGGTACACCGCCGGAGGTATTCATATAGAGTCATATCTTTGTTCTAGATATCGAGTTGTAATATTGAGTTGTAAGTAAATAAAAGTGTGATGATGATCATTATTAGAGCATTGCCCCAGTGAGGAAAGGATGATGGAGACTATGATTCCCCCACAAGTCGGGATGAGACTTCGGACGAAAAAAAAAGAGAAAGGCCAAAAAAAGAGAAGGCCCAAAAAAAAGAAAACAAAAAAATGAGAGAAAAAGAGAGAAGGGGCAATATTACTATCCTTTTACCACACTTGTGCTTCAAAGTAGCACCATGTTCTTCATAGAGAGAGTATCCTATGCTTTCACTTTTATATACTAGTGGGAATTTTCATTATAGAACTTGGCTTGTATATTCCAACGATGGGCTTCCTCAAATGCCCTAGGTCTTCATGAGCAAGCAAGTAGGATGCACACCCACTTAGTTTCTTTTGTTGAGCTTTCATACACTTATAGCTCTTAGTGCATCCGTTGCATGTCAATCGCTACTCCTCGCATTGACATCAATTGATGGGCATCTCCATAGCCCATTGATTAGCCGAGTCGATGTGAGACTTTCTCCTTTTTGTCTTCTCCACATAACCTCCATCATTATATTCTATTCCACCTATAGTGCTATATCCATGGCTTGCGCTCATGTATTGCGTGAGGGTTGAAAAAGCTGAAGCGCGTTAAAAAGTATGAACCAATTGCTCGGCTTGTCATCGGGGTTGTGCATGATGGGGGCATTTTGTGTGACGAAAATGAAGCATGGCCAAATTGTATGATTTTGTAGGGATAAGCTTGCTTTGGCCTTGTTGTTTTGAAAAGACATGATTGCTTTATTGGTACGCTTGAAGTATTATTGTTTTTATGTCAAATGATAGACTATTGCTTTGAATCACTCGTGTCTTAATATTCATGCCATGATTAGACATATGATCAAGATTATGCTAGGTAGCATTCCACATCAAAAATTATTCTTTTTTATCATTTACCTATTCGAGGACGAGCAGGAATTAAGCTTGGGGATGCTGATACGTCTCCGTCGTATCTATAAGTTTTTATTGTTCCATGCCAATATTATTCACTTTCATATACTTTTTGGCAACTTTTTATATTATTTTGGGACTAACATATTAATCCAGTGCCAGATGCGAGATCACATCTCATTGCATGTTTTATGTTTCGCAGAATATCCATATCAAGCGGAGTCCATACGGGATAAAAGCAGACGGAGCTTATTTTTGGAAAATATGGAAAATTCGGAAGAAAAATCCACGCGAGGCGGTGCGAGGTGGTCACGAGGTAGAGGCGCGCCTCCCCTGGCGCGCCGCCTACCCTCGTGAGCCCACCGTAAGCGGTTGATGCTCTTCTTTTGCCGCAAGAAAGATAATATTTGGAAAAATCACGGAAAAGGTTTCAGCCCAATCAGATTACGGATCTCCATATATACGAAGCGGTGAAGCAGAGGCGGAAGCAGCAGAAGCAGAGATGGATCCAATCTCGGACGGGCTCTCACCCCTCCCAAGCCATGGGAGCCAAGGACCAGAGGGGAAACCCTTCTCCCATCTAGGGAGGAGGTCAAGGAAGAAGAAGAAGAAGAAGAAGGGAGGCTCTCTCCCCCTTGCTTCCGGTGGCGCCGGAGCGCTGCCGGGGGCCATCATCATCACCGCGATCTTCACCAACACCACCGTCATCTTCACCAACATCTCTATCACCTTCCCCCATCTATATCCAGCGGTCAACTCTCCCGCAACCCGCTGTACCCTCTACCTGAACATGGTGCTTTATGCTTCATATTATTATCCAATGATGTGTTGCCATCCTATGATGTCTGAGTAGATTTCTATTGTCCTATCGGTGATTGATGAATTGTTATGATTGGTTTGAGTTGCATGTTTTATTATTGGTGCTTTCCTATTGTGCCCTCCGTGTCGCGCAAGCGTGAGTGATTCCCGCTGTGGGGTTTGCAATATGTTTATGATTTGCTTATGGTGGGTGGCATGAGTGACAGAAGCACAGACCCGAGTAAGTAGGTTGTTTGCGTATGGGATAAAGGGGACTTGATACTTTAATGCTATGGTTGGGTTTTACCTTAATGAATCTTTAATAGTTGCGGATGCTTGCTAGAGTTCCAATCATAAGTGCATATGATCCAAGTAGAGAAAGTATGTTAGCTTATGCCTCTCCCTCAAATAGAATTGCAATAGTGATTACCGGTCTAGTAACATAGTCAGTTGCCTACGGACAATTCCACAACTCCTACCACCACTTTTCCACACTCGCCATATTTACTTTAGTTGCATCTTTATCTAAACAGCCCCTAGTTTATATTTATGTGTTCTTTACTTTCTTGCAAGCCTATCCTTTCACACCTACAAAGTACTTCTAGTTTCATACTTGTTCTAGGTAAAGTAAACGTTAAGTGTGCGTAGAGTTGTATCGGTGGTCGATAGAACTTGAGGGAATACTTATTCTACCTTTAGCTCCTCGTTGGGTTTGACACTCTTACTTATCGAAAACTATTGCGATCCCCTATACTTGTGTGTTATTAGCCGCGCGTGAGGACAGACAGCTAGATGGTGCTCAATCACCTCCCTAGGAACACCGGGGATGTCAGATGCTTGCCACGCAAACCCGTCGACATTCGCCCGCAGGAAGGTGACGAGCGCGCCTTCCAATTTGCTGTCGAGGGTGGAGCCTATGGTGAAGGCCCCTCCCGTGACAGACACCTTCTTGGTCTGCGGTGGCTCAGCTCTGGATTTCTTGCTCTTTCCGGTAGAGCTTTCTGGCACATCCTTGACGGTAGAACAATACTCCGAGGAGGTGCGCTAGCCGGAGTGGGTGCGAGAGGTCTTGCCGGGCTTCTTCTTCCCTCCCGGGCCTTCAGCGGCAGGAGCAAGTGCCTTGACGACAGCTGCTGCAACCGCTTCGCGGTAGAGTTAGTCGGAGCAAATCAGCGCGGCCTTCTTGTCGGAGGGGACGGAGATGATGGTCAACGGCCCGGGCATATTTAGCATGTTGTAGGCGTAGTGTCATGCTGCCATGAACTTGGCTAG
The DNA here is from genome assembly GCA_021605205.1 of Aegilops longissima. Lineage (NCBI taxonomy): Eukaryota > Viridiplantae > Streptophyta > Magnoliopsida > Poales > Poaceae > Aegilops > Aegilops longissima. Next base: position 355,606,517 of record CM038679.1, read on the forward strand.
TGCCGGGCGGCCGAGGATCCCATTGTAGGGCAAGGGGATCTTGGCCACGTCGAAGACGATCCTCTCCGTCATGTAGTTCTACTCTCCTCCAAACGTCCCGGGAAGTGTGACCTTCCCCTTCAGCTGGATCCTCCCCGGATTGACCCCTTGAAACATGCCCATTTCCTCGAGGTCTCCATCAGGAATTTGCAGCCATTTGATCATGACGGGTGATATCATGTTCAGGCCGGCCCCGCCGTCGACCAACATCTTGTTCACCTTGAGGTTGTTTATCCTTGGTGATACCAACAACGGCAAACACCTGACTGTGGTTGTGCAGTCAGGGTGGTCCTCGGCGTCAAAGATGAGGGGCGTCCTGGACCACTTCAGTGGCTTCTGAGCATCGAACGACGGCTCCGCTGCTGTAATCTCACGCGCTTACTGTTTGAGCTGGCGGTGAGAAGTATGCAGCGAGGTGTTGGGGAACGTTGCAGAAAATTAAAATTTTTCCTACGGTTTCACCAAGATCCATCTATGAGTTCTACTAAGCAACGAGTTACTAGAGAGAGTTTGCATCTACATACCACTTGTAGATCGATGCAGGCGATTGAGGAGTGGTGATGATGAAGGCGTTCCCAGCGTGATTCCGATCACCGATGACCAAAGTCTGAAAGGACAGCACCTCCGTGTTCAACACACGTGCGGGACGATGGCGTCTCCTCCGTCTTGATCCAGCAAGAATGAAGGAGAGGTTGAGAAGACAACTCAATGGCAGCCTGACGGCGTGGTGCGGTTAGTCTGGCAGTTCTCGGCGAGGGCTTCGCCAAGCTTCGCGTGGAGAAAGAGAGGTGTTGGGGAGGGAGGGCTGCGCCTTCAATGGTGTTTTCAGCCCTCCCCCACCCCTCTATTTATAGGAGGAGAGGACAAGGGGCCGGCCATCTAGGGGAAACCCTAGATGGGGCGTGACAAGGGGAGGAGGGAGGGTGGCTTGCCCCCAAGCTGAGGCGCCCCTTTAGGGTTTCCCCTCCCAAACCCTAGCCGCATGGGCCTAGGTGGGGGCGCCCAGCCACCGGGGCTGGCTCCTCTCCCACTTAGCCCATGTGGCCCCCGGGGGTGGCCCCTCCGGTGGACCTCGGAACCCTCCCGGTGGCCCGGTACTTTACGGTATACACCGAAACTTTCGAGTCCGTTTAACCACTTTCCATATATAAATCTTTACCTCCGGACCATTCCGGAACTCCTCGTGACGTCCGGGATCTCATCGGGACTCGAACAACATTCGGTAATCACATACTTGTCTTCCTATTAACCCTAAGCGTCACCGAACCTTAAGTGTGTAGACCCTACGGGTTCGGGAGACATCTGAACATGACCGAGACTACCTCAAGTCAATAACCAACAGCGGGATCTGGATACCCATGTTGGCTCCCACATGCTCCTCGATGTTGTCATCGGATGAACCACGATGTCAAGGGTTCAAGCAACCCGTATTCTATTCCCTTTGTCGACGGTATGTTACTTGCGAGACTTCGATCGTCGGTATCCCAATACCTCGTTTAGTCTCGTTACCGGCAAGTCACTTTACTCGTACCGCAATGCATGATCCGTGACCGGACACTTGATCACTTTGAGCTCATTATGATGATGCATTACCGAGTGGGCCCGGTGATACCTCTCCGTAACACGGAGTGACAAATCCGATCTCGATCCGTGTCAACCCAATGGTCACTTTCGGAGATACCTGTAGTGCACCTTTATAGTCACCCGATTCGTTGTGACGTTTGATACACCAAAGCACTCCTACGGTATCCGGAATTGCATGATCTCATGGTCTAAGGAAGAGATACTTGACATTGGAAAAGCTCTAGCAAAGCGAACTACGATCTTTGTGCTATGCTTAGGATTGGGTCTTGTCCATCACGTCATTCTCCTAATGGCGTGATCCGTTATCAATGACATCGATGTCCATAGTCGAAACCATGACTATCTGTTGACCAACGAGCTAGTCAACTAGAGGCTTACTAGGGGCGTATTGTAGTCTATGTATTCACACGTGTATTACGATTTCCGGATAATACTGATTATAGCATGAATAAAGACAATTATCATGAACAAGGAAATATAATAATAATGCTTTTATTATTGCCTCTAGGGCATATTTCCAACAGTCTCCCACTTGCACTAGAGTCAATAATCTAGTTTACATTGTGATGAATCGAACACCCATAGAGTTACGGTGTTGATCATGTTTTGCCCATGGAAGAGGTTTAGTCAGCGGATCTGCGACATTCAGATCCGTATGCACTTTACAAATTTCTATGTCTCCATCTTGAACATTTTCACGGATGGAGTTGAGCGGCGTTTGATGTGCTGGTCTTCTTGTGAAACCTGGGCTCCTTGGCAAGTGCAATAGCTCGGTGTTGTCACAGAAGAGTTTGATCGGCCCGACGCATTGGGTATGACTCCTAGGTCGGTGATGAACTCCTTCACCCAAATTGCTTCATGCGCTGCCTCCGAGGCTGCCATGTACTCCGCTTCACATGTAGATCCCGCCACGGCGCTACGCTTGCAGCTGCACCAGCTTCTTGCTCCACCATTCAACATATACACGTATCCGGTTTGTGACTTAGAGTCATCGGATCGTGTCGAAGCTAAGCGTCGGCGTAACTGTTCTGACGAGCTCTTCGTCACCTCCATAAGCGAAACATGTCCTTTGTCCTTTTCGGTGCCAGGATATTCTTGACCGCTGTCCGGTGTTCCTTGCGGGATTACTTTGGTACCTTCCTACCAAACTTACGGCAAGGTTTACATCAGTCAGTACACAGCATGGCATACATAATAGATCCTATGGCTGAAGCATAGGGATGACACTCATCTCTTCTTTATCTTTTGCCGTGGTGGGGCATTGAGCTGAGCTCAATTTCACACCTTGCAATCTGGCAAGAACCCTTTCTTGGACTGATCCATTTTGAACTTCTTCAAAATCTTATCAAGGTATGTGCTTTGTGAAAGACCTATGAGGCGTCTCGATCTATCTCTATAGATCTTGATGCCTAATATATAAGCAGCTTCTCCAAGGTCCTTCATTGAAAAACACTTATTCAAGTAGGCCTTAATGCTGTCCAAGAATTCTATATCATTTCCCATCAAGTATGTCATCTACATATAATATGAGAAATGCTCTGAGCTCCCACTCACTTTCTTGTAGCGAGGCTTCTCCATAAGTCTGCATAAACTAAACGCTTTGATCATCTCATCAAGCGAATGTTCTAACTCGAGATGCTTGCACCAGCCCATAAATGGATCGCTGGAGCTTGCATACTTTGTCGACATTCTTAGGATCGACAAAACCTTCCGGCTATATCATACAGCTCTTCCTTAAGATAGCCGTTAAGGAGCGCTGTTTTGGCGTCCATCGCCATATCTCATAATCATAGTATGCGGCAATTGCTAACATGATTGAGACGGACTTAAGCTTCGCTACGGAGAGAAAGTCTCATCGTAGTCAATCCCTTGAACTTGCCGATAACCCTTAGCGACAAGTCGAGCTTTATAGATGGTGACATTACCATCGCGTCCGTCTTCTTCTTAAAGATCCATTTGTTTTCTATCGCTCGCCGATCATCGGGCAAGTCGGTCAAAGTCCACACTTTGTTTTCATACATGGATTCTATCTCGGACTTCATGGCTTCTAGCCATTTGTTGGAATCTGGGCCGCCATCGCTTCTTCATAGTTCGAAGGTTCACCGTTGTCTAACAACATGATTTCCGGGACAGGGTTGCCGTACCACTGCAGTGCGGGCGTGTCCTAGTGGACCTCTGAAGTTCGGTAGCAACTTGATCCGAAGTACCTTGATCATCATCATGAATTTCCTCTTGGTTGGTGTAGGCATCACGGGAACATTTTCTGAGCTGCACTACTTTCTGTTCAAGAGGTAGTACTTCATCGAGTTCTACTTTCCTCCCACTTACTTCTTTCGAGAGAAACTCTTTTTCGAAAGGTTCCGTTCACGGCAACAAAGATCTTGCCTTCGGATCTAAGGTAGAAGGTATACCCAAAGGTTTCCTTAGGGTATCCTATGAAGACGCATTTTTCCGACTTGGGTTCGAGCTTTTCGGGTTGAAGTTTCTTGACATAAGCATCGCATCCCCAAACTTTTAGAAGCGACGACTTAGGTTTCTTCCCAAACCATAATTCATACGGTGTCGTCTCAGCGGATTTAGGCGGTGCCCTATTTAAAGTGAATGTAGCTGTCTCTAGGCGTATCCCCAAAATGATAGCGGTAAATCGGTAAGAGACATCATAGATCGCACCATATCCAATAGAGTGCGATTCGACGTTCGGACACACCGTTCTGTTGAGGTGTTCGGCGGCGTTAGTTGTGAAACGATTCCACATTTTCTTAAGTGTGTACCAAATTCGTGACTTAAATATTCTCCTCCACGATCGATCGTAAGAATTTTATCTTTCGGTCACGTTGATTCTCTACTTCATTCTGAAATTCCTTGAACTTTTCAAAGGTCTCGGACTTGTGTTTCATCAAGTAGACATACCCATATCTACTCAAGTCATCGTGAGAGTGAGAACATAACGATATCCTCCATGAGCCTCAACGCTCATTGGACCTTTTACATCGGTATGTATGATTTCCAACAAGTTGGTTGCTCGCTCCATTGTTCGAGAGAATGGAGTCTTGGTCATCTTGCCCATGAGGCATGGTTAGCATGTGTCAAATGATTCATAATCAAGAGACTCCAAAGTCCATCGGCATGGAGCTTCTTCATGCGCTTGACACCAATGTGACCAAGGCGGCGATGCCACAAGTATGTGGGACTATCGTTATCAACTTTACATCTTTTGGTATTCACGCTATGAACATGTGTAATACTACGCTCGAGATTCATTAAGAATAAACCATTGACCATCAGACATGACCATAAAACATATCTCTCATATAAATAGAACAACCATTATTCTCGGTTTAAATGAGTAGCCATCTCGCATTAAGCGAGATCCGGATACAATATTCATGCTCAAACTTGGCACCAAATAACAATTATTAAGGTTCATAACTAATCCCGTGGGTAAATGAAGAGGTAGCGTGCCGACGGCGATCACATCGACTCTGGAACCATTCCGGGCGCATCGTCACCTCGTCCTTCGCCGATCTCCGCTTATTCCGCAGCTCTGCTGTGAGTTACAAATATGAACAGCGGCACGGTATCAAATACCGGGAGTTACTACGATTCTTGGTAAGGTACACATCAATTACATGTATATCAAATATACCTTTGGTGTTGCCGGCCTTCTTATCCGCTAAGTACTTGGGGCAGTTCCGCTTCGGTGACCCTTCCCTTGCAATAAAAGCACTCGGTCTCGGGCTTGGGTCCATTCTTTGACTTCTTCCGGCAACTTGCTTGCAGGCGCGGCAATCTCCTTGCCGTCCTTCTTGAAGTTTTTCTTACCCTTGCCCTTCTTGAACTTAGTGGTCTTATTGACCATCAACACTTGATGTTCTTTCTTGATTTCAACCTCGGTGACTTGACATAGAGAACACTTCAGGAATGGTCTTTACCATCCCCGCATGTTGTAGTTCATCACAAAGCTCTTGTAGCTTGGTGGGAGCGGCTGGAGGATTCTGTCAATGACCGCCTCATCGGGGAGGTTAATATTCATTTGGGTCATACGGTTGTACAACCCAGACATCTTGAGAATGTGCTCCTTGTGAACTGTTTTCCTCCATCTTACAACTATAGAACTTGTCGGAGATGTCATATCTCTCGACCGGGCGTGAGCTTGGAAAACAAGTTTCAGCTCCTCGAACATCTCATATGCTCCGTGGTGCTCAAAAGCGCTTTTGGAGCCCGGTTCTAAGCTGTAAAGCATGCCGCCTTGAGCGAGGGAGTAATCATCAAGACGAGACTGCCAAGCATTCATAATGTCTTGGTTCTGCAGGGACGGGGCGTCACCTAGCGGTCCTTCTAGGGCGTATTGTTTCTGGCAGCTATGAGGATGATCCTCGGGTTCGGACCCGATCCGTATAGTTCTTGCCGTCATCTTTCAGCTTGGTTTTCTCTAGGAGCGTTGAAGTTCAAGTTGACATGGCGTTGGCCATTTGATCTACAAGACATATCATTCAAAAGTTTTAGACTAAGTTCATGATAATTAAGTTCATCTAATCAAATTATTACAATGAACTCCCACTCAGATTAGACATCCCTCTAGTCATCTAAGTGTTTACGATCCGAGTCGACTAGGCCGTGTCCGATCAACACGTGAGACGGACTAGTCTGCGTCGGTGAACATTCTCATGTTGATCGTATCTTCCATACGATTCGTGTTCGACCTTTCGGTCTCCGTGTTCGAGGCCATGTCTGTACATGCTAGGCTCGTCAAGTTAACCCTAAGTGTTTACTGCGTGTGTAAATCTTGCTTACACCCGTTGTATGTGAGCGTAAGAATCCATCACACCCGATTAACACGTGGTGCTTAGAAGCGACGAACTGTAGCAGCGGTGCACGATTAGGGAGAACACTTCTTGAAATTGTTCTAAGGGATCATCTTATTTACTACCGTCGTTCTAAGTAAACAAGATGTATAATCATAATAAACATCACATGCAATTATAAAGTAGTGACATGATATGGCCAATATCATATAGCTCCTTGATCTTCATCTTGGGGCTCCATGATCATCCTGTCACGGCATGACACCATGATCTCCATCATCATGATCTCCATCATCGTGTCTTCATGAAGTTGTCACGCCAGCGACTACTTCTACTTCTATGACTAACGCGTTTAGCAATAAAGTAAAGTAGATTACATGGCGTTCTTCAATGACACGCAGGTCATACAAAAATAAAGACAACTCCTATGGCTCCTGCGGTTGTCATACTCATCGACATGCAAGTCGTGATTCCTATTACAAGAACATGATCTCATACATCACAATATATCATCATTCATCACAACTTGGCCATATCCGTCACATGACAATTGCTGCAAAAACAAGTTAGGCGTCCTCTAATTGTTGTTGCATCTTTTACGTGGCTGCAATTGGGTTCTAGCAAAACGTTTTCTTACCTACGAATAACCTGGCGTGATCTTGTCAACTTCTATTTACCCTTCATAAGGACCCTGTTCATCGAATCCGCTCCAACTAAAGTAGGAGAGCGGACACCCGCCAGCCACCTTATGCAACTAGTGCATGTTAGTCGGTGGAACCGGTCTCACGAAATGCGTGTAAGGTTGGTCGGGCGCTTCATCCCACAATACCGCGGAAGCAAGAAGCGACTAGTAACGGCAAGTAAGTTGACAAGATCACGCCCACAACAAAATTGTGTTCTACTCGTGCAAAGAGAACTACGCATAGACCTAGCTCATGATGCCCTTTGTTGGGGAGCGTTGCAGAAAATTAAAATTTTTCCTACGGTTTCACCAAGATCCATCTATGAGTTCTACTAAGCAACGAGTTACTAGAGAGAGTTTGCATCTACATACCACTTGTAGATCGATGCGGAGGCGATTGAGGAGTGGTGATGATGAAGGCGTTCCCAGCGTGATTCCGATCACCGATGACCAAAGTCTGAAAGGACAGCACCTCCGTGTTCAACACACGTGCGGGACGATGGCGTCTCCTCCGTCTTGATCCAGCAAGAATGAAGGAGAGGTTGAGAAGACAACTCAATGGCAGCCTGACGGCGTGGTGCGGTTGGTCTGACAGTTCTCGGCGAGGGCTTCGCCAAGCTTCGCGTGGAGAAAGAGAGGTGTTGGGGAGGGAGGGCTGCGCCTTCAATGGTGTTGCAGCCTCCCCCACCCCTCTATTTATAGGAGGAGAGGGCAAGGGGCCGGCCATCTAGGGAAACCCTAGATGGGGCGGCTGCCAAGGGAGGAGGGAGGGTGGCTTGCCCCCAAGCTGAGGCGCCCCTTTAGGGTTTCCCCTCCCAAACCCTAGCCGCATGGGCCTAGGTGGGGGGCGCCCAGCCACCGGGGCTGGCTCTCTCCCACTTAGCCCATGTGGGCCCCGGGAGGTGGCCCCTCGGTGGACCTCCGGAACCCTCCGGTGGCCCGGTACTTTACCAGTATACCCCGAAACTTTCCGAGTCCGTTTAACCACTTTCCATATATAAATCTTTACCTCCGGACCATTCCGGAACTCCTCGTGACGTCCGGGATCTCATCAGGGACTCGAACAACATTCGGTAATCACATACTTGTCTTCCTATTAACCCTAGCGTCACCGAACCTTAAGTGTGTAGACCCTACGGGTTCGGGAGACATCTGAACATGACCGAGACTACCTCAAGTCAATAACCAACAGCGGGATCTGGATACCCATGTTGGCTCCCACATGCTCCTCGATGTTGTCATCGGATGAACCACGATGTCAAGGGTTCAAGCAACCCGTATTCTATTCCCTTTGTCGACGGTATGTTACTTGCGAGACTTCGATCGTCGGTATCCCAATACCTCGTTTAGTCTCGTTACGGCAAGTCACTTTACTCGTACCGCAATGCATGATCCGTGACGGACACTTGATCACTTTGAGCTCATTATGATGATGCATTACCGAGTGGGCCCGGTGATACCTCTCCGTAACACGGAGTGACAAATCCGATCTCGATCCGTGTCAACCCAATGGTCACTTTCGGAGATACTGTAGTGCACCTTTATAGTCACCCGATTCGTTGTGACGTTTGATACACCAAAGCACTCCTACGGTATCCGGGAATTGCATGATCTCATGGTCTAAGGAAGAGATACTTGACATTGGAAAAGCTCTAGCAAAAGCGAACTACGATCTTTGTGCTATGCTTAGGATTGGGTCTTGTCCATCACGTCATTCTCCTAATGGCGTGATCCGTTATCAATGACATCGATGTCCATAGTCGAAACCATGACTATCTGTTGACCAACGAGCTAGTCAACTAGAGGCTTACTAGGGACGTATTGTAGTCTATGTATTCACACGTGTATTACGATTTCCGGATAATACAGTTATAGCATGAATAAAAGACAATTATCATGAACAAGGAAATATAATAATAATACTTTTATTATTGCCTCTAGGGCATATTTCCAACACGAGGTGCCACCATCGACGCACATGGCCTCCGTAGCCTTCTCGAACTCTTGCTCACCGGACTCTTCGTCCTCGTCATGATCATCGTCTTTTTGCTTCTTGTGACGGCCCCGGGCGGGCCTCTCTTGCTGGTTGTCCTTGCCGGGGCGGCCTCCTTGACCGCCACGATTCTTGCCGGATCCCTAGGCACCATCCTTACCTTTCTCCTTGTCCCGCATCTCATACTCGGCCTTTTGCTTCTCAGCAAACAGCTCGACTTGCCGGCAGTTCTGGAGGTCGTGGCCCTTGGTGTGATGGATCTTGCAGTACTGCTTGCCGGAGCCCCCTGGCTTGTCAGCAGCTGCTAAGGCCTAGCAGGCGGCGCACCCGGCAATCTCCTTGCCGGGGTCGTCTGCCTTGACCTTCTTGGCAGCACCGGTGTCGTCAGATTCTTCAATGGCAAGCACAGCCTTGCCCTTGAGTTTCCTGTTGCGACGCCGACCCTTCTTTGTTGGGGCGACAGTGTCTTCATCAGTAGAGTCGGTTTCCGCACCGGCGTCTTCGCCGGGGTACTTCCTTCCCTCTTCAGCCGGGCGCACCTATCGGCCAGAACATAGAGTTCGGCCACATGCTTAACCTTGGTCATCCCCAGCTCTTCGCGCATCTTGCGGTTGCGCATGTTCTGATGGAAAGTGCTGATCACGGCGGCGGGATGAACATTGGGGATGTTGTACTGCACCCAGCTGAATCTCTGGATGTATTTGCGTAGGGTTTCCCCTTCCTTCTGGGGAATGATATGCAGATCACTGGCCTGGCCATGAGCTTGGTGGCCTCCTGTGAAGGCACCAACAAACTCATGGCACAGATCCGACCAAGAAGAAATGGAATCCGCTGGCAAGTGCATCAACCAAGAGATAACATTGGGCTTCCGTGCCACCGGGAAATAACTGGCAAGCACCTAGTCGTCGCGAGCTCTGGCAGCCTGCATCGCGATGGTCTAGATGTTGAGGAACTCGGAAGGATGGGTCTTGCCAGTGTACTTCTCGCCGACGTCGTGCTTGAACGTGCGGTGGGACGGCCACTGGAACTGCCGCAGCTTGTGGGTAAAGGCCGGGCAGCCCACCTCGTAAGGTAGGCCGCCAGAGCCACCCGATGCTGGGTGGTCCATAGCGGGTCCCGCCGGCTTGTCCGACTGGTGGCGTTTATCACGCCGGTGCTCGATAGTGGTTCGATCATCTTCGTGAGCTCGTTCTCGAAGAACTTGGCGCTGATCGCGGTGGGTCCGCGGGTCGGACGACGCTATAGAGATGTTATCACAAGCGTCATCACGACGGGCCGACGCCCGCGGTGGCTGGCGAGGAGGAGGAGAGTGCACCGTGACCGCAGCACCCCCGGTCCTCCCAGCGCTGGCATGTGGTGGCTCGATGGAGCGCTGGCCCGAGGGTCCCGCCGATCACCGATCATCTTTATTGGCGACGGCGACGAGGCTCCGGATGGTGGCCCTCCACTCGTCGAGCTTCTCTGCACCAGGAGGGAAGTTGAGGAGCACCTGAGCGTGCGCCAAAGCTTCTGCTAGCGTGGGTGGCGGCGACAGCTGCGTGGACCGTGGCGCGCTTCGACTTCTAACCACGTTAGAAGGAGCTCTATCACGACCCAGCGACTGCGCGCCATTTTCACCAGCACTTCGGCGGGCATGCTGAACTCCTTCATCCCGCGGACGACGCACAGGGCTCTTCCCACGTTGGTGTCCAGGGTCACTGGCGTGGTGACGCTGCTCGTCACGCACACCATGGGAAGAGCGCGCAGTGGTCGCCGGCGTGGGCGTCTTGGAGGTTGCTGCGCCGCCCGTGGGTGTCACAACGACACTCATGGAGGGCCCCGCGCCGCCTGCGGGGGGCCCAGCTCCGTCTTTGGATTTGGTGGCGTGCGGCCCGTCGCCCGGTGCACGAACGGCGCCGCTTACCAGGCTCTGACTGCCATGGTGATCCTGGTGCTCGCGGACCGCGGCCCGGGTCCTGTCCGCTACCGGGCCGCTGCTCGCCCGTACTGACACGGGCTGTTCGGCCCCCGACGAGCCGATCACCGTGGTCATCTTCTTCTTGGGAGCCATGGCGATGAAGAACTGCTAGGCTAACTACTAGACTAGATTCCCACAATTGCGCCCCCTACCTGGCGCGCTAAAGATGTCGGTGGGAAACGACACCTATGGGATCACAAGAATCCCTACTACGGTTGTCGGGGCGCAGGTTTGTAAGAAGAGCAGGATTAGTAATCAGCACAAGGATCGTTTACCCAAGTTCAGGCCGCGAGGATGCGTAAAACCCTAGTCCTGCTTTGGTGGGTGTATTGAGTGTTCTTGAGCCCTCGAACTAGCTACGGTGGCTGAGTAGTTCCCAGGAGCCGAATCCTTCTCTAGTATGCCATGGGCCTCCTTTTATAGTCGAAATGGGCTACCACGGTGGCACACAGGAGGTGGAAAGGCATATAGTACTGTCACAGCCCTAGAATACCTGAGTGGAATAGTTGCATCTGCACTCATGCATCATGGCCAAAATTTCTGAAAGTTGAATTGAGGTTTGTTGAAACCCTCAGAAACACGTTCAAAAATAATCAACATTTAATTCTCATCAAATGAGTCCAAGGAAATGTTCCTGTTACTCTGTGAAAATATTGGTAAGAGGTAAAATTCAAACCAATATTTTTGGAGTCACAGAAGTATTTACTTTGGGCATTTGAATTAAGTCATAATGTATTTGAATTGGCTGTATTTCTGTTATAAAAGAAATACATTCCCAATAATTTTGGAAATTATTGTGGGGCTCTAGAATAATATATCTAGTCCATACAATAATTTACAGAAGCAAATAAATTTGTTTAGTAATCCTACTAAATCAAAACAAACAGAAGAAAAATAGAAAACAGTAACAATTCTGAAAAAAAGAGGCAGAGGAATTACCTGGCGCTTACCTGCCGCCCAAGTGGCCAGCCCAGCCCACCCCCCTTGTCATCTTCCTCCTCTGCCAGAAGGACTGGGCGCGTGGTCGCCCCGCGTGCGCCCGCTCTCCGCCAGCTCCTTCTTGCAGCTTCCCGGGGACGCCCTGGAGACGCCACGCACCCCCTTGACCCCCTAGCTCACTCTCTTCCATGCTCATCCCCGCCTCTGCCGCCTCTCTCTTCCAAAACCGAACGTCACCGTCACCGCCGTTCGCTGGCCACGCGCTCCCCGCCGTCCCCTCGACCGCCCGTCGTGTTTGAGAGCTCTGCCATGTTGTCTTCTTCGTCCTCGATGAGACACGCGAGCCGGGAGAGCCTGGAACGTCGCCACCGCCGTCGTCTTCATCGTCGGCCGCCCGAGAACACCGTCATTGTTTCGTCGTCACCAAGCCGTCACCAAGCCCACTGAGACAGCCGTCGACGCCATCGTGAGCTCCTCTTCGATTCCCCTTTCTCCCCGTGCCTTTTTGATCGGTCTAGCCATGCCAATTGCCGGAGCCGTGAGCTTCCGGCCGCCATCCATGTCGCCGCCGCAGCCACAGTCGCTGGTGCTCGCATTCGAGCGTGTCACCGAACTCACCATGCTCCCAGGAGCCGAGAACGCCCACCAGCTCGCCCTCCCGTGCACCGTAGCACAAACCCCGCAAACACCCGAACTCCGGCGCCGCCGCGAGCCCCATTCCGGCGAGCTACGACCACCCCAAGTCGATCCATCGCCTCCCCTGGATTCTGACGAGCCTGGGCTTCATCCTGATGGTCTCCGCACATCCATCCCGCGCCTGTAGCGTAGGTCCGGCGAATTGCCGCCGCGGGTTTGGTCACCGTCGGCCGAACTCCGGCGAGGCCGACGTGGCGCTGTCATTAGCACCTAACCACCTGCTAATAACCCTGCTAACCAACCCCACAGCCACTGACACATGGGCCCCACGCCCTAATTAACCCTGGGTTTTATTTCCTGTTTAGTTTAGATTAACCCAGCGGGACCCACGCGTCAGAGTTGACCCTGCTGACGTGGCCGTTGACCTGGCCCACCGGTAAGCGAGCTAAACAGCCCTGTGGCACTGACGTGTGGCCCCCACATGTCAAGTTTGACCTGGACCGTGCCCACTGACTTGTCGACTTAATCTTGATGTCATCTTGTGTGATGAAATAATTTCTGTATTTAAGATATTCAGAAATTCTAGAAAATGTCCAAAACTTCTAAAAATAATAGAAAATAAACCGTAACTCCAAATGAGATAATGTATATATGAAAAATTATCATAAAAATATGATGAATCTGTTTATGGCATTATCATGCATGTTTGATCAATTTACAGCCACTGTATATGACAATTTGGATTAATGGTATTTGAAATGCCTCATGTGGGGTTCAAATTTGAATCTAGTGTTCAAACCAACTCCATTTTAATCGTTTCTAGCTGCATTAGCTCAAATCCCAGCATATTGCCATGTCACATTCATGCATCATATTGTTGCATTGCATTGATTGTGTTTCCTCTCTGTTGCCAGTAATTGTCCCCCTTCAGTAGATGTTGTTCCGGCAATGAGATCGATGACACCGATGAAGAACTATACTATCTTCAGAAGTGCCAGGTAAGCAAAATCCCCTTGTTCATTCCGATATAATCCCACTCTCTCGCTCCCGCTCTCTTTTACTGCATTAGGAGCTGAACCCCTTTCCTCTGCATGACCTGTCATTGCAACAGTAAATAGATGAAACCCACTAGCATGAGTAGGAGTTGTTTGAGCCCTGATGTGCCTACTCATTCATGCTTTTTTGTCATGCCTGCTACTGCTTAGAGTTGAGTCAGGTCTGATTCATCGGGGATGAATTGGAATGGTGATGAACATGTCCTACTTTGTGTGAGCTAAGTGTGTGAACACGATTTGGTAAAGGTATCGATGAGAGGCCATGTAGGAGTACATGGTGGGTTGTTTCATTGGAACCGTCCTTAAGCACTGACATCTGTATTTGTGATTTAAGATTCAGCTACTACCATGCATTGGGCCCGAAACCAATGGAACCTCTCGGCTTCTTATCCACCCTTGTCCTCTGTCCAGGAGTTGCAAGTAGTTTCTGGTGTTTGTAGTATGCTAGAGGCTATGCGCAACGCTGACCCAAGGGGTGGGCTGTGATGCGGTAGGCACGTGGCACGGTGTACCGAGCACCCGTTTGGTGTCTCGGGAACCCTTCTCACATCGTTCGGGGCCGTATGTGGAAACCTCGGCCGGACTCCCTGCGGATGGAACCTGAATAGGCGATAAACCTGGACTAGAGGCTTGAGTGTTTAGGTAGGCCGTGGCTGACACCCTCGCTGGGCTTCCGCTTGAAGGTTGCCGAGTACATGTCATGTAAACGGCGATAAGTGCTGAGAGCGTGTGCGAAGAAGTACACCCCTGCAGGGTTAACATCATCAATTCGAATAGCCGCGTCCGCGGTAAAGGAGTACTTGGTTGCCTATACAGTTCATAGATAACTTGGAGTGGATACTCTAAAATGCGCAAGATAAGCGTGAGTTCTATGGATGGCGTTCTCGTAGGGATGCGGGAGCGGATCCATAATGGTGTATTGATATGGTGAATATGTGGACTCGTGTGCGCCACCTCAAAAGAGTTACTTGCGGTCATAGTTTAGGATAGCCACTGAGTCAAAGCTGGCTTGCTGCAGTCAAACTCCACCACCCCCTTTGTTGACACTGATGCATATGTAGCTAGTTCTGATGTAAGTCTTGCTGGGTACATTTGTACTCACGTTTTCCTATTTTATGTTTTGCAGAGAGACGTCAGTCTCGTTAGTAGTTCCGTGTGGAATTCGACGTTTAGCTTATACCTCAGCTACGATCTTGTGCCCTCGGAAGGATCTGGTAGATAGTCAGGCTTCTTAGCCTTTTTCATTTGTAGATGTCTGTACTCAGACATGTTAAGCTTCCGCATGTGCTTTGACTTGTATGCTCTGAATGTTGGGTCATGAGACCCATGTTTGTAATATCTTGGCTCCTCGGAGCCTAATGAATAAATACTTGAGTCGTAGAGTTATGCTGTGATACCATGTTGTATTTACACATATTGAGCATATTGTGTGCATGATTGAAATGCTTGGTATGTGTGGGATCCGACAACCTAGTTGTTTATCCTTGGTAGCCTCTCTTATGGGGAAATGTAGTCTTGTGCTTCCATGAGCCATAGTAGTCCGCTACAGCCCGGTTCACGGAGTCCTACTAGCCCAAAGACTACTGCTCCGGAACACTTGACTGGCGGCATGTGATTCACGCCGTTCTCGTGGTACATCCCTTGGTGACATCCGAGTCTGCCTAGCCTGCTACAGCCCGGTTCACCGGAGTCCTGTTAGCCCAGTGCTACAGCCCGGATTCGCACGCTGCTGACCAACATGCTCGGCTCGGGTTCTCTGTCATATGGATGCTAGCGACACTATCATATATGTGAGCCAACAGGCGCAAACGGTCCCGGGCCATGGTAAGACAACACCCGTGGGAATACCATGCGTGAGGCCGCAAAGTGGTATGAGGTGTTACCGGCTAGATCGATGTGACTTGGAATCGGGGTCCTGACAAGTACTGCAAGCTTATCGCTCGAATTACAGGACAAGACGCATTTAATGTGTTGCTTAGGTGTCCCCAAGCTTTATCGGGGACGGGGGCGAGGCCCGTCCCGTCCGTCGGCGCTCCCCCTCGCTTCGACACGCGCCCTGGCCAGCGATGCATGCGGCGCCATGTAGGCAGGCAAGCAGCTGACATGGTGCGGTGGTAGGGTCTTCACGAAGATCTGCATGCCGCCACGCATGTTCTTGCTGATCTGGTCTGGGAGCTGCATGTTGCCACACAGGTGCCAGCCCAGCTGGTTGGGCTGGCAGCTGCATGCGAACGGTGGTGGAAGCTTGGATGGTGCGGCCCTGGCGGTGGCCCTGCTGGCGTTCTTGGCATGGGTCTTGCCGGGTGGCCCGGCAAGGGTCTTGCCGCGATGCACAGTGTTCCCCGGCAAGGATCTTGCCGGGGGTATTGTGGCTTTCCTCGGCAAGGATCCTGCCAAGGGTTGCCGTCTTCTGGTCCTCATCTTGATCTCATATATCTATGGTCTTGACAAAGATCTGCATGCCACCACAAAGGTGCCTCCGGAGCCTTGGCCCAATCGTAGCCGGTTGGGTTGGAACCTATGGCTCAAGGGCGGCTCGCTCTGTTGGTGTTTGGGCTTGCTGCCCCAGCAAGGGTCTTGCCGGGGCTGCTGAGGCTGCCCCCGACAAGGGTCTTGCCGGGGGAAACTACTTCGTCCCTCTGCTTATTTCTGTTCTTGGCCTTGGCGTTGCCTTGATCTTCTTGTGTTGGGCTTCGGCTTCCCTCCTTTGTCCTGCTATGTGTGGCAGTGGCGCGTGGCTCTGACTGCCCGTGCACAAGTAAAGGGGTACAAAGGTGAGCCCCTACATTTGTACACCAACTCCGGGTATCAGATTCTTGATTCTCCAGCCAGGTCTTTGCATCAGACAATTGTGATTGAAGTTTAGCATTGGCATCCTATACAAGCACAAGAATTGCAAAAACATTCGTATCCGGGTTACAGAAATGTAAGTCCCAAGCCCTTTTCAAGCAACAACACTTGGCACTTGGGAGCTAATGCTTGCCGAAATATTCTTCATACAACGGTTCATGACAGTAAGTCCCAAGGACTTTGCAAGCAAGAGTACTTGGCACTTGGGGGCTAATGCATATCACTTGTGTCTCCTTACTGCTTTATGATAACCCGGTTGTTTTGTAAACAATCACAGCCTGGTTATGGGGGTTATACAGGTAAGCTCTGTTTATAAACAATGGTGAACAGGACCGGCTCATTCATGCAGATTAAACCGGCCCTTGGGGACTACGTATGCAAAGTTAATTGTTTAAAATCCGGTCCAATTCTAAAGACGAAAGATGGCCTTGTAAGGATTCTACAAAGATGTTCATTATTATTATAAAGTCTACAGTATATTTAAATTAATCATACCCAGTAGACTTGGGGTTTGGCAAGGTGGACATAACTTATTTAAGCAGAAACTCATACCTCATATTTTTTTATGCATCTTCTTCACCATATCGATTTCAAGATCGCGGCTCGAGTGTACTTGGTTGAGGTAGCCAGAGAGTACTTCACTACTGCTCAATTGAGCATAGTGGGAGACATCAAACCTCACTTTCCGCCTTTCAATGACCTCTTGTTTGGGGAGTGCTTGGCCAGGAAAGTTGGATTTCTCGGTTCTGTAAAGCCGGTGCCTGTGATCATAACGCCATCGGTATGAGTCTCCGACGGCTTAAGTGGGCTTGATGATTCAGTATGCAAAGGATTGAGTTTTATTTGGTCGCCAGAGAGGTCAGGAATTTCTGTCGAAACATCATAGGCAGGGTCTTTTGGTTGCTTTTCAGAGACATCTGGTGCAGGAACTTGCTGCTCCGATTCAACGACATTAGGATCTTCAGTCGGCTTGGCCACCTTTGTCTTCTTACTAGGCTTTGCTTGGCCACTGCACGGGTTATGACAAGTCAGTACAATTATAAAAGCATAAGGAGGTACAGAATAAAAGTAATTGTTGTTACCCAGGGGCAGTTTTAAAAGCTGGCAGCTGGGTCTGTGATGAGTCCCCGGAGGAAGAGCGAGAAACCTCCTGGTAGTTTGAATCGGAAGAATTAAGTGGCTGGCGAATGAGACCCGCCAGCGGGTAAAAAGAGTTTAAGTTCAGAAGGACCTCATTTTGACGTTTCCGTCGAACTAGAGTATTTGGTAAGCCGAAGGATAATTCTTCACCTCCGCTGGTCCGAGTCTGTCCCCGCTCTCGAGCTGCTGTTGCTTCAAACGAAAGTGAGGATCCAAATGATCTAGGGGGTGTGAAAACCTTACTTTTCGGGTTACTCTCGAATTTTCTATCTTGGCAAAGGTGTTGTGCCGGAGGAAATGATAGTTACCTCTTCTTCAACTGATTGGCTGCCCCCCATGTCATCTTGATAATAATTAGTGTCCATAAGATAATGGAGTCAAGGGCTACCTCCGAATCAGATCTTTCATTCAGTTCAAACATATCAGAAGCACTTGGTTTCTTCTTTGTCTTCTTGGCGATTTTCTTGGCGGCTTTCTTGGTAGCCATGGCCTTTTTGGCAGCTTCATGGTCATATTGCTTTTTCCAAAAATCAGAGTCAGCCTGTGGGAGTGATCAAAGTTGAGTTAATAAAAATATATGAATGACAAGGTAAAAGTAAGTAATCTGGAGACTCACATCTGTTGGCGGGTTAAGTTTGCAGAAAGGGTTCAAACCCACTTTGCTGCAGTCTTCCGCATCTTCATTCAGAAGGGTCTTTGTCATTTTGTTGATTGCTTCGTTAGTTAAATGCACGGAGCTATGGCGCAGTGGATATTTTGTACCGCCTGTGTAGGTACACATTAAGCCGGGTCGGCGGCTCAAGGGTATGATTCGCCAAGAAACCCAGCACCGAACCAAGTCAATACCAGTTAACCCATTTCCTAGCAGAGCCTTGACCTTCGCAATAGTGGGGGCAATCTTTTTACGTTCGGCAGCGGTAAGCTTTTCAGGAAGATTATGCTTTGGGTCAAGACGTTGAACACGATAACCTGGCAATGGATTCTCATCAGCCAGAGAGGTACCCTTGCAGTAAAACCATGTCTGGTTCCAATCCTTGGGGTGACTCGGCAGGCAAGCATAAGGGAAGATGGCATCTCTTCTTCATTGAATTGAGATTCCGCCAAGTTCCAAGCTGGGTTCATTCGTAAACTCGTTTTGGAGGTTTAAATAAAAAAAATCCCTAAAGAGTTCGACACTGGGTTCCTCTTGAAGGTATACTTCGCAGAAGACTTGAAAGTTGCAGATGTTTGACATGGAATTGGGTCCAATGTCTTGAGGATGGAGTTGAAGGAAGTGCAGAATGTCTCAGAAAAATTTAGAACCAGGCGGTGAGAAGCCCTGATTCATGTGATCAATAAAAACAATGACTTCATCATCCTTTGGCCGAGGTCTTTCTTTGCCTTGATCAGGAGCGCGGTAATGCATGACATTCTTTGCTGGCAAGTACCCAATTTTGACAAAATCTCTGAGTGTATTCTTAGTGACAATGGAAGGAACCAAGTTTCATGAAGTTACTGTTTTTTGCGGCATTGTGAAGAGAGAAGCCTAAAGGAAAGAAAAATTTTGCCGGTTCAAATTGATTCATTAAGCCGGAAGTAAAACGCTACAGTATATATTCAGAATGGTGGCTTAAATGGGGCCTAATGATATATACTAAGTGAATATAAGCCACCATTCTAAATGGTGCTTGTCATGGTAATTATAAGCCGGTGATGTAAGCCGCCATGACAAGCACCGGTATTCAAGATCTGACAAGAGTGAATTATACTAAGTGTTGGGACAAACATGTTTCACAGATTACAGCTATAAGAATGGATCTGCGGCAGTTCAGAAAAATGAAATAAAATCTAAACCTAAGGTGGCGGTAGTAGAAAAGTGGGGGTGCCTAGATGAGATCTATTGCAATCAGGATATATTCTGATATCAAAAAACAAGTGCTAAAACTGCTACCACACAAGATTTGTGTGGTTTTCAGATCAAAACTATGCAATCTAGAAAAGAGAAGGAGGAATGGTGATGAACACCGATGAACAGGGAAACCCTTAGGAAGATCTATTAAGAGGAAAGGAGAGTGCTTATCGACGCTGATGAAAAGCGGAGAGGCACCGCAATGTTCTGGTTCGTTCAGGGTGATGCAGCGGCCGGAGTTGAAGCAGTGGACGAAGGTCGACGGCGGCGGAGCTTGGGCGCGCTGGAGTGTTGCGAGGAACAATATGAAGGCGAGAAGGCAAAGGGGAAGAATGAAAAGAGGACCTGTGGCCCTATTTATGAGGCTGGAAGGATAAGCGGCATGCGCGGGAATCGAGGAGACAAGAAAATGGATATGTGACGGCGCGAGCGCCTCAATTTTCGGGAGGTTATTCTATACAAATATAAAAAGACCCAAATGGGCAGATCCAAACCATCTCGACCGTCAAATCATGTTATCTAGTGGTTGAGATCGCTTCAGTGTTGAGCACCAAACACGTTTAACGCTCTAATTACCCACCACTGCCATTGGTTATAAACACGTTTTGACTCAACACTATCCCTTGAAATCTGCCATGTAATTAATATCCTACCATTCCCGCAAAAAAGTAATTGATATCTTACCAAATACCAACGTGCAACAGATATATCTTATCAAATATAACGTGCAACTAATATCTTACCTAATATAAACGTGCCTTGCACGTACATTATTACTAGTAAAAAATAAGGATCTGTTAAAGATAGGCTGGGTATTGTGTGCAATTAATGACAGATGACGTCATGGAGGTTTTCCTTAATTCCAGGAGATGATGTCATGGCAGGTTACATTATATCACAAGAAGATGAAGAAGGATTTTTTTCTAAGTGTTGAAGATTGACATGAACAAGTTCAAATCAACCTAGGGCCTAACGTTGGGGATATGACTATTGGATATGACCCGCCAAGGAAGGGCCGGGTTATCCCGATGACGGATCATAAACCAAGCCCGGAATATGTTGAAGATCGCGGTTCATGATAGGCTTGTTAAAGGGCCCAAAGCCCAAAGGCGCTTACGACCCGTGAGTATAAACCGCCATGTATATGTGACTTGTATTGTAAGGCAAGTAAGATAAGTTACCGAGCCAGACACGTTTGTATGAGCCGGCCGGGACTCTGTAAAGCAGTGGGGCATCAGCCCATGTATATAAGGGGATGACCCGACAGCGGCTTAGGGCAAGAAACAACAGATCGAGAGCCAGGATAAGCGTATTCGCTCCCTGGTAATCGAAACCCTAGCAATACCACCTCAAACTAGATTAGGCTTTTACCTTCACCGCAAGGGGCCGAACCAATATAAACTCCTTGCGTCATTTGGCCCGTTTAACCCCTTTAAGCTAATCTCGTCGCGATGGCTCCACAACTAAGTCCTTCCACTAGGACATCTGCCATGAGAATTCCACGACAGTAATGTTGTGTCCGAACATCGTAACCGTACTTTATTAGATATGGTGCGATCTATGATGTCTCTTACCAATTTACCAATATTGTTTTGGGGTTATGCATTAGAGAAAACCGGATTCATGTTAAATAGGGCACTGTCTAAATCTGTTGAGACGAGACCGTATGAACTGTGGTTTGGGAAGAAATCTAAGCTGTCATTTCTTAAAGTTTGGGGTTGCGACACTTATGTCAAAAGGCTTCAACCTGATAAGAACGAACCCAAATTGGAGAAGTGTGTCTTCATAGGATACCCTAAGGAAACAATTGGGTTCACCTTCTACCACAGATCCGAAGGCAAGATCTTTGTTGCCAACAATTGAACCTTTCTAGAGAAGGAGTTTCTCTCAAAAGAAGTGAGTAGAACTTGATGAGGTAATTGTACCTTCTCTCAATTTGGAAAGTAGTACATCAGAGAAATTCGTTCTTGTGATGCCTACATCAACTAGAGAGGAAGTTAATGATGATGATCGTGAAGCTTCAGATCAAGTTGCTACTGAACCTCGTAGGTCAACCAGAGCATGATCCGCACCAGAGTGGTACGATAATCCTGTTCTGGAAGTCATGTTATTAGACCAAGGCGAACCTACGAACTATGAAGAAGATATGATGAGCCCAGATTCCGATAAATGGCTTCAGGCCATGAAATCTGAGATAGGATCCATGTATGAGAACAAGGTGTGGACTTTGGTGAACTTTCCCGATGATTGGCAAGCCATTGAGAATAAATGGATCTTCAAGAAGAAGACAGACGCTGATGGTAATGTCATCATCTACAAAGATCGACTTATCACGAAAGGTTTTCGACAAGTTCAAGGGGTTGACTACAATGAGACCTTCTCACCTGTAGCGATGCTTATGTCTGTCCGAATCATGTTAGCAATTGCCGCATTTTATAATTATGAAATACTAGCAAATGGACGTCAAAACTACATTCCTTAATGTATTTCTTATAGAAGAGTTGTATATGATGCAACCAGAAGGTTTTGTCGATCCTAAAGGTGCTAAAAAGTGTGCAAGCTCCAACGATCCATCTATGGACTGGTGCAAGCATCTCGGAGTTGGAATATACACTTTGATAAGGTGATCAAAGCATATGTTTTTATACAGACTTATGGAGAAGCCTGTATTTACAAGAAAGTGAGTGGGAGCTCTGTAGCATTTCTAATATTATATGTGGATGACATATTATTGATTGGAAATGATATAGAATTTCTGGGTAGCATAAAAGGATACTTGAATAAGAATTTTTCAATGCAAGACCTCGGTGAAGCTGCTTATATATTTGGCATAAAGATCTATAGGGCTAGATTGAGATGCTTAATAGGACTTTCACAAAGTACATACCTTAGCAAAAAAATTGAAGAAGTTCAAAATAGATCAGTCAAAGAAAGAGTTCTTGCTTGTGTTACAAGGTGTGAAGTTGAGTAAGACTCAAAGTCCGACCACGGCAGAAGATAGAGAGAGATTGAAAGTCATTCCCTATGCCTCAGCCATAGGTTCTATAAAGTATGCCATGCTGTCTACCAGACCTATTGTGTACCTTGCCATGAGTTTGGCAAGGGGGTACAATAGTGATTGTCGGCGTTCTGGGAATGGGGGTCCCCAGACTTGCCTGCCTGCGGCCCACCGCGTGGCCAAGCCTCGCGAGGGTCCAAGCCTCGCGAGGCGGACGACGCAAGACCTCCTCTGGAGTGGCCTAGCCAGGAAGGCTCACGAGGAGCGGAGATATCAAGGCGGGGCAAACCTCACGAGGATCTCGTGATGTGAGCCATGACGAATGGTGCCAGGCGGGTGCCAGGCAGGCGCTGGTGTGCGTAGCGTCCTTATTTCCTCTTTGGTGCTAAGGAGGCAAGCACAGGAGAAGAGTACCGAGCCATCAGGCAAAGGTTGCCATATTGGTGCAAAGAGACCAAGACCAGGAGGACGGCGAGTCGGAGGTCATCGTGGAGCACAAGACGGCGTCACCCCAGAGCTTTTCGCAGGCAAAGACCGCTTTTGTCAGGATAGCTTGTACTAGCTGTCCCCCTTCAAATTCGCTCGCTGTTGTTGGCTCCCTTCCCGCTTGATATTTGGGAAGAGGACCAGGGCCTCTATAAATAGGACTAGCCACCACAGTAGAGGGCAAGTTGAACTGAGATCAAACCCACACACCACAAGTTCATACGCACAAGAACGCCTCAAACTCAGGAGGTTGTTCTTCCCTTGTACTGTTCATCATCAGCCCGAGAGGCAATCCACCACCGCCACACTGGAGTAGGGTATTGCACCACAACGGCGGCCCGAACCAGTACAAACCCCATGTCTTTCTGTGTTGTGAGTTCGTCGAGTTCGTCCGCAAGATCCTAGCGAGCTAGAGCGTTGATCGGTAGGAGGGAAAGACTTCGCGCGTACCCTAGTGTTCGAACCTTAAGGGATTGCCGGAACCCCACATCCGACATTTGGCGCGCCAGGTAGGGGTGCGCCGGAGCTTCTTATCTGCCAATCAGCTCTCCGACGTTCACCGGCTATGATATATGGCGACCCAAGGGCCGGCTCCGACCGCTGGGCAGCCTGGCCGGCCCGGACGGCGTCGCCTGCCCATGGATGTCTCGACCCCGCACCCCATGCGACACGGGCGCCACCAAGCTCCGCCAGGCGCGGACAGCATGGCCAGGCGTCATCCTCCCTCACCCCGCGGCAAGTACGAGCCGTGGCAAGAGCAGCGACGGGAGCAAGCGAACATGCGGGCGGCACTCACGGTGGCAAGGGAGCTGCTGCGATGCAGGCTGATGGAGAGCGGCTGGGACACGCTGCTTGAGCGTGTTGCTGAGCTTCTAGACGCAGCAGCGTCGGTAGCACCACCCTTCTGCAATCGACTCCCCCCAGGCCACTTCAGGGTCGCGCGACGAGCCTCACCACATCTGTGTGCCATCAACTACGCCCGGGGGCTTCGTCAACATCAGCACGGCCGGCGCGAGGGCCTCCAACCTCCCCCATGCCGCCCTCGACAAGCACGAGCGCAAGCGTCACCCCCCATGGTCCCGGCCAAATGCCATATTATCATCCCCAGGACGTCGTCATGGGCGGAGCAACATGGAACATGGGGCACCACGGCGAGGTATTCGGGGTGACGGCACCGGAAGCCTATGTGCCCCGCAAGATGGACCAAGGGTACGCACCAGAAGACGACATCGGCTCATTCCTGGGAGAAGATTGGGGAGAAGGGGCTCTAGGAGCTGAAGCCTTCCAAGAGCTAACGGAGAACCACAATGATCGCGCCAGCATTGGCAATTACAGGGTACCACTAGTCTCTCAAGAACAGGCTTACGCTAACCATGGACTATAGATGAACAGGTTGCTGCGTCGATCGATGACCTAGGCACGGCGGCCAGCGCTCCAACAAGGGAGACGTGCTGGGGGCCACCGAGAGGGAGCCAGGAGCAAGGCCCCTCCCCGTGGCGCGCGACGCCTGACGACACCCTGAGGTAGGCCCTCTGCCGGGAGGCCTCGCCAACCCTTCCCACGGCAGAGGACCTGTGGTCGCCGAGGGAACCGCTGGTGTCCTCTTTTCCTCCTCCGTTTCGTCCAAGTGACCGGTCGACTCAGTGGAGGTCGAGAGTGGCGCAAGGCGGGGCCCTCGTCTGGCGATATGAAGCAAGGCCGGTACCTATGAAGAAGGCCTAGTGCCTGTGTAGCTCGCCACCCGTGACACTCTCACGTAATAATGAGTTGGGGCTGTACACGCCCCGGAGTCTCAGGGGTGCCGGCCTCAGGCCCTAGGGCTCCCTCCCACACCTAGTGGCAGCACTTAGCTCCGTGGTGGTGAAAAGACTTGAAGACCAGAAGACTAGACTAGGTGCCGGACGCAGCCTTTTGCTTTGGATCTCTCTCTTTCTGTAGCCTTGCCTTCTGGATTTGGATTTGAGTTGAAGCTGAGTTTTATTGGTGCGCGCGGGGGGAGCCTTTTCTCGTTTGAGCTATTTCTTGCCTTCTGGATATCGTTTTGTCTGGGACTAATGTCTGTTGTCTTTCCCTCACGAGCTCCTCATGAGCGGGACTGCGCGAAGCACGCGTGCCCTGGGCGCGCACTGCAACTGGTGTTCCCCTCTTGTGGGCCCCTTCTGACGGGGTGACGAGCTCCGTAAATTTCTCAAGAACTCGGCCCATCGCAGCCCAGCTCAAAGCTGGCGCTGACTAAGGTAAACCAAGATAGAAAACTCGCATCAGGATCCACAAGTTCACGAGGACACAAACTCACATCACATGGAAAAGTAAAAACCGCAATTTGCTTACATGAGGGGCTCCCCCTCTCAAAATGCTCTTACAAGTTTCCAAGGGCCACGCCCGAGTTTGTGCGCAGGAAGAAATGACAGGAGAACAAGGGATCAGCCGGAAATGTCGCTCGCTACGTCACTCGCAGACGCATCACTCGCGCCATCGTCGTCTTCATCGGCATCATCGCCACCATCGGCGACGCCCCCGTCGCCATCGTCGACCACGTCGCCTTCGTCTGCGACGACCACCACCACTTCATCCTCTGAAGCGAAGGCCCTGACCAACGCATCCACATGGTCATCGACCTAGCCTTGGGTACGGGGGCGATGGCGGTGTCAAAGTCAAAGTTGGGGTCGGCATTCAGGAGGTGGCTGAAGACACGCGAGAAAGCGCGCTCAAGCAAGCCATGCCCCCTTTCCTCCACAAGCTGGCGAGCTCTGGCAGATCGAGCCTCCAGGTGCGTCACCACCTCATTGAAGAAGGTCAGGTGGCTGGCGTAGTCATTTGAGTGAGGATTCGGCGCCTCCGCATCGCAAATATGGCCCAGGGCGATATTGGCCCTGTTCTGGAGATCCTGAAGCATGGGGGCATGTTCGCGCTCCAGCGTTCGGCGTTGGAGCACCTCCTCAGTGTTCTGCCTCGCGACGACCTCTGCGTCATCAACCCGCCTCCGGAGGGAACGCAGCTCGGCACGGGCGGAGGCCAAGTCCGCCTGCGTCATGACCAGGGCGGCGGCCGTGGCTTCTGCGCGCCTCTCAGCCTCGTCCAACCTGGGCCTGAGGGCAGCGGCCCTGCCCTCATTCTCCACGCCCGTGAACTTCAGCTTCAGGTCGTATCTGCCCTCCAGGTCCACACGAACCTCGGCCACCCGGCGGTTCACCTCCTCCTCAACTCCAGCCTCGCGATCCCCGACAGCGTCTTCTGCTTGGGCAACTTGATGCTCCCTCGTCTCTAGTTGCTCGAGCTCGCGGTTACGCTCCATGGCCTCCAAGGCCAGCGCCTCCTCACGCTTCCGGACCTCCTCTTCCTCCGCGGGCATCCTCCTTAGCGACACAAGAGCGGCCCTGCGTGCCTCCACCTGCTGCTCAAGAGATGCGCTCCAGGCCTGGAGCTCCCAAGCGCGCTTCTCCGCAGCCTCGCGGCGGCGATCAGCCTCGCGAGCCTCTTCCAAGGCTCATGAGCGGGCTTCGTAGGAAACCTTGAGAGACGCATCGGCCTTCGCGTTCTCAAGGTCACGCTGATAGCGGCCGAGGTTGAAGGCCACCTTCAGCTTGCGGCGCTCCTCCGACAGCCGGAGACCTTCAGCCTCAAGATGCAAATCGACACTCGCGAGCTCTCCACCGAGCCGGCTCATCGCGTTCATCGCCTCCCGGAAGAGCTCATGGCGAACCATGCTCCACCCGTGCTCGCGCTTGAACGCCCGACCTTCTTCGCCCCCCACCCTCATGGGCCCCTCGCAGCTCCACTGAGCCACTTCTTCCTCCTATATATATCCATATACCTCAAAACATCCTGGAGCACCACGAAACCCTATTTCCACCGTCGCAACCTTCTGTACCCATGAGATCCCATCTTGGAGCCTTTTTCTCGCGCGCTCCACGAGGGAGGGAATCGATCACGGAGGGCTTCTACATCAACACCATAGCCTCTCTGATGATGTGTGAGTAGTTTACCACAGACCTTCGGGTCCATGTTTTTAGCTAGATGGCTTCTTCTCTCTCTTTAGATCTCAATACAAAGTTCTCCTCGATCTTCTTGGAGATCTATTTGATGTAATTCTTTTTGCGGTGTGTTTGTCGAGATCCGATGAATTGTGGGTTTATGATCAAGATTATCTATGAACAATATTTGAATCTCCTCTGAATTCTTTTATGTATGATTTGTTATATTTGCAAGTCTCTTTGAATTATCAGTTTGGTTTGGCCTACTAGACTGATCTTTTTTGCAATGGGAGAAGTGCTTAGCTTCGGGTTCAATCTTGTGGTGTCCTTTCCCAGTGATAGCAGGGGCAGCAAGGCACTCATTGTATTGTTGCCATCGAGGATAAAAAGATGGGGTTTATATCATATTGCTTGACTTTATCCCTCTACATCATGTCATCTTGCCTAATGCGTTACTCTGTTCTGATGAACTTAATACTCTAGATGCATGCTGGATAGAGGTCGATGTGTGGAGTAATAGTAGTAGATGCAAAATCGTTTCGGTCTACTTGTCGCGGACGTGATGCCTATATACATGATCATGCCTAGTTATTCTCATAAATTTGCACTTTTCTATGAATTGCTCGACAGTAATTTGTTCGCCCACCGTAATACTTATGCTATCTTGAGAGAAGCCGCTAGTGAAACCTATGGCCCCCGGGTCTATTTCCCATCATATAATTTTCCTATCTATTTTCCTTTGCAATCTTTACTTTCAATCTGTATCATAAAAAAATTCCAAAAATATTTATCTTATTATCTCTATCAGATCTCACTTTTGCAAGTGGGCATGAAGGGATTGACAACCCCTTTATCGCGTTGGTTGCAAGGTTCTTATTTGTTTGTGTAGGCACGAGGTGACTTGCGTGTAGTCTCATACTGGATTGATACCTTGGTTCTCAAAAACTGAGGAAAATACTTACGCTACTTTGCTGCATCACCCTTTCCTCTTCAAGGGAAAACCAACGCAGTGCTCAAGAGGTAGCAAGAAGGATTTCTGGCGCCGTTGTCGGGGAGGCTTACACCAAGTCAAGTCAAGATTCGATCTCCCGCCAACGTGCGATTTCTGGCGCTGTTGCCGAGGAGATCTATGCCAAGTCAAGTCAAGTCAAGACATACCAAGTACCCATCACAATCTCTTATCCCTCGCATTATATTATTTGCCATTTGCCTCTTGTTTTCCTCTCCCCCACTTCACCTTTGTCGTTTTATTCGCCCTCTTTTTCTGTTCGCCCTTTTTCGCTTTCTTCTTGTGTGTCCATGTGTTAGATCGTTTGCTTTGCTGTCATGGCTAGTCCTTCTATCATTGTTAGTACTCCCGATCATGAAGTTCTAATTTTAAACAAAGGGAGGGAGAAAATCTAAAAGATGCTTGGCATAGAATTTGCAACGCTCAGAATAGATCTACGAGGAAGCAATCTACTTCCGTTCTTCTTCGCAATTTTTATGTAGGCATCACTCAATGGAATAGATATATTATTGATACCATTACCGGAGGGAATTTCTTGGGTAGCCATACTTTTGATTCTTATAATGCTATGATAGATTTGTTTGTCCCACCACCTCTTTTGGTTAACGGAACTATTTTAACTTTAGAACATGTGATGCAAAGGCTTGAAATTATTGAAAATAAAGTTGCCATTGTAGAGTTGATTGAAAATTTGGATAAAAAGATCCACAACCAAATTACCCAATATGGATCTAAGGTAGGAGTTACTCTGAAATTTTTTAAAGAAAAGGAACACATAGTTAACGAACAGATAGATCAAGATTCCACAAGAATTGATAAAATTTAGGATATTATTACCAACTTAGGGTCTGCCTTTTCCTCCGTGAAAAATACTCCAAAACCTCCTAATGCTAAAATTGCCAAACTGATGTATGTTCCT
This sequence comes from Aegilops longissima, assembly GCA_021605205.1. Classification (NCBI taxonomy): domain Eukaryota; kingdom Viridiplantae; phylum Streptophyta; class Magnoliopsida; order Poales; family Poaceae; genus Aegilops; species Aegilops longissima. The sequence goes on from CM038679.1 coordinate 355,635,471, forward strand.
AAAAATAAGGGTGAAACTTCTAGTAAGGGAAATGCGCATCTCAAATCCATAAGTGTTCACCCCAACTTTCTCGCTATTATTAAGGAACCTTTTTCTACAAATGATTTTCTCGGTTTCTTGCCTAGGAGTTTGATCATTAATAAAAATAAGGAAAATCCTAAGGGTTATAAGTGTTAAATTGAAGAATTGCCTACCAAAGATGATAATACCTAGATATATCCTTGCCTTTATGCCTAGCTAGGGGCGTTAAACGATAGAGCTTGTTGGGAGGCAACCCAATTTTATTTTTGTTTCTTGCTTTTTGGTTCAGTTTAGTAATAAATAATTCATCTAGCCCCTGTTTAGATGTGGTTTTATGTTTTAAATTAGCGTTTGTGCCAAGTATAACCTTTGGGAAGACATGGGTGAAGTCTTTATGATCTTGCGGTAAAAAACAGAAACTTTAGCTCTCACGAGATTAGCTGCCATTTTTTTACTGGAGAGTGCTATTAGGCTGATTCTTTTTGCAGATGATTAACAGACAAATTCCTCACGTCCACTAACTTATTTCAGAATACTCGGACTTGCATAAGTTTATGTTTGATCCAGATTACTACAGACTGTTCTATTTTTTACAGATTCTGTTTTTCATGTGTTGTTTGCTTATTTTGAGGAATCTATGGCTAGTATCGGAGGGTATGAACCATATAGAAGTTGGAATACAGTAGGTTTAACCCCAATATAAATAAAGAATGAGTTCATTACAGTACCTTATGGTGTTGATTTGTTTTCTTATACTAAGGGAGCTCATAAGATTTTCTGTTGAGTTTTGTGTTGTGAAGTTTTCAAGTTTTGGGTAAAGATTTGATGGATTATGGAATAAGGAGTGGAAAGAGCCTAAGCTTGGGGATACCCAAGTCACCCCAAGGTAAAATTGAAGGGCAACCAAAATCCTAAGCTTGAGGATGCCCCGGAAGGCATCCCCTCTTTCGTCTTCGGCTATCGGTAACTTTACTTGAGGCTATATTTTTATTCACCACATGATATGTGTTTTGCTTGGAGCGTCTTGTATGATTTGAGTCTTTTCTTTTTATTTTACCACAATCATCCTTGTTGTACACACCTTTTGGGAGAGACACACATGAATCGAAATTTATAAGAATATTCTATGTGCTTCACTTATATCTTTTGAGCTAGATAATTTTGCTCTCGTGCTTCACTTATATCTTTTTAGAGCATGGTGGTGGTTTTATTTTATACAAATAATTGATCTCTCATGCTTCACTTATATTATTCTGAGAGTCTTTTAGAACAGCATGGTAGTTTGCTTTGGCTATAAAATTAGTCCTAATATGATGAATATCCAAGATGGGTATAATAACAACTATCATATAAAGTGCATTGAATACTATGAGAAGTTTGATACTTGATGATTGTTTTGAGATATGAAGATGGTGATATTAGAGTCATGCTAGTTGAGTAGTTGTGAATTTGAGAAATACTTGTTCTAAAGTTTGTGATTCCCGTAGCATATGGTCAACCGTTAAGTGATTAAGTCGGAGCATGATTTATTTATTGATTGTCTTCCTTATGAGTGGCGGTCGGGGATGAGCGATGGTCTTTTCCTACCAATCTATCCTCATAGGAGCATGCGCGTAGTACTTTGTTTCGATAACTAATAGTTTTTTGCAATAAGTATGTGAGTTCTTTATGACTAATGTTGGGTCCATGGATTATACGCACTCTCACCCTTCCATCATTTCTAGCCTCTCTAATAGCGTGCACCTTTCGCCGGTATCATACACCCACCAAATACCTTCCTAAAAACAGCCACCGTACCTACCTATTATGGCATTTCCATAGCCATTCCGAGATATATTGCCATGCAACTTACCACCGTTCCATTTATTATGACATGCTCCATCATTGTCATATTCCTTTGCATGATCATGTAGTTGACATCGTATTTGTGACAAAGCCAGCTTTATAATTCTTTCATACATGTCACTCTTTGCATATCCCGGTACACCGCCGGAGGCATTCATATAGAGTCATATTTTGTTCCAAGTATTGAGTTGTAATTTTTGAGTTGTAAGTAAATAAAAGTGTGATGATCATCATTATTAGAGCATTGCCCCAAGTGAGGAAAGGATGATGGAGACTATGATTCCCACACAAGTCGGGATGAGACTCCAGATGAAAAAAAAAGAGGCCAAAAAAAGAGAAAAAGGCCCAAATAAAAAAAATAAAAAATGAGAGAAAAAGAGAGAAGGGACAGTGTTACTATCCTTTTACCACACTTGTGCTTCAAAGTAGCACCATGATCTTCATAATACAGGGTCTCCTATTATGTCACTTTCATATACTAGTGGGAATTTTACAGTATAGAACTTGGCTTGTATATTCCAATGATGGGCTTCCTCAAAATGCCCTAGGTCTTCGTGAGCAAGCAAGTTGGATGCACACCCACTTAGTTTCTTTTGTTGAGCTTTCATGCACTTGTAGCTCTAGTGCATCCGTTGCATGGCAATCCCTACTCACTCACATTGATATCTATTGATGGGCATCTCCATAGCCCGTTGATACGTCTAGTTGATGTGAGACTATCTTCTCCTTTTTGTCTTCTCCACAACCACCATTCTATTCCACATATTGTGCTATATCCATGGCTCACGCTCATGTATTTCGTGAAGATTGAAAAAGTTTGAGAACATCAAAAGTCTGAAACAATTGCTTGGCTTTTCTTCGGGGTTGTGCATGAATACTTCGTGTTGATGAATATAGAGCATAGCCAGACTATATGATTTTGTAGGGATAACTTTCTTTGGCCATGTTATTTTGAGAAGACATGATTGCTTTGTTAGTATGCTTGAAGTATTATTATTTTCATGTCTATATTAAACTTTTGTCTTGAATCTTTCGGATCTGAACATTCATGCCACAATAAAGGAAATTACATTGAGAAATATGCTAGGTAGCATTCCACATCAAAAATTCTGTTTTTATCATTTACCTACCGAGGACGAGCAGGAATTAAGCTTAGATGCTTGATACGTCTCGAACGTATCTATAATTTTTGATTGTTCCATGCTATTATATTATCTATTTTGGATGTTTAATGGGCTTTACTAAGCACTTTTATATTATTTTTGGGACTAACCTATTAACCGAAGGCCCAGTGCAAATTGCTGTTTTTTTTTTGCCTATTTCAGTGTTTCGCAGAAACGGAATATCAAACGGAATCCAAACGGAATGAAACCTTTGGGAGAGTTATTTTTGGAACAAACATGATCTAGGGGACTTGGAGTGGACGTCAAGAAAGAAGGGAGGAGGCCACGAGGCAGGGAGGCGCGCCCCCACCCTCGTGGGCCCCTCGCAGCTCCATCGACCTACTTCTTCCTCCTATATATATCCATATACCCCAAAACATCCAGGAGCACCACAAAACCCTATTTCCACCGCCGCAACCTTCTGTACTCGCCGGAGGGGGAATAGATCACGGAGGGCTTCTACATTAACACCATAGCCTCTCCAATGATGTGTGAGTAGTTTACCACAGACCTTCGGGGCTATAGTTATTAGCTAGATAGCTTCTTCTCTCTCTTTGGGTCTCAATACAAAGTTCTCCTCGATCTTCTTGGAGATCTAGTCGATGTAATTCTTTTTGCGGTGTGTTTGTCGAGATCCGATGAAATATGGGTTTATGATCAAGATTATCTATGAACACTATTTGAATCTTCTCTGAATTCTTTTATGTGTGATTTATTTTCTTTGCAAGTCTCTTCGAATTATCAGTTTGGTTTGGCCTACTAGATTGATCTTTCTTGCAATGGGAGAAGTGCTTAGCTTTGGGTTCAATCTTGCGGTGTCCTTTCCCAGTGACAGCAGGGGCAGCAAGGCACGCATTCTATTGTTACGATCGAGGATAAAAATATGGGGTTTATATCATATTGCTTGAGTTTATCCCTCGACATCATATCATCTTGCCTAATGTGTTACTCTGTTCTTATGAACTTAATACTCTAGATAAATGCTGGATAGCAGTCGATGTGTGCAGTAGTAGTAGTAGATGCAGAATCATTTCGGTCTACTTGTCGCGGACGTGATGCCTATATACATGATCATGCCTCCGGATCTATTTCCCCATCATATAACTTTCCATTCTATTTTACTTTGCAATCTTTACTTTCAATCTATATCATTAAAAAATTACCAAAAGTATTTATCTTATTATCTCTATCAGATCTCACTTTTGCAAGTGGCCGTGAAGGGATTGACAACCCCATAATCGCGTTGGTTGCAAGGTTCTTATTTATTTGTGTAGGTACGAGGCGACTTGCGTGTAGTCTCCTACTAGATTGATACCTTGGTTCTCAAAAACTGAGGGAAATACTTACACTACATTGCTGCATCACCCTTTCCTCTTCAAGGGAAAACCAACGCGGTGCTCAAGATGTAGCAAGCCTCTACTAGACTAGCTCGTTGATCAAATATGGTTAAATTTTCATAACCATGGACATGTGTTGTCATTTGATAGCAGGATCACATCATTAGGATAATGATGTGATGGACAAGACCCATCCGTTAGCTTAGCATATTGTTCTATCAGTTTATTGTTGTTGCTTTCTTCATGTCAAATACATATTCCTTCGACTATGAGATTATGCAACTCCTGCATACCGGTGGAATACCTTGTGTGATATCAAACATCACAAGTAACTGGGTGATCATAAAGATGCTCTATAGGTATCTTCGAAGGTGTTTATTGAGTTGGAATAGATCGAGATTAGGATTTGTCACTCAGAGTATCAGAGAGGTATCTCTAGGCTCTCTCGGTAATACACATCATAAGAAGCCTTGAAACCAAAGTGATAATGAGTTAGTTGCATAATGATGTATTATGAACGAGTAAAGAGAATTGCCGGTACGAGATTGAACTAGGTATAGAGATACCTACGATCGAATCTCGGGCAAGTAACATACCGATGGAAAAAGGGAATTACATATGTTGTCATAACAGTTCGACCGATAAAGATCTTCGTAGAATATGTAGGAGCCAATATGGGCATCCAGGTTCTGCTATTGGTTATTGACCGGAGAGGCATCTCGGTCATGTCTACATAGTTCTTGAACCCATAGGGTCCGCACGCTTAACGTTCGTTGACGATATAGTGTTATGAGTTATATGATTTGGTGACCGGATGTAGTTCGCAGTCCCGGATGAGTGATACGTCTGCAACGTATCTAAAATCTTTCATTGCTCCATGCTATTTTATTATCAATCTTGGATGTTTTATAATCATTTTATAGTCATTTTATAGTCATTTTATATCATTTTTTGGTACTAACCTATTGACATAGTGCCAAGTGCCAGTTGCTGTTTTCCATGTTTTTTACATCGTAGTAAATCAATATCGGACGAAGTCCAAATGCCACGAAACTCCATGATGATTTTTTATGGGCCACAAGGAAGGCAATGGCCCTGGTTGCACCTGGGGGTGCCTCGTGGGGGGCACAACCCACCAGGGAGCGCCAGGAGGCCCAGGCGCGCCCTGGTGGGTTGTGCCCACCTCGGGTGCCCACCGGACCACCTCTTTGCTCAATAAATACCCCAATATTCCAGAAACCCAAAAATGATCGACGAAATATTCATCCAGCCGCCGCTGAGTGCAGAACCACCAGATCTAGTCTAGACACCATCTCGGATGGGGTTCACCACCTCCATTGGTGCCTCTCGGATGATGTGTGAGCAGTTCCTTGTAGACCTTTGGGTCCGTAGTTAGTAGCTATATGGCTTTCTCTCTCTCGCTTAATTCTCAATACAATGGTCTCTTGGAGATCCATATGATGTAAATCTTTTTGTGGTGTGTTTGTTGGGATCTGATGAACTTTGAGTTTATGATCAGTCATATCTTTTTATATCCATGGAAGTTATTTGAGTTTCTTTGATCTCTTATATGCATGATCTCTTATAGCCTTGTATTTCTTCTTCGATATTTGGGTTTTGTTTGGCTAACTTGATCTATTTATCTTGCAATGGGAAGAGGTGCCCGGTAGTCAGTTCGATCTTACGGTGCTTGATCCCAGTGACAGAAAGGGAACCGACACGTATGTATGGTTTCTACTAAGGATAAAAGGACAAGATCTATATCTACCGCCATAGATAAATGGATCTTGTCTACATCATGTCATCGTTCTTATTGCATTACTCCATTTTTCCATGAATTTAATACACTAGATGCATGCTGGATAGTGGTCGATGTGTGGAGTAATAGGAGTAGATGCAGGCAGGAGTCAGTCTACTAATCATGGACGCGATGCCTATGTAATGATCATTGCCTGGATATCTTCATAATTATTTGAGGTTCTATCAATTGCCCAATAGTAATTTGTTTACCCACAGTTTGCTATTTTTCTCGAGAGAAGCCACTAGTGAAACCTACGGCCCCCGGGTCTTCTTCCCCATATATTTGCTTTGCGATCTATTTTATTTGCGCTTTTATTCAGATCAATTAAACCAAAAATACAAAAATACTTTGCTGCACTTTATTTTCTTTGCGATCTATTATTTCAATCTATTACAACTTTATCCCGTCCACGCACCTTTTCTGGCGCCGTAACCCAAAAGGGATTAACAACCCCTTTAACACGTCGGGTTGCGAGGTGTTGTTATTTGTGTGCAGGGGATGTTTACGTTGTGTTTCCTAGTTCTCCTACTGGTTCGATAACCTTGGTTTCATTTCTGAGGGAAATACCTACGGCCGCTGTGCTGCATCATCCCTTCCTCTTTGGGGAAATACCGACATAGCTTCAAGCGACATCAATGAGATCACAGACTTGACGGGGAGTGTCGAAATGGTCGAGAGGTAAAGATTAATGTATATAGGACAATAGTATTCGGACAATGGAAGTGTTTCGGAGTGCACCGGGTACTCATCGGGTCAACGGAAGGGGTTCCGGGCACCCCCGGCAAGTGTACGGGCCTTATGGGCCAAAGGAGGGGACATACCAGCCCAAAAGGGGGCTGGTGCGCCCCTTCCCTTGGTTTGTCGGCCCTAGGGGAAGGAAAGGAGAAGGGGTGGCCCCTCTTACCTTTCCCTCCTTGGGGGAGAAACAAAGGGGCGGCGCCACCTCCTCCTTCCTTCCTCCCGCACTTAACCAAGGAAAGGGGGGCACCACTTTGGGGAGGACCCAAAATAGGATTCGGCCTACTTAGGGGCGCCTCCTGGCTGCTCCCTCCATCCCCACCTATATATATATGTGCGAGGGGGCGCCTAGCACACCAGAACATTGTCTTAGCCGTGTGCGGCGCCCCCCTCCACCGTTTACACCCCCGGTCATATTTTCGTAGTGCTTAAGCGAAGCCCTGCAGAGATAGCTTCACCATCACCATCACCATGCCGTCGTGCTACTGGAACTCATCCACTACCTCATCGTCTTGTTGGATCAAGAAGGCGGAGGACGTCATCGAGCTGAACGTGTGCTAAACGCGGAGGTGTTGTACGATCGGTGCTCGGTCGGTTGGAACGCGAACAAGTTTGACTACATCAACCGCGTTGTCAAACGCTTCTGCTTACGGTCTACGAGGGTACTTAGACACACTCTCCCCTCTCGTTGATGTGCATCTCCATCGATAGATCTTGCGTGTGTGTAGAATTTTTTTATTTTCCATGCAACGTTTCCCCACATAGTATACCTGATACATGTGGTGACTACAGTCGGGTCGGCTCGTAGAGTACCCACGAGTGATTCTCGAAAGTGGGGGCTGAAGGAGCAGGTGGTTCCATCCAGGTTGTGATGGGCCTGGGTTCCCAACAGTCCTCGAGTGATTCTTTGTGGTGGAACGATGGGGCAGGTTGTGACCACCCATGAGAAAGGTGGGCCTAGTCCCTGGTCCGCGTCCGCAGTTGTTTCAAAATAACACGCTTAACGAGATTTGGATATTTGATCTGAGTTGGTCTTTTGGCCTATACGCACTAACTAACTACGCAGAGACAGTTATGGGCACCCGGTGTGTCAGGACCCCGATTCCAAGTCACATTGACATAGCCGGTAACACTTCATATCACTTTGCGGCCTCACGCACGGTATTCCCACGGGTGTCGCCTTACCATGGCCCGGGACCGTTTGCGCCTTTTGGCTCACGTATATGATAATGTCGCTAGCATCCATATGACAGAGAACCCGGGCCGACATGCCTAGTCGTGAACCCAAAGCGGCGCTAACCCATGGGGACAGGCATACATGAACCACATCGAGCATGTCGGTCATCAACGTATGAATCCGGGCTGTAGCCTTTGGGCCAACAGGACTCCGTAACCCGGCTGTAGCAGCTTAGGCAGACTCGGATGTCACCGCGTGACATTTCCCCGAAGGGACAGACACAGGAACGAAGTGAATCACATGCCGGCCAGTCAAGTGTCAAGAGCAGTAGTGTTGGGCTAGCAGGACTCCGATGAACCGGGCTGTAGCGGACTACTATCACTCAGGAAGCACTAGACTACATTTCCCCATATGAGAGGCTGCCAAGGATAAACAACTAGATTGTCGGATCCCACTCATACCAAGCATTTCAGTCATACACACAATATGCCCGATATGAGTACATACAACATGGCATCACAACAAAACTCTACAACTCAAAGTACTTTATTTAAGAGGCTCCGAGGAGCCATACATAACGTATTCATACAGATAGGGGTCACATGACCCAACACTCAAGTCATACAAACATACAAGCAAATGCGGAAGCAAACTAGTCTGAGTACAGACACTAAAAAGAAAAGGCTTGACGAAGCCCTTCTATCTACAGTGGCCCTTCACAAGCCTTGGATCACCACCTGGGTGGCTAGTCACTCGTCGATGTCAAGGTCTACATAGAACCCATCGGAGGGGGCGGTGTTGTTGTCTGAAAGCATTAGTTAAGCAAACATGAGTACGGAGGTACTCAGCAAGTCCTACAACAGAAACCTATTGTACATGCACATTCTCAAGAAGGTAGTGGAGTTATTGCAGCAAGCCAGCTTTGACTCTTGGCTAAGCTATCCTACGTGACACCACTTGAAAAGCATTTGTCGCACACGAGTCCACTAATCTCCATCACAATACTCCACCGTGGATCCTCTCTCGACAACCTACGAGAGGGCCATCCGCGGTACTCACACTTATCTTGAGGATTTTAGTAGTATCCATTAACTAGTCTATGAACTGTATAGGTGACCAAGTAGTCCTTTACCGCGGACGCGGCTATTCGAATAGTTTCATACCCTGCAGGGTGTACTTTTCACACACGCTCACCACTTATCGCCCGTTACGACGTGTACTCGGCAACCTTCAAGCGAAGCCCAGCGAGGGCGTCGGCCACGACCTGACTAAACACACGAGTCCCTAGTCCAGCTTTATTGCCTATTCGGGTTCCATCCGTAGGGAGTCTGGCCGAGGTTTCCACTAACGGCCCCGAACGATGTGTGCAGGGTTTTCGAGACACCAAACGGGCGAATAGGTACACCGTGCCACGTGCCTACCGCAACACAGCCCACCCCTAAGGTCAGCGCCATGCGTGCGCCCCAAAGATGCTACAAACACGTAAACTACTTTGCAACTCCCGGACAGAGGACAAGAGTGGTTAATAAGTCGAGAGGGTCCATTAGTTTCGGGCCCAATGCGTGGTAGTAGCTATGTCTTAAATCACACACACAGATCTCAGTTCTCAGGGACGGCTTGAATGAAACAACCCACCATGTACTCCTACATGGCCTCTCATCGATACCTTTACCAAATCGTGTTCAATACTTCACTCTCGTTACCAACACAACCTTTCACTCTAGTTCATCATCCCGATGAGCCAGACCTGACACAACTCTAAGCATAGCAAGCATAGCATGGTAGGAAACACAAACATGGCTCAAACAACTCCTACACATGCTAGTGGGTTTCATCTAGTTACTGTGGCAATGACAGGTCATGCAATGGAAGTGGGTTCAACTACCGCAACGCACAACAGTTTGAATCGCGTTGTCTTAATGCAGTAAACAAGAGCAGAAGCGAGAACATGGGTTTGTATCGGTATGATCAATGGGTTGCTTGCCTCGATGTAGTAGTAGTAGGATACGCCTTGAGACGGATATTCGGGTTATCCTCGAGGCAGAACCTATCACGAAAGACACACCGAACATAAACAACACACGACGATATGCAACAATATGATGCATTCTATGACATGGCAAAATGAATGTGTGTTGGCCTAATGCAAACTAGAACAGAAAGGAATGAACTCATTTGAATCAAAGATTCAGATGCTAGCTCATTTAACATAGCCATAATAGTGCATTATCTTATTCTGCTTAAACAGAAAGGTTAACTTGTTCTATCATGCATGAAACCATTACCAATGGATAGATTGAATTTTTTTGATCAGAATTCATATATAGAACTTTGCATTTGGAGTTACAGGTTAATTTCTATAATTTTTTGAAGTTTGCAACAACTTCTGGAATTTCCTGAAAACAAATAAAACCAGAAATTATTTATTGCGTCAGCAGTGCGTCAGGGTGACATCAGAGGTCAACGGGGGCGTCCAGGTCAACCTGACCAATGGGTCCCGCATGTCAGTAGCTAATTTAACTAACGAATTTTAGTTAAAACTAAACTAGGTTAATTAGCAGAGGGGCCCCACTTAGTCAACTCCGTCAACGGGGTCAAAACCGCCGACGTTGATTGCCGGGAAGCGAACATGGCGGCGAGAGTGTGTTTGTGCATTCCGGCGACCAAATGGGCGGCGGAGGCCATCTACGTGTAGCCGGAGACAAGCCGCGGCGTTTGGTGGCGGTGGTTGAACTTGGGGTGGCCGGAAACGTCGCCGACGACGAGCTTGGCGGTCGCCGGAGTCGGGTGAGGATGAACCCGTGGCTACGGGGCACGGCAAGGCACGGGGTGAGGTGCGTTGGGCTCCTGGGAGTGCGTTGAGTGCGGTGGTGTGCTCGGTGTCGAGCCAACGTGGTTGTGGCCACGACGGCGACGTGCGGTGGCGGCGGCGGGTGCGGCCGAGCTCGGTGCAGTAGGTGCGGGGCTCGAGAGCGTGAACGAGAGGGATGGGAAGGTAGTTGGGCTCACGGCGAGTACGACGAAGAAGTCGGCGAGGTCGGGGACGAGGTGATGCGGTGGCGACGGCGATGGGGATCTCCGGCGGTGATCGACGGAGACATGGTCGGTGAAGGTGATGCAGGGCGTGCGAGCGCTCGGGGCTCGGCCTGCTCGAAGTAGTCGACGGTGGCGGAGCGAATGGACACGGTGGCGCAGCACGGAGACGACGGAGGGCACGAGCTTCATGGTGGCGCGGGCGCGACGGTGTCGGACATGGTGCGGGCGAGCGAGGGAGAGGAGTTGGGGAGGAGAAGAGGTGTCTGCGAGCTCGGGGGAGGAATGGCCAGCCGAACCGAGGCGGCATGACGGTCGGGGAGGAGGCGGGGCGGCGAGCAGCTGCGTGGCGTGCTTGGGTGCCGCCGTCGAGCACCTGGTTGCCTGCCTGGCCAAGCCAAGCAGCTCGCTGGAGCGGTGGCTGGGCTGGGCCGGCAGGTGGGCTCGCCAGGTGAGCGCCAGGTAAGATCCTCTCTCTCTTTTAATTTTTGTTTTCTATTTTTCTGTAAGTGTTGGGCTTTTCTAAAAATACCTAGACACCTTCAAAAATCCTGCAAATAATCATGGGCTCTGTTAAGATTATTTCCAACAGCCCACACTTATTTCCAGAATTATTTGAGCATCCAAAATATTTACTAGCATTTAAATGCCCAAATACAAATTACATATGATTTAATTCAATGACCTTCTGTTGACCTAGAAAATTGTGCACCTATTTTGCCAGAGGTTCTAACCCACGACAAAGAGGGTGAACTTTTTAGAAGGGCATTTCAGGTTCATTGAAAATATTTTTAGTAAACCCTAGTTGGATTCAGAGGGGTTCTAGGGGTTCTGTCTTCCCCATTTCAAGTTTCTGATGAAAAGTAAACATGATGCAACACTCTAATGCATGGTCTAGCTAGGATGTGACAACTCACCCCCACTCCAAAGAATCTCGTCCCGAGATTTTGGATCCGTCGAAAAGAAGGTGGGGTACTCAAGTCGAAGACGATCCTCCCTTTCCCAAGTAGCTTCTTGCTCGGAGTGGTTTGACCATTGAACCTTGAGAAACTTGATGTTCTGGCGTCGAGTGGTACGCTCGGCTTGATCAATGATACGAACGGGATATTTTCGATAGGTGAGATTATCTTGGAGATCAAGCGTTTCGTGGTCTACTCCACGGATGGGATCCGAGAATCAACGCCTGAGTTGAGAAACGTGGAAGACATCATGAACTCTGGAAAGATGCGGAGGTATTTCCAATTGGTAGGCAACTTCTCCTCGTTTGGCAAGAATGCGAAAGGGTCCAATGTAACGAGGAGCCAACTTGCCTTTGATACCGAATCGATGGGTTCATTTTAAAGATGTAACCCGAAGGTAAGCCTTCTCGCCAACTTCATAAGACATAGGCTTATGCTTGCGGTCATATTGGCTCTTTTGACGAGATTGGGATGTTTTCAATTTCTCACGAATAACGCGAACCTGCTCTTCTGCTTCCTGGATCATATCCGGGCCAAAGAGTTGTCTTTCCCCGGTTTTTGACCAGTTAAGAGGCGTTCGACATTTTCGTCCATAGAGAACTTCGAAAGAAGCTTTGCCCAAGCTAGCTTGATAACTATTGTTATAAGCGAACTCGGCGAATGGAGGGCATTTCTCCCAATTCATGCCGAAAGAGATGACAAAAGCTTGAAGCATACCCTCCAGAATTTGATTGACTCGTTCTACTTGACCACTTGATTGAGGATGGAAGGCGGTGCTAAAGGAGAGACGAGTTCCCATAGCATTTTGGAAACTTTCCCAAAATCGAGAGGTGAAGAGACTTCCACGGTCTGAGTTAATCTCCAATGGAACACCATGAAGAGACACTATTCGAGAGATGTACAAATCAGCTAGTTGGCTAGCGGTTATACTCTCACGAACGGGTAGGAAGTGGGCTACTTTGGAAAGACGGTCGACAACAATGAAGATAGCATTATTCCCTCTCTTGGTCCTGGGAAACCCGGTAATGAAATCCATACCGATTTTATTCCATTTCCATTCAGGAATTGCCAAAGGTTGAAGGGTGCCAGCAGGCCGTTGATGCTCTGCTTTGACGCGACGACAGACGTCGCAATTAGCAATGAATTGAGCGATTTCTCTCTTCATCCTAGTCCACCAAAACCTCTGGCGTAGGTCTTGATACATTTTAGTACTACCGGGATGAATGGTGAGAGAGGATTCATGAGCTTCCTTAAGGATCAATCGCCTCAGGTTGCGTACCTTGGGAACCCCTAGACGGTCTCCAAAGAATACGACACCTTGTTCATCAATAGAGAAGCAATCTGCGACTCCTTTCTTGATGTTTCTCTTGATGCGGAAGATTCCCGGATCTACCTTCTGTACCTTGATGATCTGATCCATAAGGGTAGGTTTCGCCACCAGGGTTGAAAGGAATCCTCGAGGAACAATGTGAAGGTTAAGCTTACGAAATTCCCCGTGGAGAAACGGTTGACTTTGTTGTAACATCAGATTGTTACAATAAGATTTATGACTTAGTGCATCAGCCATGACATTGGCTTTGCCTGGGGTGTAAGATATTCCTAAGTCGTAATCTGTAATCAACTCGACCCAACGTCTTTGCCTGAGATTCAAATCCGGTTGGGTGAAGATGTATTTCAGACTTTGGTGATCAGTGTAAATTTTGCAACGATTACCAAGAAGGTAATGTCGCCATGTTTTGAGTGCATGGACCACTGCTGCAAGCTCTAGACCGTGTGTGGGATAGTTATCCTCGTGTGGACGCAACTGTCGAGAAGCGTAGGCAATCACATGACGATCTTGCATGAGTATGCAACCTAGTCCTTGTCGCGAGGCGTCGCAATAGATAATAAAGTCCTTAGAAAAATCTGGTGGTACAAGTACGGGTGCAGATGTCAGACGTCTTTTCAGTTCCTGAAAGCTGAACTCGCACTATGGGGTCCACTCGAACTTTTTATCTTTCTTGAGGAGTTCGGTTAGAGGCTTAGCAACCTTGGAGAAATTCTCGTGAAGCGGCGGCAATAGCTCGCTAAACCGAGGAAACTCGAACTTGCTTGACCGATTCGGTGGAGTCGATCAAGGGCGGCTTGAACTCGCTTCGGGATTGACAGCAATGCCCTTACCAGAGATTACATGGCCTAGATAGGTTACTTCTGGCAACCAAAACTCACACTTAGAGAATTTGGCATAAAGGCGATGCTCTCGAAGTTTCATCAATACTAGCCTTAGATGTTCGGCATGTTGTTCCTCATTCTTGGAGTAGATGAGTATATCATCGAGGTAAACCACAACTAATTTATCCAAATACTCCATGAAGATCGAGTTCATTAACCGAGAGAAAGTGGCTGGAGCATTGGTTAACCCGAAGGACATGACGGTGTACTCGTATTCTTGATTTTAGGAATGTTGGCCATAACGAGTAACAAAGGCCGTTTTAGGAATGTCCCTATTCTTGATTTTGATTTGATGGTAGCCCAACCTCAGATCCATCTTGGAGAAGACTGAGGATCCAGCGAGCTGATCATACAGGTCGTTGATCCTGGGAAGCGGATGCTTGTTCTTGATAGTGACCAAATTGATAGGTCGGTAATCTACAACCATCCGATCCGTTCCATCTTTTTTCTTGACGAAGAGGACGGGGCAAGCCCATGGGGAAGAACTAGGACAGATGAAACCTTTTTGCAAGGACTCATCGAGTTGTTTCTTAAGCTCGGCTAGTTCTAAGGGTGCCATCTTGTAAGGTCTTCTAGAGATTGGGTCAGTTCCTGGAACACAGTCTATCACGAACTCGACATCTCTGTCAGGTGGAACACCTGGCAGTTCTTCTGGAAAGACATCCGGGAAATCACGGACTACCGGAATACCTTCATGGTCTGGATGGGGGTTGGCATTTAAGAAGTAGAGCTGACGCTCAGACACTCGAGTCAAAATGTTGACTGTCTTGCCCGAAGGGTGGGTGAGTTGAACAGTTCTAGTAGAGCAAACAATCTTAGCATGACGGGCTGACATCCAGTCCATACCCAAGATGATGTTTATGTCCGAGGACTTGAGAGCTATTAGTGATGCAAGGAAGACTAGTCTATCGACAAGGATATTATTTCCATGGCTGATTCTAGAGGTTTGCCACTTAGATCTAGGAGTTTGAATTACCATGGAGGTGTGCATGTCACAAAATGTGGTGTTGTGCAATTGAGCATAGCTCTCAGAAATAAATGAATGAGATGCTCCAGTATCAAAGAGAACAGTTGCCGAATGGCAATTAACAAGGAGCGTACCGAGAACGACGTTGGGATCCTCATGGGTCTCCTCACCTGAAACATAGTTGACGTGGCCACGGCGATGGCGGCGGTTTAGCGTGAGCACCTTTCTGTTGGCTTACCACGGCCAACAGACTTTCTGATCTGACTGGGGTTGTTCTGGGGACACTCACGGATGTAGTGACCCGTCTCTCCACACTTGAAACAGGTTATCACATTGGGACGTGGAGCAGCATTAGCGGCAGGGCCACCATAGGCCTTGGGCGGTGCAAACTGCTGGTTGGGGCGAGGGGCCTGAAAGGATGGCCTCGGAGTGAATCTGGGTGGCAGAGCGATGCTTGGAATCCAGACCCGGTGCTTCTGAGATCCAGAGCCGGATGAAGAACCAAAGTCACGGGAGTGCTTGCGTGAAGCTTCAAAGTCAGACTGTCCAGTTTCAGCACTAATAGCCTTGTTGACTAACTTCTGGAAAGAGGTGCACTCGTGCAGACGAAGATCACGACGAAGCTCGGGGCTAAGTCCCTTGCGGAACCTTGCCTGCTTCCTGGCGTCGGTGGATACCTCTTCAGGAGCATATCGTGCTAGATTTCCAAACTCGCGACTATATGCATCCATAGTCAGTCTACCCTGGGTGAAGTTGCAGAACTCTTCCCGCTTACGATCCATGAGACCTTCCGGAATGTGATGCTCACGGAAAGCCACACTGAACTCAACCCAGGTAGTGATTTGGCCAACCGGGCGCATAGCCTCGAAATTCTCCCACCAAAGGCTAGCAGGGCCTTCGAGGTGATAGGCAGCAAAGGTAACCTTATCAGCTTCGGCTATGTTGGCAGAATGTAGCTTGTGGGCAATGCTGCGAAGCCAGTCATCCGCATCGAGAGGCTCACCGGAGTGTTTAAACTTCGGTGGATACAGCTTGACAAAGTCATTGAGTGACACCAGGTCATTCCTTGGCTGGCGTCGCGGTATTCTCGCTCAATCCGCCCGAGAAGCGATTGGTCTCACGCTTGTTGCGTTCTGCCTCCATCATAACTTCGGCCAAAGAAGGCGGTTGAGGCAGATTAACATTCCTAGCTGCGCTGGCTTCACCCTGCTCCGGAGCAGCAGGGTTGTTGCGGGTGTTGACCATCCTAGGAAACAAAACAACGGTTTAGACAAGGATGGCAAATTTTGGCAAGGGAGTGCGGAATGTAATGAATAACACGGAATGCAGAGATATTCATCCGTATGACATGGTAATATAGAAACTGCCATATATATACCAACGGTCATACACACCATTCATAGTTTAGTACAAGCCCGGCTAGAGTACAACTACGGTGAAAGGCGTTACATCTCATCGGAAGCATTCCAAACTCCTATACATTATTTTTCTACACTTCCGGAATTGATACACACTAAGTCATATTCCACAGGTCACGCAGGATGGTGGAAATATAACTATTACAATAGCAGAGATACTACTACTAACTCAGACAGCTCCGTAGTAGTCCTCATAGAAGTCACCTCCATAGCCTGGAAGCTCAACATGATTATCTGGAAACAGACGGTCCTGAGGAGCTTGTGGAGCATAGGGGCTAGGATGAGGTCTTGGACCAACAAACGGTGGCCTGCAGGGACCACGGGGTGGGGTGATGCCTCCCACATCACGCCAATCCATCATGTCTGGCAGAGCAGATCTCACAGGATACAGATCCCTTGTATCCATGCATCCAGCTTGCACGGCGGTGCAAACCAAGTCAACGTGGCCCAATGATCGGCACGGTGTTGAAAAGCTCCATTCTCAAGGCCCGATTCTCTCGGTCCTTATCCTCGAGCATCTCAGAAGGTGCGGGTTAGTGAGTCCTCTGAGTGGAATCAGCATAGATGGCACGAAGATACCCTTGCGCCCCGGAGCGAAGGCGGCATATAACGAAGTCGGTGTTCAAGAAGCAGGCCCTCGACTCGCATGATGGTCATCATAGAGTATGCAGCATCTTGCACAGCCATCTCAATAGTGACCCCGAGTCCATAGGAGTGGTGAAGGGGCTCAGTCGATCCAGGATAAGAAGGAAATATCCTGACAGTGCAGAGGTATTGGCTTTGATTAAAGTCTCGGAATTGCTCTTCGATGGTGTATTCGGGATACCAGCGGTAACCCGTCTCAATCATAACCCGAACTAACATAGTCGTATGACCGGGCACATCGATACACCTGGTCAGGCGGACCACTTGGTTTTGAGCACGAGTGGCCATCTGAAAGCACAGCCACAATGCAAAGACATTAGAATTTCTAGGGAAAATCGGACAGCATAACGTCTGTAAATGCACAAGAACAGGTTTGAGACATTCAAAATCAGATTGCAAAACCACTCAACAACATCATATCAAGGTTCCGGTTCAGCTAATAACATACTAAAGGTAGTAGAAACTGAACTGAGGCTGGTAACCAACAATCCTATAAGTTACTACGGATTAGTAACACGTGAACCTGATAGAGAGAAGAGAGCCTAGTCCTATATCCACGTAGAATGAGAAGAGGATGACTCAGATCAGAGGGCATAAGGTAAAGGAGTAAAAAGAGCCTTACGTGCCTCCCACAATCAATTCCCCTACATATAGCTAAAGCATTTCTAGACTCGATATCGACCAGTTTGGCTTAGCGAACCTACAGGCAGTCCGGCTCTGATGCCAACGCTGTCAGGACCCCGATTCCAAGTCACATTGACCTAACCGGTAACACTTCATATCACTTTGCGGCCTCACGCATGGTATTCCCACGGGTGTCGCCTTACCATGGCCCGGGACCGTTTGCGCCTTTTGGATCATGTATATGATAATGTCGCTAGCATCCATATGATAGAGAACCCGGGCCGACATGGCTAGTCGTGAACCCAAAGCGGCGCTAACCCATGGGGACAGGCATACATGAACCACATCGAGCATGTCGATCATCAACGTATGAATCCGGGCTCTAGCACTGGGCCAACAGGACTCCGGTAACCCGGGATGTAGCAGGCTAGACAGGACTCCGGATGTCACCACGTGACATTTCCCAAGGGACGAACACGTGAGCGAAGTGAATCACATGCCGCCGATCAAGTGTCCAGAGCGGTAGTCTTTGGGCTAGCAGGACTCCGGTGAACCGGGTTGTAGCGGACTACTATCGCTTAGGAAGCACTAGACTACATTTCCCCATATGAGAGGCTGCCAAGGATAAACAACTAGATTGTCGGATCCCACTCATACCAAGCATTTCAGTCATACACACAATATGCCTGATATGAGTATATACAACATGGCATAACAACAAAACTCTACAACTCAAAGTACTTAATTTAAGAGGCTCCGAGGAGCCATACATAACGTATTCATACAGATAGGGGTCACATGACCCAACACTCAAGTCATACAAACATACAAGCACATGCGGAAGCAAACTAGTCTGAGTACAGACACTAAAAAGAAAGAAGGCTTGACGAAGCCCTTCTATCTACAGTGGCCCTTCACAAGCCTTGGATCACCACCTAGGTGGCTAGTCACTCGTCGACGTCAAGGTATACATAGAACCCATCGGAGGGGGCGGTGTTGTCCTCTGAAAGCATTAATTAAGCAAACATGAGTACGGAGGTACTCAGCAAGTCTTACAACAGAAACCTATTGTACATGCACATTCTCAAGAAGGTAGTGGAGTTATTGCAGCAAGCCAGCTTTGACTCTTGGCTAAGCTATCCTACGTGACACCACTTGAAAAGCATTCGTCGCACACGAGTCCACTAATCACCATCACAATACTCCACCGTGGATCCTCTCTCGACAACCTACGAGAGGGCCATCCGCGGAACTCACACTTATCTTGAGGCTTTTAGTAGTATCCATTAACTTGTCTATGAACTGTATAGGTGACCAAGTAGTCCTTTACCGCGGACACGGCTATTCGAATAGTTTCATACCCTGTAGGGGTGTACTTCTTCACACACGCTCTCACCACTTATCGCCGTTACACGACGTGTACTCGGCAACCTTCAAGCGGAAGCCCAGCGAGGGTGTCGGCCACGACCTGACTAAACACACGAGTCCCTAGTCCAGGTTTATCGCCTATTCGGGTTCCATCCGCAGGGAGTCCGTCCGGGTTTCCACTAACGGCCCCGAATGATGTGTGCAGGGTTTCGAGACACCAAAGCAGGCGAATCGGTACACGTGCCACGTGCCTACCGCAACACAGCCCACCCCTAAGGTCAGGCCGCTGCGTCGCCCCAAAGATGCTACAAACACCAGAAACTACTTTGCAACTCCCGGACAGAGGACAAGAGTGGTTAATAAGTCGAGAGGGTCCATTGGTTTCGGGCCCAATGCGTGGTAGTAGCTAAGTCTTAAATCACACACACAGATCTCAATTCTTAGGGACGGCTTCAATGAAACAACCCACCATGTACTCCTACATGGCCTCTCATCGATACCTTTACCAAATCGTGTTCAACACTTCACTCTCGTTACCAACACAACCTTTCACTCTAGTTCATCATCCCGATGAGCTAGACCTGACACAACTCTAAGCATAGCAATCATAGCATGGTAGGAAACACAAACATGGCTCAAACAACTCCTACACATGCTAGTGGGTTTCATCTAGTTACTGTGGCAATGACAGGTCATGCAAAGGAAGTGGGTTCAACTACCGCAACACACAATCGCTTGAATCGTGTTGTCTTAATGCAGTAAACAATTGCAGAAGCGAGAACATGGGTTTGTATCGGTATGATCAATGGGTTTCTTGCCTGATGTAGTAGTAGTAGGATACTTCCCTTCAGACGGATATTCGGGGTTATCCTCGGAGGCAGAACCTATCACGAAAGACACACCAAACATAAACAACACATGACGATATGCAAAAATATGATGCATGCTATGACATGGCAAAATGAATGTGTGTTGGCCTAATGCAAACTAGAACAGAAAGGAATGAACTCATTTGAATCAAAGATTCAGATGCTAGCTCATTTAACATAACCATAATAGTGCATTATCTTATTCTGCTTAAACAGCAAGGTTAACTTGTTCTGTCATGCATGAAACCATTACCAATGGATAGACTGAATTTTTCTGATCAAAATTCATATATAGAACTTTGCATTTGGAGTTACAGATTAATTTCTATGATTTTTTGAAGTTTGCAACAATTTCTGGAATTTCCTGAAAACAAATAAAACCAGAAATTAGTTACTGCGTCAGCAGTGCGTTAGGGTGACATCAGAGCTCAACGGGGGCGTCCAGGTCAACCTGACCAATGAGTCCCGCATGTCAGTAGCTAATTTAACTAACTAATTTTAGTTAAAACTAAACTAGGTTAATTAGCAGAGGGGCCCCACTTAGTCAACTCCGTCAATGGGGTCAAACCCGCCGACGTTTTGCCGCCGACGAAGCCAGACATGGCGGCGAGAGTGTGTTTGTGCGTTCCGGCGACCAAATGGGCAGCCGAGGCCATCTACGTGTAGCCGGAGACAAGCCGCGGCGTTTGGTGGCGGTGGTTGAACTTGGGTGGCCGCAAACGTCGCCGGCGACGAGCTTGGCAGTCGCCGGAGTCGGGTGAGGATGAACCCATGGCTACGGGGCACGGCAAGGCACAGGGTGAGGTGCGTTGGGCTCCTGGGAGTGCGGGTGAGTGCGGTGGTGTGCTCGGAGTCAAGCCAACGTGGCTGTGGCCACGACGGCAACGTGCGGTGGCGGCAGCGGGTGCGTCCGAGCTCGGTGCAGTCGGTGCGGGGCTCGAGAGTGTGAACGAGAGGGATGGGAAGGTAGCTGGGCTCACGGCGAGTACGGCGAAGCAGTCGGCGAGGTCAGGGATGAGGTGATGCGGTGGCGACGGCAATGGGGATCTCCGGCGGTGATCGACGGAGACGGGGTCGGTGAAGGTGTTGCAGGGCGTGCGAGCGCTCGGGGCTCGGCCTGCTCGAAGTAGTCGACGGTGGCGGAGCGAATGGACACGGTGGCTCAGCACGGAGACGACGGAGGGCGCGAGCTTCACGGTGGCGCGGGCGCGACGGCGTCAGCCATGGTGCGGGCGAGCGAGGGAGTGGAGTTGGGGAGGAGAAGAGGTGTCTGCGAGCTCGGGGGAGGAATGTCCGGCCGAACCGAGGCGGCAGGACGGTGCGGGGAGGAGGTTGGGCGGCGAGCAGCTGCGTGGCGTGCTCGGGTGCCGCCGTCGAGCACCTGGCTGCCTGCCTGGCCAAGCCAAGCAGCTCGCTGGAGCGGTGGCTGGGATGGGCCGGCAGGTGGGCTCGCCAGGTGAGCACCAGGTAAGATCCTCTCTCTCTCTTTTAATTTATGTTTTCTATTTTTCTGTAAGTGTTGGGCTTTTCTAAAAATACCTAAACACCTTCAAAAATCCTGCAAATAATCATGGGCTCTGTTAAGATTATTTCCAACAGCCCACACTTATTTCCAGCATTATTTGAGCATCCAAAATATTTACTAGCATTTAAATGCCCAAATGCAAATTACATATGATTTAATTCAATGACCTTCTATTGACCTAGAAAATTGTGCACCTATTTTGCCAGAGGTTCTAACCCAAGACAAAGAGGGTGAAATTTTTAGAAGGGCATTTAAAGTTCATTGAAAATATTTTTAGTAAACCCTAGTTGGATTCAGAGGGGTTCTGGGGGTTCTGTCTTCCCCATTTCAAGTTTCTGATGAAAAGTAAACATGATGCAACACTCTAATGCATGGTCTAGCTAGGATGTGACACGGCGTCGAAGTATCATCCGCCTTGGACCACGTAAAGACCCCTCCTTTGTAATGGAGGCTGCCAGGTCTGCTCACCAGCCGCGTACGCAACACGCAGGAGTGCAACAGGCGATGGTCCCAAGACCCCTGCGCACTTAGGATTTAGACCAGCATGCCGACCTCTCTGTTGAGTCTAGGTAGGGCTGCGATGTGTTGATCTTCCAAGGCAACAGGACCCAAGAAAGTGTGTCTGTCCAGAGGGATCGAGCATGTTGGGCAGCGTGGTGCACCCCTGCAGGGAAGTTTATCTATTCGGATAGCCATGTCCATGGTAACAGGACGCTTGGAGTTGTATTCTGACCTCATGACAACTAGAACCGGATACTTAATAAAATACACCCAGATAAGTTCGAGAGACAACCCGGTGCTCGCTCTCCCACAGGGCGACGAGATGAGGATCGTCGGGTAGGATTATGCTATACGACGGTACCTAATGGTATAATTGCTACTCTCTTATATATGCTTCAAGATGGAGGCTACCAGAAGCGTAGTGTTCTATAGGACTAGCTATCCCCCTTTTATTTTGGCATTCTGCAGTTCAGTCCATAGATACTACCCATTTCACTGATACGATGCATATATATTGTAGATCCTTGCTCGTGAGTACTTTGGATGAGTACTCATGGTTGCTTTGCTCCCTCTTTTCCCCCTTTTCCATTCTTCTAAATGTCGCAACCAGACGTTGGAGCCCAGGAGCCAGACGCCATCATTGAAGACAACTACTACTACCCCGAGGGTGCCTACTACTACGTGCATGCCGACGACGACCAGGAGTTGTTAAGAGGCTCCCAGGCAGGAGGCCTTGCCTTTTTGATTGTTGTTGCTTTTGTGCTAGCCTTCTTACGACAAACTTGTTTAACTCATGTCCGTACTCAGATATTGTTGGTTCCACTGAGTCGTTTATGACCGAAATTAGGTATTCCAGACCTCGAGGCCCCTGGCTTGTAATATGAAGGTTGTATGACTTTAATTTGTGTCTAGAGTTGTGTTGTGATATCTCCCCGTGAGTCCCGATCTTGATCGTACACGTTTGTGTGTATTACTAGTGTACGATTGAATCCGGGGCATCACAAAAACCTTCACAGAGTTGTTCACTGGTACACCACAATGACTCTTGGTGTAGTCAGAACTTAACGTCTAACCATCTGGAAGAATGACAGTCTTGAAAGGTAACAGGCATCGGATAACACAGATATATCTCTTCAGTGATGCTCAATCACTTTGGCTCTGGGTTTTTCCTCACTTAGGATTCTCTCAAAATCGTCAGAGGATGGGTTGCTCTCTTATGACAAGTGTCATTTTCTCTCACGGCAGCCAACCAGCAAGTGGTCTAGGGGCGGCTAGTTATAGCCAGGGGCAGCCCGACATGGAATGTCATAAATTCCCTTCTTTGATTCGACCGTTGTTAGGATAAGGATCCACTCGACAGCTGGAACGAGGCGCGGCAACGGTCGGAGTTTGAACTCTCAAATTCGTCGGGGCACTCAACGTCCTCACTTTTAGGCAGAACTCCTAACTCCTCAGCATGACCAAATTTGTCAGCGACCAGATGAACTTCGTCACTCTCGCTAGCAATTGTGTCAGCTTTGTCAGCGTCCTGGGAATGGGTGTCCCCAGACTTGCCTGCCTGCAGCCCACGGCGTGGCTCTGTCAGCGGCCCTGTACGGCCCATCTTCACCAGCAAACATTCAAGACCCTCGCGAGGGGCCAAGCCTCGCAAGGCGGACGACACAAGACCTCCTCGGGAGCGGCCTCACCAGGCTGGCTCGCGAGGGGCGGAGAGATCAAGGCAAGGGAACCTCACGAGGTTCCTACGACGTCATCCATGACAACCAAGGCCAGCGGGCGCCAGCGCACGCAGTGTCCTCATTTCCTCTTTGGTACTAAAGGGGCAAGCGCAGCCGAGGAGTCCCGAGGCATCATGCAAAGGTTTCCATATCGGTGCAACGATACCAAGACCAACAGGACGGCATGAAGAAGGTCACCGTGGAGCCCAAGACGGCGTCACCACTAGAGCCTTTGGCAGGAGAAGACTACCTTTAGTCAGGATAGCTTGTACTAGTTGTCTCCGTTTGAATGTGGCCGTTGTTGGCTCCCTTCCCGCTCGGCCTCTATAAATAGTACTAGCCACCACCATAGGGATCATCTCATCTTGGACTAGATCCATCCTCACCCACACAAGTTCACCAAGCACAAGAACACCTCCCCTCTGGAGGCTGTTCTTCCCCTTGTACTATTCATCCTTAGCCTGAGAGGCAATCCACCACACCACACTAGAGTAGGGTATTACACCACAACGGTGGCCCGAACCAGTATAAATCTCGTGTCTCTTGTGTTGCAGGTTCATCGAGCTAGGCTTTTAGATCGTGGTGAGGCTGAGGGCCTGATTAGGTAGGGGGAGATCTTCGTGAGCACCCCAGTGTTCGAACCTCAAGGGTTTTGTCGGAACCCGAAATCCGACATTTGGTGCGCCAGGTAGGGGTGCGCCGGAGCTTTCCATAAGTCGATCTGTGCTTCGCCACCACCGCGCTTTGCCCCCATGGCAAGCGCCGCGCTTCCCGCTCCGATGACTGATGCCAGCGGCGGGGCCAGGTGGCTCCGAGCCTTGGCCCCCGCCCTGTGACAGGTGCAGTGGCTGCCCAAGTTCAAGCCGGAGATGTCACCGTGTTACGACGGCACGGCAGACCCTGTGTCCTTCCTGCCGGCGTATGAGGATGCCGTCCTTAAGGCCGGGGGTGACGACAAGGTCATGGCGAACTGGCTTCCCATGGCACTCACTGGCATGCCGCGTGCCTGGTGCTCAACCTCCCCGGATCCATGGTGGCATCTTGGGAGGAGTTGTGCGGCCTCTTCGCCGTGCGCTTCGCGGCACCGACGCCCCATGCGGTCGCGACCCTCCTCGGCGGCTCGCAAGCGCCGCCCTAAGACTGCCACGCCAAGCCGTTCTTTTGCCAGATCAGCGCCGTTTCTGCCCGGCAGGGGCACCCCCGGGTTGGGTGGCGCCCAAGGCCGACCTGACCTTCGACTCGGGAGATCACCCCGTCACCACCGTCGGCTCGGGCGTGCTGCCAATGCTTCGCACGCCCACCATCTGCCACGTAGCCATCACCAAGACCCTCATCGACGGCGGTGCCGGCCTCAACGTGCTCTCGGTGGAGGCCTTCAGTCTCCTTCACGTACCACTTGAGCGGCTCTGCCCCAGCAAGCCCTTCTCCGGCGTCGGTGGCGGCTCCTCCAGCCCCCAGGGAAGATCCGTCTTCCCATGACCTTCGGCACCTGCGACAACTACTGCACCGAGTTGATCGACTTCGACATCGCCCACATCGGCCTCTCGTACAATGCTATTCTCGGGTACTCGGCTCTAGCTCAGTTCATGGCGGCGATCCATCCGGCCTACAACCTTATGAAGATGCTTGGGAGCAAGGACGTCCTCACCATAGTGGGAGATACCAAGGAGGCTCTGGCGGCATTCAAGCTTGCCCTGAAGACCGCTGTGGTGGCGCAATCGGCCGACGCGGACTCCCTCGAGATTAAAGAAGCCGCACCAACCAAGAAGAAGTAGTTTTTCACTCAAGACCGGGCGGAAACCAAGCAGGTGCCGGTCAAGGAAGATGGGTCCTCGGGGGCCACCTTCACCAAAGGTGCCAACCTCGATCCCGATCAAGAGGAGGCATTAGTGAAGTTCTTGCGCGCAAACAAGGAAGTATTCGCCTGGGATCCTGATCAGCTGGTAGGGGTCCCATATAACGCCCTCGATGCGGCTATATCTCCCACGTGTCGAAGCACGACTTAGAGGCATAACCGCATTGAAAGCAATGTCGCAAGTGAGGTAATCTTCACACAACCCATGTAATACATAAGGGAAAGAGATACATAGTTGGCTTACAATCGCCACTTCACACAATACATGAGTAAAAACATTACATCATACAGATACAATCAAGGTCCGACTACGGAACCAAAATAAAAGAAGACTACCCCAAATGCTACACAGATCCCCGATCGTCCCAACTGGCTCCACTCTCGATCAACTCAAACGAAACAACACAATGAACAAGATCTTCATCGAGCTCCTCCTTGAGCTTGATGCGCCACCGCACGGTTTCATCGGCACCTGCAAACTGGTTTTGAAGTATCTGTGAGTCACGGGACTCAGCAATCTCACACCCACGAGATCAAGACTATTTAAGCTTAAAGGTAGGACAGGGTAGTGAGGTGGAGCTGCAGCAAGCGACTAGCATATATGGTGGCTACATACGCAAATGAGAGCGAGAAGAGAAGGCAAAAGCACGGTCGAACAACTATGATCAAGAAGTGATCCTAGAACAACCCACGCCAAACATAACTCCAACACGTGTTCACTTCCCGGACCACGAGAAGAGACCATCACGGTTACACACGCGGTTGGTGTATTTTAATTAAGATCAACTTCGGGTTTACTACAACCGGACATTAACAAATTCCCATCTGCCACATAACCGCGGACACGGCTTTCGAAAGATAAAACCCTGCAGGGGTGTCCCAACTTAGCCCATGATAAGCTCTCGCGATCAACGAAGGATATTCCTTCTCCCCGGGAAGACCCGATCAGTCTCGGAATCCCGGCTACAAGACATCTCGACAGTAATAAAACAAGTCCAGCAAAGCCGCCCGGATGTGCCGACAAATCCTGATAGGAGCCGCACATATCTCGGTCTCAGGGCACACCGGATTGTCCAAACTTCTGGTAGGCGAACCCAGAGTTGCCCTGGTACACCGGCGGTCGATAGTTTGGACCAGCACTCACGACGAGCACCGCCCGGGGGTAAAATAAGATGACCCTTGGGCTCCGGAAACCCAAGGGAAAAAGGGCTAGGTGAGGCAAATGGTAAAACCAATGTTGGGCCTTGCTGGAAAAGTCTTATTCAAAGCGAACTGTCAAGGGGGTCCCATAAATCACCCGATCGCGTTAGGGACGCAAAATCCGGGAACATAACACCGGTATGACGGAAACTAGGGCGGCAAGAGTGGAACAAAACACCAGGCATAAGGCCGAGCCTTCCACCCTTTACCAAGTATATAGATGCGTTAATAAAATAAGATAATATTGTGATATTCCAACAAGTAAACATGTTCCAACAAGGAACAACATCTCCATGTTCCAACAAGGAACAAACTTCATCTTCACCTGCAACTAACAACGCTATAAGAGGGGCTGAGCAAAGCGGTAACATAGCCAAACAACGGTTTGCTAGGAAAGGATGGTTAGAGGTTTGACATGGCAATGTGGGTGGCATGATATAGCAAGTGGTAGGCATCGTAGCATAGGCATAGCAAAAGAGCGAGCATCTAGCAAGCAAAGATAGAAGTGATTTCGAGGGTATGGTCATCTTGCCTGAAATCCCGCAAGGAAGAAGAACGAATCCATGAAGAAGACAAACGGACGAAGTCGAATGAATCCTCACAACTCCGGAACGAAACCGAAGCTAACGAGAGAAGCGAACCGGCAAGAAGCAAACATCACAGTAAACAACCATCACATAAACATGGCATGATGCACAATCAAGTATGATGCATGTCCGGTTTAAATATGCATGGCATGGCAATATGCACAAACAAAACTACAAGTTAAATGGAGCCCAATATGCAACGAGTTGCATATTGACGGAACACCACATTCAAAAATTTAGTTCTCTCTCGGTTAGGTTACCAACAATATTAAATGTTATTAAACATGGCAAGGGGGTGAAGCATAATTAAACTAACTATTTAGGCAAGTTTAAATGAGGCCGGAAATAAGAAACAACAATTCCGGAAAATCCCCATGAGCAATATTTTAGATTCGGTCCTGTTCTGTCCTAAAACATATTTCAAAGTTGTTAAACAGGAAAATAAGCTGCACCATGTTAAACTAGGCATTTTCCACCCCATTTACATATAAAGAACATTTAATTCGAAGTTACGGTTATTTAGTTATGAAATAAATCATTTTACCATGGCATATTAGCAAAATTTAAATAAACAGCAAGTTAAACATTTTAACATGGGATGAAAAAGACATATTATTAATCTACACAATTTTCTAAGCATTTTACATATAAAGTTTGTTTAAACCGATGCACAGTTAATTAGTTATTACATGCATGAAGTCTAAGGGTTTTTCAGAAACTGCTAGTCTTGGATAATAGAGAAAACTCAGCACAAAAAAAACAACACGGGCCAAATCTGGCGACCGCTTGGCTGGGGAGCTGCTCACATTGGGCCAAGCCCGGCCGGTGGAGAGGCCGAGGCGAGGCGCTGGGGGCGCCTGGGCCTCACGATGCCGGGCCGAGCCGGGAGGCCCACGCGGGAAGGAGGCAGCCGGCTTGGGGCTCGGGGCAGCAGCCGAGGTCGGGCCAGACGCGGGCGGGCCCACGGGCCGGACGGCGCGCTAACGGGCAGGGCGGATCGGGCTTCTCCCGACCGCTGTGGAAGGCGGCGGCGGCGGCGGTTGCCCGTGGCGAAGCGGCGAAGACGGGCGGGACCGACCGAGAGGTCCGGATGGACGGAAGAAGCAGATCCAATGGGGCAACCGGATCCGTGGATCCAGTGCCGGTTCGGTGAAGACGTGGCGGGCGACGGCGACCTCCATGGCGGCGGTGGCTACCGCGGAGGAAAGGGTTGGGGGGTGAGCAGGAGAAGTGGAGGAGGAGAAGGAAGAGAGGAGGAGGCGGGCTCGCCTGGCGTTGGCGCCGCCGCGCCGGCTGCCGGGTCGCCGGGCGGAGGCGCGAGGCGGCGGTGGTCGGGCGCCAGGATCCCTCGAGGCGCAGGAGGGAGCTCCTCCTGGAGCAGGCTGCGCGGTGCGGGCACCTGGCCCAAATCGCCCGGGCGGGCCGTGGACGGGCCGGGAGGACCAGCGGCGGCGGGAGGCGCCTGAGGGGCACGTGGCCAGCCCTGGTTGGCTGCGGGCGCTGGCGGCGGCGCCAAGTGGCGAGGAGGAGCGGTGGCGCGGAAACGGAGGTGGGAGGCGGGCTGATGATTGGGGGGCGAGATTCGAGGAGGAGGAAGACCAGAGGTAGGTGGAGGGGCTAGGCTGGCCAAAATGGACAAGGGATGGTGTTTAAATAGGAAAGGGGCTAGGGTTAGGGATTAGCTCCATTTTGGACCGCACGATCGCCATCGAACGGCTCCGAGCGGAGAGGACTAGGAGAGGGTTGGGGCTGTGTAGATGGGCTAGGCTGAGAAGAGAGAGAGACCCGACAGCAGTTTCGGGACCGGAACGTCTGACGAAGGTACCTGCAGCGGTACCGCAATGTTTAACGGTTGGGCAGTCAAACGAACTCCGAAAGCGAACGAAACTTGGCAGGCGGCCTGTCTACACTATAATAAGACCGCATGACAAGTTGCAACCCATTCCGAGAACATTTTTATGCCACTTATAAAATAATATTTCGGAGAAGGCGCAAGGCGCGCGCGAGTGTATCGGGCTCGGAACGGACAATGAGAGAACTGCGGAACATTTAACGGATGCAAGTTTTGAAAACATGCGGATGAAATGCAGATGATGCCATGAGATGAAATGCAAGACATGAACAAAATGCAAAACAACAGACAAAAACCCAACCACGGAGGAAATAATAAATCACATCTCCGGAAAAGGCAAGAGTTGGAGTTACTTAATATGGAAAGTTGTATCCGGGGTGTTACAACACTCCACCACTACGAGAGGATCTCGTCCCGAGATCTAGGATGGCACCGGAGAGAAAAGGAAGAGGAAGATAAGAGGTAAACTAAATTGCTTCTTCGACCAATGAGTGAAACCAAAGAACCTTGAGAGGTTTAACAATTTAAAAGAAAGAGTACAACAGAGATGAACGAGATTGCAAACAACCCGGTCGAAAAGAGGAACAAGGAACATTACGAGAGCTTGAAGGTTGCCAAGACATAAATGACGAGCACAAAGGACAAGAAGGAATTTAAACCACTCTGGTTAAAACTGGATAGAGAAGGAATAAGATCTATATAATTTGGGCAGCACTCCGACTGTAAATGGAAGGAATAGAATATGAACTTGACAATTGAGAGGATACTTGATGAAATCAACAACACACTGCAATGGGTAAGAGGGATTTCAGACAGCACTCAGGTTGAAAAGAGAGGCAAAACTTGATAAGATGAAAGAACTTGAATGAGAACACAACACTCCGGCTAAACGGATAAGCAAGGAAAATAACATGATCCTCACAATCGAGATGATGAGTGGATAGAGCAACATCACCATGCCTCCGGAAGAAAGAATAGAAAATAGATCATTGGAATAAAAGAATGGAGAAGAAAATGTCAACTTCTGCCACAAATGAACTTGGAAAAGCACCCTTGCAAAGAAGAATTTGACGGAGTTGTTGAAAAACAAACGCCAAAAAGAATAAGCTTGTAGTGGGCTTATGGAAACATCTCAAGACTATGAGGTGACAACCCGCCATTAACAGAAACAATTGATTGATTGAGATCAGTGAAGATAAGAGAAACTTATTTCACCGGGAGGACAAATGAAGAACTTGGTTCATTTACAAGCACCATAAATAGCAACATTCCCAATGGAAGGGTTTAGGTGAAATATGACCCAAGATAACTCCAACAAAGGGATTGATGGATTTAAAATACCTCATTCTTGACAACAATATGAATCATGAAACATGAACGAAATTGTCAAGAGTGACATAACCCCACCTCAAAGATAAGGTAGAAAGAATTGTACTTCGAAATGCAAGAAGAAGAATACTTGAACTCCTCAAAACCAAAACATGTGTTGGAACCATGTTTATTTTGAAGTATGGCTTGACGGATCTTAACTCCGCGAGAAATCTTGATGAACAATTGAAGAATCAAAAGAATCCTTGAGGAAGCACCATGTAGAGCCTCCATGAAGAACTCCGGTAATAAAAGGATGATAGAAAGAAAGAGAAGTTGAAAACACAAGGTGAAGCCTTGCAGTGATAAGATGAAGCTTTGAAATGATATAGCCGAGAAAACTTCGAACTCCGGAAAGAAAGATGAACAAATGAAATCACGAATTTTTGATGAACCTCCGGAATAAGGAATTGAATTTACTCGATGGAACAAAAATAAGAATTACATTATGCGTATCCTTCACCAATTTAGATTGATGACAAGCAACGGATTTGGCACACTACTTATTCCCGTTGAAAAAAATGATTACAGATAGAGATATAGCGCAAACTTGAGAAGGTATTGATGGAACCACCGGTGGGATTTGGAAACAACAAATGAATTGATATGATAAAGAAGGAAGTGAAATCTTGAACGAACCACCGTAAGAATTGAGAATGAACGTAGCAAAGGCACAATTCACCAGGAAGAATTGGAAAACGAATGAGGATATTTGAGGGGATTTAGATACAAGTGAACGAATAGATGACGAGCTGATTGGAGAATACTTGAATGATGCACCGATAAGATTTGGAGAACGAGAGCTGAAAGCTGGAATGAATAATTCTGAGATGATGGGCTCCAGAGAATCAAACTGAAAAGACTCCTGAAATGCTCCGGGTGGGTTAAAAGAATTCTCACAATCGAAAACAATTATGAGAGGATGGCAACAAACTAGAACCATGAATCTTGAAGAGAATGGAGCAAGATTTAGGAGAAATCCTTCTTCAATCTTCAACTGACGACGAGAAACACCACCATGAATTGTTGAAGCACTCCGGAATGAAAATTAGAAAGGTTGAACCAACAATGAAAATAATTTGAAAGATCTTGGAGAAAGACATTTGACTGATGATAACTCATTCTTATGTCAAACTTTGCAATGAATTTGGGAATAGCTCCTGAAAATTAGAAGAGTTAGGTAAGATCCTGGAAAAAGACCTGTGGGTTAAGGCCCACTCAAAAGAACCACCGTTGAACAATTGTTTGAAAAGAGAGGTTGCACCAGTTGAATTAAATGGCTTGAATGAGATAGCATCCTCAAAAGAACTTGAGTGAATTGAGAATGGAAACTAGAATCTTCTGAGATATCTTCAGCACTCCGGAACAAATGAATAACGAGAGGTGAATGATTAGGGGATGCATCGGCAAGAGAAAACATTTGCAACGAGGAAAAGAATATGATCAACACTGAAAGCTTGAGTTAAATCCACCGGAAAAGAAAATTAGAATGGAACAATGATAAGGTTGAAGCTTCCTTAGCGTCTTCATGAGAAATCACCGGATAAAACATTAAAGGGAAAGAATGAAGAAACTTCACTCAATAAAATGGCTACTTGATTAAGAAATCTGAGTCCTTGAAGAAAAGGGTGGGAGGGCGGGAAAACAAAGACAACTAGGTCAGATGAAACAAACACCGTTGAGAAAACTTAGAATTGATCTTGCGAATGTTGGAATGATCGGATCCACTTGAAGAGAAGCACGCCGGTTGAGAAAAGAATTGACATGACAAGCTCAGTGATCAAGAAGGATTAGTATTCACATAGCAATATGAGAACACCATTTAGGAAAAATATGGAATCAACACTTGGCATTGAAGCAACTTGAATACCACAAAACGGAACAAAAAACAAAGGATTTGGCTTGCAGAATAAGCCGGAACAAACACATATGATAGAGATTTACCCAATCCCATATCATGCATCTGTCGGAAAGATATTCTAGGAGCTACTTGAATTCCCACCTATAAACTCCCGAAACTTTCGGTTATGCAATCTGGTGTTGGGGATATAGGGACACAAAATATATCACCCAAACTAACAATACCTAGATCCAATTTGTATCCATCCTTCAACACATAACCAAGAAATCCTCGAAATCGTGGTACCTCGACCTTGAAAAGCATCCGTTATACAAGTCATGGCAATACTCCAAGACTCGCCACAAGATCGGGCTATCAGGTTATCTCACCAACAACTGCACAAAAGAGATTTCGATGTCGGTAAAACTCGTATTTCAGAATCGCAACGATAAAATTGTGACGACAACACCTCGGAGCTCAACTCCCCGGACACCGCCACAACCCCTAAATGTCGAGGCACCAAGAACAATGTTCTCGCCACAAAACCATCGAACGATTCCAAGATACCAGCGTGATCCTAAAAAATTTAGTGAAATTTGAGGAGAGAAAAGTCAAAACTCTACGCGGGATACCTCACCAGAGCGATTTAAGGACCGAGGAGTAAAAAGAATCCTACTCTTCGATATATATAATCCTAAGACTCAAAACATTTTCCGTTCTAGACTCAACAATGCCAGCAAACAATCAAGTAGGGGGCTCCTAAGTCGGGGAAGGCTCTGATACCAACTTATAACGCCCTCGATGCGGCTATATCTCCCACGTGTCGAAGCACGACTTAGAGGCATAACCGCATTGAAAGCAATGTCGCAAGTGAGGTAATCTTCACACAACCCATGTAATACATAAGGGAAAGAGATACATAGTTGGCTTACAATCGCCACTTCACACAATACATGAGTAAAAACATTACATCATACAGATACAATCAAGGTCCGACTACGGAACCAAAATAAAAGAAGACTACCCCAAATGCTACACAGATCCCCGATCGTCCCAACTGGCTCCACTCTTGATCAACTGAAACGAAACAACACAATGAACAAGATCTTCATCGAGCTCCTCCTTGAGCTTGATGCGCCACCTGCACGGTTTAAATCGGCACCGCAAACTGGTTTTGAAGTATCTGTGAGTCACGGGACTCAGCAATCTCACACCCACAAGATCAAGACTATTTAAGCTTAAAGGTAGGACAGGGTAGTGAGGTGGAGCTGCAGCAAGCGACTAGCATATATGGTGGCTACATACGCAAATGAGAGCGAGAAGAGAAGGCAAAAGCACGGTCGAACAACTATGATCAAGAAGTGATCCTAGAACAACCTACGCCAAACATAACTCCAACACCGTGTTCACTTCCGGACTCCACGAGAAGAGACCATCACAGTTACACACGCGGTTGGTGTATTTTAATTAAGATCAACTTCGGGTTTACTACAACCGACATTAACAAATTCCCATCTTCCACATAACCGCGGGCACGGCTTTGAAAGATAAAACCCCGCAGGGTGTCCCAACTTAGCCCATGATAAGCTCTCGCGATCAACGAAGGATATTCCTTCTCCCGGAAGACCCGATCAGTCTCGAATCCGGCTACAAGACATCTCGACAAGAATAAAACAAGTCCAGCAAAGCCGCCCGGATGTGCCGACAAATCCTGATAGGAGCTGCACATATCTCGGTCTCGTGGCACACCGGATTGTCCAAACTTCGGTAGGCGAACCCGAGTTGCCCTCGAGGCCACGGCGGTCGATAGTTTGGACCAGCACTCACGACGAGCACTGGCCGGGGGTAAAATAAGATGACCCTTGGGCTCCGAAACCCAAGGGAAAAAGGGCTAGGTGAGGCAAATGGTAAAACCAATGTTGGGCCTTCTTTGGAAAAGTCTTATTCAAAGCGAACTGTCAAGGGGTCCCATAAATCACCCGACGCGTTAGGGACGCAAAATCCGGGAACATAACACCGGTATGACGGAAACTAGGGCGGCAAGAGTGGAACAAAACACCTGCATAAGGCCGAGCCTTCCACCCTTTACCAAGTATATAGATGCGTTAATAAAATAAGATAATATTGTGATATTCCAACAAGTAAACATGTTCCAACAAGGAACAACATCTCCATGTTCCAACAAGGAACAAACTTCATCTTCACCGCAACTAACAACGCTATAAGAGGGCTGAGCAAAGCGGTAACATAGCCAAACAACGGTTTGCTAGGAAAGGATGGTTAGAGGTTTGACATGGCAATGTGGGTGGCATGATATAGCAAGTGGTAGGCATCGTAGCATAGGCATAGCAAAAGAGCGAGCATCTAGCAAGCAAAGATAGAAGTGATTTCGAGGGTATGGTCATCTTGCCTGAAATCCCGCAAGGAAGAAGAACGAATCCATGAAGAAGACAAACGGACGAAGTCGAATGAATCCTCACAACTCCGGAACGAAACCGAAGCTAACGAGAGAAGCGAACCGGAAAGAAGCAAACATCACAGTAAACAACCATCACATAAACATGGCATGATGCACAATCAAGTATGATGCATGTACGGTTTAAATATGCAAGGCATGGCAATATGCACAAACAAAACTACAAGTTAAATGGAGCCCAATATGCAACGAGTTGCATATTGACGGAACACCACATTCAAAAATTTAGTTCTCTCTCGGTTAGGTTACCAACAATATTAAATGTTATTAAACATGGCAAGGGGTGAAGCATAATTAAACTAACTATTTAGGCAAGTTTAAATGAGGCCGGAAATAAGAAACAACAATTCCGGAAAATCCCCATGAGCAATATTTTAGATTCGGTCCTGTTCTGTCCTAAAACATATTTCAAAGTTGTTAAACAGGAAAATAAGCTGCACCATGTTAAACTAGGCATTTTTCCACCCCATTTACATATAAAGAACATTTAATTCCGAGTTACGGTTATTTAGTTATGAAATAAATCATTTTACCATGGCATATTAGCAAAATTTAAATAAACAGCAAGTTAAACATTTTAACATGGGATGAAAAAGACATATTATTAATCTACACAATTTTCTAAGCATTTTACATATAAAGTTTGTTTAAATCCGATGCACGGTTAATTAGTTATTACATGCATGAAGTCTAAGGGGTTTTCTGTAAAACTGCTAGTACTGGATAATAGAGAAAAACTCAGCGCAGGAAAAAAACAACACGGGCCAAATCTGGCGCACTGCTGGGCTGGGGGAGCTGCTCACATTGGGCCAAGCCCAGTCGGTGGAGAGGCTGAGGCGAGGCGCTGGGGGGGCGCTGGGCCTCACGATGCTGGGCTGGAGCTGGGGAGGCCCACGCGGGGAAGGAGGCAGGCCGGCTTGGGGCCTGGGGGCAGCAGGCCGAGGCTGGGCCAGACGCGGGGCGGGGCCCACGGGCCGGACGGCGCTTGGTCAACGGGCAGGGCGGATCGGGCTTCTCCCGACCGCTGTGGAAGGCGGCGGCGGCGGCGGTTGCCGGCGGCGAAGCGGCGAAGACGGGCGGGACCGACCGGAGAGGTCCGGATGGACGGAACGAGCAGATCCGCCGGGGCAACCGGATCCGTGGATCCAGCCGGGTTCGGTGAAGACGTGGCGGCGACGGCGACCTCCATGGCGGCGGTGGCTACCGCGGAGGAAAGGGTCGGCAGGGTGAGCAGGAGAAGTGGAGGAGGAGAAGGAAGAGAGGAGGAGGCGGGCTCCGGCTGGCGTTGGCGCCGCCGCGCTGCTGCCGGGTCGTTGGCGGAGGCGCGAGGCGGCGGTGGTCGGGCGCCGGATCCCTCGAGGCGCAGGAGGGAGCTCCTCCTCGAGCAGGCGGCGCGGTGCTGGGCACCTCGGGCCCAATCGCCCGGGCGGGCCGTGGACGGGCCGGGAGGACCAGCGGCTGCGGGAGGCGCCGAGGGGCACGTGGCCAGCCCTGGTTGGCTGCGGGCGCTGGGGCGGGCGCCAAGTGGCGAGGAGGGAGCGGTGGCGGAAACGGAGGTGGGAGGTGGCGGTGATGATTGGGGGCGCGAGATTCGAGGAGGGAGGAAGACCAGAGGTAGGTGGAGGGGCTAGGCTGCCCAAAATGGACAAGGGATGGTGTTTAAATAGGAAAGGGGCTAGGGTTAGGGGATTAGCTCCATTTTCGGACCGTACGATCGCCATCGAACGGCTCCGGAGCGGAGAGGGACTAGGAGAGGGGTTGTGGGCTGTGTAGATGGGCTAGGCTGAGAAGAGAGAGAGACCCGACAGCAGTTTCGGAGACCGGAACGTCTGACGAAGGAACCTGCAGCGGTACCGCAATGTTTAACGGTTGGGCAGTCAAACGAACTCCGAATGCGACGAAACTTGGCAGGCGGCCTGTCTACACTATAATAAGACCGCATGACAAGTTGCAACCCATTTCGAGAACATTTTTATGCCACTTATAAAATAATATTTCGGAGGTACAGCGGAGCGCGCGAAAGTGTATCGGGGCTCGGAACGGACAAAGAGAGAGAACCGACGAACATTTAACGGATGCAAGTTTTGAAAACATGCGGATGAAATGCAGATGATGCCATGAGATGAAATGCAAGACATGAACAAAATGCAAAACAACAGACAAAAACCCAACCACGGAGGAAATAATAAATCACATCTCCGGAAAAGGCAAGAGTTGGAGTTACGAATATGGAAAGTTGTATCCGGGGTGTTACATCCCAAGAGGAGTGATTGAGCACCACCTGAAGGTGTGCCCCAATGTACGCCCTGTGAAGCAGAGGGCACGGCGGCAGTCCATGGAGATGCAGTCCTACATCATCCAAAAAACCCGCAAGCTGGAGGCAGAAGGTGTCATTCGCGAGGTCCCATACCCTGAATGGTTGGCAAATCCCATCGTTATGCCCAAGAAATGTGGAAAGGAGCGCATGTGTGTCGACTTCACCAACCTCAACAAGGCCTGCCCCCAAGATCCGTTCACGCTTCCACGCATTGACCAAATCATCGACTCCACTGCCGAGTGCGACCTGCTGTGCTTCCTGGATGCGTTCTCAGGCTACCACCAGATCAAGATGGCGGTAGAAGATGTCGAGAAGACAACTTTCCTGACCCCGTGCGGGGTATACTGCTACATTGCATGTTGTTCGGGCTGCGCAATGCGGGCGCGGCCTTCCAACGGCTGATGCACATTGCCCTGGGCCAGCAGCTTGGGAGGAATGCTGAAGCCTACGTCGACGACATTGCGGTGAAGTCTCGGGAGGCGATAACTTTAATTCAGGACCTAGAGGAGACCTTCGAAAGCCTGCACCGGGTGGACTTGCGGCTTAACCTAGAGAAATGCGTGTTCGGTGTCCCTTCCGGCAAGCTGCTGGGTTTCCTCATGTCCCATAGAGGGATCGAGGCGAACCAAGAGAAGGTCAAGGCAATCGAAGACATGAGTCCACCATGAACCCTCAAGGAGATTCAGAAGCTCGCCGGTCGCGTGACTGTGTTGGAGCGTTTCATCTCCAAGCTGGGAGAGCGCACCCTACCATTTATCAAGCTGATGAAGAAAAAGGGCCCATTCGTGTGGACTTCGGAGGCCGACCAAGCGTTTCAAGACCTCAAGAGATACCTGACCCGCCCTCTAGTGATGGTGGCGCCCCGACCTCGCGAGCCCCTGGTGTTATACCTTGCCACCACCCCTTACTCCGCCAGCGCTGCTCTGGTGGCGGTCTGGGAGGAGCGCCAAGTCAGGGATGTGGCGCGCCAAGCCGCTCCCTCAGCTAGGGCGGCGCAAGTCCCAGAGGGCTCCGAGAGGGTTGTGGCAACGTCGGCAAAGGACCAGGCTCAACAAGACGGCGCACTTGGGCCTGCGGAAGCCCCAATGAGCGACCAGGCTTTGGGGGCTTCGTCGTCTCAGGAGGCGCCCCAACCTCCGGAAGCCGCGAGCCTCGTAAATGTATCCCGCCCTCGTCGAGCACCCTGTGTAATTTTTCAGCACGGTGTTGCGGGATGCGAGGGCGCGGTACCCCATGCCTCAGAAGCTCCGGCTTGCGCTCCTGGTGGCCTCACGCAAGCTGCGGCACTACTTTCAAGGTCACCCCATCAATGTCGTCTCAGCCTACCCGTTGGAGAGGGTGCTCAGGAGCCCCAACTCCGCCGAGAGAGTCACTGAGTAGAACATCGAGCTGCAGGTATTTTAGTTGAAGTTCAGCACAACTAGGGTCATCAAGGGAGCCGCGCTCGCTGATTTTGTGGCAGAATGGACGGATGCCCCGGGCCTTGAAGAAGGCGAGGATCGGTTCCTCTGACCGGGGAGTGAAGCGCCAGACGGCTGGGTTATGTATTTCAATGGCGCTTTTGCGCGCCAGGGCTTGGGGGCTGGAGCTATGCTCATCTCACCCAATTAGGACAAGCTTTACTATGCCATGCAGCTCTGCTTCCAGCAGGGCGAGAAGGTCCCCAACAACATAGCAGAGTATGAAGGCCTCATAGTTGGCCTCAAGGCTGCGTTGGCCCTGGGGGTGAAGCGCCTCACCATCAAGGGTGACTCGCGGCTCCTCGTCAACTTCTCCAACAAGGTATATGAGCTGAAGGACAGGCACATGGAGGCGTACCTCGCGGAGGTACGCAAGATGGAGAAACATTTCTTGGGCCTGGAATTGCAGCATGTGCCCCGTGGCACCAACAAGGAGGCCGACGACATCGCCAGAAGAGCATCCAAGCGGCTACCCCAAGAGCCTGGCGTCTTCGAGGATCGGCTCTTCAAACCATTAGCAATACTGCCACTCTCAAGAACAGCGCTGCCTCGGGAGGAGCTCCCTCAACCACCTGCCTCGGAAGCCCTGGCCTGTGGCCCGACCTCGGGAGCGCGCTTGCTCTTGGCGCTCGAGCCTCAGGAGGGGTGCTGGACCAAGGAATTCAAGGAATACCTGACACAAGGGAAGCTGCCGGAAAAGGAGGAGCACGCAGAGCGTGTGGCCCAACAGGCCACGGCATAATGCATCCAGCACAGTGAGTTATACAGGAAGCGGCCAAATGATGTTTCCCTGCATTGCATCTCCAGGGAGCAAGGGAAAGAGCTGCTAGCCGACATACACGGCTGGGACTGCAGCCACCACTCATTGTCTCGGATCCTCGTCGGCAAGGTGTTTCGTAGCGTATTCTATTGGCCTACAGCACTCAACGACGCGACGGAGCTGGTGAAGTCCTGTGAGGCCTGTCAGTTCCACGCCAAGCAAATCCATCAGCCAGCTCAGGTCCTCCAGACCATCCCGCTCTCGTGGTCGTTCGCGGTCTTGGGGCTGGATATCCTGGGCCCATTCCCACGAGCTCCTGGGGGCTACCGCTACCTCTACGTCGCCATCGACAAGTTCACCAAGTGGGCGGAGGTAGAAGTCGTCCGCACCATCCCGGCCGGCTCCGCGGTCAAGTTCATCAAGGGACTCCCAAGCCGGTTTGGGGTCCCCAACCGCATCATCACCGATAACGGCTCGCTGTTCACTAGCAATCTCTTCAGGACATATTGTGCTAACCTTGGAACACAGATCTGCTATGCTTCGGTGGCGCACCCCCGGAGCAATGGTTAGGCCGAACGCGCCAACGCGGAGGTCCTGAGAGGCCTCACGACCAGGACCTTCAAGAAGAAGCTCGAGGCGGACGACAGGGGCTGGCACGACGAGCTCCAGTCTGTGTTGTGGTCCATCCGCACCACCGCCACCAAGCTAATAGGCGAGACCCCA
This sequence comes from Aegilops longissima, assembly GCA_021605205.1. Lineage (NCBI taxonomy): Eukaryota > Viridiplantae > Streptophyta > Magnoliopsida > Poales > Poaceae > Aegilops > Aegilops longissima. The sequence continues at coordinate 355,675,829 of CM038679.1, forward strand.
TTCTTCCTCGTCTAAGGAGCAAAAGCAATTCTCCCTCACGAGGTCAAGCATCACTCCGCGCGGGTCCTGGTTTTTGATGAGGCGCAGCAGGAAGCCATGCGATGGATGGACCTAGTGCTGGGGGAGGAAGGCCACCACGAAGCCACGCTACGGGCGACAAGATATCAGCAGGCGCTGCGACGGTACCACCGCCGCAGTGTCCGCTCCAGGACGCTCAAGGTGGGTGACCTCGTCCTAAGGCGGGTGCTCTCCAGGGAAGGGCTGCATAAGCTCTCACCCATGTGGGAGGGCCCGGTTTGGGTCTCCCGCGTCTCCAGGCCTGGCGCCACGCGCCTGGAGACGCAGGACGGGGTACCCATCCAGAACGCCTGGAACATCTAGCACCTCTAGAAGTTCTACCCTTGAAGAAATGCCCAGCGCCTATGAAGAAGGCCCAATGCCTGTGAAGGTCTCTGCTCGTGACACTCTCGCGTAATAATGAGTGGGGCTGTACACACCCCGGAGTCTCAGGAGTGCCGCCCTCGGGGCTCTGGGGCTCCCTCCCACGTCCTAGTGGCAGCCCTTAGCTCCGCGTTGGTCAGAAGACAAAAAGAATAGACTAGGTGCCGGACACGGCTCTTCATTTGCTTTCCGTAGTTGGCTTGCCCTATTTGATCGAAATTTGCTTTCTGGTGTTCCTTGACCGTCTTGTCCCATCGCCTTCTGCCTCTATTTCTGCCTTCGGTTCTCTGTTTGGCCTGTACTCTCTCGCGCGTCCCTCGCGAGGGGGCTGGATAGGTGCCCTCGTGCCCTCATGAGCTTCTTGCTTGTTTTTTCGCGAGGAACCCTCATTCGAGCAGCAAGCTGGCGCTCTCCTCTCAATCCGTGCCCCACGGGTACCGTGATACGAAGCGCAGGATCGTAGCCAGCAGCACTTGCAACCTGGCTCGGAAGAACAAAAGTTTTCTGATGAATTTTTGCAGTTCCTAGACACTCCCCAAGCCGAGGAGGCCTCGCCAGGCACCGAGAAGTGCGCGCCTCGTGAGGCAGAAGCTACTTCAAGCACGCCAAGTTAACTTATTTCTACACGCCTATGTAAAACACTGATACTGTAACACAACACAGGAACGATAAACATAGCATAACAACTTGGAAATTATAGTTTGTTGCACGCCCCTATGGGGCCCCATACTCATCTCTCTCTCTTAATGCAGGAAGGAAAGGAAGAACAAAACAAAAGCAGCACGTGCCACTGCAGCAGCTCGCGAGGTCGGACCCGTGGCGCCCTCCTCAGCTCAGCCGGACCCTTCCTCGTGCTTCACCGAGGCACGGCGTACCCGCTGCCACCTTCGAAGCGAGCGCGGCGGCATGGCGGCTGGTCGTAGCCGCCGCTACTGGAGCTGTCTCCGGAGGGAGAACCACCGTAGCTGGGCGCGAGATCATCCTCACCCTCATCTCGACCATCGCCAAGGCCAAGCACCTCGTCGCCGTCGTTGTCCTCGGGGCAGCACCTGATGTCTACTACACAACCTTCTTCTTGTAGACGTTGTTGGGCATGCAAGTGCACAGGTTTGTAGGACAGTAGCAAATTTCCCTCAAGTGGATGACCTAAGGTTTATCAATCCGTAGGAGGCGTAGGATGAAGATGGTCTCTCTCAAGAAACCCTGCAACCAAATAACAAAGAGTCTCTTGTGTCCCCAACACACCCAATACAATGGTAAATTGCATAGGTGCACTAGTTCGGCGAAGAGATGGTGATACAAGTGCAATATGGATGGTAGATATAGGTTTTTGTAAACTGAAAAATATAAAAACAACAAGGTAACTAATGATAAAAGTAAGCGAAATGGTATTGCAATGATAGGAAACAAGGCCTAGGGTTCATACTTTCACTAGTGCAAGTTCTCTCAATAATAATAACATAGATAGATCATATAATAATCCCTCAACATGCAACAAAGAGTCACTCCAAAGCCACTAATAGCGGAGAACAAACGTAGAGATTATGGTAGGGTACGAAACCACCTCAAAGTTATTCTTTCGGATCAATCTATTCAAGAGTTCGTACTAGAATAACACCTTAAGACACAAATCAACCAAAACCCTAATGTCACCTAGATACTCCATTGTCACCTCAAGTATCCGTGGGCATGATTATACGATATGCATCACACAATCTCAGATTCATCCAACCAACACAAAGTACTTCAAAGAGTGCCCCAAAGTTTCTACTGGAGAGTCAAGAACGTGTGCCAACCCCTATGCATAGGTTCATGGGCGGAACCCGCAAGTTGGTCACCAAAACATACATCAAGTGGCACATGATATCCCATTGTCACCACAGATTAACACGGCAAGACATACATCAAGTGTTCTCATAAAAGACTCAATCCGATAAGATAACTTCAAAGGGGAAACTCAATTCATCACAAGAGAGTAGAGGGGGAGAAACATCATAAGATCCAACTATAATAGCAAAGCTCGGGATACATCAAGATCGTGCCATAGAGGGAACACGAGAGAGAACACGAGAGAGAGAGAGATTAAAACACATAGCTACTGGTACATACCCTCAGCCCCTAGGGTGAACTACTCCCTCCTCGTCATGGAGAGCGCCGGATGATGAAGATTGCCACCGGTGATGGGTTCCCTCTCCGGCAGGGTGCCGGAACGGACTCCCGAGAGGTTTTTGGTGGCTACGGAGGCTTGCGGCGGCGGAAATCCCGATCTATCTTTTCCGTGGATGTTTTTCGGGTACGTGGGACTATATAGGCGAAAGAAGTAGGTCCGGGGGTGCTCGAGGGGCCCATGAGACAGGGGGCGCGCCTAGTAGGGGGGGGGGCGCCCCCTATCTCCTGGGCTCCTCGAGGATCTTCTGACTTGATCTCCAAGCCTCCAGGATGATAATCTTCCAAAAAATCACGATGCCGAAGGTTTCATTCCGTATTCCTTTTCTTCGAAATACTGAAACAGGCAATAAAACAGCAATATGGGCTGGGCCTCCGGTTAATAGGTTAGTCCCAAAAGTAATATAAAAGTGTATAATAAAGCCCATGATCATTCAAAATAGTAGATAATATAGCATGGAGCAATCAAAAATTATAGATACGTTGGAGACGTATCAAGCATCCCCAATCTTAATTCCTGCTCGTCCTCAAGTAGGTAAATGATAAAAAGATAATTTTTGATGTGGAATGCTAGTTGGCATAATTTCATTGTAATTCTTCTTAATTGTGATATGAATATTCAGATCCGAAAGATTCAAGACAAAAGTTTAATGTTGACATAAAAATAATAATACTTCAAGCATACTAACAAAGCAATCATGTCTTCTCAAAATAACATGGCCAAAGAAAGTTATCCCTACAAAATCATATAGTCTGGCTATGCTCTATCTTCACCACACAAAGTATTTAAATCATGCACAACCCCGATGACAAGCCAAGCAACTGTTTCATACTTTTGACATTCTCAAACTTTTTCAATCTTCACGGAATACATGTGCGTGAGCCATGGATATAGCACTATGGGTGGAATAGAAGGGTGGTTGTGGATAAGATAAAAAGGAAGAAAATAGTCTCACGTCAACTAGGCGTATCAAAGGGCTATGGAGATGCCCATCAATAGATATCAATGTGAGTGAGTAGGGATTGCCATGCAACGGATGCACTAGACCTATAATTATATGAAAGCTCAACAAAAGAAACTAAGTGGGTGTGCATCCAACTCGGTTGCTCACGAAGACCTAGGGCAATTTGAGGAAGCCCATCATTAGAATATACAAGCCAAGTTCTATAATGAAAAATTCCCACAAGTCTATGAAAGTGACAACATAGGAGACTTTCTATCATGAAGATCATGGTGCTACTTTGAAGCACAAGTGTGGTTAGAGGATAGTAGAATTGCCCCTTCTCTCTTTTTCTCTATTTTTTTTGGGCCTTTTCTCTTTTTGTATGGCCTCTTTTTTTCTCTCTTTTTTTTATTTTTCGTCCGGAGTCTCATCCCGACTTGTGGGGGAATCATGGTCTCCATCATCCTTTCCTCACTTGGGACAATGCTCTAATAATGAAGATCATCACACTTTTATTTACTTACAACTCAAGAATTACAACTCAATACTTAGAATAGAATATAACTCTATATGAATGCCTTCGGCGGTGTACCGGGATATGCAATGACTCATGAGTGACATGTATGAAAGAATTATGAACGGTGGCTTTGCCACAAATACGATGCCAACTACATGATCATGCTAAGCAATATGACAATGATGGAGCATGTCATAATAAACGGAACGGTGGAAAGTTGCATGGCAATATATCTCGGAATGGCTATGGAAATTCCATGATAGGTAGGTATGGTGGCTGTTTTGAGGAAGGTATATGGTGGGTGTATGATACCGGCGAAAGGTGCGTGGTATTAGAGAGGCTAGCAATAGTGGAAAGGTGAGAGTGCGTATAATCCATGGACTCAACATTAGTCATAAAGAACTCATATACTTATTGCAAAAATCTACAAGTTATCAAAGCAAAGTATTACGCGCATGCTCCTAGGGGGTAGATTGGTAGGAAAAGACCATCGCTCGTCCCCGACCGCCACTCATAAGGAAGACAATCAATAAATAAACCATGCTCCGACTTCATCACATAACGGTTCACCATACGTGCATGCTACGAGAATCACAAACTTTAACACAAGTATTTCTCAGATTCATAACTACCCAACTAGCATGAGTCTAATATCACCATCTTCATATCTCAAAACAATTATCAAGCATCAAACTTCTCATAGTATTCAACACACTCATAAGAAAGTTATTACTAGTCTTGAATACCTAGCATATTAGGATTATTTAAGAAAATTACCATGCTATTTAAGACTTTCAAAATAATATAAGTGAAGCATGAGAGTTCATCTATTTCTTCAAAATAAAACCACCACCGTGCTCTAAAAGATTTAAGTGAAGTACTAGAGCAAATGACAAACTACTCCGAAAGATATAAGTGAAGATAAATTAGTAGTCGAATAATTATACAACTATGTGAAGACTCCCCCATTTAATAATTTCAGATCTTAGTATTTTATTCAAACAGCAAGCAAAGCTAAATAAAATGACATGACGCTCCAAGCAAAACACATATCATGTGGTGAATAAAAATATAGCTCCAAGTAAAGTTACTGATGAACGAAGACGAAAGAGGGGATGCCTTCCGGGGCATCCCCAAGCTTAGGCTCTTGGTTGTCCTTGAATATTACCTTGGGGTGCCTTGGGCATCCCCAAGATTAGGCTATTGCCACTCCTTATTCCATAGTACATCGAATCTTTACCCAAAACATGAAAACTTCACAACACAAAACTTAACAGAAAACTCGTGAGCTCCGTTAGCGAAAGAAAAAAACACCACTTCAAGGTACTGTAATGAACTCATTCTTTGTTTATATTGGTGTTACACCTACTGTATTCCAACTTATCTATGTTTTATAAACTATTTTACTAGCCATAGATTCACCAAAATAAGCAAACAACACACAAAAACAGAATCTGTCAAAAACAAAACAGTCTGTAGTAATCTGTAACTAACGCAAACTTCTGGAACTCCAAAAATTCTAAAATAAATTGGTGGACCTGAGGAATTTGTCTAGTAATCATCTGCAAAAAGAATCAACTAAATATCTCTCTCCAGTAAAACGTTCAAGCTAATCTCATGAGCGCTAAAGTTTCTGTTTTTTACAGCATGACCATAAAGGCTTCACCCAAGTCTACCCAAAGATTCTACTTGGCAAAAAACAATAATTAAAACATGAAAACACATCTAACCAGAAATTAGATGGATTATTTATTACTAAACATAACCAAAAAGTAAGAAACTAAAATAAAATTGGGTTGCCTCCCAACAAGTGCTATCGTTTAACGCCCCTAGCTAGGCATGGTGATTTCAATGATGCTCACATAAAAGATAAGAATTGAAACATAAAAAAAAGCATCATGAAGAATATGACTAGAACATTTAAGTCTAACCCACTTCGTATTCATAGGGATTTTGTGAGCAAACAACTTATGGGAACAATAATCAACAAGCATAGGAAGACAAAACAAGCATAACTTCAAAAATTTAAGCACATAGAGAGGAAACTTGATATTATTGCAATTCCTACAAGCATATGTTCCTCCCTCATAATAATTTTAAGTAGCATCATGAATTAATTCAACAATATAACCAGCACCTAAAGCATTCTTTTCATGATCTACAAGCATAGAAAATTTACTACTCTCCACACAAGCAAAATTCTTCTCATTCGGAATAGTTGGAGCAAACTCAAAAAAATGACTATCATGTGATTGAAAATTAAGATCAAGATGACAAGTTTCATGGTTATCACTATTTTTTAAAGCATACATGTCATCACAATAATCATCATAGATAGGAGGCATGCTTTCATTATAGTAAATTTGCTCATCAAAGCTTGGGGGACAAAAAATATCATCTTCATCAAACATAGCTTCCCCAAGCTTGTGGCTTTGCATGTCATTAGCATCATGGATATTCAAGGAATTCATACTAACAACATTGCAATCATGCTCATCATACAAAGATCTAGTGCCAAACATTTTAATGCATTCTTCTTCTGGCACTTGAGCACAATTTTCCTTTCCATCAAACTCATGAAAGATATTAAAAAGACGAAGCGTATGACACAAACTTAACTCCATTTTTTTGTAATTTTCTTTTATAAACTAAACTACTGATAAAACAATAAACAAAAAGATTCGATTGCAAGGTCTAAAGATATACCTTCAAGCACTAACCTCCCCGGCAACGGCGCCAAAAAAGAGCTTCATGTCTACTACACAACCTTCTTCTTGTAGACGTTGTTGGGCCTGCAAGTGCACAGGTTTGTAGGACAGTAGCAAATTTCCCTCAAGTGGATGACCTAAGTTTTATCAATCCGTAGGAGGTGTAGGATGAAGATGGTCTCTCTCAAGCAACCCTGCAGCCAAATAACAAAGAGTCTCTTGTGTCCCCAACACACCCAATACAATGGTAAATTGTATAGGTGCACTAGTTCGGCGAAGAGATGGTGATACAAGTGCAATATGGATGATAGATATAGGTTTTTGTAAACTGAAAATATAAAAACAGCAAGGTAACTAATGATAAAAGTAAGTGTAAACCGTATTGCAATGATAGGAACCAAGGCCTAGGGTTCATACTTTGACTAGTGAAAGTTCTCTCAACAATAATAACATAGATAGATCATATAATAATCCCTCAACATGCAACAAAGAGTCACTCCAAAGCCACTAATAGCGGAGAACAAACGTAGAGATTATGGAAGGGTACGAAACCACCTCAAAGTTATTCTTTCGGATCAATCTATTCAAGAGTTCGTACTAGAATAACACATTAAGACACAAATCAACCAAAACCCTAATGTCACCTAGATACTCCATTGTCACCTCAAGTATCCGTTGGCATGATTATACGATATGCATCACACAATCTCAGATTCATCTAACCAACACAAAGTATTTCAAAGAGTGCCCCAAAGTTTCTACCGGAGAATCAAGAACGTGTACCAACCCCTATGCATAGGTTCATGGGCGGAACCCGCAAGTTGGTCACCAAAACATACATCAAGTGGAACATGATATCCCATTGTCACCACAAATAAACACGGCAAGACATACATCAAGTGTTCTCATAAAAAACTCAATCTGATGAGATAACTTCAAAGGGGAAACTCAATTCACCACAAGAGAGTAGAGGGGGAGAAACATCATAAGATCCAACTACAATAGCAAAGCTTGGGATACATCAAGATCGTGCCATAGAGGGAACACGAGAGATAGAGAGAGAGATCAAAACACATAGCTACTGGTACATACCCTCAGCCCCGAGGGTGAACTACTCCGTCCTCATCATGGAGAATGCCAGGATGATGAAGATGGCCACCGGTGATGGGTTCCCCCTCCGGAAGGGTGCCGGAACGAATTCCCGAGTGGTTTTTGGTGGCTACAGAGGCTTGCGGTGGCGGAACACCCTATCTATCTTTTCCGTGGATGTTTTTAGGGTACGTGGGACTATATAGGCGAAAGAAGTCGGTCGGGGGGTGCTCGAGGGGCCCACGAGACAGGGGGGCGCGCCCAGTAGGGGGGCGCCCCCTATTTCCTGGGCTCCTCGAGGATCTTCTGACTTGATCTCCAAGCCTCCAGGATGATAATCTTCCAAAAAATCACGATGCCGAAGGTTTCATTCCGTTTGGACTCCGTTTGATATTCCTTTTCTTCGAAATACTGAAACAGGCAATAAAACAGCAATATGGGATTGGCCTCCCGTTAATAGGTTAGTCCCAAAAGTCATATAAAAGTGTATAATAAAGCCCATAATCATTCAAAATAGTAGATAATATAGAATGGAGCAATCAAAAATTATAGATACGTTGGAGACGTATCAGCACCCGACACGGCGGCCGTCTTCTCCAAACACCCTCACGTAGAGGGTCGCGTTGCAATCGTACTTGAAGTGGAGGGTGCACCGCTTGCCCAGGCCGCGCGCGCAGGCAAATGTCTGCCAGCCGTGGGCCAGAGCCACATTGCCAGCAACGGAGATCTCGACCGCGACCCACGAAGTTTGCTACAGCAGCCATCCGCCAGCAGCCAGAGCCCGCCTGGACCTGTGGCCGGCAGCTCGCTGGTGAAGAAGCACGGGAGCTGAAGCCAGATGCTGGCCGGATTCTCCGACCAAACGACAAACTCTGTCAGCACCTCTGTCGAGTGAAAGCACGGCCGAGGAGGCCGTGCGACTATAGCGCGCCTCCCCTCATTGACGGGGCTGCCACGATTTGTGCAAACCCCACCACAAGAAGAGGCACCGCCGCGGCGGCAAGGAGCCGCGGCAGGGGTCGCGGCATGCTTACGGGGACGGCCTCGCCCACGCTTGGGCGGCGGAGAGCCGGGCCCCACTTGGCGATCCTTCCCCTTCTCCACGGCCGAGAACCTCTTCATGGGCTCCATGCGAGTCGCTGCTAGCAATGGAGCGAGAAGGAAGAAGAAGCGAGCGGAGCAAGGAGAGATGAGCAACGAGGGCTCTGCCTCCTCCTCATTTATAGCAGGAGAAGGCCAACCGGCGATCCCCACGATCACAGGTAATGATGATATCTCTCTGCATGCAGCAGGGATTCGTCAAGTCGGGTAGTTGCCGAGGCAGCATGGGGAAGTGGAGACGCCCACGTCTAATCAATGGCCGTGCGTCGACCAAGGCCGCAGGCTGTTGGGGCCCGCGGCGCTCCGCACTTGCCCTTTGGCTTCGCCTCGAAGCGAAGTCCGAGCGCGCCTAGGGCCCAGGGGCTACTGTCGGCGTCCTGGGAATGGGGGTCCCTAGACTTGCCTGCCTGCAGCCCACGGCGTGGCTCCGTCAGCGGCCCCGTATGTCCCATCTTCACCAGCAAGCAATCAAGACCCTCGCAGGGGCCAAGCCTCACGAGGCAGATGACACAAGACCTCCTTGGGAGCGGCCTCACCAGGCTGGCTCGCGAGGGGCGGAGAGATCAAGGCAAGGGACACCTCGCAAGGTCCAAGTGACGCAAGCCATGACGAGTGGAGCCAGGCGGGCACCATCACGCGCAGTGTCCTCGTTTCCTCTTTGGTGCTAATGGGGGCAAGTGCAGGCGAGGAGTCCCGAGGCATCAGGCAAAGGTTTCCATATCGGTGCAACGAGACCAAGACCAGCAGGACGGCATGACGAAAGTCACCGTGGAGCCCAAGATGGCGTCACCACCAGAGCCTTTGGCACGCGAAGACCACCTTTAGTCAGGATAGCTTGTACTAGTTGTCTCCCTTCGAATTTGGCCGTTGTTGGCTTCCTTCCCGCTCAATATTTTGGGAGAGGACCATGCCTCTATAAATAGGACTAGCCACCACCATAGGGATCATCTCATCTTGGACTAGATCCATCCTCACCCACATAAGTTCACCAAGCACAAGAACACCTCTCCTCAGGAGGCTGTTCTTCCCCTTGTACCATTCATCCTTAGCGCGAGAGGCAAAATCCACCACACCACACTGGAGTAGGGTATTACACCACAACGATGGCCCAAACCAGTATAAATCTCGTGTCTCTTGTGTTGCGGGTTCGTCGAGCTAGGCTTTGAGATCGCGGTGAGGCTGAGGCCGTGATTAGGTAGGGGGAGATCTTCGTGCGCACCACAGTGTTCAAACCTCAAGGGTTTGGCCGGAACCCGAAATCCGATAGGACTCGTAAACCTGTTTGGGGTCCCCAACCGCATCATCACCGATAACGGCTCGCAGTTCACTAGCAACCTCTTCAAGACATATTGTGCTAACCTTGGAACGCAGATCTGCTACGCTTCGGTGGCGCACCCTCGGAGCAATGGTCAGGCCGAACGCGCCAACGCGGAGGTCCTAAGAGGCCTCAAGACCAGGACCTTCAAGAAGAAGCTCGAGGCCTGCGGCAGGGGCTGGCACGATGACCTCCAGTCCGTGTTGTGGTCAATCCGCACCACCGCCACCAAGCCAACAGGCGAGACCCCATTCTTCCTTGTCTATAAAGCAGAAGCGGTTCTCCCTCACGAGGTCCTGGCGTTTGATGAGGCGCAGCAGGACGCCATGCGGGGGATGGACCTCGTGCTGGGGGAGAAACGCTGCCACGAAGCCACACTATGGGCGGCAAGATATCAGCAGGCGCCGCGGCGGTACCACTGCCGCAGCGTCCGCTCCAGGACGCTCGAGGTGGGTGACCTTGTCCTAAGGCAGGTGCTTCCCAGGGAAGGGCTGCATAAACTCTCACCCATGTGGGAGGGCCCGTTTAGGGTCGCCCACGTCTCCAAGCCTGGCGCCGCGCGCCTGGAGACGCGGGATGGGGTACCCATCCAGAATGCCTGGAACATCCAGCACCTCCTGAAGTTCTACCCATGAAGAAAGGCCCAGCGCCTATGAAGAAGGCCCAGTGCTTGTGAAGTTCTCCGCTCGTGACACTCTCACGTAATAATGAGTGGGGATGTACATGCCCCGGAGTCTCCGGAGTGCCGCCCTTGGGCCTCTGGGGCTCCCTCCCACGTCCTAGTGGCAACACAAAGCTTCGCGCTGGTCAGAAGACAAGAAGACTAGACTAGGTGCCGGACGGGGCTTTTCATTTGCTTTCCGTAGTTGGCTTGCCGTTCTTTAATCAAAATTTGCTTTCGGGTGTTCCTTGCCGGTCTTGTCCCATCGCCTTCTGCCTCTGTTTCTTCCTTCTGTTCTCTGTTTGACATGTGCTCTCTCTCTCGCGTCTCTCGCAAGGGGGCTGTACAGGTGCCCTCGTGCCCTCGTGAGCGTCTTGCCTGTTTTTTCGCGAGGCACCCTCGTTCGAGCCACAAGTTGGTGCACCCCTCTCAATCCGTGCCCCTCTGGTACTGCGATATGAAGCGCGGGATCGTAGCCGGCAGCACCTGCGACCAGGGCTCGGAAGAACCAAAGTTTTCTAACGAATTTTTGCAGCTCCTAGACATTCACCAAGCCGAGGAGGCCACACCAGGTACTGAGAAATGCGCGCCTCGTGAGGCAGAAGCTACTTCAAGCACGCCAAGTTAAGTTATTTCTACGTACCTATGTAAAACACGAATACTGCGACACAACACAGGAACGATAAACATAGCATAACAACTTGGAAATCATAGTTGTTGCATGCCCCTGCGGGGACCCATACTCGCCTCTCTCTTGATGCAGGAAGAAAAGGAAGAACAAAACCACAGCGGTGTGTGCCCCTGCAGTAGCTCGCGAGGACGGATCCATGGCGCTCTCTTGAGCTCAGTCGGACCCTTCCTAGCGCTTCACTGGAGCGCGGCGGCGAGACGACCTCCTGCCACCTTCAAAGCGAGCGCGGCGGCGTGGCGGCTGGTCGTAGCTGCCGCTGCTAGAGCTATCGCCGGAGGGTGAACCGCCGTAGCTGGGCGTGAGATCGTCCTTACCCTCATCCCGATCGTCGCCAAGGCCAAGCACCTCGTCGCCATCGTTGTCCTCGGGGCAGCACCCGACGCAGCGGCCGTCTTCTCCGAACACCCTCACGTAGATGTTCGCGTTGCCGTCATAATTTAAGTGGAGGGTGCACCGCCTGCCAAGGCCGCGCATGCGGGCAAACGTCTGCCAGCCGCGGGACAGAGCCACATTGCCAGCAACGGAGATCTCGACCACAACCCACGAAGCTCTGCTGTAGTAGTCGTCCGCCTGCAACCAAAGCCCGCCTGGACCTGTGGCCGGCAGCTCCCCGGCGAAGAAGCGCGGGAGCTGAAGCCAAGCGCTGGCCGGACTCTCCGACCAAACAACGGACTCTGGCAGCACCTCTGCCGAGTGGAAGCACGGCCGAGGAGGCCGTGCGACCATGGCGCGCCTCCCCTCATCAACGGGGCTGCCACGATCTGGGCGAGCCCCACCACGAGAAGAGGCATCGCCGCAGCAGCGAGGAGCTGCGGCGGGGGTCGCAGCATGCTTACGGTGACGGCCGCACCCACACTTGGGTGGCGGGGAGCCGGGCCCATCATGGCGAGCCTTCCCCTTCTCCGCGGCCAAGAACCTCTTCGTAGGCGCCATGGGGGTCGCTGCTAGCTATGGAGCGAGGAATAAGAAGCGAGCGGAGCAAGAAGAGATGAGCAACGGGGGCTCTGCCCCCCTCCTCATTTAGAGCAGGAGAAGGCCAAACGGCGATCCCCACTATCACATGTAATGATGGTTTTTCTTTGCACGCACTAGGGACTCGTCAAGTCGGGCAGTTGCCGAGGTAGCGTGAGGAAGTGGAGACGCCCACGTCCAATCAATCGCCACGCGTCGACCAAGGCCGCAGGCTGTTGGGGCCCGCGGCGCTCCGCACTTGACCTTTGGCTTCGCCTCGAAGCCAAGTTCGAGCGCGCCTTGGGCCCAGGGGCTACTGTCGGCGTCCTGGGAACGGGGGTCCCCATACTTGCCTGCCTGCTGCCCACGACGTGGCTCTGCCACCGGTCCTGTACGGCCCATCTTCACCAGCAAACATTCAAGACCCTCGCGAGGGACCAAGCCTCGCGAGGCGGACGACACAAGACTTCCTCCGGAGCGGCCTCACCAGGTTGTCTCGCGAGGGGCGGAGAGATCAAGGCAATGGAACCTCGCGAGGTTCCTACGACGTTAGTCGTGACGACCAAGTCAGGCGGGCACCAGCGTGCACAGTGTCCTCATTTCCTCTTTGGTGCTAAAGGGGCAAACACAACCGAGGAGTCCCGAGGCATCAGTCAAAGGTTTCCATATCGGTGCAACGAGACCAAGACGAGCAGGATGGCAGGACGGAGGTCACCGTAGAGCCCAAGACGGCGTCACCACCAGAGCCTTTGGCAGGAGAAGACCACCTTTAGTCAGGATAAATTGTACTAGTTGTCTCCCTTCGAATTTGGCCGTTGTTGGCTCCCTTCCCGCTCAATATTTGGGGAGAGGACCAGGGCCTCTATAAATAGGACTAGCCACCACCATAGGGATCATCTCATCTTGGACTAGATCCATCCTCACCCACACAATTTCACCAACCACAGGAACACCTCTCCTCAGGAGGCCGTTCTTCCCCTTGTATTCTTCATCCTCAGCCCAAGAGGCAATCCACCACACCACACTGGAGTAGGCTATTACACCACAATGGTGGCCCGAACCAGTACAAACCTCGTTTCTCTTGTGTTGCGGGTTTGTCGAGCTAGGCTTTGAGATCGCGGTGAGGCTGAGGGCGTGATTAGGTAGGGGGAGATCTTCGTGTGCACCCTAGTGTTCGAACCTCAAGGGTTTTGCCGGAACCTGAAATCCGATAAGCTTTACTGGAGATTTCCAAAGGCTTCACTCGAAGCGGCTTTTGTGTATAGGTTTGTGTAGGTTTGAGCATCACTTCAGAAATATGATTTATGATTCACCTAGACCCCTTTTAACAGTACGGTTTTTCCTATGGCTGAAAGAAGAAGAAAAGAACTATGAAAACAAAGTCTTCAAGCTTCAAAGTCTTCACAACAATTTCTTCAAAGGCCGTACCAATTTCATCACCAATTACTTCGCTTGAAGAAATGCATTTTAGGGGTCGTCTTCCATGTGTTAAACCAAATCTTTTGGTACTTTATCTCCTGTGTATACTCACAAACACATTAGTTCCTCAACATATTTGTCGTCAATACTCCAAAACCACTAAAGGGGCACTTGATGCACTTACAAAGAGTATGTCCAATAACAGCATGGTGCTTCCTCAGAGTTTTTAGTAATATCTTTTCTTCAAACTCTGAAAGGTTAACATTGATAATAACAGGATATATCTTCTTTTCATCAAGATAAGCATATTTTAGTGTATCAGGTAGTTTATTTAATTCAAACACAGCATCACTCTTAGGTGGAAGAGGGTCTCCAACAATTTCGACAGGAAAATTATGTTTAAGAACAGGTGCTTGTTTAAAGAATATCTCATCTATTTCATTTCTTTCATTCATATGCATATCATTCTCATGGTCTAGCAAATATTTTCTAGAGGATCAGTAGGAGGTACTGCAATAGAAGAAACACCAATAATTTCATGTTTACTAGATAATTCTTTCTCATGTGGTTGTCTAACGGATTAGTAGGAGGCTTGAACTACGTTGGTACTTCCCCAAAGAGGAAGGGATGATGCAGCACAGCTACGGTTCGTATTTCCCTAAGTGATGAGACCAAGGTTATCGAACCAGTAGGAGAACCACGCAACACTACATGAACGGCACCTGCACACAAATAATGAATATTCGCAACACGATGTATTAACGCGGTTGTCAATCCCTTTCGGGCAACGGCGCCAGAAATTGGCAAGTAGACATGATAAAAATATGATAGACTGGATAAATAGATATCGAATAAAAGCAAATTAAAATAAAGTGCAGCAAGGTATTTTTGTATTTTTGGATTAATATATCTGAAAATAAAAGAAAATAAAAATAGATCGCAAAGGCAAATATTAGAAAGAAGAGACCCGGGGCCCGTAGATTTCACTAGTGGCTTCTCTCGAGAAAAATATCAAACGGTGGGTAAACGAATTACTGTTGGGCAATTGATAGAACTTCAAATAATCGTGACGATATCCAGGCAATGATCATTATATAGGCATCACGTCCAAGATTAGTAGACCGACTCCTGCCTACATCTACTACTATTACTCCACACATCGCCCACTATCCAGCATGCATTTAGTGTATTAAGTTCATGGAGAAACAGAGTAATGCAAAAAGAATGATGACATGATGTGGAAAAGATCTATTTATGTAGACATATACCCCCATCTTGTTATCCTTAATAGCAACGATACATACATGTCGTTTCCCCTTCTTTCACTGGGATCAAGCACCGTAAGATCGAACACATCACAAAGAACCTCTTCCCAATGCAACATAAATAGATCAAGTTGGCCAAACAAAACCCAAATATCGGAGAAGAAATACGAGGCTATAAGCAATCACACATATAATAGATCAAAGAAGACTCAAATAACTTTCATGGATTGAAACATAGATCTGAACGTAAACTCAAAGTTCATCGGATCCCAACAAACACACCGCAAAAAGAGTTACATCATATGGATCTCCAAGAGACCATTGTATTGAGAATCAAAAGAGATAGAGGAAGCCATCTAGCTACTAACTACGGACCCGTAGGTCTACAATGAACTACTCACGCATCATCGGAGAGGCACCAATGGGCATGATGAACCCCTCTGTGATGGTGTGTAGATTGGATCTGGTGGTTCTGGAACTTGCGTTAGCTAGAATTGATTTTCGTCGACTCCCCTAGAGTTTCTGGAATATTGGGGTATTTATAAGCAAAGAGGCGGTGCGGGAGGTCACCGAGGTGGGCACAACCTACCAGGGCTCGCCTGGGCCTCCAGGCGAACCTTGGTGTCTTGTGCTTACCTCAGGCTACCTCTTCGGTACTTCTTTGGCCCACTAGATGTCTTCTGGTCGAAAAAAACCCACAAAAAGTATCGCTGCATTTGGACTCCGTTTGGTATTGATTTCCTGCGATGTAAAACCATGCAGAAAACTGCAACTAGACCTGGGCACTATGTCAATAGGTTAGTACCAGAAAATGATATAAAATGATTATAAAATGATTGTAAAACATCCAAGAATGATAATATAACAACATGGAACAATCAGAAATTATAGATACGTTGGAGACGTATCAGCATCCCCAAGCTTAATTCCTGCTCGTCCTCGAGTAGGTAAATGATAAAAACAGAATTTTTGATGTGGACTGCTGCCTAACATGTTCATCTCATATTCTTTACTTTATAGAATGGACATTTGGACTTTTATATGGTTCAAAGCAATAGTCTAGTTTTGACATGAGGACTTTAATACTCAAGCATATCAACAAGCAACCATGTCTTTTAAAATATCAACGCTAAAGCAAGTTATCCCTAGCCCATCGTGCTCAATTATTGATCCATTCATGAAACACACTCGCATATTAGCTACACCCAATGCTCAAGTATGATCATAGTGCCCTTAGTTGGTGCTTTATAAGAGAAGATGGAGACTCAACTAAAAATAAAAATTGCTTAAAGTAAAAGAAAGGCCCTTCGCGGAGGGAAGTAGGGATTTGTAGAGGTGCCAGAACTCAAAGCGAAAAAATAGAGATAAAAACATTTTGGGAGGCATTCTCTTCCTATCAACGAAAACGACCAAGTAGTTCCCAATACTTTCCATGCTAGATATATCATAGGTGGTTCCCAAACAGAAAATAAAGTTTATTCCTTTTTCAACCATACTTTCACTTTCCATGGCTATCCGTATCCACGGGTGCCTTCCATACCAACACTTTCCAAGGAATTTATTATTTCACAACATAAAGTAAATTCATTTTTCATTTCGGGAGAGGGAATCCCTAATACCTTTTTCGTACTCTCATGCAATGACAAGTGAATAAACACTCATCTTGAGAATAACACATCTAGCATGGAAATATATTAACCACCCCCTACCGTTTCATAAGCGGTACGAGCACACAAAAGAGAAGATTATTTTGAAAATTAGAGATGGCACATACAAATTTGCTTAGAACGGCAAAAGAATACCACATATAGGTAGGTATGGTGGACTCATATGGAAAAACAGGTTTAAAGGATTTTGAATGCACAAGTAGTGATCATACTTAGTGCAAAATGAAGGCTAGCAAAAGATTGAGAAGCGACCAACCAAGAAACGAAAAATCTCATAAGCGAGCATTGAGAATAATTAACACCGAATAATGCACCACAAGTAGGATGTAATTTCATTGCATAACTATTGACTTCCGTGCTTGCATAGGGAATCACAAACCTTAACACGAATATTCTTAATAAATCATAATTACTCATCAACATGACTCACATATCATATCATCATATCTCAAAACTATTACACAGAATCAAGTTTATTTTGTCCAATGATCTTCATGAAAGTTTTTATTATATCTTCCTTGGATACCTATCACTTTGGTACTAGTTTCATATGTTGCTTTTAATAAGTTAAAACAAATATAAGTGAAGATCATGAGCATCATATTTCTTTCTCTCAAAATAATTTAAGTGAAGCAAGAGAGAATTTCTTAAAAAAATTACTAACTCTCAAATAAATCTAAGTGAGGCATGAGAGCATTTCTTCAAAATAACAAACCACACCGTGCTCAAAAAGATATAAGTGAAGCACTAGAGCAATTCCATAGCTCATAAAGATTTAAGTGAAGCATAGAGAGCAATTCTAACAAGTCAAAGCATAATTTTGGCTCTCTCAAATAGGTGTGTCCAGCAAGGATTCACGACTTCAAATAAAAAGCAAAATAAGCCAAGACTCATATCATACAAGACACTCCAAGAAAAAATCATAATATGTGACGACAAAAAATATAGCTCCGAGTAAAATACGTATGGTCGTTAGAAGAAAGAGGGGATGCCACTCGGGCATCCCCAAGCTTAGTTGCTTGCTCCCCTTTTGATAATAGCTTGGGATGCCATGGGAATCCCCAAGCTTAGGCTCTTCTTACTCATTATTCCTTCGTCCATCATAATATCACCCAAAACTTGAAAACTTCAATCACACAAAACTCAACAAAACCTTCGTGAGATCCGTTAGTATAAGAAAGCAAATCACTACTATAAGTAATGTTGCAAACCCATTCATAGTTTATTCTTCAATTATGTCTACTGTATTCCAACTTTTCTATGGCAAAAACTCTTCAAAGAAAACCATAGAATCATCAAAACAAGCACACAACACAAAGAAAACAGAATCTTAAAAAACAGAACAGTCTGTAGCAATCTGGATGTTTCGAATACTTCTGTAACTCCAAAAGTTCTGAAAAATTAGGACCATGTGAGCAATTTGTATATTAATCTTCTGCACAAATAATTGGTATTTTATCACACTTCTGTTAAAAATGCAAATTATTTTGTGAGCGCAAAAGTTTCTGTTTTTCAGCAAGATCAAATCAACTATCACCCAACATGATCCCAAAGGCTTTGCTTGGCACAAACACAAATTAAAACACACAAAAAACACAATCATAACAGTAGAATAATTGTGCAAACACTCAGGAATAGAAAGCAAAAGGCAAAAATAAATTTTATTCATTGGGTTGCCTCCCAACAAGCGATATCGTTTTACGCCCCTAGCTAGGCATACTACAAAGGATCTAAGTGTTGTCATATTTGTTTATAGATCCATAAGACGCCCTCACGATTGTCTCATATGGTGGCCTAATTCTTTTGCTAGGGAAGTGTTCCATACCCTTCCTTAGTGGAAATTGAAATTTAATATTGCCTTCTTTCATATCAATCTCGGCACCAATAGTGCGTAAAAATGGTCTACCAAGAATAATTGGACAAGACAGATTGCAATCAATATTAAGAACAATAAAATCTATGGGCACATAATCCCTATTTGAAAGAATAAGAACATCATTAATTATTCCCATAGGATTTTTAATAGTAGAATCCGCCAAGTGCAAATTCAAAGAGCATTCTTCAATATCGGTAAGACCAAGCACATCACATAAAGATTTGGGTGAATTATCCTTTTGCCCTTAGTGGTGTCCATCTGCTTAGTTTTTCCCTCAGATGCAAATTGTGCTCAGTTGTGCCCCTAGTTCGTGCGCACCGACTCGTTCTGTGAACTTTGGCGTCTCCGTCAGGTCAACGTTTTGACTCGGCCCTTACAGGTGGGATCAGGCGGCGGAGGCAGCCAATTTTATTCAGACCGTTGCACGCGTGGCTTGCGGGACCTAGCAGAGAGCCGTTGAGCATAGAGCCGTTGCGGGTGTGCTATATAAGCGGGCGACAGCGGCGGTGACCACGGCGATAGAGAGCACGATGCTGACCATGGCAAGAGAGCGAGAGCACGACAGCGGTGGGAAGCTAGCTGTGGAGGGTGCGGCGGTGGGAAGCTACCTGTGGAGGGCGCGGCGGCGTTGAGATCCGGTTCGGCTCCGAGCTCCATGTCTTCCGCAAGCTCCCGCACCACCTCGCGGATGCAGAGTCGGGCGCGTGTGGAGATGCATGTCCTCGTCTGTCCGCGGTGCCGGACGAGCATTGATCGGAGGGTTTCTCACACATCGAGGAACCACAATCGTCCGTTCTACTTGTGCAGCGAGAATGGGGTAAGAATCGGGGCAATTGCACCATTTTCGTGGTCGGGATCTTTGAGCAATCGGTTGATCTGTTACGTGTTCTTGCAGGTGACATGCTTCTTTCTTTGGGTCGATGCTCTGGCCAAGACTCTGATAAATGAACTGCAAGAAGAGCATGAAGAATGGTTGCGCATGCTGCCCCAAACCGCAGTGGCCGCAGCACGAGCTCCGGAAGAAGAAATGGAGGGCAAAGCACGCACTGATAGAGAGTTAGCTGTTGAGCTTAGGATGTTGAAGAAGAAGGTTAGGAAGCTTGAATATCAAGCACTACCAATACCCATTTGCAAATACTTTTAGGCATTTGTAGGTATGGTAATCACACTGGTTGTAATGTTGAAAATGTATGGAAAGGCATGAATTATGAAGGAATTTGTAATCTTGAAATTGTATGAGAAATTCACCTAGTTTAAATGTTGTCAAAGTTGTTTAAATGTTGAAAAAGAGAGAAGAAGTGACCAACATTTAAATATGTTGAAAAAAAGGAGAAGAAATGAGGAATTCAGAAACTTTTGATCAATGAAATGCAGCTAATGAATTATTCCAGAGCCAAACAATTAAGGTTAGAAAATTTTTGGAGCTGTTAAATATTTAATAGCAATTTAAGTAATCCAATTCAAATTCAAATACACCATGATTTAAATCAAAGACCAAAATGTCATGGAAAATGTGCCTCAGCTCTGGTAGATGTTTACACCTAGTGCCAAAATAAATGAACATTTTTTAAGGGCATTACATTGAGTAAAAACTAATTTGTCTAAAAAATGAAGGGTGGAAAATGCACAAAAAATTGGTGCGGCTGGGGACTCGAACCCAAGACCGCGTGGGTTTGTGGTGTTTAGGGCTGCGCTGGTAACCGCTAGGACAGATGGCAAGAGTTTGACATGGGTCTGGAAGGAATGTATACATAGTGAGACTGTGAAATTTGTCAAAAAAAATAGTGAGACCGTGAATGTTTGCACACGCGTGAGAGTGGTTTTCTTTTGTTTTGCACTGAAATTTTGGAGGGTTGGAAGGTTGAAAACGTATGTTTGCACTACCCCGTGGTTTTGGTTAGAGTGGAACTTTGTTTAGTGTTAGAGTGGCACTTGGTTTAGGATTTAAACGGAATAAATTTGCATGTTAGTTCATGACTTATTTTTTTTGAATAAAACGGAGGGCTTCTCACCCCCTCCGATTTTCATTAATGAAAATCACAAGTTCTCGAGCTTCATGACTTGGTTTAGGGAAGAAATTATATGCTTGGGCACGAACATTTTTAACACACATAATAAACCCTAATAAATAACTTAGATAAGATGCAACACAAGTACCATTACAATAATAAGCTCACAGACAGTTCACGGACACATGACAAAACATGACACGACACGACACGACATAGAAAAGCAACAAATAAAAAACGAAACAGTCTTCATCTTGATCTCCTCCTTCCACTTTGGCCGCGCGCGCCCCTTCAACACCGTCTTCATCTTCACACCTCCTCCTCGTCGTCGTAGGTAAGGGAGTGCATCCCGGCTGGAGTGGGGAAGATGTTCTTGTAGTTGGTGTAGATGTTGTAGATGGTGAAGAAAATGGCCTCGCAGCCGCACCAAAAGACTTGGCCGAGGAACTCGCGCGTATCAAACGGGTTCGTGAAGGTGACTGTGAGTAGTATGAGGATGCCGCCGCAGTCACGAACCTCGTTGAGGGTGAACATCCTCGGCGAGCCCCGTGGGAGGTGGGCATAGCCAGCTCTGAGGAAGGCGCGCGTGAGTTCGACGGAACCCCTCCACCTTGAAAAAGCCCACACGCGGAGCTCCCTCTCCACGAGCACACCCGGTGGGTAGCGCAGCTCCGGCCTGACAGGCGGACGGCTGAAGCTCGGCCCGTTGAACTGCATGGTCTCGCTTGGGGAGGGCTCCGTCGATTGGGTGTTTGAAGTTGGAGAGAATGGATCAGATCTGGCTTATGGGTGGGAGAGGAAGATAGGCACCCCATTTATAGGCCTGTGGGTGGGAGAGGAAGAGAGAAAGGATGAGAACGGTGCGTGTGTGAATCCGAACGCGTGTGTGTATCCGTTACGCATTGCACTCTTAAATTTTTGCACAAAAACGATGCATGCATGGGGCGCGTGCGTGCATTTGAATCACTGCATAGCTCTTTGACCGGACGGTGCATCTGACTCGTTGAATCACCTAGCTGGCCTCGCTAGCCTAGCGCGCCTAGCACGCCTCGCTCGCCTCACTTGCATGCATGCACGTCGCAGCCTCCCGCGCATGCAAACCCACGTCGCAGCCTATGCACGTCGCCGCCTCCCATGCATGCATGCAAGGCCTGGAAAGGCTGAGACGGGTTATTTACTGCGGTCTCAGGCCCAGACAATGAGACGGCCCAACGTTCCATCCAGCACGCCCGATATTTGTTTAAAAAAAGAATCTCCCAGCCAATCATATTGCATCTCGCGGATCGCCCCCCTCCTCCCCGCAGATTCCTTCTAGAAGGGTTAGATCGACGGCCCTTGTTCAGCGCTAGGGTTAGATGAACGGTCCTAGTTCAGCGCTAGGGTTAGCGGGGTTTGGGAGGGGTTTGGAGCAGTCAAAGCTATGTTTGACCAGATTTCAAATGAGCATAATAAATTAAATAAAAATCAGAAAAATAAAAAACCCACGCACATAGTCTTCTTATGTCATATATTAACGATTTAAGTTGATAAACAAAGTTTACATACATTTAAACGATAAGTTCATGTGTATTGTATGATATCTCGAGTATCTCAAACTCTTTCGTATGAAGTGAAGAGAAGTGTTTTGGGGAAATAAACATGAAAATTTCAAAAAACTCAACACAGCTTCATTTTAGTGTGACTAAGAAGGATCCATGCTTAGTTTTTCATTTTGATGTTTTACACTTGTTTAAATCTTGGTCAAAGTTAAGTTTGACCAGAATTAAAATGAGCAAAATAAATTTAAAAAAAATTCAAAAAATGGAAAAACCAGCGCACATAGTCCGTATATATAGAATATATAGAATATATGGTTAGGAAAGTTATTTGGCTGATTTAGACAAGGTCGAAAAAAACCTTGCTTAGAAATGAGGTCGTTTACCCTACCTTTGGACCCCTCATTTTAGCACATTTTTCATGAAAGTTTCAGAAACCTCACCACAGCTTCATTTTGGATTGACTAAGAAGGATCCAGGCTTAGTTCTTCATTTTGATGTTTTAGACTTGTTTAAATCTTGGTCAAAGTTAGGTTGGACCGGAATTCAAATGAGCAAAACAAAATTCAAAAAAATCAAAAAAAAGGAAAAACCATGTGCTCATTCAAACATCATCCAACAGATTTAAACATCATGTCAAACATAGTTCTAACATAGGTCCAACATCATCCAACAGAAATACAACATTATTCATAATGTTTCATAATTATTCACATATAGCGTTCGGGCTTCTGTCTGTTCCTTGAGCTTCTTGCCATCACTTTGCTCCTCATGCACCTTGTGCTCATTGCTTCATCTCTTCTCCTCTTGGTTGTCGGTACCTTGTGCGTCTTCTTCAAACCTATCATAGAGCTGTGTAAAACATAAAGTGTAATGAGATCATGTCAAGTGACCCATAAATGTACAGTAGTATTTGACCCTTGCAAGATTTACATACCTAGCAGAACTCACAATAACAGAAGGTTGGGCACCATTTGGAGCCTCACTTGGATCATCATTTGGAGCCTCACTTGGATCATCATTTGGAGCCTCACTTGGATCACCATGATCATCATTTGGAGCCTCACTTGGATCACCATGATCATCATTTGGAGCCTCACTTGGATCACCATGATCACTATTTGGAGCCTCACTTGGATCACCATGATCACTATTTGGAGCCTCACTTGGATCATCATCAAAATCATGCGGCTCTTGACCATCATCATTTCGAACCTCGTCAAAATCCTCATCTGATGCAACCGGCTGCTGTCCATCATTTTCATCATCTGTTGAGGCAACCGGCTGCTGACCAACATTTTCATCGAAGCCTTCATCGAAACTATCTCCGAATGCTGGATCTACCGTGTTATCACAATACTTACCGAAATGACTAGACCCACCACATCTTGTGCACTTACGCTTCCTCGCTCCAAGTCCAGCTCCTTCGCTGCGAGGTCTGACTTGACTCTTCCTTGGTCTACCTGCTGCTCTCTTTAGAACTAGAGCGCAAAGCTTGAATCCAGGGTCCACCATGTCCCATTGTTGTTTTCCCTCCATAGCAGGCAAGGCATAAGCATATGTGGCTTTGAACCTTGCAACAGAGTAGTAATCATGCACATACTGTTGAATGTTCCCTGCTGGACCTGGGAGAGAAGTGATGAAAAACAAGGCATGAATGCATGGCAACCCAGTTATCTGCCATTGCCTACAACTGCAAGTTCTAGCTTCTAAATCCACTGGATATCTCCATTCCCTCTTCTCTTTATCCAAATATGATATATCTGCTGTGGTACCCGAGCAAAGAGTCATGTTCATTTCCAAGCCTGTTGTTTTCTGCATCAGTTCATTCATCACGGCAGGGATGATAATGTGGCCTATGAATTTTGCCTCGGCTATTCCTGCACGGTAATGAAATTTCTGCACATATTCTATACTTATCCTGTCCAGCAAATCCACCACATAATGACCCTTTAGTTTCCGGAACGTTGAGTTGAAAGACTCTGCTAGATTATTGTGCACATAGTCAACTTTGCTCAGTTCACTGAATTGGCTTCTGGCCCATAACTTGGAGTGGTGTGTTTCCAAGTATTCTTTCACTTTGGGATTCATGTATAACTACCTCAAGTGGTAGTTGTGCTTCTTCACACTGCAAGTCAAAGATGCTGGCCATAAATTGTCGGTATACACCTTTCCTTTGAATTTCTTCATGAAATTTGCAGCAAGGTGACACATGCATTCCCTATGCTCTACTCAGTGGAACACATTGTCCACGGCCACTTCTAAACCTTTGCAGGCATCTGTATGAATGACCAACCCATTGGGATGTGCAATAGCCCGGCGCAGATTATGCAAAAACCAAGTCCAGCTCTCCTCAGCCTCTGTCTCCAGCACACCGTAGGCAACTAGAAGTACAAAACTATGTGCATCAACTGCACAAGCTGCTACTAACTGTCCTTTAAACCTCCCTATGAGAAAATAGGCATCAATAGCCAAATAAAGCCTGCAACCTACCAAAAAAACCCGGCGACAAGCCTCAAAGCAGACAAAAACCCGGCGACAAGCCTCAAAGCAGACAAAAACCCTGCTAAAGCATTCCTTGGTCTTTGTCACTCCCCTGAATGTGTACTCCACGCTGTGGTGATCAATATCTACAATACTACCGGGGCTTGTCCTCTCCACTTCACCTTTGAATGAATACAACAATTGAAAACTTTCCTGCCAGTTACCATAAATAGAATCCATAGCATGTTGTTTACCATTGAACAACCTCATGTATGGTAAATCTATCTTGAATTTATCTTTGATGTTCTTCTGCAATTCCTTTGGACCCACTTGCTGGTTTTCTTTCACCCACTTCTTTACTTCTTCTGCCACCCATCTTGACTTGGCTCTACTGATTGTATCCTTCCTAAGGTTGATTCCTGGCATGTGTGCTTAAAATGGTTCACTTTGACCTGAACATTAGTGCTATTTCGCATTTTAGATGCGAGCAGCCTCCATGGACAACCCTCGGTCGGACAAAGGCACTCAGAACGCATTTGATCGCTCTTGTCAACTTTGAAAGTACGTTCTACCTTGATGCAGTATGTCACAAGTGCATTTCTACACTCATTCATGGATGCAAAAAAAGTACCTTCTTCCAAATGAGGGTTCAAAGGGTCCCATTCAACAGCTGCAAGGTCTTCGTCCTCACCCACCGCGTCATCATCCACACGGACTGCATTGTGAGCCTCATCTTGGTTATCAGCCCGAGGTGCCCGTCGTAAATTCCGAATAACATCAGAATATAGCTTCGCTTCATCAACCCCAGAATTGTAGTCATCAGGCTCCACTTCAAGGGGGACCCTACTGCTGTTGCCCACACTTTTCGAGCCACCACGTTGCCGTGCACCAACTAAACTGTTCTGGCTAGAGATGCCGTTACGACGACTTGGTTCTCCCCGAGATGTTGCACCCGTCATCCTAGGTCCAAATGCCTGCTCAAGCACATCAACTTGCAGCCTCACATGAAAATTATCTTTCTCTTTATGCCTAAAAAACATGGTAGCTAGCTCTTCATCATTACTAACTATCACCCATTTCTTTTCCCCATCATAGTATTTGTATACCACTTCATCAAGCAAACCCCAAGGATATTGGCTACAAATTACCTCCCCAAATTGTCTGAAACTCCAATTACTAGCCATTGGCAACCGATAACCAAAACCTCCTTGGTATTTCTTCTGATCCTTTGCAACGAACGTGTACCGGTCCCTTCTAATGTGCATCAAGAAAGCAAACCGCAACTCCATTCTAACCGGCGAAAAACAGAGACGCAATCAGCATACTAATTGGGCAAACCTACTCGAATCGACTGTTCAAATGCACAACTAAGCTCAATCTAAACAGGAGGCGAGACTTACCCCTCGGGAACCCAGTCGTGGACGCGGCGGATCTCCGGCCCGATACCTGCCTCGCCAAATACTCCGGGGTCGCCGCTGCTCTCCATATCGCCCTAGGGTTCTTCCTCCTAGTTTAAATAGCTCCAGCAGCCCCCCACCTTTGAGCGCTCCGGTCGGGCGCACGGAAGGAGGCCGCGCCACGGGTCGAGCAGGTGGTGGGCGCCCCACCCGTGGCGTTGCAGGAAGGTGGCGGGCATCGTAGGTAGCCGTCGAGCGTAGGCGCAGAAAGGTAGCGGTGGAGTAGGCGTGCAGCTGGTGGCGGGCAGTGTCTTGGCTGCTGGCGCAAGTTCCAATGGGCGGCGCAGTCACCGGCCAAGGGGAAGCGGATGGGCGAGTGAGCTACGAATGATTTGGGGATTTAGTTGCACGGGCCTACATGTCAGCTCCGGACCCACGTCCACGCGGTCCCACGTGTAAGCTCCGAACCCACAACCACTAACGCTGGCGGACGGAATGGACTCAAATATGGCCGTTTGGCCTCGTCATAGTAGTTGTGCATGGACTAGGGGAAAAACTGAGCACAATTTGCATCTGAGGGCAAAACTGAGCACAGAGACACCACTGAGGGCAAAAGGATAATTAACCCTAAAGATTTTGGAATTGTGGAAACACTAGCACCCAAGACACATAAAGCAAAACACTCACAATTTTTAATCTTGACTTTGATAGTAGGTTCCCATTCATCATGTAATTTTCTAGGAATTGAAACTTCTAATTCAACCTATTCTTCCAAAGCTTTCATCATAGCATCAACAATATGTTTAGTAAAAGCTTTATTTTGTTCATAAGCATGGGGTGAATTTATCATGGATTGCAACAATGAAATACAATCAATCAAAGTGCAACTATCATAATTAAAGTCTTTGTAATCGAATAGAGTGGGCACATCACTAGTTAAAGTTTTGACCTCTTCAAACCAACTTTTATCAATTTTCTCAACAAGATTTTCACCCTCCGAATTATCGGGATGCCTTCTAGATAAAGTTTACTCTTCTCCAGTCCCTTTTTCATCAATCTTAATCTTACTAAACAAGGAATCAATAGAAGAAACACCAATCATCTTAATCTCTTTATCACTTTTATCCTCTAACGAGATTGGTTTAGCGGCCATTTGATTTACTAGTGTAGCTTGTGCATCGCATATTTTTCCTAGAAAACTTTTAGCAAAATAATACTTAGATTGGAAATTGCAAACTTCTCTACTAATATCATCAAGTTGTTTTGTTACAGCATCTAGCACAACCGAGTGCTCCTTAAGTTCTTCCGTAAAATATTTATTGTGCTCAAATTGGGTGGTCATGTATTCCTTTGTACTTTTCTCAATTTCAAGCAAAATATTGGGGTAAGGAACATTATAATATTTTCTTTGAGGCATCATGATTATGCAAACAAGAAAGCACACATAAAATAGATCTGACGAGAAAACAACGAACGAAAAACAGGGCGAATAAAATGGCAATTTTTTGTGAAGTGGGGAAGAGGAAAACGAGAGGCAAATGGTAAATAATGTAAATTGCAAGGATATGAGATTTGCGATTAGGAACCTGGTAGATGTTGATGATGTCTCCCCAGCAATGGTACCAAAAATTCCTTTTGATGCGGCTTGAACTACGTCGCTATTTCCCCAAAGAGGAAGGGATGATGCAGCACAACTACGGTAGGTATTTCCCTCAGTGATGAGACCAAGGTTATCGAATCAGTAGGAGAACCACGCAACACTACGTGAACGGCACCTGCACACAAATGACAAATACTCGCAACCCGACGTATTAAAGGGGTTGTCAATCCCTTTCGGGCAATGGCGCTAGAAATTGGCAAGTAGACGGGATAAAAATATGATAGATTGGATAAATAGATCTCGAATAAAAGCAAAGTAAAATAAAGTGTAGCAAGGTATTTTTGTATTTTTGGATTAATAGATCTGAAAATAAAAGGAAATAAAAATAGATTGCAAAGGAAAATATAATAAAGAAGAGACCCGTGGGCCGTATATTTCACTAGTGGCTTCTCTCGAGAAAAATAGCAAATGGTGGGTAAACGACTTACTCTTGGGCAATTGACAGAACTTCAAATAATCATGACAATATCCAGGAAATGATCATTATATAGGTATCACGTCGAAGATTAGTAGACCGACTCCTGCCTGCATCTACTACTATTACTCCACACATCGACCGTTATCCAGCATGCATC
The DNA here is from genome assembly GCA_021605205.1 of Aegilops longissima. Lineage (NCBI taxonomy): Eukaryota > Viridiplantae > Streptophyta > Magnoliopsida > Poales > Poaceae > Aegilops > Aegilops longissima. Next base: position 355,704,300 of record CM038679.1, read on the forward strand.
TAGTGTATTAAGTTCATGGAGAAATAGAGTAATGCAATAAGAACGATGACATGATGTAGACAAGATCTATTTATGTAGAAATAGACCCCATCTTGTTATCCTTAATAGCAACGAAACATACGTGTTGTTTCCCCTTCTTTCACTGGGATCAAGCACCGTAAGATCGAACCCATCACAAAGCACCTCTTCTCATTGCAAGATAAATAGATCAAGTTGGCCAAATAAAACCCAAATATCGGAGAAGAAATACGAGGCTATAAGCAATCATGCATACACGAGATCAAAGAAGACTCAAATAACTTTCATGGATTAAACCATTGATCTGATCATAAACTCAAAGTTCATCGGATCCCAACAAACACACCGCAAAAAGAGTTACATCATATGGATCTCCAAGAGACCATTGTATTGAGAGTCAAAAGAGAGTGAGGAAGCCATCTAGCTACTAACAACGGACTCGTAGGTCTACAATGAATTACACACGCATCATCAGAGAGGCACCAATGAGCATGATGAACTGCTCCGTGATGGTCTCTAGATTGGATCTGGTGGTTCTGGAACTTGCGGCGGCTGGAATTGATTTTCGTCGACTCCCCTATGGTTTCTGGAATATTGGGGTATTTATAGAGCAAAGAGGCGGTGCGGAAGGCCACCCACTAGGGCGCACCTAGGCCTCCAGGCGCACCCTGGTGTCTTGTGCTCACCTCGGGCTCCCTCTTCGGTACTTCTTTGGTTCACTAGATATCTTCTGGTCCAAAAAAAATCCACAAAAAGTTTTGCTGCCTTTGGACTCCGTTTGGTATTGATTTCCCGCTATGTAGAAAACATGCAGAAAACAGCAACTGGCACTGGGCACTATGTCAATAGGTTAGTACCAAAAAATGATATAAAATGATTGTAAGACATCCAAGAATGATAATATAACAACATGGAACAATAAAAAATTATAGATACATTGGAGACGTATCAGCAAGGAATATGATCCTGACGACAAGAATAAGAAGAAATCTTCAAAGTTTTCATCGAAATCTTCGTCTCACAAGAAGATCTCATCTTGCAAGGATCATGTGTTCTTTGGCAAGGAGATGGATTCAGAGGAGGAGTCTGCTTCTGAGGAGGCGGTGGTGGAGTCTGCGGAGGAGTCGGATTCAGGTGTGGCAAGCCTGGCTCTAGCTTCGGCATTCGTCGCCAAGTCCATCTTTAACACTGAAGACAATGGTCACGTTGCCGAGGCTAAAGCCAATAATGAGAAGACTCTGCTCCAACCTACTGCTTCATGGCACGAGGTGCCAAGGTAAACTCACGCGATGCTTACTTTCAAACCTCCAGTGAAGATGACTATGAGTCTGAATCCAAACCTAGCTACAAAAATATTGCTAAAATTGCAACTGAACAACAAACTACTATGGAACATATTCAAAAGTTGCTAGACAAAGGCAATGACATGTTGGATGAGGAAATGAATCGAACTCAGTCCTTAATCGAAGATATTAAAAATCTTCGTGTTAGTACGAGGAACTTGAAAGTCGTCATAAAACTCTCTCAGCTACTCATGAGAAGCTTTCCTATGATTATCTTGAAAGGAAGCAAGATCTAGAGAAACAGAGAGCGTCTCATGAAGATCTTCAAAAGGAAAATGATTCACTAGTCGCTCAACAGATCAGTTCCGCTCATGAAGATTTTGTACCACCATGTTTAAAATGTCTTGAGCATGATAATGTTGTCTCTGTGGCTGAATGTTCTACTGCTGCTGATGTTGCAATATCTTCAACAACTTATGTGGTAACTAACCCCTCTACTGAGGATACCACTACTATTGCTGATGAGAATGCTAGGTTGAAGACCTTGCTTGAAAAAGGCATGCATAAAAGCCTCAAAGGGCATCAGACAATATGGGATGTCCTCGAGAAACAGATTCTGAACTGAAATCCTAGGAAAGAGGTGTTGGGTTCGAGAGGAAAATGAATGTTTATGGTTCTTACTGGAAGCCTGAGCAGTACCCCAAAACCGCATGGTTTGCTACAAAGGGCCCTTCAGTGGACCCATCCACCTTATCTGGCTTCACTTGTGCTAACCCCATTATCATTGAATCCTATGATGCCAATTATAACTTGTTTAAGAATCAGAATGGTGAAGTGTTTGCCAGGTTTATTGGTACTAACTGCAGGAATGGGCCACCTTTGAAGAAGATTTGGGTGCCCAAAAGTTGTCTGGAGAAGCTTCCCATGAATGTCATCATAACACCACTTGGGAAGAAGACAGACCCCAGACCAAAGGCTTCATGTGTCCCAAAGGCTTCATAGAGAAAGAGGACCTCACAAGGTCACCATAACACCAATGTTTTATAGGCAAACCATCATCAGACTCACGAATATGAGTGTGTTATTTTAACTGCTATGTTCACAAATCAAAGAACTTTCTGTCATATTCTTATGAGTACTATTCACCTCCTGCAAGACTATTTGCTAGGGCTCCAAAGCCAAAGTTCTCATATGCTACACTTACACTCATTGCTTCTAAGCCACCCCTAAAGATGTGGGTGGTTAAGAAGAATTAACTTTCTCTTGGAGGGAAAGGTCTCTAGCCGGAAATCAAAGACTTCTGACGCCAATGCTGGGGACCTAAAACATCATGTGGGACGCAAGATAAAGTGCCAAAATGGTCTTACCATGTATTTCGTCCTAGGGTTTCTTGACAAGCATCCTATCCTACCAAACAAGAATCTTAACTTTGATAGCATGCTTGTGCGCTATATGTTTGTGCTTCAAAATACTCTTGGTGAAGCCTATCTCGCTAACTGCACTGTAGGGTACGACTCTGAAAGCTACTGAGTGGATAATGGAGAGTGGATGCACTAATCACATGACTGGTGATCGAATTCTTCTCATGGATTCAACCCTATGTCCATCTACTAAAAGGCACATCACGTTCGCCTGACACTGGTAAAAGCAAGGTATTGAGCCTAGGTGGAGTTGCTATCTCAAAGGATCAACACATGATAAAGTGATGCTTGTTGAATCCCTTGGTTACAACTTAATGTCTGTCTCAATGCTTTGCGATCTTAACATGATTGTGATATTTGGAAAATATCACTTCCTTGTGCTTATGGAAACTAACAAATCTCTAGTCCTTGAAGGTTATCGAAGAGGTGATATGTATATGGTAGATTTCTCCATAGGACCACAACTTGATGTATGTCTTCTAGCAAAAGCTTCAGAGTGTTGGCTTTGGCATCAAAGGCTAGGACATGCGGGCATGAGGAACTTGCACACTCTCATGAAGAAGAAGCATATCATTAGAATCAAGGGCGACAAGTTCAAGAAGGATCATCTATGTGATGCCTGTGAAGCCGGGAAGATGACTAGGGCCAAGCATCCCTCAAAGACAATCATGACTACACCACGTCCCTTCGAGCTGCTACACATGGACTTATTTGGCCCTATTCACTTCTCTACCCTTACTACCACTGCACATCTCGCTGGCTAGTTATTTTCGATGATTATTCATGATACACTTGGGTGCACATAATTCTCTACAGGACTGAAGTGCAGGATGTCTTCACATGCTTCACAAATCGTGCCATGACCAATTATGGCATCAAGCTCAAGCACATCAGGAGTGACAATGGCAAAGAATTCAAGAATACCGGCCTCGATACTTATCTTGATACATTGGGCATCACACATGAGTTCTCTACTCCATACACTCCTCAGCAGAACGGCATCGTGGAGTGCAAGAACAAAACCCTCATTGAGATGGCATGTACAATGCTTGATGAATACAAGACTCCAAGAAAGTTCTGGCCTGAAGCCATTGATACTACTTGCCACATCATCAACAGAGTTTTTTGATGACCCACAAGTATAGGGGCTCTATCGTTGTCCTTTCGATAAGTAAGAGTGCCGAAACCAACAAGGAGCAAAAGGAAATGACAAGCAGTTTTCAGTAAGGTATTCTATGCAAGCACTGAAATTATCGGTAACATATAGTTGTGTGATAAGATAATTCATAACGGGTAACAAGTGAAAAGTAAACAAGGTGCAGTAAGGTGGCCCAATCCTTTTTGTAGCAAAGGACAAGCCCGGATGATCTCTTATATAAAGAGAGCACTCCCGAGGACACATCGGAATTGTTGTCAAGTTAGTTCTCATCATGCTCATATGATTCACATTTTTTACTTTTATAATTTGATATGTGGGTGGACAGGTGCTTGGGTGCTGCCCTTCCTTGGAAAAGCCTCCCACTTATGATTAACTCCTCTCGCAAGCATCCACAACTATGAAAGAAGAATTAGGATAAATGTAACCATAGCATGAAACATATGGATCCAAATCAGCCCCTTACGAAGCAACGCATAAACTAGGGTTTACGCTTATGTCAGTCTAGCAACCCATCATCTACTTATTACTTCCCAATGCCTTCCCCTAGGCCCAAATAATGGTGAAGTTTCATGTAGTCGACGGTCACATAACACCACTAGAGGAAACACAACGTACATCTCATCAAAATATCGAACGAATACCAAATTCACATGACTAGTTATAACAAGACTTCTCCCATGTTCTCGGGAACAAACGTAACTACTCACAAAGCATATCAATGATCAAAATCAGAGGAGTATTAATTATCATTAAGGATCTGAAAATATAATCTTCCACCGGATAAACCAACTAGCATCAACTACAAGGAGTAATCAACACTACTAGCAACCCAGAGGTACCAATCTGAGGTTTTGGGACCAAGGTCGAATACAAGAGATGAACTAGGGTTTGAGACGAGATGGTGCTGGGGAAGAAGTTGATGGAGATTGACACCCTCCCGATGAGAGGATCGTTGGTGATGACGGTGGCTTTGATTTCCCCCTCCCAGAGGGATGTTTCCCCGACAGAACAGCTCCGCCGGAGCCCTGGATTGGTTCTGCCCAGGTTCCGCCTCGAGACGGTGGTGCTTCGTCCCGAAAGCTTCCTTCTTATTTTTTCCTGGTCAAAACACACCATATAGTAGAAGATGGGCGTCGGAGGCCTGATAGGGAGCCCATAAGTACGGGGGCGCGCCCTCCACCCTTTTGGCTGGCTAGTGGCTCCCTCTGGTATTTTCTTCGCCCAATATTTTTTATATATCCCCAAAACATGCTCCGTGAAGTTTCAGGACTTTTGGAGTTGTGAAGAATAGGTCTCTAATATTTTCTCCTTTTCTAGTCCAGAATTCCAGCTGCCGGCATTCTCCTTCTTCTTGTAAACCTTATAAAATAAGAGAGAAAAGGCATAAGTATTGTGATATAATGTGTAATAACACCACATAATGCAATAAATATCAATATAAAAGCATGATGCAAAATGGACGTATCAACTCCCCCAAGCTAAGACCTCGCTTGTCCTCAAGCGAAAGCCAATATCAGAAAAATATGTCCACATGTTTAGAGATAGAGGTGTCGATAAAACAAAATACAGACATGAGGCCCTCATGATCACCTTTATAAGAGCAACATGTAATGCCATATGATTTCTTATGCTGAAGTAACAATTCATTCACAAGGTAAAGTATGAATCAGAAACCTCATTGAAAACTAACAAACTATGATCTCAGTCATTGAAGCAATTGCAATTTATCATAACATCTGAAAGAGTAAATTCAAGAGCTTTTCAGCAAGTCCACATAATCTACTACCATTAAGTCATTCAAAATTGCTAACAATCTCGCGATACTTATGGGTACAAAGTTTCAATCGGACACAGTGAAAGATAGGGGCTTATAGTTTCGCCTCCCAACCATTTACCTCAAGTGTAATGTCAAAAATAATACTTTATGATAACCTACATCCGAGTGGATATATATATATATATATATATGTATATATATAATATATATATCCGGATCTCTCCAACATAGTGCTTGCCAAAGTAAAAAGTGTAAAACGGAAAGGTGATGATCACCATGACTCTTGTATAATGATAGAAGATAAAAGTAAAAGATAGGCCCTTTGTAGAGGGAAGCAGAGGTTGTCATGTGCTTTTATGGTTGGATGCACAAAATCTTAATACAGAAGATAAAGACCTTTATTATGCAGTCTGTTGCTTTTATTTCTTCCATATCAGAAGTTCGTATAAAGCTTATTTTCCTCACACTAATATATCATACATATTTAGAGAGAAATTTTTATTGCTTGCACCGATGATAATTTACTTGAAGGATCTTACTCAATCCATAGGTAGGTATGGTGTACTGTCATGGCAAAACTGGGTTAAGGGATGTTTGGAAGAACAAGTAGTATCTCTTCATGAGAGGGAAAGGCAAGCTCAACATGTTGAATGATCCATGACAATATAACTTCTATTCGGATATAATAAAACATAACCCATTATGTTGTCTTCCTTGTCCAACATCAACCTTTTAGCATGTCATATTTTAATGAGTGCTCACATTACAAAAGATGTCCAACATAGCATATTTATATGTGAAGCCTCTCTTTCTTTATTACTTCCTATTAATTGCAACAATGACCAAAACTATGTTTGTCAACCCTCAATAACTTTTATTCATCATACTCTTTATATGTGAAGTCATTACTCTCCATAAGATCAATATATGATCTTTTTATTTATTTTTATTATTTTATTCCCTCAAGATCATAGCAAAATAGCAAAGCCCTTAACTCAAAACTACTCTTTATTATATATAACTCACGGACTCGAGTACATAGAGGGGGATCTAGATTTGTCAAAAAAATAGCTCGAAAAAAACAGGAGATATTTTCGTGGTATGGTGGTCAAAACCTTCGGGAGATTATATAATGAATTTCTACCGACCATAAGAAGTATCGTGCAAGAAATTAGAGTCCGGAGGGCACACGAGGTGACCACAAGGACGGGGGCGTGCCCATGGGGGTAGGGCGCGCCCTCCACCCTTGTGGTGGCCTCGTGTCTCTTTTGGACTACTTTTAATTTTCCTAATTTTTTAAATATTCCAAATCGGAGAAAAATTGCTACTGGAAATGTTTTGGAGTCAGTTTACTTACCGTACCACATACATGTTCCTTTTCGGAGTCTGAAATGTTCTTGAGAGTGTCCCTTATGTACTCCTCCGGTGTTACAGTATTAATTATATTGGTCTCAACATTTATGGGAGTACCTGAGATATAATGTGTGATTCTTTGGCCGTTTACCACCTTCGGATTTGTGCCTTTGGCGTTGTCGATTTTTATGGCACCGGAATGACAAACCTCCTGGATGATTTAAGGGCCTTCCCATTTAGAGAGAAGCTTTCCTACAAAAAATCTTAAACGGGAGTTGTATAGGAAAACATGATCACCTACATTAAACTCACGCTTTTGTGTCCTTTTGTCATGCCATGTTTTAACTTCTTGTTTAAACAACTTGGCATTCTCATAGGCTTGGGTTCTCCATTCATCAAGCGAGCTAATGTCAAATAACCTCTTCTCACCGGCCAGTTTGAAATCATAATTAGGCTCTTTAATAGCCCAATATGCTTTATGTTCTAGTTCGAGAGGTAAGTGACATGCTTTTCCATAAACCATTTTATACGGAGACATACCCATAGGATTCTTATAAGCAGTTCTATAAGCCCATAATGCATCATCAAGTTTCTCAGACCAATTCTTTCCAGATCTATTAACAGTCTTTTGCAAAATTAATTTAATCTCTCTATTACTCAATTCTACTTGACCACTAGACTGAGGATGATAAGAGATGCAATTCTATGGTTAACATCATGCTTAGCAAGCATTTTACGGAAAGCACCATGAATAAAATGTGAACGACCATCAGTCATTAAATATCTATGGACTCCAAACCTCGGAAAAATACCTTCTTTAAGCATATTAATTGAAGTGTTATGATCAGCACTACTAGTTGGAATAGCTTCTACCCACTTAGTAACGTAATATCAACGACAACTAAAATATGTTTATACCCATTAGAGGAAGGAAGAGGTCCCATATAATCAAAGCCCCAAACATCAAATGGTTCAATAACAAGTGAATAATTCATAGGCATTTCGTGACGTTTACTAATATTACCTATTCTCTGGCATTCATCACAAGACAAGACAAACTTACGAGCATCCTTGAAAAGAGTAGCCAATAAAAACCAGATTGAAATACCTTTTGTGCAGTTCTATCTCCAGCGTGGTGTCCTCAGTAAGTCTCGGAGTGGCACTGGTGTAGGATCTATTCTTGTTCATGCTGAGGTACACAACGTCTAATAACACCATCTACTCCTTCTTTATAAAGGTGTGGGTCATCCTAGAAGTAATGTCTTAAATCATAGAAAAACTTTTTTGTTTTGCTGGTATGTGAAACTAGGTGGTATAAGTTTAGCAACAATGTAATTAGCATAATCAGCATACCATGGAGTATTACGAGAAGCATTTATGACAGCTAATTCTTCATCAGGAAAGCTATCATCAATAGGTAGTGGGTCATCAAGAACATCTTCTAACCTAGACAAGTTGTCTTCAACGGGGTTCTCAGCACCTTTCTATCAATAATATGCAAATCAAATTCTTGTAGCAAGAGAACCCATCTAATAAGTCTAGGTTTAGCATCTTTCTTTTCCATAAGGTATTTAATAGCAGCATGATCAGTATGAACAGTTACTTTGGAATCAACAATATAAGATCTGAACTTATCACAAGCAAAAACAACTTCAATAAATTCTTTTTCAGTAGTGGCATAATTTTTCTGGGCACTGTCTAGAGTTTTGCTAGCATAATAGATAACGTTCATTTTCTTATCAACTCTTTGTCCTAGAACAACACCAACAACATAATCACTAGCATCACACATAATTTCAAAGGGTAAGTTCCAATCAGGTGGCTGAACAATAGGTGCAGAAATCAATGCTTTCTTCAGTATTTCAAATGCTTCTACACAATCATCATCAAAAACAAAAGGGACATCTTTTTGCAAGAGATTAGTGAGAGGCCTAGAAATTTTAGAGAACTCTTTAATAAACCTCCTATAGAAACTAGCATGGCCAAGGAAACTTCTTATACCTTTGATATCTTTAGGACATGACATCTTTTCAATAGCATCTACTTTAGATTTATCAACTTCAATATCTCTTTACAGAAATTTTATGCCCCAGGACAATACCTTCATTAACCATAAAGTGGCACTTTTCCCAATTCAAGACAAGATTAGTTTCTTCGCATCTCTGCAAAACTCGATCAAGGTTGCTTAAGCAATCATCAAAAGAAGTTCTATAGACGGAGAAATCATCCATGAAAACCTCAACAATCTTTTCACAAAAATTAGAGAATATAGCGATCATACATATTTGAAAGGTAGCAGGTGCATTGCATATACCAAAAGGCATACGTCCATAAGCAAAGGTACCAAAAGGGCAAGTAAAAGTGGTTTTCTCTTTATCATCTTTTGACACAGGTATTTGAGAGAAACCATAATAACCATCTAGAAAGCAAAAATGAGTTTGTTTGGATAGTCTTTCTAGCATTTGATCAATAAAAGGTAAAGGGTAATGATCTTTTCTAGTATCTTTATTCCTACCATTCTATAACTTGTAACAATTCTTTGTGGAGTCAATTCATTCTTATCATTAGGAACAACAGTAATACCTCCCTTCTTAGGGACACAATGAACAGGGCTTACCCATTGAATATCGGCAATAGGATAAATTATACCTGCTTCCAGAAGCTTTAATATTTCATTTCTTACCACTTCTTTCATCTTAGGATTTAACAGTTGTTGATGATCAACAACTAGTTTAGCATCTTTCTCCAATTTTATGTTATGCTGACATAGAGTGGGACTAATGCCCTTAAGATCATCAAGAGTATATCCAATAGCAGCACGGTGCTTCTTCAGAGTTTTCAATAATTTCTTTTCTTGATGCTCTGGAACGTTACCACTAATAATGACAGGATATATCTTCTTTTCATCAAGATAAGCATATTTTAGAGTATCAAGTAATTGTATAAGCTCAAACACGGGACCTCCCTTAGGTGGAGGAGGATCCCCGAGGATTTCAACAGGAAAATTGTGTTTCAAAAATAGGCCCTTGATTAAAGAATACTTCATCTATTTCTCTTCTTTCATTCATAAACATATCATTTTCATGGTCTAGCAAATATTGTTCTAAGGGATCTGTAGGAGGCACGACAATAGAAGCAAGACCAATAATTTCATCCTTACTAGGCAATTCTTTATCATGGGGTTGTCTACGAACTTTAGAGAAATTAAAATCATGAGACATATCCCCTAAACCAACAGTAACTATATCTTTCTGCAGTCCATCTTAGCATTAACTGTGTTTAAGAAGGGTCTACCAAATATAATGGGACAAAAGCTATCTTGTGGGGAACCAAGAACAAGACAATCAGCAGGGTATTTAATTTTTCCAAACAAGACTTCAACATCTCTAACAATCCCAATTGGTGATACAATATTCATCTATTGGCAAGCTTAATAGTAATATCAATATCTTCTATCTCAGCAGGCGCAATATCCTTCATAATAATGATCTCCTATTTTAACAGAAACAACAAGCATGCCAACAATAGCTCTATGTTTATCTTTCATATCGGGTTTAGCAATTCTAGCAACTTCATCATAGAAATAAATAACATGCCCATCAATATTATCAACCAAGAGATCTTTAACCATAGCAATACTAGGTTCAACTTTAATTTTCTCAGGGGGTGTAGGTGTTCTAGTATAACTCTTACAAACCATAGTTGAAGCTTTAGCGTGATCTTTTATTCTATCAGGGAAAGGTGGTTTCTCAATATAAGCAGTAGGAACAATAGGATCAACATTATAAGTAATAGTTTCTTCTTCAACTTTAATAGGTTCTACGACTTTAACTTCAATGGGAGGATGATATTTAAACCACTTCTCCTTAGGGAGATCAACATGAGTAGCAAAAGATTCATAGAAAGAAGCTAACATCTCAGAGTGAAGTCCATATTTAGTGCTAAGATCACGAAAAGCATCTGTATCCATAAAAGATTTAACACAATCAAACTTAAGGTTTATACCTGACTCTTTACCTTCGTCGAGTTCCCAATCTTTAGAGTTGCGTTTAATTTTTTCCAATAAATCCCATTTGAATTCAATATCCTTCTTCATATAGGAACCAGTACAAGAAGTATCGAGCATGGATCGATCATTATGAGAAAGCCGAACATAAATTTTTTGAATAATAATTTATCTTGAGAGCTCATGATTGGGGCATGAATATAACATTGACTTAAGCCTCCCCCAAGCTTGAGTGATACTTTCTCCTTCACAAGGCCAAAAATTATATATATATAATTTCGGTCACGATGAACCACATGCATAGGATAAAACTTCTTATGAAATTCCAATTTAAATCGGTTGTAGTTCCATGATCCAATATCATCCAATAGCCTATGGCATGTCAATGCCTTTCCCCTCAAAGATAAAGGGAAGACCTTCTTCTTGACAACATCCTCTGGCATACCTGTAAGCTTAAATAATCCACAAACTTCATCCACATAGATTAGGTGCATATCGGGATGTAATGTTCCATCTCCTGCATAAGGATTAGCCAGCAGTTTCTCTATCATACCCGAAGGAATTTCATAATAAATATTTTCAGTAGGTGCAGTGGTTTGAGGAGCAACTCTTTTCTCTTTCGGACGAGGTGAAGATACCCCGAACAAGACCCTCAAAGGATTATTTTCCATAGTAACAAGTGACAGCAAATTTCAGCACACTATATAAATGTTTCCTTACCAAATTCCACTTACCAAAGGCGCTTCACTCCCCGGCAAAGGTTCCAGAAAAGAGTCTTGATGACCCACAAGTATAGGGGACCTCTCATAGTCCTTTCGATAAGTAAGAGTGTCGAACCCAACGAGGAGTAGAAGGAAATGACAAGCGGTTTTCAGTAAGGTATTCTCTGCAAGCACTAAAATTGTCGGTAACAGATAGTTGTGTGATAAGATAATTCGACACGGGTAACAAGTAACAAAAGTAAACAAGGTGCAGAAAGGTGGCCCAATCCTTTTCATATCAAAGGACAAGCCCGGACGAACTCTTATATAAAGCCACTGCTCCCGAGTACACATGGGAATTGTTATCAAGTTAGTTTTCATCATGCTCATATGATTCACGTTCGTTACTTTGACAATTTGATATGTGGGTCGACCGGTGCTTGGGTGCTAGCCTTCCTTGGACAAGCCAGCCACTTATTATAAACCCCTCTCGCAAGCATCCGCAACTACGAAAGAATAATTAATATAAATCTAACCATAGCAAGAAACATATGGATCCAAATCAGCCCCTTATGAAGCAACGCATAAACTCGGGTTTAAGCTTCTGTCACTCTAGCAACCCATCATCTACTTATTACTTCCCAATGCCTTCCCCTAGGCCCAAATAATGGTGAAGTGTCATGTAGTCGATGTTCACATAACACCACTAGAGGAAAGATAACATACATCTCATCAAAATATCGAACGAATACCAAATTCAAATGACTACTTATAACAAGACTTAACCCATGTCCTCAGTAACAAACGTAACTACTCACAAAGAATATCAATGATCAAGATCATAGGAGTATTAATTATCATTTAGGATCTGAAAATATAATCTTCCACTAGATAAACGAACTAGCATCAACTACAAGGAGTAATCAACACTACTAGCAACCCACAGGTACCAACCTAAGGTTTTGGGACCAAAATCGAATACAAGAGATGAACTAGGGTTTGAGAGGAGATGGTGCTAGTGAAGATGTTGATGGAGATTGACTCCCTCTTGATTAGAGGATCATTGGTGATGATGATGGCTTCGATTTCCCCCTCCCGGAGGGATGTTTCCCCGATAGAAGAACTCCGCCGGAGCCCTAGATTGGTTCTGCCTAGGTTCCACCTCGATGCGGCGGCGCTTTGTCCCGAAAGGTTCCTTCTTATTTTTTCCAGGTCAAAACACACCATATAGAATAAGATGGGCGTCGGAGGCCTGATAGGGGGCCCACAAGGACGGGGGCACGCCCAGGGGTAGGGCGCGCCCTCCACCCTTGTGGCTAGCTGGTGGCCCCCTCTGGTATTTTCTTCGCCCAATATTTTTTATATATTTCAATAACATGCTCCGTGAAGTTTCAAGACTTTTGGAGTTGTGAAGAATAGGTCTCTAATATTTGCTCCTTTTCAGTCTAGAATTCCAGCTGCCGGCATTCTCCTTCTTCATGTAAACCTTATAAAATAAGAGAGAAAAGGCATAAGTATTGTGACATAATGTGTAATAACAGCCCATAATGCAATAAATATCAACATAAAAGCATGATGCAAAATGGATGTATCATTTATCTTCATAAATTCTTCAAGAAGACATCCTATGAACTCCTGACTGGTAAGAAGCCAAATGTCAGCTATTTCAAAGTCTTTGGTGCTAGGTGCTGGATCAAGGATCCTGATCAGACTTCAAAATTTCACCAAAAGCACATGAAGGTTTTATGCTTGGTTACGGAAAGGATTCACACACCTACAGAGTCTTCAACCTCTTTCACTATAAAGTGGTTGAAACTATAGATGTGCGGTTCGATGAGACTAACAGCTTGCAAAGAGAGCACCTGCCAAATGTGCTAGATGAAGCCTCTCCTAGTGAATCTGTCAAACATATGGATACTGGAGAAATCATACCCACCGAGGAACAGGCTTAAGAAGAAATCATCATATGATCAGTTAATCAACATGAAGACAATGCTTAGTCTGAAGAAAATACTGAAGCTGAAGATGACAATCAGCAAGAGAAAAGTCTTCGTCCAGCACATCCTCGGGTTACAAATGAAGTCCAAATTGAGAAGATCATAGGCATCTGTAAGTGCATCTAGTGCCACTCATAGTTGGTTTTGGAGTATGCACGACAAACATGGTTGAGTGACTAATGTGTTTGTGTGAATTACAGGATAACACATGTAGTAGTCCCTCATTGATTCGGTTTACCTACCAGAGATGCCCCTAAAAATGTATGAAGACGTTGAAGACAATGGTGGTTTGTGAAGACATTCACGTTGAAGAAAATGACTTGTGAAGACATTCACTTGAATACTATGGAGTGCAAAGACATAGTTTCTTTCATAGTTTCCGTTTCTTCTTCATTGAGTCATAGGAACCACCGTACTGTTAAGTGCGGTCCAAGTGAACATAGTCAGATGACTGAAGTGATGCTCAACCAAAATCCTATGTCTTCGAGCGAAGACACTGAGAGAAAATCTTATCCAGAGCTTGATATGTTAGGTTTGCTTATAGCCCAAGCCAAGCTGTCGCGTGTGTTTGAAATCCGACCGTTGGACACGTGTCAGTTCCTTAGTGACCCAGGGTCATTTCGGACATATCATGTCGGGTTGCCTCCTGGCTATCAATAGCCCACCCCCAACACCATAATTTGGTGGCTGCTCAGAATAAGTGCATGGCTTTTGTTGTTTGAAAGCAACCCACCTCTGAAGCCTTTGAGAGAGAGAGATCATTGCCAGGACAAAGCCCAAAAACACTCAGAGCCAATGAGTGTTAGGCATCACTGAACTCTTTCTGTCTGCATGACCTGAAGACTTGTTACACTTGAGGACTGTGCATCCTCTAGTCGCTTAGGCGTCACGTTCTGAGGATCCAAGAGTCATTGTGGATCGCTAGTGAATGGAGTCTATGAAGGTTTAGAATACTACCTTGAAGACATACCAGAGTGATTGGGCGAGGACTGGGTGTCCTTAGCTCAAGGGGAATAAGGTGAAGACATAGTCTTCTGATTTCAATCTCAGCCTCCCTAACCAGACGTACAGTTGTCACAGCAACTGGAACTCGTCTACCAAATCCTTGTCTTCACCAAGCTACTAGTTATATCCCCTACTTCCTTTACTTTTTAGTTTTTCTTCGTGAAGTCATTGCCTGCCTGCCTGATTTGTTTGACTTCACTTTGTGAAGACTATTACCTGTTTGACTTCATACCGTCTTCCATTCCGATCCGTACTATCTAGCTACTATTAGTCTTCGTGCTTTCACTACATTGCTTAATTGACTATGGCTTGTCTAGTGTAGTTCATCTTCCACTGCATATCATATAGGTTCATTCTAACAGTTTGTCTTCAAAGACCTCGTGTTTTGAAGACCTTCATAAAAATAGCCTAGTCACCCCCCTCTAGTCGATAACTAGCACTTTCAATTGGTATTAGAGCAAGGTGCTCCCTTGTTCTATGTGATTTGGTTTAACCAACTGGAGTTTTAGCTATGTCGGCTGCAGGGATAATAAGGGTCTCCGCTGCATGCCCAGTACTGGAAGAATAAGATGCATATGCATCTTGAAGCCATTGACATTGACCTCTGGTATGCCGTCGTGACTGGCATTCCCAAGGTTGGTGAAGGTGCCACCGCTACTAATGTCAAGAGGTTCGTGCATCTAGACTCGACCGCCAAGAACATCATATGTGGTCATCTGACCAAAGGACAGTATGGCCGTGTGATTGCTCTGGAAACTGCAAAGCTAGTCTGTGACTGGCTGTCCAAGGTCAACGAAGGCGTCTCAACTGAGAGAGACTCAAGGATTGATGTTCTTCGCAATCTCTTCAACCGCTTCAAGAGAAACGACAATGAGAATGTCCAGCTCACATTTGATCGCCTCACCAATATCAGCAATGGGCTTCGCGCACTCGGCGCAACTGAGATCACCAAGCATGAAATTATGAAGAAGCTATTGAGATCACTTGACAGCTCATTTGACACTCTAGCCCTAATGATTCAAGAACACCCTGACTTCAAAGATCTCGATCCGTCTGATATAGATGAGAGGCTCAACACACATGAGTTCCAGCTATCTGAGAAGAGAGATATCTATGGCCCCAACTATCATCGATCCCGTGCTTTGAAGGCAAAAGTTGTTTCCTTGTCTGAAGAAGAATCTGACTGCAGTTATTGTGATCCTGAAGACATTGGCAAAGAGCTAGCATTGTGAGAAAGTTCCAAAAGTTCTCCAAGAAGAATCGCTTCAGAAAGTCTTCAAGATCCAGCTCAAGAAATGACGAGGATTCCTCTCGTGACCACAAGAATAGAACATGCCACAAATGCAAGAAGCCAGGCCATTACATATTTGAATGTCCTCAATGGGACAAGGAAACTAAGAAGAAGAAGAAGAAGAAGAAGAAGAAGAAGAAGAAGAAGAAGAAGAAGAAGAAGAAGAAGAAGAAGAAGAAGAAGAAGAAGAAGAAGAAGAAGAAGAAGAAGAAGAAGAAGAAGAAGAAGAAGAAGAAGAAGAATAAGAAGCTCAGGCTGGTTAACGTGGTCCAAGTCATGCTCGTCCGCCGGATTCTCCCATGCCAAGAGCGGGCATTCAATCTGTGGGAGCTCGATCCAGAACAGCACCAGGCGCTGAGCAGGCTCTTCGACACGACGTACGAAGGCGCCTGGAGGGTGCTGTTCAAGGGCGCCGAAGCCCCCGCATCCGCGACTGAAGATCGCGGATTTCGCTCGCAGCGCCAAGCCGACGAGGTAAGTGATTCTACCCCTTTACGGGACACTTGTTTTTCATAGTTTGACTCTATGCGGGTTTTAATTTCCCCTTCTCCTTTGACAGGACTGGATGAGGAAGGCGGAGCAGATTACCTGCCCGGCTCCTATGCCAGAAAATCCAGTGGACGCTCGTCTAGCGAGGCTGCTAGTTCCGGCACCGCACGTGGTGCCGGAGAAGAAGGCCAAGAAGGAGGCCACGGGTGCTCGAAAGAGCTCCGTTTCAGTGTCCGACGACTCCGGGGCGGACTCCTCCCCCGAAAACGAGGAGGAGAAAGAGGACTCTCTCCCAGAGGAGGGAGAGAGGAAGAGGAAGGCTTCCCCAACAGGGGAGGCCGAAGGGTCCAAGAGGGGAAGGACTATTCCCCCGGACAGCTCCGCCAACATCAACGTTGGCGAGGAAGAATGGCCTTCAAGGGCCAGGCCTCCGGCGAGATCGTAAGTATCCGGATTCCTGAATGATCTATAATTTCTTTTTCTGCGTCACATAGTGTCATTACGATGCCGCATGCTGCTGTAGTCCGCCGGTGATGATCTCCCGCTTCATCGAAGCGGGTCGTTGGCTCCGTCGGATGTAGACTCCATCCCGACCGCCTCCACCCTCGCGACACCGAGGACGCCGAGGTGGGATCCCAAGAAGGGACCCATCGGGGAGGCTCGGGCGCCACAAGGCGTCCTCCGGACTTTGCGCTGGACTCCACATCGAACCCGCAGTGGTTCCGGAGTCCGCCGCGGCCCTTCGAACGAAGGGCAAGACCGTGACGCCGGGCGGCTTCCGCCCAACCGAGGCGCCGGGCAATTTGTTGGAGGCGCTGCAGAGCGCTTCCATCGAGGAAGAACACCGCACTATTATGAGTGCGGTGATCCAGAAGGTGCAACTCGCCAAGAGCGGGCTGACCGGCTCTGCAGTAGCCTTCTATCGATTTGAGGTAAGAAGTTAAAATATGCAATGTAATACCGCATAGACAGTAGCCCCTGATGCTCGGTTCGGTGTACGGAAAGAAAAGCCGGACTGAGGATCTGAAAAAAAGATATACGCAGGGTTGCTAAAAAATTATGTCAATATGGGTTGCAGGCTGCGCTGCCGACCTCTGCCAGACTTGATCGCGGAGGTCGGTGCTTTGAAGCAGAGCTCGAGCGGTCCGAGCAAGAGCTCGGCGCGCCAGAAGCAACTCGGGACAAAGAAGGTGAGTAACACCACTTTGAACTTGTACCTTCTGAGAAAAGGATTTAGGTTGCAACAAAAAATAACAAGGATAACATGTGTGCTGCAGGGGCCACGAACGAGGTGGCGACCCTGAAGGAGGCCGTGTCACGGCCGAACGCAATGCGGCCACGGAACGGGCAGAGCGAGAAAAGCAGGAGGCGCGGGTGGCGGTGGTTCAGCAAGAGCTCCAGGCTCTCATGGAAAAGCATGAGAGTTTGGAGCGTGACTCAAAGACTCGAGAGTCCGAGCTTGCCTCGGCTCTCGAAAGTGCCAAAACCGCCAAGGCCGAGGCCCATAAGTCCCTTCAGGAGATTGAGTTGATGAGGAAGATAGCGGTGGGTAAGGCATTTTTCATGTAAAGGAAGCATGTGAATGTAAATTACGTGTTACTTACCGAATCGGGGCTCTCGAGGCGTTTGCAGATCTGCCTCATGGCGTGTCGATGTCGCCGCATTCTACCGAGCTGAGGAGGGAGCTCAACGGAGAAGGTCTTCGGTCTCGGTATGTTGAGGCCGCCATCCGTGCCCCTAGCGACCAGCTAAAGCAGTTGTTCGAGCTTCACAAGGTGGCCGAAAGCAGGCCATGAAGGGCCTCATAGTCCGGTGTGGCTCGGAGAGGCCATGCACAGGAGCTACTTCGCCTCGTCGGCGACGGCTGGTGGATCGTGCCCTCGGTGGAGGTTATCAAGCGCTCCACCTGTATTGAAGGTGATCGTCGGGCCCTTGCCCGCGCAAAGGTGCATTGGGGCAAGCTGGATGCGGAGAAGCTAATCATCGACGCGCCACCAGCGGGCAAGGAATATCGTCGCCGAGATGTACTATAAGACTGTCTGAAGGCGCTGCAAGATTGCGGATGAGTGCCCGTGGATGTAATTATTGAGTAAATTCGCAATGTGTTATCACATGCGCTGAAAACTTTGTTCATATGTGCTAAGCAACGCTTGTTAATTTAAAATATTACCTTCATGCGGCCGTTTATTAAATCTGAGAGATGGCAAGTCGTCGGCTTCAGCCCCCATGCCACGAAGTCTTTGGGGTGTTCGGGATAAACTTGAGCACTCTTGTTCCCATTTTGGGTCCATCTAGGAGGCGCTCAACACAACGAACAAGGCAACCGGACTTATAGTGCTTGAACACTCTCACTTAGCCATAGAATTCCATAATTTTAAATGTCGTGAAGCCCCTAGTATTCGGAGGACCGAATTGGGCGCTATCCACGCCTTCGTCGGACATTATCCGAACTTCGTCAAGCGGCGAGGTCTTTAAGGACCCGAAGGACCTCTCGAACAGCGACCAGTCTCTCGCCTTATCATGACAGTCAGTTTTAGCTTTCTCCACTGAGGCGTTAACCCGGCTCAACCGGGGCGCAATCGCAGTGGTTCTCCTAGTGCTACCTTAGCCGATAAAACGGAACGTAAGGTGCCAAACATGGGAGCCGGGCAAACCCAACTATTGACCAAAGACATGATTCGGAGCTGATTCATATAATGCTATAAGTTCGGGTGCCGCACTTGTGAAAGTGTTCGGACTTTATCACACCATAATGCGGAGAACATAAGCCCTGGTGTATTTGGCCGTACCAAAATGTATGGGTGCAACATGTCGTAAATGAACATATATATATATAAGGTAATGCAATTATGGGCAAAAGTGCTGCATTTTATTCGAGAAGATATGCTATGAGTGCGAAATGATACAAATAGTGCGGAAAGCAAGGGATTGGACGAATTAAAGGCGTCTCCCTCGAGGGTAGGCAGCGGAATGTTGTATTTAACAAATTTAATGCTCGTGATGGAGACCACTGAGTGTTAAATCGCGCCTTTGTCCTTCCCTGGTTGTTGCATCATGAGTTCGGCAGGTCGCCACGGACAGAGTTCTGTATAAAAAAGAGAAAAATAAAAGAAAAAAGAGCGGCACACTTGGGATCCCCTGGTGTGGTCGAACCGCACTCTGGGTCTGTTGTGGTTGTGCCTTTCCCCCTATGCCCATGGTATCTCCAAGGCGTAATTATGTACGCGGATTGTTTGTCTTACAATTTTGCGAGGGCTGGGGTTGAGGCCGCATTGCTACGCGTGCTCGGAATGTGCCAGGTGGTCTTGGTTGATGTTGCTCCGGGCGCGTTTGGTCGTGTCCGGTCGTTTAACGGCCGGACTCGAGAATTGCCTTAAAAGGCTGCTCTGTGCTTCTGTCGCGAGAGCCGCTGTATGTTCCTCCGTTTGGAGGGATCGTTCCGTGTTTCCATTGACCGTGATGACTCCACGAGGGCCTGGCATATTGAGATTAAGGTATGCATAATGCGGCACCGCGTTGAATTTTGCAAACGCGGTTCGTCCGAGCAGAGCGTGATAGCCGCCATGAACGGGACTATGTCGAAGATTAACTCCTCGCTCGGAAATTATCCGGGATCCAAGACCACTTCGAGTAATCGAGCTGCATAATTGGCCTCGACACCGGTATGACGCCTTTGAAGGTTGTCTTTGTAGGTTTAATCCTTGAAGGGTCTATGCCCATCTTGCGACCGTATCCCGATAAAGCAGGTCAGCTCTACGCCGCCGTCCATCAGGACTCTCGTGAGGTGAAATCCATCGATGATTGGGTCTAAAACCAATGCGGCGAATCCGCCATGGCGAGATCTTGGTCGGATGGTCTCTTCGATCAAAAGTGATCGGGCAAGAGGACCATGGGTTGAATTTTGGGGCGATGGCTCCATCGCAGATCGTCCCTTAGTGCGCTTCCGCTCCCTCTTGGGAATATGCGTTGCGTATATCATGTTTACCGTCCGAACTTGAGGGGAAATCCCTTTTGTCCTCTGTTGTTCGGGCGGCCGGTCTCTTCCTCGTCATCACTGTGTAGCCCCTTGTCACCGCTGGCGATTAATTTGCCTGCCTGCTTGAATACCCAACAATCTCTGTTGGTGTGGTTAGCTGGCTTTTCGGGGGTTCCATGTTGACAGGAGCGGTCGAGTATTCGGTCCAAATTGGACGGGCCCGGAGTGGTTCTTTTGAATGGCTTCTTCCGTTGACCGGGCTTGGAGCCTCGGAATCCGGCGTTGACTGCCGTATCCTCATTATTGTCGCCGTTAATGCGGCGTTTGTTTTTGTTTCGACGCAACCTGCCATTGCGGTCCTTGGTATCCGGACTGCCAGCATTTTTGCTGAGGTTGTTGCTGCGAGCTAGCCAGCTATCCTCTCCCGCACAGAAGCGGGTCATGAGTGATGTGAGGGCTGCCATGGATTTCGGCTTCTCCTGTCCTAGGTGCCGGGCCAGCCACTCGTCGCGGATGTTATGTTTGAAGGCAGCGAGGGCCTCTGCATCCGGACAGTCGACGATTTGATTTTTCTTTGTTAAGAACCGTGTCCAGAATTGCCTGGCCGATTCGTCTGGCTGCTGGATTATGTGGCTTAGGTCATCTGCGTCCGGTGGTTGCACATACGTGCCCTGGAAGTTGTCGAGGAATGCGGCTTCCTGGTCTTCCCAGCATCCAATTGACTCTGCGGGCAGGCTATTAAGCCAATGCCGAGCTGGTCCTTTAAGCTTAAGCGGGAGATATTTGATGGCGTGAAGAGCGTCGCCGCGGGCCATGTGTATATGGAGGAGATAATCCTCAATCCAAACCGCAGGGTCTATTGTGCCATCGTAGGATTCGATATTAACGGGTTTAAACCCTTCAGAGATTTGATGATCCATTACTTCGTCAGTGAAGCATAGTGGGTGTGCGGCGCCTCTGTATTGAGCAATATCGCGACGTAGCTCGAGAGAGCGTTGTCTGCTGTGTTCGTCCCGGCCGGAGTAGTTCTATCCGGCGCGACGGTATTCGTCGTGGGTCTTGGGGCGCCCACGTGATCCATAGATAGATCTGGATTGTCTTGCCTTGTCCTCCAATATATCCTGCAAGTCTGGCGCGTTCCCCAGTGGCTTCATGCTTTTTGAGCGATGCCATGGTACGGTTTTGGTGGAGGGCTTGCACGCCTCTCTGTCGCGGCCACGAGGTGGCCGGTCTGCCGTATTGTGCGGTGCTGATGCAGGTTTGTATGCCTCCTCCTCTAATCGAGGGAGCAACTTGCGTTTTGGGTAACTTTTGGAGGGGCGTTCGAGTTCATACTCTTCGGCCGCGAGGACCTCGGTCCATCTGTCGGCCAGTAGGTCTTGATCAGCTTGAAGTTGTTGCTGCTTTTTCTTTAGGCTGTTTGCCGTGGCCATTAGCCTGCGTCTGAAACGCTCTTGTTCGATGGGATCCTCAGGCACGACGAATTCTTCGTCGTCGAGGCTTGCCTCGTCTCCGGAGGGAGGTAAGGAATTGTCATCCTCGACCTCTTCGTCCGCCGCCTCTCGTGAGGGCTTGCTACCGCCTCCTCCCGCGCTGGATCGTCTTTGGAGGGAGTTGTCTTCGGCACTTTCTGGGGTGTTATTATCTCCTGTGCCGGAATCTCCATTCTTGCCGTGGCGGGATTTAGAGCAGCGCCGCTGATGTCGGCGCTTGGGCTGTTTCTTTAAGGAATCGGCCTCCGCTGCTTCTTTGCCATCCCCATCTTTTGGGGTGTCCACCATGTATGTGTCGTATGACGAGGTGGTCTTCCGGTGTCCTGTAGGCACTGGTTCTTGGTAGTCTCCGCATCGCCGTCCATACCGTCGATGTCTTGAGTCATAGTCGAGTACGTCGGTTAAATCGTCGACGGTGGCTACGAAGTGGGTGGTGGGTGGGCTCTGAATTTCTTCGTCGTCGCGTCCCAACCATCCTGGCCATAGTTCGCCAGGCTCTCCGGATAGCGAGAGATGCTTGATGAATTTATGATATCGCCAAGGGCGAAAGTGCTGAAAGATGTCCGCAGCGGTGAATTCCATGATCGGCGCCCAATCGGATTCGACTGGCAGGGGCGCAGGAGGTTCGGAGTCCGGCAGAGAGTCCGACACCTCGGAGTCATGAGCTTTATGCGGGACAAGGTAAGTGTTCGGCTCCATCGCCGTAGTGGTTGCAGCTCCCGAGGCGGTGTCCAGCCATCCGTCCTCGATCCGAGCGATCAGCTCCGGACTATGGGTTGGAGCGGGTTCGTGTGCGGCCTCCAAGGTGCTGTCCGGCGGCAGAGTTAGGTCATGCCCATCGTGACAGCGCGGCACGCTCGGCTGTGGCTCAGATCCATCGAAGATCAAGTCCCCGCGGATATCGACCGTGAAGTTTAGGCTTCAAACCTGACTCGACGGCCGGGGCGTAGCTTCGATCTGCTCCAGATGGCCAAGTGAGTTGGCCCATGATGCGAAGCCGCCGAATCGAAGATCTGTCCGGGGAGAGAAGTCTCACCCAGGACTGCGTCGTTGTTGATTGAAGAGGCCATCAAGCCTATCGGTGATGACACAGAGGAACTCTCAATGAAAGCACCAATGTCGGTGTTAAAACCGGCGGATCTCGGGTAGGGGGTCCCGAACTGTGCTCTAGGCGGATGGTAACAGGAGACAAGGGACACGATGTTTTACCCAGGTTCGGGCCCTCTTGATGGAGGTAAAACCCTACGTCCTGCTCGATTGATATTAATATTGTGGATGTTTACAAGAGTGGATCTACCATGAGATCAAGGAGGCTAAACCCTAGAAGCTAGCCTATGGTATGATTGTAAGGGTTGTTGTTCTAGTCCTACGGACTAAAGCCACCCGGTTTATATAGACACCGGAGAGGGCTAGGGTTACATAGAGTCGGTTACAATGGTAGGAGATCTACATATCCGTATCGCCAAGCTTGCCTTCCACGCCAAGGAAAGTCCCATCCGGACACGGGGCGAAGTCTTCAATCTTGTATCTTCATAGTCTTGGAGTCCGGTCGATGATGATAGTCCAGCCAATGATAGTTCGGCTGATGATGGTAGTCCGGCTATCCGGACACCCCCTAATCCAGGACTCCCTCAGCTACCTTTACCAAATCGTGTTCACACACTTAGCTCACACATAGTAGGACATGTTCATCACCATTGCAATTCATCCCTGATGAATCAGACCTGACTCAACTCTAACAGTAGCAGGCATGACAAACAAGTATGAATGAGTAGGCACATCAGGGATCAAACAACTCCTACTCATGCTAGTGGGTTTCATCTCTTTATTGTCGCAATGACAGGTCATGCAAAGGAAAGGGGTTCAACTACTGCAGCATGTAATAGTTGAATCGTTGTTGTCCTAATGCAGTAAAATAGAGCAGGAGTGAGAGAGTGGGATTGTATCGAAATGAACAAGGGAATTTTGTTTGCCTGGCACTTCTGAAGATAGTATAGTTCTTCATCGGTGTCATCGATCTCATCGTCGGAACTACGTCTATCGACAGGGGACAAATACCGGCAAACAAGGAAGAACACAATCAATGCAATGCACAATATGATGCATGATTATGACATGTCAAAATGAGTGTGTTGGGCTAATGCCACTACAACCAGCTGGGTTTGAGTCATTTTGAACCAAAGGTTCAATCCCGAACTCAACTTATGATTTTAAATAGTTCCTTATCATGTTTTGCACTAAACAACAGTTAAGTTACTTAAACATGCATGAACCAGTACAGATGGATAGATTGGATTTTCTAATCATTTTTCATATCTATAACTTATTTCATTTGGAGTTACGGTTGATTTTATATGATTTTTAGAAGTTTATAACATTTTCTGAAATAAATAAACCATTTAAGATTTATTTAAATTCCAGAAAAGAATTACTGTGTCAGCATGGCGTCACTATGACATCAGCGAGTCAACAGGTGCGGTCCAGGTCAAACCTGACCAGTGGGACCCATTGGTCAGTGATCCAGTGATACGTCTCCTACGTATCTATAATTTTTTATTGTTCCATGCTATATTATATTCTGTTTTGGATATTATTGGGATTTATTTTATGCTTTTATATTATTTTTGGGACTAACCTATTAACCGGCGGCCCAGCCCAGAATTGCTGTTTTTTGCCTATTTCAAAGTTTCGCAGAAAAAGAATATCAAACGGAGTCCAAACGGAATAAAACCTTCGGGAACGTGATTTTTGGAACGAACGTGATCCAGAGGACTTGGACCCTACGTCAAGACTTCAACCAGGAGGCCGCGAGGTAGGGGGGCGCGCCTACCCCCCCCCCCCCAGGCGCGCCCTCCACCCTTGTGGGCCCCCTGTTGCTCCACCGACGTACTCCTTCCTCCTATATATACCTACGTACCCCCAAACTACCAGGTACGAAGGCAAAAACCTAATTCCACCGCCGCAACCTTCTGTACCCGTGAGGTCCCATCGTGGGGCCTGTTCCGGAGCTCTGCCGGAGGGGACATCGATCACGGATGGCTTCTACATAAACACCATAGCCTCTCCGATGATGTGTGAGTTGTTTACCTCAGACCTTCGGGTCCATAGTTATTAGCTAGATGGCTTCTTCTCTCTTTTTGGATATCAATACAATGTTCTCCCCCTCTCTCGTGGAGATCTATTCGATGTAATCTTGTTTTGCGGTGTGTTTGTTGAGATCGATGAATTGTGGGTTTATGATCAAGTTTATCTATGAACAATATTTGAATCTTCTGAATCCTTTTATGTATGATTGGTTATCTTTGCAAGTCTCTTCGAATTATCAGTTTGGTTTGGCCTACTAGATTGATCTTTCTTGCAATGGGAGAAGTGCTTAGCTTTGGGTTGAATCTTGCGGTGTCCTTTCCCAGTGACAGTAGGGGCAGCAAGGCATGTATTGTATTGTTGCCATCGAGGATAACAAGATGGGGTTTATATCATATTGCATGAATTTATCCCTCTACATCTTGTCATCTAGCTAAAAGCGTTACGCTACCTCTTGAGCTTGCGTTGGATTTCCCCGAAGAGGAGAGGATAATGCAGCAAAGTAGCGTAAGTATTTCCCTCAGTTTTTGAGAACCAAGGTATCAATCCAGTAGGTGGCCACGCACAAGTCCCTCGTACTTACACAAGACAAATAGCTCAATGCAACCAACACGATTAGGGGTTGTCAATCCCTTCACGGTCACTTACGAGAGTGAGGTCTGATAGAGATGATAGATAATATTTTTGGTATTTTTGTTATAAACATGCAAAGTAAAATAAAAAGCAAAGTAATAATAAAGTGATGGAAGATTGATATGATAGAGAATAGACCCGGGGGCCATAGATTTCACTAGTGGCTTCTCTCAAGAGCATAAGTATTTTACGGTGGGTGAACGAATTATTGTTGAGCAATTGACAGAATTAGCATAGTTATGAGAGTATCTAGGTATGATCATGTATATAGGCATCACGTCCGAGACAAGTAGACCGACTCCTGCCTGCATCTACTACTATTACTCCACTCATCGACCGCTATCCAGCATGCATCTAGAGTATTAAGTTAATGAAAATAGAGTAACGCCTTAGCAAGATGACATGATGTAGAGGGATAAATTCATGCAATATGATAAAAACCCCATCTTGTTATCCTTGATGGCAACAATACAATACGTGCCTTGCTGCCCCTTCTGTCACTGGGAAAGGACACCGCAAGATTGAAACCAAAGGTAAGCACTTCTCCCATTGCAGGAACTACCAATCTAGTTGGGCAAACCAAACGGATAATTCGAAGAGACTTGCAAAGATAACCAATCATACATAAAAGAATTCAGAGAAGATTCAAATATTGCTCATAGATAATCTTGATCATAAACCCACAATTCATCGGTCTCAACAAACACACCGTGAAAAGAAGATTACATCGAATAGATCTCCATAAGAAAGGGGGAGAACATTGTATTGAGATCCAAAAAGAGAGAAGAAAAAGCCATCTAGCTACTAACTATGGACCCGAAGGTCTGAGGTAAACTACTCACACTTCATCGGAGAGGCTATGATGATGTATAAGCCCTCCATGGTGGATTCCCCTTCTGGCGGAGCTCCGGAACAGGCCCCAAGATGGGATCTCGTGGATACAGAAAGTTGCGGTGGTGGAATTAGGTTTTTGGCTCCATATCTGATCGTTCGGGGGTACGTAGGTATATATAGGAGGAAGAAGTACGTCGGTGGAGCAACAGGGGGCCCACGAGGGTGGAGGGCGTGCCTGGGGGGGGAGGGCGTGCCCCCCTACCTCGTGCCTTCCTTGTTGGTTGCTTGACGTAGGGTCCAAGTCTCCTGGATCATGTTCGGTGAGAAAATCACGTTCCCGAAGGTTTCATTCCGTTTGGACTATGTTTGATATTCCGTTTCTTCGAAACACTGAAATAGGCAAAAAAACAGCAATTCTGGGCCGGGCCTCCGGTTAATAGGTTAGTCCCAAAAGTAATATAAAAGTGGATAATAAAGCCCAATATGGTCCAAAACACTAGATAATATAGCATGGAGCAATCAAAATTTATAGATACGTTGGAGACGTATCAGTCATCCCCAAGCTTAATACCTGCTCGTCCTCGAGTAGGTAAATGATAAAAAGATAATTTTTGATGCGGAGTGCAACTTGGCATAATTTCAATGTAATTCTTCTTCATTGTGGTTTGAATATTCAGATTCGAAAGATTCAAGACAAAAGTTCAATATTGACATACAAATAATAATACTTCAAGCATACTAACTAAGCAATTATGTCTTCTCAAAATAACATGGCCAAAGAAAGTTATCCCTACAAAATCATATAGTCTGGCTATGCTCTATCTTCACCACACAAAGTATTTAAATCATGCACAACCCCGATGACAAGCCAAGCAATTGTTTCATACTTTTGACATTCTCAAAACTTTTTCAATCTTCACGCAATACATGAGCGTGAGCCATGGATATAGCACTATATGTGGAATAGAATGGTGGTTGTGGAGAAGACAAAAAGGAGAAGATAGTCTCACATCAACTAGGCGTATCAACGGGCTATGGAGATGCCCATCAATAGATATCAATGTGAGTGAGTAGGGATTGCCATGCAACGGATGCACTAGAGCTATAAGTATATGAAAGCTCAACAAAAGAAACTAACTGGGTTTGCATCCAACTCGCTTGCTCACGAAGACCTAGGGCAATTTGAGGAAGCCCGTCATAGGAATATACAAGCCAAGTTCTATAATGAAAAATTCCCACTAGTATATGAAGGTGACAAATGAGAGACTCTCTATCATGAAGATCATGGTGCTACTTTGAAGCATAAGTGTGGTAAAAGGATAGTAACATTGTCCCTTGTCTCTTTTTCTCTCATTTTTTTATTTGGGCCTTTTCTCTTTCTTTTTATGGCCTCTTCTCTTCCCCTTTTTTTTCTTCCAGAGTCTCATCCCGACTTATGGGGGAATCATAGTCTCCATAAACCTTTCCTCACTTGGGACAATGCTCTAAAAATGATGATCATCACACTTTTATTTACTTGCAACTCAACAATTACAACTCGATACTTAGAACAAAATATGACTCTATGTGTATGCCTCCAGCGGTGTACTGGGATATGCAAAGATTCACGAGTGACATGTATGAAATAATTATGAATGGTGGCTTTGCCACAAATACGATGTCAACTAAATGATCATGCTAAGCAATATGACAATGATGGAGCGTGTCATAATAAACGGAACGGTGGAAATTTGCATGGCAATATATCTCGGAATGGCTATGGAAATGCCATAATAGGTAGGTATGCTGGCTGTTATGAGGAAGGTATATGGTGGGTGCATGATACCGGTGAAAAGTGCGCGGTATTAGAAAGGCTAGCAATGGTGGAAAGGTGAGAAAAGTGCGTATAATCCATGGACTCAACATTAGTCATAAAGAACTCATATACTTATTGCAAAAATCTACAAGTTATCAAAGCAAAGTATTACGCGCATGCTCCTAGGGGGATAGATTGGTAGGAAAAGACCATCCCCTATCCCCGACCGCCACTCATAAGGAAGACAATCAATAAATAAATCATGCTCCGACTTCATCACATAACGGTTCACCATACGTGCATGCTACGGGAATCACGAACTTTGACACAAGTATTTCTCAAATTCACAACTACTCAACTAGCATGACTCTAATATTACTACCTCCATATCTCAAACCAAGCATCAAACTTTTCTTAGTATTCAACGCACTCAAAAGAAAGTTTTACAAATCTTGAATACCAAGCATATTATTATTATTAAGAAAATTACCATGCTATTTAAGACCCTCAAAATAATCTATGTGAAGCATGAGAGATCAATAGTTTCTTTAAAACAAATTCACCACCGTGCTCTAAAAGATATAAGTGAAGCACTAGAGCAAAACTATATAGCTCAAAAGATATAAGTGAAGCACATAGAGTATTCTATCAAATTCCAATTCATGTATGGCTCTCTCAAAAGGTGTGTACAGAAAGGATGATTGTGGTAAACTAAAAAGCAAAGACTCAAATCATACAAGACGCTCCAAGCAAAATACATATTATGTGGTGAATAAAAATATAGCTCCAAGTAAAGTTACCGATGGAAGGGGACGAAAGAGGGGATACCTTCTGGGGGCATCCCCAAGCTTTGACTTTTTGGTGTCCTTGGATTATCTTGGGGGTGCCATGGGCATCCCCAAGCTTAGGCTCTTGCCACTCCTTGTTCCATAATCCATCAAAAAAATTCACCCAAAACTTGAAAACTTCACAACACAAAACTCAACAGAAATCTCGTGAGCTCCGTTAGAGAAAGAAAACAAAAGACCAATTCAAGGTACTGTAATGAACTCATTATTTATTTATATTGGTGTTAAACCTACTATATTACAAATTCTCTATGGATTATAAACTATTTTACTAGCCATAGATTCATCAAAATAAGCAAACAACACATGAAAAACAGAATCTGTCAAAAACAAAACAGTCTGTAATAATCTGTAACTAACGCAAACTTCTGGAACTCCAAAACTTCAGCCAAAATAGGAAGACCTAGGAAATTTGTTTATTGATCATCAGAAATTGGAATCACTATTTTATCACGTTCTGGTGATTTTTAACAATTGTTTTCGTGAACAGAAAGTTTCTGGAAATTACAGCAAGATCAAATAACTATCATCCAAGAAGATCCTATAGGTTTAACTTGGCACAAACACTAATTAAAACATAAAACCACATCTAAACAGAAGTTAGATGGATTATTTATTCCTAAACCGAAACAAAAACTAAAAACTAAAAATAAAATTGGGTTGCCTCCCAACAAGCGCTATCGTTTGACGCCCCTAGCTAGGCATAAAAGCAAGGATAGATCTAGGTATTGCCATCTTTGGTAGGCAATCCATAAGTGGCTCTCATAATAGATTCATATGGTAGTTTTAGTTTCTTTATAGGGAAGTGTTCCATGTCTTTCCTTAACGGAAATTCGAATCTAATATTCCCTTCCTTCATATCAATGATTGCACCAACCGTTCTAAGGAAAGGTCTACCAAGAATAATAGGACATGAAGGATTGCCATCTATATCAAGAACGATAAAATCTACGGGAAGATAATTACTATTTGCAACAATAAGAACATCATTAATTCTTCCCATAGGTTTCTTAATAGTGGAATCCGCAAGGTGTAAGCTTAGAGAGCAATCATCAAAATCACGGAAATCTAGCAAATCACACAAAGTTTTGGGAATAGTGGAAACACTAGCACCCAAACCACATAAAGCATAAAGTTCATGATCCTTAATCTTAATTTTAATAGTTGGTTCCCACTCATCATAAATTTTTCGAGGGATAGAGACTTCCAACTCAAGTTTTTCCTCATAAGATTGCATCAAGGCATCAACAATACGTTTGGTAAACGCTTTATTTTGACTATAGGCATGAGGAGAATTTAGCACGGATTGCAACAAGGAAATACAATAAATTAAAGAGCAACTTTCATAATTAAATTCCTTGAGATCCAAAATAGTGGGTTTAGCAACATCTAGGGTTTTACTTTCTTCAATCCCACTTTTATCAATTTTAGCATCAAGATCTAAAAACTCTGAATTTTAAGAACGCCTTCTAGGTAAAGGTGGATCATAATCAGTCCCATCATTATCAAGATTCATATTGCAAAACAAAGATTTGATAGGAGATACATCAATAACTTTTAGATCTTCATCTTTATTTTCATGGAAATTGGAAGTACACGCTTTAATAAAGGTATCTTTCGTAGCACGCATCCTAGCTGTTCTTTCCTTGCACTCATCAGTGGAAATTCTCATGGCTTTGAGAGACTCATTGATATCATGCTTGGGAGGGATAGATCTAAGCTTTAAAGAATCAACATCAAGAGAAATTCTATCAACGTTACTAGCCAATTCATCAACTTTAAGCAATTTTTCCTCAAGCAAAGCATTAAAATTCTTTTGCGAATTCATAAACTCTTTAACACTAGTCTCAAATTCAGAGAGCATCTTATTAAAATTTCCATAAGAGTTGTTGTAGGAATTTCCATAATTATTAGAAGGATTACTAGGATAATGCCTAGGATTAAAGTTCCCTCTATACGCGTTGTTACCAAAATTATTCCTGCCAAAAAATTCACATCCATAGATTCATTATTATTCTCAATCAAAGTAGACAAAGGCATATCATTAGGATCAGAAGAAACACTCCTAGTAGCAAATAATTTCATAAGTTCATCCATATTTGCACTCAAAACATTAATTTCTTCTATCGCATGCACTTTTTTATTAGTAGATCTTTCAGTGTGCCATTGAGAATAATTAACCATAATATTATCTAGGAGTTTAGTAGCATCTCCTAAAGTGATTTACATAAAAGTGCCTCCCGCGGCCGAATCTAAAAGGTTTCTAGAAGCAAAATTCAATCCAGCATAAAAATTATGTATAATCATCCACAAATTCAAACCATGAGTAGGGCAATTACGTATCATTAATTTCATCCTCTCCCAAGCTTGTGCAACATGTTCATGATCAAGTTGCTTAAATTTCATAATATCGTTTCTAAGAGAGATGATCTTAGCGGGAGGAAAATACTTAGAGTCTTTGCACTTGTTCCAAGAATCAATACTATTTTTAGGCAAAGACAAAAACCAAGCTTTAGCACGATCTCTAAGCGAAAAAGGAAATAGCTTCAATTTAACAACATCATTGTCAACATCCCTCTTCTTTTGCATATCACATAAATCAACGAAGCTATTTAGATGAGTAGCGGCATCTTCACTAGGAAGGCCGGCGAATTGATCTTTCATAACAAGATTCAATAAAGCAGTATTGATTTCACAAGATTCAGTATTGGCAAGAGGAGCAATCGGAGTGCTAAGGAAATCATTATTGTTGGTATTGGTAAAGTCACACAATTTGGTATTATCTTGAGCCATCGTGACAAGCAAGCAAACCAACACACGAGCAAACAAAAAGCAAGCGCAAAGAAAGGCAAACGGAAAAGAGAGGGCGAATAAAACGACAAGGGTGAAGTGGGGGAGAGGAAAATGAGAGGCAAATGGCAAATAATGTAATGCGAGAGATAAGGGATTGTGATGGGTACTTGGTATGTTGACTTTTGCGTAGACTCCCCGACAATGGCGCCAGAAATTCTTCTTGCTACCTCTTGAGCTTGCGTTGGATTTCCCCGAAGAGGAGAGGATAATGCAGCAGAGTAGTGTAAGTATTTCCCTCAGTTTTTGAGAACCAAAGTATCAATACAGTAGGAGGCCAAGCGCAAGTCCCTCGTACCTACACAAAACAAATAGCTCAACGCAACCAACGCGATTAGGGGTTGTCAATCCCTTAACGGTCACTTACAAGAGTGAGATCTGATAGAGATGATAGATAATATTTTTGCTATTTTTGGTATAAAGATGGAAAGTAAAATAAAAAGAAAAATAAAAGAGCAAAGCAATAATAAAGTGATGGAAGATTGATATGATAGAGAATAGACCCGGGGGCCATAGATTTCACTAATGGCTTCTCTCAAGAGCATAAGTATTTTACGGTGGGTGAGCAATTACTGTTGAGCAATTGATGAATTGAGCATAGTTATGAGAGTATCTAGGTATGATCATGTATATAGGCATCACGTCCGAGACAAGTAGACCGACTCCTGCCTGCATCTACTACTATTACTCCACTCATCGACTGCTATCCAGCATGCATCTAGAGTATTAAGTTAATGAAAACAGAGTAACGCCTTAGCAAGATGACATGATGTAGAGGGATAAATTCATGCAATATGACAAAAACCCCATCTTGTTATCCTTGATGGCAACAACACAATACGTGCTTTGCTGCCCCTTCTGTCACTGGGAAAGGACACCGCAAGATTGAACCCAAAGCAAAGCACGTCTCCCATTGCAAGAACTACCAATCTAGTTGGGCAAACCAAACGGATAATTCGAAGAGACTTGCAAAGATAACCAATCATACATAATAGAATTCAGAGAAGATTCAAATATTGCTCATAGATAATCTTGATCATAAACCCACAATTCATCGGTCTCAACAAACACACCGCAAAAAGAAGATTACATCGAATAGATCTCCACAAGAGAGGGGGAGAACATTGTATTGAGATCCAAAAAGAGAGAAGAAGCCATCTAGCTACTAACTATGGACCCGAAGGTCTAAGGTAAACTACTCACACTTCATCGGAGATGCTATGATTATGTAGAAGCCCTCCGTAGTGGATTCCCCTTCGGTGAACTCCTAACAGGCCCCAAGATGGGATCTCGTGGATACAGAAAGTTGCGGCGGTGGAATTAGGTTTTTGGCTCCGTATCTGATCTTTCGGGGGTACGTAGGTATATATAGGAGGAAGAAGTACGTCGGTGGAGCAACAGGGGGCCCACGAGGGTGGAGGGCGCACCTGGGGTGGGAGGCGCTCCCCCTACCTCGTGCCTTCCTTGTTGGTTGCTTGACGTAGGGTCCAAGTCTACTGGATCATGTTCGGTGAGAAAATCACGTTCCCAAAGGTTTCATTCCGTTTGGACTCCGTTTGATATTCCGTTTCTTCGAAACACTGAAATAGGCAAAAAAATAGCAATTCTGGGTTGTGCCTCCTGTTAATAGGTTAGTCCCAAAAGTATTATAAAAGTGGATAATAAAGCCCAATATGGTCCAAAACAGTAGATAATATAGCATGGAGCAACCAAAAATTATAGATACGTTGGAGACATATCACGTTACTCTGTTCTTATGAACTTAATACTCTAGATGCATGCTGGATAGCGGTTGATGTGTGGAGTAATAGTAGTAGATGCAGGCAGCAGTCGGTCTACTTGTCTCGGACGTGATGCCTATATACATTATCATACCTAGATATTCACATAACTGTTCTCAATTCTGTCAATTGCTCAACAGTAATTTGTTCACCCACCGTAATACTTATGCTCTTGAGAGAAGCCACTAGTGAAACCTATGGCCCCCGGGTCTATTTTCCATCATATTAATCTTCCAACACTTAGCTATTTATGTTGCCTTTTATTTTGCTGTCTATTTTACTTTCCATCTTTATCATAAAAATACCAAAAATATTATCTTATAATATCTATCAGATCTCACTCTCATAAGTGATCGTGTAGGGATTGACAACCCCTTATCGCGTTGGTTGTGAGGATTTAGTTGTTTGTGTAGGTGCGAGGGACTCGTGCGTGGCCTCCTACTGGATTGATACCTTGGTTCTCAAAGCTGAGGGAAATACTTAGGCTACTTTGCTGCATCACCCTTTCCTCTTCAAGGGAAAACCAATGCAGTGCTAAAGAGGTAGCAAGAAGGATTTCTGGCGCCGTTGCTGGGGAGGCTTACGCAAGGTCAAGTCAAGATTTGGACTCCCGACAATGAGCCATTTCTGGCGCCGTTGTCGGGGAGTCTATGCAAAAGTCAACATACCAAGCACCCATCACAAACCCTTATCTCCTGCATTACATTATTTGACATTTGCCTCTCGTTTTCCTCTCCCCCACTTCACCCTTGCCGTTTTATTCGCTCTCTCTCTTTTCCCTTTTGCCTTCCTCTTTCTTTTTGCTCCACGCACTCTCTACCGTTATGTCTGAAACTGGGGAAATTATTATCGATAAGGATAATAATAATATCATGAAAGATTCTGATGCTCCTACTAAAGAATCCCCTACCTTACATACAAAAAAATTCTGAATTGGTAGTGGTAACATTATTGGAAAAGGAGTTATCCAAGATTTCTTTACTTGTGCCGGTGCTTTGCCTTCTATGGGTAGTTCTATTCTTCATAGAACTAGTAGTCTTGCGGACGCTATCTCCATGCTTGTAGTTGAACTTGAAAGATAATTTATGCACATGCATCCCTGCATACAGAGGATTTTCCTAGAATTTTCTAACATTGAGCATTCTTCTGTTAAGCGTGCCGCTACTATCTTTTTGGCTCATGAGTTCAGATTTATTTTAAAAGAGGCCAAAGAAATATTTGCGCATTATAGGGTGGACGCTGGACGTCCTCCCATAGAAACTATCTTATTTGATCAATAGGAAATAATGTGTTTTCAATCTCTAGATTATGTTGCTTTTAATGAAAACTTTAGAAAAAAGGTTCCTGCCAATATTCTAGTTGATAGAATTTCTGAACTTAATGATGATTTTGCTATTCGAAATAATGAGCTAGGATATTCTCTCGAATATAAGTTCACCAAGTTCTGTCAAAAGAATGCCTATAATGATGAATTGGTTGTGCAATATGAAGGGCCGAAGGAGGAACCTATACCTCCTAAGGTTGATCTTGGGGATTTTTGTCCCATTAAATTTAGCCCTTTTGATTACTTTTGCCTGCCACAAAGAAAGCTTGCTGCCGAACATAGAGAATATGAAATGAGTTTTAATGATCTATCTTATTATTATGGCAGTACCTAGATCTATCCTTGCTTTTATGCCTAGCTAGGGGTGTTAAACGATAGCGCTTGTTGGGAGGCAACCCAATTTTATTTTTAGTTTTTTTGCTTTTTGCTTCTGTTTAGGAATAAATATTTGATCTAGCCTCTGGTTATATGTGTTTTTATGTTTTAATTAGTGTTTGTGCCAAGTTAAACCTATAGGATCTTCTTGGATGATAGTTATTTGATCTTGCTGTAAATTCTAGAAACTTTCTGTTCAAGAAAATAATTGTTAAAAATCACCAGAACGTGATAAAATATTGATTCTAATTTCTACTGATCAATAAACAAATTTTCTAGGTCGTCCTATTTTTTCTGAATGTTTGGAGTTCCATAAGTTTGGGTTAGTTACAGATTACTACGGACTGTTCTGTTTTTGACAGATTCTGTTTTTCGTGTGTTGTTTGCTTATTTTGATGAATCTATGGCTAGGAAAATAGTTTATAAACCATATAGAAGTTGGAATACAGTAGGTTTAACAGCAATGTAAAGAAAGATTGAGTTCATTACAGTACCTTGAAGTGGTCTTTTGTTTTCTTTCGCTAACGGAGCTTACGAGATTTTCTGCTGAGTTTTGTGTTGTGAAGTTTTCAAGTCTTGGGTGAAAGATTTGATGGATTACGGAACAAGGAGTGGCAAAATCCTAAGCTTGGGTATGCCCATGGAACCCCAAGATAATCTAAGTAAACCTAAAAGCCAAAGCTTGTGGATGCCCCAGAAGGCATCCCCTCTTTCGTCTACTTCCATCGGTAACTTTACTTGGAGCTATATTTTTATTCACCACATGATATGTGTTTTGCTTGGAGCGTCTTGTATTATTTGAGTCTTTATTTGTTCTTTTACAACAATTATCCTTGCTCACACCTTTTGAGAGAGTCACACTTGATTCGGAATTTATTAGAATACTCTATGTGATTCACTTATATTTTTTTTGAGCTATATAGTTTTTGGTCTAGTGCTTCACTTATATCTTTTAGAGCATGGTTGTGGATTTGTTTTATAGAAACTATTGATCTCTCATGCTTCACTTATATTATTTTGGGAGTCTTAAAATAGCATGGCAATTTGCTTTAAATAATATCATGAGAAATTTGATGCTTGATAATTGTTTTGAGATATAAAGGTAGTAATATCGTAGTTGTGCTAGTTGAGTAATTATGGAATTGAAAAATACATGTGTTGGAGTTTGTGATTCCCGTAGCATGCACGTTGGTGAACCGTTATGTAACGAAGTCGGAGCATGAAGTATTTGTTGGTTGTCTTCCTTTGTGTGGCGGTCGGGATCACGCTATGGTTAACTCCTACCAACCCTTCCCCTAGGAACATGCGTAGTAGTACTTTGCTTCGAGGGCTAATAAATTTTTGCAATAAGTATATGAGTTCTTTAGGACTAATGTGAGTCCATGGATTATACACACACTTACCTTTCCGCAATTTTCTAGCCTCTTCGGTACCGCGCATTGCCCTTTCTCACCTTGAGAGTTGGTGCAAACTTCGCCGGTGCATCCAAACCCCGTGATATGATATGCTCTATCACACATAAATCTCCTTATATCTTCCTCAAAAGAGCCACCATACCTACCTATCATGGCATTTCCATAGCCATTCCGAGATATATTGCCATGCAACTTTCCACCGTTTCATTTATCATGACACACTCCATTATTGTCATATTGCTTTGCATGATCATGTAGTTGACATTGTATTTGTGGCAAAGCCACCGTTCATAATTCTTTCATACATGTCGCTCTTGATTCATTGCATATCCCGTTACACCGCCCAAGGCATTCATATAGAGTCATACTTTGTTCTAAGTATTGAGTTGTAATTCATGAGTTGTAAGTAAATAAAAGTGTGATGATCATCATTATTAGAGCATTGTCCCAAGTGAGGAAAGGATGACGGAGACTATGATTCCCCCACAAGTCGGGATGAGACTCCAGACTAAAAAAACAGGCCAAAAAAAGAGAAAAGGCCCAAATAAAAAATAAAAAATAAAAAATAAATGAGAGAAAATGAGGGAAGGAATAATGTTACTATCCTTTTACCACGCTTGTGCTTCAAAGTAGCACCGTGATCTTCATAATAGAGAGTCTCTCATTTTGTCACTTTCATATACTAGTGGGAAATTTCATTATAGAACTTGGCTTCTATATTCTAATGATGCGCTTCCTCAAATGCCCGAGGTCTTCGTGAGCAAGCAAGTTGGATGCACACCCACTTAGTTTCTTTTTGAGATTTCATACACTTATAGCTCTAGTGCATCTGTTGCATGGCAATCCCTACTCCTCGCATTAACATCAATTGATGGGCATCTCCATAGCCCGTTGATTAGCCTCGTTGATGTGAGACTTTCTCCTTTTTTGTCTTCCCACATAACCCCTACCATTATACCTTATTCCACCATAGTGCTATATCCATGGCTTGCGCTCATGTATTGCGTAAGAGTTGAAAAGGCTGAAGCGCGTTAAAAGTATGAAACAAATGCTTGGCCAAAACCGGGGTCGTGCATGATATGAATATTTTGTGTGGGGAAGATGGAGCATAGCCAGACTAAATGATTTTGTAGGGATAACTTGCTTTGGCTATGTTATTTTGATAAGACATAATTGCTTAGTTAGTATGCTTGAAGTATTATTGTTTTTATGTCAACATTAAACTTTTATCTTGAATCATATCAAATCTAAACATTACTGCCACAATAAGAAGAATTATATTGAAATTATGCCAAGTAGCATTCCACATCAAAAATTCTGTTTTTATCATTTACCTACTCGAGGACGAGCAGGAATTAAGCTTGGGGATGCTTGATACGTCTCCAACGTATCTATAATTTTTGATTGTTACATGTTATATTATATTCTGTTTTGTACATTATTGGGCTTTATTATACACTTTTATATTATTTTTGGGACTAACCTATTAACCGGAGGCCCAGCCCAGAATTGCTGTTTTTTGCCTATTTCA
This sequence comes from Aegilops longissima, assembly GCA_021605205.1. Taxonomy (NCBI): domain Eukaryota; kingdom Viridiplantae; phylum Streptophyta; class Magnoliopsida; order Poales; family Poaceae; genus Aegilops; species Aegilops longissima. Next base: position 355,742,739 of record CM038679.1, read on the forward strand.
GAGTTTCGCTGAAAAAGAATATCAAACGGAGTCCAAACGGAATGAAACCTTCCGGAACGTGATTTTTGGAACGAACGTGATCCAGAGGACTTGGACCCTACGTCAAGACTTCAACCAGGAGGCCACGAGGTAGGGGGCACGCCTACCCCCCCCCCCCCCAGGCGCGCCCTCCACCCTCGTGGCCCCCCTGTTGCTCTATCGACGTACTCCTTCCTCCTATATATACCTACATACCCCCAAACTACTAGATACGGAGCCAAAAACCTAATTCAACCGCCGCAACCTTCTACCCGTGAGATCCCATCTTGGGGCCTGTTCCGGAGCTCCACCAGAGGGGGCATCGATCATGGAGGGCTTCTACATCAACACCATAGCCTCTCCGATGATGTGTGAGTAGTTTACCTCAGACCTTCGGGTCCATAGTTATTAGCTACATGGCTTCTTCTCTCTTTTTGGATCTCAATACAATGTTCTTCCCCTCTCTCATGGAGATCTATTCGATGTAATCTTCTTTTGCGGTGTGTTTGTTGAGACCGATGAATTGTGGGTTTATGATCAAGTTTATCTATGAACAATATTTGAATCTTCTGAATTCTTTTATGTATGATTGGTTATATTTGCAAGTCTCTTCGAAATATCAGTTTGGTTTGGCCTACTAGATTGATCTTTCTTGGAATGGGAGAAATGCTTAGCTTTGGGTTCAATCTTGCGGTGTCCTTTCCCAGTGACAGTAGGGGCAGCAAGGCACATATTGTATTGTTGCCATCGAGGATAACAAGATGGGGTTTATATCATATTGCATGAATTTATCCCTCTACATCATGTCATCGATGCGGCTATATCTCCCACGTGTCGAAGCACGACTTAGAGGCATAACCGCATTGAAAGCAATGTCGCAAGTGAGGTAATCTTCACACAACCCATGTAATACATAAGGGAAAAGAGATACATAGTTGGCTTACAATCGCCACTTCACACAATACATGAGTAAAACATTACATCATACAGATACAATCAAGGTCCGACTACGGAACCAAAATAAAAGAAGACTACCCCAAATGCTACACAGATCCCCGATCGTCCCAACTGGGCTCCACTCCTGATCAACTGAAACGAAACAACACAAAGAACAAGATCTTCATCGAGCTCCTCCTTGAGCTCGGGTCCATCACCTGCACGGTCTCATCGGCACCTGCAAACTGGTTTTGAAGTAACTGTGAGTCACGGGGACTCAGCAATCTCACACCCGCGAGATCAAGACTATTTAAGCTTAAAGGTAGGACAGGGTAGTGAGGTGGAGCTGCAGCAAGCGACTAGCATATATGGTGGCTAACATACGCAAAAGAGAGCGAGAAGAGGAGGCAAAGCACGGTCGAACAACTATGATCAAGAAGTGATCCTGAACTCCTACTTACGTCAGACATAACCCAGAAACCGTGTTCTCCTCTCGATCAACCCGAAAAGAGACACTCACGAGTTACGCTTTACGGTTGGTGTATTTTAATTAAGATCAACTTCGGGTTTTCTACAACCGGACATTAACAAATTCCCATCTGCCACATAACCGCGGGCACGGCTTTCGAAAGTTCAAAACCCTGCAGGGGTGTCCCAACTTAGCCCATGATAAGCTCTCGCGATCAACGAAGGAATAGACCTTCTCCCCGGGAAGACCGATCAGTCTCGGAATCCCGGCTACAAGACATTTCACAGCAATAAAACAAGTCCAGCAAGACCTCCCGGCGTGCCGACACCCTGATAGTAGCCGCGCGTATCTCGTCTCAGGCCACGACCGGATGAACACTACGTACGGCAACCGACGATACCCCAAGTTGCCTCGGGGCGGCACCGCAAGTGGCTCTAGTTTGGACCAACACTTAGACAAGCATTGGCCCGGGGGGTTAAATAAAGATGACCCTTGAGAGCGCGACTCCCAAGGGAAAAAGGCTAGGAGAGGCAAATGTAAAACCAATGTTGGGCCTTGCTGGAAAAGTCTTATTCAAAGCGAACTGTCAAGGGGGTCCCATAAATCACCCGACCGCGTTAGGGACGCAAAATCCGGGAACATAACACCGATATGACGGAAACTAGGGCGGCAAGAGTGGAACAAAACACCAGGCATAAGGCCGAGCCTTCCACCCTTTACCAAGTATATAGATGCATTAATTAAATAAGATATATATTGTGATATCCCAACAAGTAAACATGTTCCAACAAGGAACAACATCTCCATGTTCCAACAAGGAACAAACTTCATCTTCACCTGCAACTAACAACGCTATAAGAGAGGGGCTGAGCAAAGCGGTAACATAGCCAAACAACGGTTTGCTAGGAAATGATGGTTAGAGGTTTGACATGGCAATGTGGGTGGCATGATATAGCAAGTGGTAGGCATCGTAGCATAGGCATAGCAAAAGAGCGAGCATCTAGCAAGCAAAGATAGAAGTGATTTCGAGGGTATGGTCATCTTGCCTGAAATCCCGCAAGGAAGAAGAACGAATCCATGAAGAAGACAAACGGACGAAGTCGAATGAATCCTCACAACTCCGGAACGGAACCGAAGCTAACAAGAGAAGCAAACCGGAAACAAACAAACAACATAGTAAACAACCATCACATAAACATGGCATGATGCGCAAACAAGTATGATGCATGTCCGGTTTAAATGAGGCATGGCATGGCATTATGCACAAACAATACTACAAATTAAGTGGAGCTCAATATGCAACGAGTTGCATATTGACGGAACACCACAACACTTATTTAGTTTGATCTCGGTTAGGTACACAACAATATTAAATGTTGTTAAACATGGCAAGAGGTGGAGCATAATTAAACTAGCTATTTAGGCAAGTTTAAATGAGGCCGGAAATAAGAAACAACGATTCCGGAAAATCCCCATATGCATATTTCGAATTTGGAACAGATCTGACCTAAAGCATATTTTAGAGTTGTTAAACATGCAAAGTAATGCTACCATGTTAAACTAGGCATTTTTCTACCCCATTTACATATATAATTTATTTAAAATGGAGCTACGGTTATTTAGTTATGAAATAAATCATTTTAGCATGGCATTTAAGCAAATTAAAGCAAACAACAATTATAAACATTTAAATGTTGTTATCATGATGCGGATGACCTGTGCAAGTTTTATGCAATATTATGAAAACGTTATCATGAGCATGATATGAAGCATTATGTCACCGTGGTGGAAGAAAGGGTGCCACGACAGCGAATCCGAAAATGATGCCACGGCAACATATCGGTTCCGATAACTCGATTGAGATATCGGTACAAAGGAAAGCGTGTGAGCGAGTCATGCAAGATGGTGGGGTGATCCGGATACGGGTTCCCACGGAGCGGTGGCATGGCAAAGAGGGCATCGCAAGGATGATTCGAACACGGCGGTCGTCACGGGTTATACCTTGAACGTTCAAGCGGGACGGTCGAGTTCGAGAGGGAAGTAGTCGTTCACGGGTCGTCGAGGAAGTAGAGGAAGTAGTCGTTCTCGCGATGATCGCCGAGGAAGTAGTGGTACACGGCGACGGTAGAGGAAGTAGTGTTTCACGTTCGTTATCGAAGAGGTACTTGACGGTCCGAAACCCTTCGGGTTGTCGTGGTACTTGCGATCTCGGCTATAGTAGTCATTACGGCGTAGGGGAAATGAACATTCTCGTTCGATGGTAGTGGTACATCTCGTCATCGGAAGTAGTTGTTCAAGTCCCGTGGATGTTCGGGGTCCACGGGGTCTTCGAGGGTCGATAGTAGTGGTACACGTCATCGGGGTACTTGTCGTTTCCGGTTCGGTGGTCGTCGGGTCGTAGTGGTACTTGGCGTTTCCGGCGACGACGGTAGAGGTACTTGGCGTATCGTCGGGGCACTTGTCGCATCATCGTGTAGTCGAACTTGACGGAACCGAAGGGGTACTTGGCGTTTGTCGGGGTACTTGTCGGTCTCGGGGCGGTCTTGGTGTAGATGTACATGGCAAACGTAGTGGTACTTGCTCCGGCCGTCCTGGAACTTTTTTAAAAAAAATCCACGGAGGCAGTCTTGGCGTTTCTGGTCTTGCAGTGCAATCGAACTTGGCGTCAACAAGGCCATGGGGGTAAATGGCGCAGGGCGTGCAGGAGGAGATGGTGAAACAGAGGCCATGGTCGGTCACCGATGCAAAGGGGCAACGGGCAGCGGAACTTGGGCGCCGACAGCAGCAAACTTAGCGAAGGAGGCGGCAAAGGCGTGGTCGCGGGCTCATGACGGAGGGCGGAGGAGCTCATGATCTGTCAAGTAGAGGCGACCGTGGGGCAGAGGTTCCACGCCATGGCGTCGGGCATGGGAGGCGGACGGCGGCTCGGCTTGGCGAGGAGGGGGCGAGGCAGAGGAGGAGGTTGAGGCGGCGGCGCTCCTCCTTGAGCTCGTCGGCGACGAGGAGAACACCGGGGTCCGGCCTGGTAGGGGACTCACGCGGGTGGCGGAGTTGGGGTCCTCGGCTGCGGGGTGCGAGGGAGCAGGCAGCGGCCTGCTTCTGAGTGGGCGCTGCTTGCGGCCGACGGCACGCAAGGAAGAAGGAGGGGTCGAGGCGAGTTGGGGACGAGGCCGGACGAGCGAGGGATCGAGGAGAGGTGGCTGGGCGCAGGGGAAGAGATGGGGAGCGAGGAGATCGGCGGGGGTTGGGCTCCTGGCGTCTGATCGGGAGGAGCGAGGGAGATGGGATCGGGCGAGCGTGCGGCGCTAGGAGGACGAGGGAGAGAGCGAGGGGATCGGGAGGAAGGAGGCGATGGGGAGGACGAAGGGATCGGGCAGGGAGCGGCGCTGGAGGGAGAGATGGGGGTCGGGGGATCGCTGCGGGCTAGGGTTAGGAAGGGGGCGCGGCTTGGGCCTTGGGCCGGGAGACTAGGCCGGCCTGGAGGGAGGCGCGGCTGGGCCTAGGCCTTAGAGGCCGGCGCGGGGGGAATGGCCAGGAGGCCGGCTGGGCTGGCTCCTCTCTCCACTAATATATATACTTTAGCAGAAAACAGATAAAGAGAAGAAAAGAAAGAGAGGGTTGGGGAAAGGATTTGGACACACGGATAATTTTCCCGGGCTCACAAAAATATGAGGAATTTAACAAAAATGACCCGAGGATTTTTGGTGGAACTCCGGAAAATGATAGAATAATAATGGCGAGGTTTTTGAGAACAACTCGGAGCAGAAAAGGCATGGGATTTAATATGCAAGTGGGTTATAATCAATTCCAAATAAATGGAATAATTATTATAGCTCCCTAATATTGGGAGGATATGTTATAAAGAGAAAACACCATGTGAATCCCTCGGTTTAAATGGATCGAAAAATCCATACAATTTATTTAGAAGAGTTTTAAAAAAATTAATGATATGATGGCATGATGACATGATGCAATGCAAGAGATGACATGAGCAATGCAAAAACAAAACAAGCCACACGACAAAACTCGGAAACCCTGGAAGGCAACTGAAACTCCGGTCTGGGGCGTCACAACACTCCACCACTACGAGAGGATCTCGTCCCGAGATCTAGGATGGCACCGGAGAAAAGCGGAAGAGGAAGAGGTAAAACAAAGTTGCTTCTCCGACAAACGAGTGAAACCAAAGAACCTCGAGAGGTTTAGCAAAATGAAAGAAAGAGAACAACGAAGAGGAAGAAAGTTGAAAACACTCTGTTAGAAAAGAGGAACAAGGGATACGACAAAACCAAGAGGTTTAGTGATAACATAGATACTGAAACCACTCCGGTTAAAACTAGATCGAGAAGGAATAAGATTGATAAAATTTGGACAGCACTCCGACTGAACATGGAAGGAATATAACATGAACTTGAGAAGATGGGATGATACTTGATGAAATCAACAACATACTGCCTCCGGAACTATTGAAAGAATGGCACAAAGGGTTAGAAAGATTTCAGACAGCTCTCCGGTTGAGGAAGGAGGCAAAACTTGATAAGATGATAGAACTCGAATGAAAACATGACACTCCGGTTAAATGGATAAGCAAGAAAAGAACATGATCTTGACAAAAGAAAGATGATGGGTCGAAGAGTGCAACATCACAATGCCTCCGGAAGAAAAATTGAAGGTAGGTCATTGGAATAAAGGAATGGAGAAGAAAATGACAACTTCTGCCACAAATGAACTTGGAAAAGCACCCTTCCAAGATGGTTACAACGGGGTTGTTGGAAAACCAACAACGAAAAAAATAAGCTTGTAGTGGGCTTATGGAAACATCTCCACATTATGAGGTGAGCTTCTGCCACCAACGGAAACAAACGATTGGATTGATATCAACAAGGAGACTAGAAACTTATTTCACCGAGAGGCCAAATGAAGAACTTGGGTCATTAATAAGCACCATAAATAGCAACAATCCTTAGGGAAAGCTTTAGGTGAAATATAGCCCAAGATAACTCCAATGAAGAGATTGATGGATTTAAAATACCTCATTCTTGACAACATGTGAATCATGAAACACGAACTCAAATTGTCGAGAATGACATAACACCATCTCAAGAGATAAGGTAGAAAGAATTGCACTTCGAAATGCAAGAAGAAGAAAGCTTGAGCTCCTCAAAACAAAACATGTGTTGAGCACCATGTTCAATCTTTGAGTATAGCTTGGCGGATCAAAACCCCGAGAGAAATCTTGACGAACAATTGAAGAATGAAAAGAATCCTTGACGAACCACCATGTAGAGCCTCCATGATGAACTCCGGTAAAGAAAAGATGATAAAAGGAAGAGAAGTTGACAACACAAGGTGAAGTCTTGCAGTGATAAGATGAAGCTTTGAAATGATATAACCAAGAAAACTTGGAACTCCGGAAAGAAAGATGAACAAATGAAATCAAGAATTTATTCATCATGAACAAACTCCGGAAAGGAGAGATGAACAACTTAGAACTGAGAAATTGATACCATTACGAGCTCCGGAAGAATGAATCAATCACTTGGATGAAACAAGAACAAGAATTATGTTATGCGTATCCTTCACCAATTAAATTGATGACAAGCAATGGATTTGGCATACTACTTATTCCCGTAGAAAAGATTAAGATAGATATGGCGCAAACTTGGGAAGGTCTTCAACAATTCACCGGTGGAATAGAAAAGAACGAATGAGTCTATATGATAACGAAGGAAGAGAACTCTTGAACAAACCACCATAATAATTGAGAATGAACGTAGCAAAGGCACAAATCACCGGGAAGAATTGTAAAACGAATAAAGATGCTTGACAAAATTTAGACACATTAGAACGAAGAGATCATGAACCTGATTAGAGGATATTTCGACGATGCACCGGTGAGATTTGGAAACCCAGAGTTGAACGCTTGAATGAATAATTCTGAGATGATGGGCTCCGAAGAATCAAACTGAAAAGACTCCTGAATGCTCCGTGTGGGTAAAGAATTCTCACAATCAAAACAATTATGAGAATGGCACGAAGCTAGAACCATGAATCTTGAAGAGAAAGAAGCGAGATTTAAGAGAAACTCTTCTTCGGTCTTCACATCGAAGAATGACGATGAGAAACACCACCATGAATTATTGAAGCACTCCGGAATGAAAATTAGAAAGGTTGAACCAACAATGAAAATAATTTGAAAGATCTTGGAGAAAACCAAGACTGATGATAATTCATTCTTACGTCAAACTTTGCAATGAATTTGGGAATAGCTCCTGAAAATTAGAAGAGTCAGGTAAGATCCTGGGAAAAGACCTGTGGGTTAGGGCCCACTCAAAAGAACCACTGTTGAACGATTGTTTGAAACAGATATTGCACCGGTAGAATTAAATGGCTTGAATGAGATAGCATCCTCAAAAGAACTTGAGTGAATTGAGAATGGAAACTAGAATCTTCTGAGATATCTTCAACGCTCCGGAACAATTGAATAGCGAGAAGTGGATGATTAAGAGATGCACCGACATGAGAAAGCATTTGAAATGATGAAAAGAATACGATCAACACTGAAAACTTAACTTAATCCACCGGAGAAGAAAATTAGAATGGAACAATGATAAGGTTAAAGCTTCCTTAGCGTCTTCATGAGAAATCACCGGATAGAACATTAAAGGAAAAGAATGAGGAAACTTCACTCAATAAAAATGGATACTTGATTAAGAAATCTGAGTCCTTGAAGAAAAAGGGTGGGAGGGCGGGAAAAACAAAGCAACTTGGGTCGGATGGAACGAACACCGTAGAGAAAAGCTTAGAATTGATCTTGCGAATGTTGGAATGATCGGATCCACTTGAAGAGAAGCACGCCGGTTGGAAAAGAATTAACATGACAAGCTCAGTGATCAAGAAGGATTAGTATTCACATAGCAATATGAGAACACCAATTAGGAAAGGTATGGAATCAACACTTGACATTGCAGCAACTCGAATACCACAAAACGGAACAAAACAAAGGATTGGCTTCATAAATGAGCCGGAACAAACACATGATAGAGATTTCGCCCAAAGTGTTCGTGGTGGGGCCCACACGGACACGACGTATAGCGGACGTCACAAATGACAAACAAGACGTCCCCGAATCAGCATAGCCAAGGATTCTTTAAGACGTCTCGCGACCACTGTAAATCGACCGTGAATGGGCGGACCACTAGACGTTGAACCCCAATCTCAAATCATACATCATCGGAAAGATATCCCGTAAGCTACTAGAATTCCCACCTATAAACTCCGAAACTTTCTGGTTATGCAATCTGGTGTTGGGGATCAGGGACACAAAATATCTCACCCAAACTAACAATACCTAGATCCAATTGTATCCATCCGTCAACACATAACCAAGAAATCCTCGAAATCGTGTACCTCGACCTTGAAAAACATCCGTTATACAAGTCATGGCAATACTCCCTTTTCGCCACGAAGATTGGGCTATCGGGGTTATCTCACCAACAACTGCACAAAAGAGATTTCGATGTCGGTAAAACTCAGGTATTCCAGAACTGCAGCGATAAAATTGTGACGACAACACCTCGGAGCTCAACTCCCGGGACACCGCCACAACCCCTAAATGACAGGAGGCACCAAGAACAATGTTCTCGTCACAAAACCATCGAACGATTCCAAGATACCCACGTGATCCTAAAAAATTTTTAGTGAAATTTGAGGAGAGAAAAGTCAAAACTCTCGTCGGGATACCTCACCAGGCGCAGAAGGACTGGGGAGTAAAAGAATCCTACTCTCGATATATATAATCCTAAGACTCAAAACATTTTCCATTCTAGACTCAACAACGTCGACAAACAATCAAGTAGGGGCTCCTAAGTCGGGAAGGCTCGATTACCAACTTGTCACGCCCTCGATGCGGCTATATCTCCCACGTGTCGAAGCACGACTTAGAGGCATAACCGCATTGAAAGCAATGTCGCAAGTGAGGTAATCTTCACACAACCCATGTAATACATAAGGAAAAGAGATACATAGTTGGCTTACAATCGCCACTTCACACAATACATGAGTAAAACATTACATCATACAGATACAATCAAGGTCCGACTACGGAACCAAAATAAAAGAAGACTACCCCAAATGCTACAGATCCCGATCGTCCCAACTGGCTCCACTCTTGATCAACTGAAGCGAAACAACACAAAGAACAAGATCTTCATCGAGCTCCTCCTTGAGCTCGGGTCCATCACCTGCACGGTCTCATCGGCACCTGCAAACTGGTTTTGAAGTAGCTGTGAGTCACGGGACTCAGCAATCTCACACCGCGAGATCAAGACTATTTAAGCTTAAAGGTAGGACAGGGTAGTGAGGTGGAGCTGCAGCAAGCGACTAGCATATATGGTGGCTAACATACGCAAAAGAGAGCGAGAAGAGGAGGCAAAGCACGGTCGAACAACTATGATCAAGAAGTGATCCTGAACTCCTACTTACGTCCGACATAACCCGAAACCGTGTTCTCCTCTCGATCAACCCGAAAAGAGACACTCACGGTTACGCTTTACGGTTGGTGTATTTTAATTAAGATCAACTTCGGGTTTTCTACAATCGGACATTAACAAATTCCCATCTGCCACATAACCGCGGGCACGGCTTTCGAAAGTTCAAACCCTGCAGGGGTGTCCCAACTTAGCCCATGATAAGCTCTCGCGATCAACGAAGGAATAGACCTTCTCCCCGGGAAGACCGATCAGTCTCGGAATCCCGGCTACAAGACATTTCACAGCAATAAAACAAGTCCAGCAAGACCTCCCGGCGTGCCGACACCCTGATAGTAGCCGCGCGTATCTCGTCTCAGGCCACGACCGGATGAACACTACGTACGGCAACCGACGATACCCCAAGTTGCCTCGGGGCGGCACCGCAAGTGGCTCTAGTTTGGACCAACACTTAGACAAGCATTGGCCCGGGGTTAAATAAAGATGACCCTTGAGGCGCGACTCCCAAGGGAAAAAGGCTAGGAGAGGCAAATGTAAAACCAATGTTGGGCCTTCTTTGGAAAAGTCTTATTCAAAGCGAACTGTCAAGGGGTCCCATAAATCACCCGACCGCGTTAGGGACGCAAAATCCGGGAACATAACACCGATATGACGGAAACTAGGGCGGCAAGAGTGGAACAAAACACCGGGCATAAGGCCGAGCCTTCCACCCTTTACCAAGTATATAGATGCATTAATTAAATAAGATATATATTGTGATATCCCAACAAGTAAACATGTTCCAACAAGGAACAACATCTCCATGTTCCAACAAGGAACAAACTTCATCTTCACCTGCAACTAACAACGCTATAAGAGAGGGGCTGAGCAAAGCGGTAACATAGCCAAACAACGGTTTGCTAGGAAATGATGGTTAGAGGTTTGACATGGCAATGTGGGTGGCATGATATAGCAAGTGGTAGGCATCGTAGCATAGGCATAGCAAAAGAGCGAGCATCTAGCAAGCAAAGATAGAAGTGATTTCGAGGGTATGGTCATCTTGCCTGAAATCCCGCAAGGAAGAAGAACGAATCCATGAAGAAGACAAACGGACGAAGTCGAATGAATCCTCACAACTCCGGAACGGAACCGAAGCTAACAAGAGAAGCAAACCGAAACAAACAAACAACATAGTAAACAACCATCACATAAACATGGCATGATGCAAACAAGTATGATGCATGTCCGGTTTAAATGAGGCATGGCATGGCATTATGCACAAACAATACTACAAATTAAGTGGAGCTCAATATGCAACGAGTTGCATATTGATGAACACCACAACACTTATTTAGTTTGATCTCGGTTAGGTACACAACAATATTAAATGTTGTTAAACATGGCAAGAGGTGGAGCATAATTAAACTAGCTATTTAGGCAAGTTTAAATGAGGCCGGAAATAAGAAACAACGATTCCGGAAAATCCCCATATGCATATTTCGAATTTGGAACAGATCTGACCTAAAGCATATTTTAGAGTTGTTAAACATGCAAAGTAATGCTACCATGTTAAACTAGGCATTTTTCTACCCCATTTACATATATAATTTATTTAAAATGGAGCTACGGTTATTTAGTTATGAAATAAATCATTTTAGCATGGCATTTAAGCAAATTAAAGCAAACAACAATTATAAACATTTAAATGTTGTTATCATGATGCGGATGACCTGTGCAAGTTTTATGCAATATTATGAAAACGTTATCATGAGCATGATATGAAGCATTATGTCACCGTGGTGGAAGAAAGGGGTGCCACGGCAACGAATCCGAAAATGATGCCACGGCAACATATCGGTTCCGATAACTCGATTGAGATATCGGTACAAAGGAAAGCGTGTGAGCGAGTCATGCAAGATGGTGGGTGATCCGGATACGGGTTCCCACGGAACGGTGGCATGGCAAAAGAGGGCATCGCAGGATGATTCAACACGGCGGTCGCCACGGGTTATACCTTGAACGTTCAAGCGGGACGGTCGAAGTTTCAGAGAGGAAGTAGTCGTTCACGGGTCGTCGAGGGAAGTAGAGGAAGTAGTCGTTCTCGCGATGATCGCCGAGGGAAGTAGTGGTACACGGCGACGGTAGAGGAAGTAGTGTTTCACGTTCGTTATCGAAGAGGTACTTGACGGGTCCGAAACCCTTCGGGGTTGTCGTGGTACTTGCGATCTCGGCTATAGTAGTCGTACACGACGTAGGGGAAGTAGACATTCTCGTTCGATGGTAGTGGTACATCTCGTCATCGGAAGTAGTTGTTCAAGTCCCGTGGATGTTCGGGGTCCACGGGGTCTTCGAGGGTCGATAGTAGTGGTACACGTCATCGGGGTACTTGTCGTTTCCGGTTCGGTGGTCGCTGGTCGTAGTGGTACTTGGCGTTTCCGGCGGACGACGGTAGAGGTACTTGGCGATCGTCGGGGCACTTGTCGCATCATCGTGTAGTCGAACTTGACGGAACCGAAGGGTACTGGCGCTTGTCGGGTACTTGTCGGTCTCGGGCGGTCTTGGTGTAGATGTACATGGCAAACGTAGTGGTACTTGCTCGGCCGCCTGGAACTTTTTAAAAAATCCACGGAGGCAGTCTTGGCGTTTGGTCTTGCGGTGCAATCGAACTTGGCGTCAACAAGGCCATGGGGGTAAATGGCGCAGGCGTGCAGGAGAGATGGTGAAACAGAGGCCATGGTCGGTCACCGATGCAAAGCAACGGCAGCGGAACTTGGGCGCCAGCAGCAGCAAACTTGGCGAAGGAGGCGGCAAAGGCGTGGTCGCGGGCTCATGACGGAGGGCGGAGGAGCTCATGGTCTGTCAAGTAGAGGCGACCGTGAGGGGCAGAGGTTCCACGGCCATGGCGTCGGGCATGGGAGGCGGACGGCGGCTCGGCCGGGCGAGGAGGGGCGAGGAGGAGGAGGAGGGTTGAGGCGGCGCTCCTCCTTGAGCTCGTCGGCGACGAGGAGAACACCGGGGTCCGGCCTGGTAGGGGACTCACGCGGGTGGCGGAGTTGGGGTCCTCGGCTGCGGGTGCGAGGAGGCAGGCAGCGGCCTGCTGTTGGTGGCGCTGCTTCTGCCGACGGCGACGCAAGGAAGAAGGAGGGGTCGAGGCGAGTTGGGGACGAGGCGGACGAGCGAGGGATCGAGGAGAGGTGGGTGGCGCAGGGGGAAGAGATGGGGAACGAGGAGATCGGCGGGGGTTCGGGCTCCTGGCGTCTGATCGGGAGGAGCGAGGAGATGGGATCGAGGCGGCGTCTGGCGCTAGGAGGACGAGGAGAGAGCGAGGGATCGGGAGGAAGGAGGCGATGGGGAGGACGAAGGATCGGGCAGGAGGGGCTGGAGGGAGAGATGGGGTCGGGGATCGCTGCGGGCTAGGGTTAGGAAGGGGCGCGGCTTGGGCCTTGGGCGGGAGACTAGGCCGGCCTGGAGGGAGGCATGGCTGGGCCTAGGCCTTAGAGGCGCGGCTGGGGAATGGCCAGGAGGCCGGTGGGCTGGCTCCTCTCTCCACTAATATATATACTTTAGCGTAAAACAGATAAAGAGAAGAAAAGAAAGAGAGGGTTGGGGAAAGGATTTGGACACACGGATAATTTTCCCGGGCTCACAAAAATATGAGGAATTTAACAAAAATGACCCGAGGATTTTTGGTGGAACTCCGGAAAATGATAGAATAATAATGGCGAGGTTTTTGAGAACAACTCGGAGCAGAAAAGGCATGGGATTTAATATGCAAGTGGGTTATAATCAATTCCAAATAAATGGAATAATTATTATAGCTCCCTAATATTGGGAGGATATGTTATAAAGAGAAAACACCATGTGAATCCCTCGGTTTAAATGGATCGAAAAATCCATACAATTTATTTAGAAGAGTTTTAAAAAAATTAATGATATGATGGCATGATGACATGATGCAATGCAAGAGATGACATGAGCAATGCAAAAACAAAACAAGCCACACGACAAAACTCGGAAACCCTGGAAGGCAACTGAAACTCCGGTCTGGGGCGTCACACGTGGCCTCCTACCGGATTGATACCTTGGTTCTCAAAACTGAAGGGAAATACTTACGCTACTTTGCTGCATCAGCCTTTCCTCTTGAAGGGAAAACCAACGCAGTGCTCAAGAGGTAACACCCATTGTCAGTTAGTGCCACAGACAGGTGGGGTCGGGTCAACGGACACGTCAGCACGGTCAAAACTGACGCGTGGGGCCACTGTTGTTAATTAAAACTAAACTGGAAATAAACTATGGTTAGTTAGGCAGTGGGCCCAGCTGTCAGTGTCACTAGTGTTAATTAGCGGGGCTCTTAGCAGCTAATGATGTTCCCACGTCAGCACGCCGGAGTTGAACGCTGGCAAGCACACAAACGCGGCGGCGTCCCTCGGGAACGCACTACAGGCGGCAGGTTCAAGCGCTGGGGGCACCAGGGCATAGCCCTTGCTCCGCCGCATCAAGGAGCAGTGGTGTTGGACGCGAGGGTCGCCGGAATCGACGCCGGCAACGAGGTTTGGGGCTGCCGTGGTTCGGTTGGTGGCGGTTTCATTGCTACGACATGGAGATCGACTAGCTAACGGCATACGCATGACGTACGCGTGCTCACGAATCCGTTGTACATGGTCGTGTGACCAAAAGGTCGCTAGAATAGCGTCGGCGACGAGCTCGAGCGGAGGCGAGCTTCGGCCATGGTTAGCAGCTCGGGGGATGAGGCTAGCGGGTGCAAACGAGAGAGGGAGAAGAGGGGTCCGGAGTAGAATCTTACAGCAGGGTCGAGGAGCAGGTCAGCAGCTCGGGGGAGGTGTCGAAGTGAGCGGAGCGACGAGAGCGATTTCGGCGACCGAGTGGTTGAAGACGACACAGAGACGACGTTGCAGCGCATAGCGACTCGCGCAGCTCAGTGAATATGACAAGGAAGATGTCACGGAGCTCTTGAACATGTCGAGGGGGCGAGGGGAAGGCGGTGGCTGCGGCTATGGCGAACGGCAGCGACGGGCTCCACTCGGGAAGAGAGCAGAGAGGGGAGCGGAGAGAGCTACGAGGAGGGGGAAGGTGCAGAGGGTCAAGGGGAGTGCGTGGCGCCGCGGGTGCTTCCAACGGCGAGCGGGCAAGCAGGAGGTGGCCGCACGGCGATGCGCGCGCGTCGGGCATGCGCCCGTCCTCCTGGCAAGGAGGAAGACGACAGGAGGAGGTGGCCAGGCGGGCTGGGGCGCCATCTGGGATGCACGGGACCTGGGCCAGCCAGGTAAGGCCAGGTAACTCTCTCTCTCTCTCTCTTTTATTTGTTTCTGTTTTCTATTTTTCTGTAACTTCAGGGTTTTTATCAAAATACTAAAACTAACTCAAAAATCATGAAACTTCTCATGCCCACTGTATGAATATATCCAACAGGAAACATTTTGGTTTATGATTATTTGGACATTTAAAATATTTTATAGCATTTAAATATCCAAATGCAAATAACATATGATTTAAACTAGTGACCTTATGCTGTCCTAGAAAATTGTGCACCATTTTTATCAGAGGTTCTAGACCAAGGCAAAGATGATGAACATTTTAGAAGGGCATTTCAGGTTCATTGAAAAGAATTTTAGTAAACCCTAGTTGGTTTAAGTGGTGCTGGGGGTTTCTGTCATCCCCATTTCAACTTTCTGGGAGAATTAAACATGATGCAACACAAGATGCTTGCACTAGGCAAACCAGAACTAGGGATGTGACAACTCACCCTCACTAAACAAGAATCTCGTCCCGAGATTCAAGCGCTGGGTAAAAAGGAAGAGGGGACTTGAACTATCACAATCTTCATGATCCAACTATCCTCATCGAAGATATTGATTAATTGCATCATCTTGAACTTGACATCCTTGCTTTCAAGATCTTCACCCAACACGAGGACAGGAGAAGGAGATAATTCTACAGGGATGGACCGCCTTAATGATCACAAGATCAACTCACGGAGCGAGATGTAGAAACATCTCTTGAGCTGAGGAACAAGAGTACATATGAGGAGCGATGGATAGAAGCAGGTGGCGAAGGTTCCGATTAGTAGGCAACAATTCCATGCTTAGAAGATGGTACATGTTTTCAATGTAGCAAGGGAATAATTGCCATGATAACATAACGAGTCACCTATACCAAAGTTGTCAGGACCCTGATCAGTCACCTATACCATGAAAAGATGTAGCCGGTGGGTCCCTGCAGTCAGGGGGCGAATCGTTTTTTTTGCCCGGATGCACTTCCTTGTGTGCGAAGATGTAGCTGGTGGGTCCCAGCAGTCAGGGGGAAACATTTTTTTCGTGAAATACGGTGGCCCGTCCGGTGGGTCCCTGCTGTCAGGTGGAGGAATAATTATTTTGCGCGTAATGAGGAGGCACTTCCTTGCTGCGGCCGTGGACCCAGCTATCAGCCTCTCCACGTACAGTCCACGTTCGATGGAAGCCGTTCCTTGACCACGTTGACCACGCCGCGCCGAGAGCACCAGGGCGGTGGACGACGGCGAGGCCTACGAAGGGGACGACGCGGAGCTGGAGAAGACGCGACAGCGGATGCCCACATGTAGAGGAGTAAGAGGGTTCACTGGTTCGCTGCGGTGTGAGGCTGCCGTCGCCGCAGAATAACAGGGGGTGTGGGTGAGTAGAGGGATGGCCTAGCTAGCATTGGGAGTAGTAGGGGCGGTGAGGCCTCCGCTGCATCGCAGCCGGCCACGGGAGGCAGGAGCACGAGGCACGTCGGCGCTGGTTTGGGCGGCTGGAGCAAGAAGACCAGAGGTTGAAGAAGCACTACAGCCGTTGGATGGACATCGTATGGTCACGAGCTAGAATCGTGCATATTGACTAAGTTGACAAAGCCCTCCGTCTCCATCAACTTAGTAGGCACACAAGTCATCATGCCACTATACTGGGTCCCAACTAGCAGGGGGCATTCATTTTTTGTGCGTAATAAGGAGGCACTTCCTTGTGTGCGAAGATATAGCTGGTGGGTCCGAGCTGTCAGCGGCGGTAATGTTTTTTCGTGAAATACAGAGGCCCTTTAGGTGGGTCCTAGATGTCAGGTGGAGGAATCATTATTTTGCGCGTAATAAGGAGGCATTTACTTGCGTGCGGCCGTGGACCTAGCTGTCAGCCTCTCCACGTACAATCCACTTCAGATGCATGTCGGTCGTTGACCACGTTGACCAGGCCATGCCGAGAGCACCAGGGAGGTGGACGACGGTGAGGCCAAGGATGGGAACAACATGGAGCCAGGGAAGACTCGGTAGTTGTTTCCCATGCGGAGGGGAGTACAATTGTACGAGGGTTTACTGGTTCGTCTGCCGTCGCCGGAGAATAACAGCAACTGTGGGTGACTAGAGGGATGGCTAGGCCAGCGATGGGAGTATGGTGGGGCGGTGAGGCTGCTGGCGGCAAAGACAGCCGGCCATGGGAGGAGGGAGCAGGCAGTCTCGCTGGCGCTTGTTTGAGCGGCTGGAGCAGGAAGAGCAGAGATTGAAGAAGCACGACGGCCGTTGTGTCAGGACCCCGATCCTAAGCCACATCGATCTAGCATGTAACGCATCATATCACTTTGCGGCCTCACGCATAGTATTCCCATGGGTGCCACCTTACATGGCCCAGGACCGTTTGCGCCTTTTGGCTCACGTATATGATAGTGTCGCTAGCATCCATATGACAGAGAACCCGGGCCGACATGACTAGTCGTGAACCCAAAGTGGCACTAACTTACAGGGACAGGCATACATGACCCAGCAACGAACATGTCGGTCATCAGCGAGTGAATTCGGGCTGTAGCAACTGGGCTAGCAGGACTACGGGAATCTCGGGCTGTAGCAGGCTAACAGGACTCCTAAAGACGCCGCGTGACATTTCCCCGAAGGGACAGACACAAGATCGAAGAAGGACACATGCCGGCAAGTCTAAGTGTTCCGGAGCAGTAGCAACTGGACTAACAGGACTACGGTAAACCGGGCTGTAGCAGACTACCATGTCTCAGTAAAAGCACTAGACTACATTTCCCCATAAGAGAGGCTACGAAGGATAGACAACTAGGTTGTCGGATCCCACACATACCAAGCATTTCAATCATACACACAATATGCTCGATATGTGTAAATACAACATGGCATCACAACAAAACTCTACGACTCAAAGTATTTATTCATTAGGCTCCGGGGAGCCAGATATTACAAACATGGGTCTGATGACCTAGCATTCAAGTCATACAAGCAACAAGCACAAGCGGAAGCTTAACTTGTCTGAGTACGGACAACTACAAATGAAAAGGCTGAGAAGCCGGACTATCTACAAGACCCTGCCGAGGGCACAAGATCGTAGCTGAGGTAACAAGCTAAACGTCGAAGTCCACGCGGAACTAGTAGCGAGACTTCAACTACTAGTGAGACTGAAGTCTCTCAGCAAAAACATAAATTAAGAAAACGTGAGTACAAATGTACCCGGCAAGACTTACATCAGAACTAACTACATATGCATCAGTATCAACAAAGGGGGAGGTGGAGTTTAACTGCAGCAAGCCAACTTTGACTCAGTGGCTATCCTATACTGCGACTGCGAGTAAATCTTTGAGGTGGGCACACGAGTCCACATATTCACCACATCAATACACCACTATGGATCTGCTCCCGTCTCCCTACGAGAACACCATCCATATTACTCATGCTTATTTGGAGCATTTTAGAGTATCCATTTTCACTTTTCTATGAACTGTATAGGCAACCCAGAAGTCCTTTACCGCGGACACGGCTATTCGAATAGATCATTGATAACCCTGCAGGGGTGTACTTCTTCACACACGCTCTCACCACTTACCACCTTGTACACGTCGTGTATCTCGGCAACCTGCAAGCGGAAGCCTGGCGAGGGAGTCGGCCACGACCTGACTAACCACACAAGTCTCTAGTCTAGGTTTAT
Organism: Aegilops longissima; assembly: GCA_021605205.1. Classification (NCBI taxonomy): domain Eukaryota; kingdom Viridiplantae; phylum Streptophyta; class Magnoliopsida; order Poales; family Poaceae; genus Aegilops; species Aegilops longissima. Next base: position 355,761,590 of record CM038679.1, read on the forward strand.
CGCCTATTCGGGTTCCATCCGCGAGGAGATCCGGCCGGGGTTTCGCTCACAGCCCCAAACGATGTGTGCAGGGTTCCCGAGACACCAAACGGGCGCCCGGTACATCGGGCCACGGTGTATCTACCGCATCATAGCCCACCCCTAGGGTCAGCGCTACGCACGGCCTCCAACACATATCCTACAAACACCAGAAACTAGTTGCAACTCCTCGACAGAGATCAAGGTGATTAATAAGTCGAGAGGGCCCAATGGTTTCGGGCCCAACGCGTGGTAGTAGCTGTTCATGGATCACAAACATAGAACTCAGTTCCTGAGAACGGTTTCAATGAGACAACCCACCATGTACTCCTACATGGCCTCTCACCGCTACCTTTACCAAATCGTGTTCACACACTTAGCTCACATGCAGTAGGACATGTTCATCACCATTCCAATTCATCCCCGATGAAGTAGACCTGACTCAACTCTAAGAAGTAGCAGGCATGACAAACAAGTATGAATGAGTAGGCACATTAGGGCTCAAACACCTCGTACTCATGCTAGTGGGTTTCACCTATTTACTGTGGCAATGACAGGCCATGCAAACAAAAGGGGTTCAACCACCGCAACAAGGTCATGCAAGTTGAATCGTTGTTGTCCTAATGTAGTAAAATAGAGCAGGAGCGAGAGAGTGGGATTGTATCGGAATGAACAAGGGAGTTTTGCTTGCCTATCACTTCTGAAGATAGTATAGTTCTTCATCGGTGTCATCGATCTCATCGTCGGAACCACGTCTATCGAGAGGGGACAAATACCCGCAAACAAGGAGGAACACAATCAATGCAATGCACAATATGATGCATGATTATGACATGTCAAAATGAGTGTGTTGGGCTAATGAAACTACAACCATCTGGGTTTGAGTCATTTTGAACCAAAGGTTCAATCCCAGACTCAACTTATGAATTTAAATAGTGCCTTATCATGTTTTGCACTAAATATCAAGGTTAAGTTACCTAAACATGCATGAAACCAGTACAGATGGATAGATTGGATTTTTCTGATCATTTTTCGTATATAACTTATTTCATTTGGAGTTACGGTTGATTTTATATGATTTTTAGAAGTTTGTAACATTTTCTGAAAGAAATAAACCATTTAAGATTTATTTAAATTCCAGAAAATAATTACTGTGTCAGCATGACGTCACTGTGACATCAGCGAGTCAACAGGGACGGTCCAGGTCAAACCTGACCAGTGGGACCCATTAGTCAGTGACCCAACGTCAGTTAGTGCCACAGGCAGATGGGGTCGGGTCAACGGACACGTCAGCACGGTCAAAGCTGACGCGTGGGGCCAATGTTGTTAACTAAAACTAAACAGGAAATAAACTGTGGTTAGTTATGCAGTGGGGCCCAGCTGTCAGTGTTACTAGTGTTAATTAGCGGGGCTCTTAGCGGCTAATGACGTTCCCACATCAGCACGCCGGAGTTGAACGCCGACAAGCACACAAACGCGGCGACGTCCCTCAGGAACGCGCTACAGGCGGCAGGTTCAAGGGCTAAGGGCACCAGGGCATAGCGCTTGCTCCGCCGCATCGAGGAGCAGTGGAGTTGGACACGGGGGTTGCCGGAATCGACGCCGGCGACGAGGTTTGCGGCTGCCGTGGTTCGGTTGGTGGCGGTTTCATTGCTACGGCGTGCAGATCGACTAGCTAACGGCATACGCATGACGTACGCGTGCTCATGAATCCGTTGGACATGGTGGTGTGACCAAAAGGTCGCCGGAATAGCGCCACGACGAGCTCGGGCAGAGTCGAGCTTCGGATATGGTTGGGGATGAGGCTAGCGGGCGCAAACGAGAGATGGAGAAGAGGGGTTCGGAGCAGAATCTCACAGCAGGGTCGAGGAGCAGGTCAGCAGCTCGAGGGAGGCATCGGAGCGAGCGGGGCGTCAAGAGCGATCTTGGTGACCGAGAGGTTGAAGACGACGCAGAGACGGTGTTGCAGCGCGTCCCGGCTCGTGTGGCTTGGTGAAGATGACGAGGAAGACGTCGCGGAGCTCTTGAACATGTCGAGGGGGCGAGGGGAAGGCGGTGGCTGCGGCTATGGCGAATGACGGTGATGGGCTCCGCTCAGGAAGAGAGCAGAGAGGGGAGGGGAGAGAGCTGCGAGGAGCGGGAAGGTGCAGAGGGTCGAGGGGTGTGTGTGGCTCCCTCAGCTGCTTCCAACGGCGAGCTGGCAAGCAGGAGGTGGCTACACGGTGGTGCGCGCGTGTCGGGCACGCGCCCGTCCTCCTGGCAAGGAGGAAGACGACAGGAGGAGGTGGCCAGGCGGGCTGGGCCGCCAGCTGGGCTGCACAGGACCTGGGCCAGCCAGGTAAGGCCAGGTAACTCTCTCTCTCTCTCTCTTTTATTTGTTTTTGTTTTCTATTTTTCTGTAACTTCTGGGCTTTAATCAAAATACTAAAACTAACTAAAAATCATGAAACTTCTCATGCCCATTTTATGGAATATATCCAACAGGAAACATTTTGGTTTATGATTATTTGGAGATTTAAAATATTTTATAGCATTTAAACGTCCAAATGCAAATAACATATGATTTAAACCAGTGACCTTTTGCTATCCTAGAAAATTGTGCACCATTTTTTCAGAGGTGCTAGACGAAGGCAAAGATGATGAACATTTTAGAAGGGCATTTCAGGTTCATTGAAAGGAATTTTAGTAAACCCTAGTTGGTTTAAGTGGTGTTGGGGGTTTCTGTCATCCCCATTTTAACTTTCTGGGAGAATTAAACATGATGCAACACCAGATGCTTGTAAGTGCATCTAGTGCCCCTTAGTGATTTTGGTGTGTTGAAGACTTATAGGTTAAGAGACTAATGAGTTTATGAGTGTACACAGGTCTATAAGTCTATGAGGAGTTTGAGATTTACAGAGAAAGTCGGCCCCTAAAAATGAAGTTCTTCGACTGAAGACTTTCTGAAGACTTTGAAAGTGAAGAAATTGGTGTGACCTTGAAGACTTGGTATTCATTTGAGGAACATGAAGCGTGAAGACTTTTGTTTTCGTAGTTTCATTTTCTAATTCTTGAGTCATAGGAAACACCGTATTGTTAAAGGGGGTCGAGGAAATACTAAGGAAAAATTTCCAAGTGATGCTCAACTCAAAATCCTACACCTACCAATCCCTTCGAGTGAAGCCACTAGAAATCTCATACAGTTCAGTCATATTCTTCAGTGACAGAGACGAAGTTCTTCTGGTCTCTGAGGAATTTGTTCTGACTAAGGAGATAGGAATTCACCAGTGTGGATTGCCTACATAGTGAGGAACATGATAGCCCTGAGGAATTTGATACTCAAATTTCCGACCGTTGTTGTGCTATGCGCCAGCTGTCCCAAAATATCTAACCACCTAACGGTCATATCATTGAAGGGCATTTATGTCTTATCATGTCGGGCTGCTCCCTAGGCTATAAATAGCCGGCCCCTACAACAACTAGCCGGTTGGCTGCTCCGAGAGAAACTGACACTTGTCAATTGAGAGCATCCCATCCTCCGAGGACATTGAGCGAAAATCATCAAGTGAGGAAAACCCAAACCCAAACACCTACAAACCCAAAGTGATTGAGCATCACTGAAGAGATTGATCCTGCGTGGATCCGACGCTTGTTACCTTTGAAGACTGTGCTTCTTCCAGACGGTTAGGCGTCATGGTCTAGAGCATCCAAGAGGAATTGTGGATCGCTGAGTGACCGAGTTTGTGAAGGTTCGGAAGTCACCTGAAGACTTACCACGAGTGATTGGCCGAAGTTTGTGTGACCTTAGTTCAAGGAGAATACGGTGAGGACTGTGTGTCCGGGACTGTGTGTCCTCAGGTTTAAATACCTAGCCGCTCCAACCAGATGTACAACTGAGACAGCAATTGGAACTGGTCTACCAAATCATTGTCTTCACCAAGCCTACCGGTTCTATTTCCTCAACTCTTTCATTTCCTCATTACTGTGTTGAGTGCTTGTTCGTATCTGTGTTTGAAGACTTTGACTGAAGACTTTCTCAATTTCCTTAGTTCAATTTCTTCAGTCTGTTTGTCTTCATCTTGTGTTATCCTGTGTTATCCTGTGTTTGTCTTCATTTCATCACGATGACCATGCTTGTGTTCTGTTATGCTTACTCTTGAGTACTTATTCCGCTGCAAGTAGTTCTTCTCTAAGGAATTTCCTCACCCGCAAATTCCTCAGTGAAGAATTCATAAAAATCGCCTATTCACCCCCCCTCTAGTCGATATAACGCACTTTCAATGCTAGCACTAGGCAGACCAGAACTAGGGATGTGACACGTTGGATGGACATCCAACAGTCACTGGTTGTGCGTCAACCTTTTTTTTTAAGGAAAGCCTCAAATCTGTGGAAAATAGCATACAACCCATCTGCCATTATTTCTAATAATTTACAGCCCATTTGCTAATTCTTAAGGTTCTTTTTTGGAGCCCATATTCTTTTTGTTAGCATTACAGCCCATATTGTGGCCACGGTTAAAAAATTGTACGAAATTTTGCATATTTCGGTGCGGTCCGAACTGTTTTTAATCCCGGAATTTCGAGTCACGTTCAAACTGATTTTAAAAATAAATGTATATCAATATAAAATCCAACAAATTGTCCATGCATAAAAATCAATGCAATTTCAAATCTCAAAATGAAAAAACAATTTGAAACTAATTGCCGGTTTGATGTGTTTTAAAAATGTACAACCCATTTCTCATTACTGATAGGCCATTTTCTCGGCCAGCCGCTCGTCTTGAAAGATTTGCAGCCCAACAGACCTGACAAAGCGACTTACTTGGCAAATTACAAAAAAACTAGGCTAGCCATTTTCAGAAAGAAAAAAAAACTACTGGGGTGGTTTGTGGTAAACATAAAAGAGAAGGCTGTCTAAACAGGCCAAAGTGCCCCGCATAGCCCAGTTGACACCCTGCTTCCGTCTCACAAACAAATTAGAGAAATGCCACTCCAATTATGGCGATTCATAAAAATGCCACTGCAATTTCCAAACTTTGAAAAATGTCACTGCAATTTTTCCAAACTTTGGAAAACGCCACTGCAATTTGCAAACTTTGAAAAGCGCCACTCCAGACTTTGAAAAATGCCACTGAGTACTTATTCCGCTGCAAGTAGTTGTTTGCTAAGGAATTTCCTCACCGACAAATTCCTCAGTGAAGAATTCCTAAAAATCGCCTATTCACCCCCCTCTAGTCGATATAACGCACTTTCAATTGGTATCAGAGCAAGGTACTCCTTTGTTCTGTGTGATTTTTGTTTAACCGCCTGGAGTTTTAGTTATGTCGACCGCAGGTATGATCAAGGTCTCTGCTGGGTATCCTACCATCGATGGGACGGACTACCCCTACTGGAAGAATAAGACGCGAATGCATCTTGAGGCAATTGATAATGATCTCTTGTATGTTGTGGAAAATGGTGTTCCCTCTATCACACCTTCTCTGAATGTTGCTGATGTGAAGAGATTCAAGCAACTCGATTCTCAAGCGAAGAATATCATATGTGGCTATCTGAGCAAAGGACAGTATGGAAGAGTGAGTGCTTTGGAAACTGTTAAGCCTATCTGGGATAGGCTGTCCAAAGTGAATGAAGGAGTCTCAACACAGCGTGACTCTCGAGTTCATGTTCTTCGCAATCTCTTCAACCGCTTCAAAAGACTTGACAATGAAAATGTTCAACAAACCTTCGATCGCCTCACTGATATATAAAATGAGCTTCAAGCGCTTGGTGACACCGACATCACCAATCATGAGGTGGTGAAGAAATTGCTGAGATCGGTTGATTCCTCATTTGATACGCTGGCACTGATGATACAAGAACGTGCTGATTACAAGTCACTTGATCCCGCTGACATCCTTGAGAGGCTAAATACTCATGAGTTCCAGCTTGCTGAAAAGAGAGATCTCTATGGTTCGAACTATGGCAGATCACGTTCACTGAAGGCCAAGGCAGTTTCTGAGTCTGAAGATGAAGACTCTGGCAGCAGCCTTGGTGATCCTGAAGAACTAAGCCATGAACTAGCACTGCTCATGAAGAAATTCTAGAAGTCCTCAAGACATGGTCGCTTTGGAAAACCCTCAAGGAGCAATGATTCCTCATCCAGTGAGTACAAGAAGAGGCTTTGTCACAAATGCAAGAAACCTGGACACTACATTCAAGATTGTCTTCAGTGGGAAAAGGAATCAAAGAAGAAGAAGTACAACGATTACAGTTCTGATGATGCGAAGAACAACAAGAAATCCTCAAAGTCTTCTGCATCAAAATCCTCAAAGTCTTCATCTCACAAGAAGAGCAGCTCCAAGAAGGCTCGGGCATTCATTGGCAAGGAAATGGACTCTGAGGCTGAATCCGAAGAAAATGAGGAAGAGGAGGCGTCTAAGGAGTCTGAATCCGGTGTGGCGAGCCTAGCCCTCGCTACTGCATTTGTCAGCAAGTCTATCTTCAACACTGAAGAAAATGACCTCACCAACAAGGCCAATGAAGGCAATGATGACTACGCTCCCACCCATTGCTTCATGGCAAAGGGTGCCAAGGTCCTCAAATATACCTCCTCTGAATCAAGTGAGAATGAATCTGATGAAAACCTCAAGCCCAACTATTCTAAACTTGCTAAAATTGTTGTGAAACAACAAAGGGCTTTTGAAAAGGTTCAAAACATGCTAGACAAAAGTGATGATATGTTGGGTGAAGAAATGGATTGCACTAAAACCTTGACTGAAAATCTTCAGAGACTTCAGACTAGGTTTGACAACCTTCAAGGTCATCATAACACTCTCTTATCTAATCATGAGAAGCTTTCTTATGAATTTCTTCGAAGAATGCAAGATCTTGAGAAGCTAAGTGTGAGCTATGAAGATCTTCAGAAGTAGCACGATTCATTACTTGCTCAACAAATCAGCGCTGCTCAGGAAGAATTTGTTCCTCCATGTTTGAAATGCATTGAACATAAATCTGCTAATTCTTAACCTGAATGTTCAAATGCATCTAATGCTAAAAATTCTTCACCTGCCTCTGCTATCACTAATTCCTCATCTGAGGACTTTGCTAGTATCACTGACGATGCAGGGCTGAAGGAATTATACATGACAGGCATGTACAAATGCCTCAAAGGGCATCAGACTCTTTGTGATGTGCTTAAAAAGCAGATCCTCAATAGGAACCCTAGGAAAGAGGGTATTGCCTTTGAGAGGAAACTCAATGCTGATGGTACATATTGGAAGCCTGAGCAGTACCCCAAAAACTCATGGGTTGCTGCAAAGGGACCTCCAGTTGATCCATCTAATCTATCTGGCTTTACATGTGAATCTCCTCATTCTTTTGATGAGTCTTTTGACTCCAACTATAAACTATTCAAAAATCAGAACGGTGAAGTATTTGCTAGATATGTTGGCACTAACTGCAGGAACGGTTCCCCTATGAAGAAAATCTGGGTTCCCAAAAGGTGCCTTGAAAGTCTTCAGGTGAATGTCCTCATGACACCACCTGTGAAGAATAGGAACCCCAGATCAAATTCTTCATATGGACCAAATTCTTAATATAGATCCAAGTCCTCATATGGACCAAATTCCTCACATGGATCAAATTCCTCAAAAGGATCAAAGTCCTCATATGAATATCAACGTGCTAACAACTCTGTTTCGCAGGGAAGAGCTAAGGGCTATGAATATGAGCATTATTCTTCTAATCATTATGTTCATAAGTCCTCGAAGAATTTCTCTGCTTATTCATATGCTTACCCTAATTCCTCTTATGTGAAACGAAATGGATTGGCTTCTCTGCCACCTTTCTCGTATGGAGCTTGCAGAGTGATGAACTCCTTGCCACCCCTTCAGATGTGGGCAGTGAAGAAAAAGAACTAATCTCTTCTGCAAGGTCAGTTCTCCAGACGTGCGTGAACGTCTGAAGAATTTGCTGGAGACCTGAAAAGTGCCTGAAAGGACGCAGGCTGATCATGAAGAAATGAACTTTCATTTCTCACGTCCTCATACTGCTTTATCTGTTCTATTACTTGATTAAATTGATCTGATGAATTCTGATGTCATATTCTTCAGTGATGAAGTATATGAAGTCGTAAGCTGCACTAATTCATCTGCGGGATGATCAACCAAAAGCCACTGAGTGGGTCCTCGATAGTGGATGTACAAATCACATGACTGGTGACAAGAATCTATTGATGGATGCTCTCTTATCACCATCGCATCTGAAGCATATCATCTTCCCTGACAAAGGCAAAAGTCAGGTATTGGGTCTAGGTAAGGTTGCGATCACAAAGGATCGACACATGGACAAAGTCATGCTTGTCGAGTCCTTAGGATACAACCTCATGTCTGTCTCAATTCTTTTGTGATCTTGCTATGGCTGTTGTCTTTGGCAAGTATCGTTGTGTTGTGGTTATGGAAGCTGAAAATTCCAAAGTCTTCGAAGGCTTTAGGATAGGAGACTTGTATATTGTTGATTTCTCTACAGGACCGCAACCAGCCGTGTGTCTACTTGCAAAAGCTTCAGAAGGCTGGCTATGGCATCGACGACTTGGTCATGTAGGCATGAGGAATTTGCACACGCTTGCGAAGAAGAAGCATTTCATTGGCATTGAGAATGTCAAATTCCTCAAGGATCACATATGCGAACTGTGAAGTCGGGAAGATGACAAAGGCTAAGCATCCAAATAAGACCTGTCATGACCACTACTCGACCATTGAATTGCTTCACATGGACCTCTTTGGTCCTAATCATTACTCAGTAGTCACAAATGATGCATCTCTCTATGGATTTGTTATTGTTTATGATTAATCTCGTTACACTTGGGTACACATTGTTACTTACAAACATGAAGTGGAGGAAGTCTTCAAACGGTTTTCCTCGAGGGCTTCAACCAACTTTGGTGTGAAGATCAAGCACATCAGGAGTGACAATGGAAGTGAGTTCAAGAATTCTGGTCTTGATGACTATCTTGATGAACTTGGTATTATTCATGAGTTATCTGCTCCTTATACTCCTCAGCAGAATGGCGTCGTGGAGCGCAAGAACATGACTCTTGTTGAGATGGCTCGCACTATGCTTGATGAGTACAAGACGCCTCGTCACTTCTGGATTGAGGCAATTTATATTGCGTGCCACATCATAAACAGAGTATATCTTCACAAATTCTTCAAGAAGACTGCCTATGAACTCCTCACTGACAAGAAACCCAATGTGAGTTATTTCAAAGTCTTCGGTGCTAAATGTTGGATTAGAGATCCTCATCACAACTCAAAATTTGCACCAAAAGCACATGAAGGTTTTATGCTTGGTTACATAAAGGACTCGCACACCTACAGAGTCTTCAACAACGCTCTTCACAAGGTTGTTGAAAATGTAGATGTGCGGTTTGATGAAACTAATGGCTTGCAAAGAGAGCACCTACCTTCTGTGATAGATGAAACAACACCTGAGGAATCTATCAAGTTCAAGGCTACTGAGGATGTCATTCCTACCGAAGAATCTGCTGAAGAATTCATTCCAGAGCATGAAGAACATCGAGCTAATGCACCTAAAGAAAATACTGAAGAAAATGGTGCTGAAGAAAATGCTGATCAAATTCCTCGACGACAACCAGCTCATCCTCGCGTTGCAAAAGAAGTGCAAGTTGAAAAGATCATTGATGACGTTGAAGCACCAGGTCCTCTCACATGCTCAAAAGCTTCACATTTATCTAACTTCTGTGGGCACTATGATTTTGTATCTATCACAGAGCCCACTAAGGTAGATGAAGCATTTTTGGAGCCTGAGTGGATTCAGGCCATGCAAGAAGAATTACATCAGTTCGAGCTCAACAACGTCTGGGAACTGGTCAAACGTCCAGATCCTCGCAAGCACAATATCATTGGCACAAAGTGGATCTACCGCAACAAGCTAGATGAAAATGGCCTTGTGGTGAGGAATAAGGCACGGCTTGTAGCTCAAGGCTACACACAGGTTGAAGGAATTGATTTCGATGAAACTTTTGCACATGTTGCTAGACTTGAGGCTATTCGCATATTACTTGCTTATGCTAACCATCATGATATCACTTTATATCAAATGGATGTGAAAAGTGCATTCCTCAATGGTAAGCTTGAGGAAGAAGTATATGTTGCTCAACCCCCAGGTTTTGAAGATCCAAAGCATCCTGACAAAGTCTTCAGACTCAATAAGGCCCTTTATGGCCTCCTGCAGGCCCCTCGGTGTGGTATGATACTCTTAAGGAATTCCTCATGAAGAAAGGCTTCAAACCCAGTTCACTCGACCCTACTCTTTTCATTAAATATTATGATGGTGAACTGTTTGTGTGCCAAATATATGCTGATGATATTATCTTTGGCTATACTGACCAACGTTATAGTGATGAATTTGCCTATATGATGAGTGAAGAATATCAAATTTCTATGATGGGAGAACTGAAATTCTTCTTAGGTCTTCAAATTCGTCAACAGCACAATGGCATATTCATATCTCAGGAGAAATACCTCAAGGATGGACTGAGGAAATTCGGCATGCAAGATTGCAAAGGCGTCAAAATTCCTATGCCCACAAATGGCCAACTGTGCACTAATGAAAATGGTATTGACTTCGATCATAAGGTATACCGCCCCATGATTGGTTCTTTATTGTACTTATGTGCATCTAGGCCAGATATAGTGCTTAGTGTTTGTATGTGTGCCCGATTTCAAGCTACACCGAAGGAATCACACCATAAGGCTGTGAAGCATATTCTTCGATATCTAGCTCACACACCAACACTTGGATTATGGTACCCCAAGGGCTTGAATTTTGATCTCATTGGATATTTTGACTCTGACTATGCTGGTGATCGTGTGGACCGCAATTCAACATCTGGTACATGTCATTTCCTCGAAAGATCTTTGGTCTGTTGGTCCTCGAACAAACAGAACTGCGTATCATTGTTTACTGCTGAAGCTGAGTACATTGTTGTTGGTTCTTGTTGTGCTCAATTGCTATGGATGCAGCAAACTCTCAAGGACTACGGCGTCAACGTGAAGAATGTGCCTCTCTTCTGTGACAATGAGAGTGCCATCAAGATTGCTCACAACCCAGTTCAGCACTCGAAGACAAAGCACATTCAGATTCATTATCATTTTCTTTGCGGTCATGTGTTGAAGGGCGGAATTTCTATTGAGCATGTGAAGACTGAAGAACAGCTAGCCCATATCTTCACAAAGCTCTTGGATGAGAAGAGATTTAGCAAGTTGTGGTGTGAGCTAAATATCTTAGAATCTTTGAATGTTCTTTGAAAAGGACACTCAACCTAACACTTATGCAAAATTGATGACTTAGATGTGCAACACATGAAGAAATGTTTATCTTCAATCAATGAAGAATAACATTCTAAGTGTGAAGAAATTAACGAAGAATTTCATTCTCAGAGCCCTACGACAATTGTACACGGTGTCTGAAATCATCATTCTTATACGGTGGGTCACGCCACCACCAAAGTTTAAAATCTTCAATTTGAGTTTTTCCTCAGTTTTGAAATTCCTCAGTTGTTTACTTTTCTTTAATTTCGCAATGTCTTCACAGTTTTCGTCGTTCTTCTTCATTGGCTATATATATATATATGAGTTTATGTCCTCTACATCATTCACTTATGGCTAATTCTTCAAGTTGCTTTTTCTGCTAAGTGAATGTGATCGGACCCTTCCCCCTCTATGCTAAACTCAACCCAATCTATTCACAAATTCTTCATGTACGTTCAATATGAAACTCGTTCAAAATCTTCACTGTGTCCTTGTCAGCTGAAGAATTTGCGAACGGAACATTACAACTTATCTTATCCAAATTTTCGGCTTTTCCGCTCAAACTGTTCCACATCCCACAAAATACTTATCTATTCACCCACGATCGCACACGATCTCCACGGCGTAAGAACGAGAAACGTGAGTCTAGCATGACATAAACCCAAACCCCGACACTTTTGATACTTCTCATCTCAGGACAAGTCACAAAAGAGGTAAGGCGCTATAGCCAGTACGTGGGTGACACATGTCAAGCGAATGAGAAGGGTCAGGGGCACGTTCGTCCAATTTCTTCGGGCGAACAGTTTTTCACCGTGGCTATAAATACCCCCCTTCCTCTTCCTCACTTCCTTTACTCCGCTCGACCTCTCTCCAGCTCGAGCTTCTCAAACCCTAGCACCGCCGCTACTTCATCGTCACCGGTGAGGAAGAGCTTCACTGCCTCGACCTCGTCGCCGTCGTACTCGTGCCAGCCGCGGAAATCTTCACTCTGCCGCCGTCGTAGCCGTCTTCCTCCGCCGAGTTAGGGCGTGGAAGATCTGCACTGACGAACTTCACATCTCCACATCCCAGTTCATCGTGTTCTTCATCCAGGATAATTAAAAGTTACTTTTACTCCCCTTTTTGATTCAAGTGATTTCTACAAAATCTTCAAAGATGTTTATTCTTCAAATTCTTCACACTCTAAACACCTCACATGTCATCTGTTCTTGATTCATTTCTCTAAGCCTTAATTACTCTTCAAGATTCCTCAATTGTGTGGATTTCTGATCTGTACAACTCTGGAACCTAAGACTAAGAATGCTTATAGTGAAATTCTTCAAGACTCGTCTGGTCAAATTCCTCAAACTTGTTCTTTTTGAAAAACCTTCTGAGAATGCATATGACCTCTCCAAATTCCTCGCAACTATATTCTGTTCACAGGTACTCATGTCAACTGCTGAATCACTAGGTTCTCATCAACTTAACTCATTTGCAGCGTTCCTCGAAGAAAAGTTGCATACATCTTCAGAGAATTCAATTATTCAAATTCCTCAACTGAAGAAAATGGCTGACGGTAAGAAGCCACAGAAAGAAGAAAAGAGGCCTGAGGTCAACACTTCATTTGAAATCCCTGAGAACATCTATGCTGGGCAAGAGATAAAAATCAGCGCAAGGTGCACATTCAGAAGATAGAGAGGAGATGGGCAAGAGAATGGAGGGAGTACAGGTATGTAACTCCCAAATACATGAAGAAATTCGCACTCAATCCTCCATGCCCAAGACCTCCATTGGCACCTGGCCAAGAAGCAGATCCCACCAGCCTCAAGCGCAGTGAGGATTATCCTGATGAATGGGCCAAGCGCCAGGCCAAGCTGGCTAGACAAGCCAGAGAAGCAGTGAGGAAATTCAATGAGGACTCTGCTGCTGCTGCTACCGCTAAGGCCTCTGTCAAGCTGAAGAAATCCATGGCAAAGAAGCCTGCGCTCAAGCCAAGTGCTTCACCTTCAATGCCCTCAAGTCCAAGTTCCTCAACAATGCCCTCACGGCCAGAATCCTCAAAGCCCTCACGGACAACTCCTCATGCTGCTCCCGCTCCTAAGTCCCCAGCTCCTCCTCCAAAGTCCTCAGCTGCTCCGACCAAGTCCTCAGCACCTGTGCATCTTGCCACGTGCCAAAGGACTACAGGCATCTCTATTGCCTCAGGAGCTTCTTCTAGTTCCTCAGCTGCACCAAATTCTTCAACAGGACCCTCTCTGCTGAAGACAAAGACCACTGCTAGACGAGGTTCTCGCCCAAGTCCTCAAAAGAAGCAGGTCGCCTTCCAAGTGCCGTCTGAAGAAGACGAAGCTGGTGATGATGAACTTGCTGAAATCATCAGAGATAGGCAAGTCAGTGCCGCTAGAGCCAAGGGCACAAATGTGCCTCTGCTTTTGGATCCTCGACTACATTGATCTCTGGCACAAGGACCAAAATACTCATATGCCTGATTTCAAGCTGACTCCTGGCCAAAGTCATATGCTGACTGCCTTCATCCAAGAAGAGAAATGGAAATTTGAGAAGGCCAGGCAGATCAAGAAAGCACAGTACAGGAAGGAGAATTTCCTGAAGAACAACGTTTTCTCTATGACGACTGAAGAACCTGTGAAGATCCAGTCTGAAATCAAAGTACTCAGCGATGATTTCAATGCTTACCATGCTGATTGGCAAGGAGCCAAGGTCAGGTTTGTAAAACTGACTGAAAATTCACGTCAAAGGTTGCAGCTCCATCGCAACCAGAAATTCCTCAGGCTGAAGCATCTGCTCACCGGTCGAAGCTATGTCGGCACCATCGATGACATTCAGGCTCTTGAAGAAAATGTGAGTTCGAGGCTGATGACGCATTCCACTACCGATGAAATTGCTGGGCATCCACTAGTGGTGCGCCTGAAGAAAATGAAGAGGTCGGGGCAACTACATCAGTTGTTCCTGAAGAAAATCAACCACATTCCTCTGCTCCTCATGCGCCTACCCCAACTTCAATCCTTCCATCTGCTTCAGATGTGAAGAAGACCAAGGCTGCAGAGCATGCAGCGGTGAAGAAAAGGAAGGCATCAGCTTCTTCAGTTTCTTCAGCTCCGAAGAAGATGAAGTCTATGACCAGCTCATTTGCAAACCCAATTGATGTCGTTCCTCTCACTACCTTACCATTAAAGGCGCTAGTTCCTTTTGATGAAGATTATGTGATCCCTAGCGGATCTGATGAAGAAAACCCTTCTGCTGCTTCGTCAGAGCACATGGATGAAGAAATTGAAGCGGATAACATCCCTTCAACACAAGCTGTTTCCTCGCCTATGCCTCAGTTTACTGCTGAAGACGCCGATGTTGAAGAAATGGAAGATGAAGATGTGGACATTGGCTGTACCACACTCGTGCTCGATGATGACTTCTGGGAAAGTCAGCACCCCAACTCTCCACTCTTCACACCATTGCAACAAATTCCTTAGTCCCCAGCAACTACATTTCAAATGGGATCTGATGAACCACATGCCACACCGTCTGTCCATGAAGAATTCCAGCCACTAGTGCTGAAGAAAATGAAAATGAAGAATTGAAGTCCCAGGCTGTCACTCGAGTAGAAGCTAAAATTCCTCATCCTGAAGAACCTAAGATTGCGATTCCTAAGGTGATAATGCAATTGACTGACACTCCTCAGGCCAAGCCAAAGGATCAATTCTCAAAGAAGCAGAAATTCAAGGCTGATGATTTCTTCGGCGAGCATGTGTTCTTCACTGACTACAATCCTTATGATTCTGCTCGTCTTAGAAGGAAGCGCTTCTGGACCGCCAGCCAGGCCAACTTCTATTCTTCACTACTTTTCAACAAGGACAAAGTCTTCGACCACGAGCATATTCCTCATGTGGACATGGAATCACTACCATGCTTCACACCTGTCCTCAGTGTGCTTCATGACACAGGCCTCCTCAACTTTTGCACAGACATAGTTGATTGGAATGAAGAACTCATTCTTCAATTTTACGCAACTCTGTACATCACAGGAGATCCTGACGATGTAATCTCCTGGGTTTTGGACTGGATGACTGAGAACACTCACTATAAAGCACCGGTGTCTGAATTGCTTCACGCCCTGCCCATCAGTCCTCCACCTGAAGGAGCTCGTTGCATGTACCAAGAGCCTGAGCTTACTAATCACTATATGCAAGTGCTTATGAAGCCATTGAAACCTGGTCAAGCCTCAAGGACAAAATTCCTCGTGAAGGAATTGCAGTATGTACCAAGGATAGTCTATTGCATTCTGACAAATACTATGAGTCCAATCAAAGGCCACGACTCATCTGATGAGGAAATTGTTGGCATCATGAAGAATCTGGTTTTCAACATCATTCATGGCATTCCTGTCAATTATCACGATTTCTTCATGAGGACTCTGGCAAATGTTGCACTTTCACCATTTGAGCTGAAGCCTTATCCACCCTGGATCATGAGATTCCTCAGGACAAGGTCTTCACTCAACTACAAAGCTGATTTTCAGAATCACCTCAGCTACTTGCCCCCGATTGAAGTCCTCAAGCGGACCTATTCCTCAGCTGATGAAAAGGGCAAGGCACCAGCTGTTATTGATGAAGGCATTCGTCCATTGGATGGTCAGTTTCGCATGGCTGCATCTTATTCCACCAATGATGACTATGCCACTCATGATTCTGCTGCCCATGCCTCCAAGCCAAATCCTCAAGCCACTGCTCCTCGTGTGATGACCTGACCGTCACAACAAGAAATATGTCAACTTGTGACCCTCACTATTGGTCTCTGAAAGGTCATTGTTTTTCATTTGCGACCTTTTTTTGACCAAAAATAGATGGTCAAAAGCTGGCGGTCGTAAACTGGAATTAACGACCTTCTCTGTGAGAAGGTCGTAGACGTTTACGACCAAAACAGAAGGTCGTTGAACCCATGACCTTTTTTTTGGTCACTGGCTGTCTGCCCAGGCCACATCGGATCCAACGTGGCAAAATTGCGACCAATTGAAAAGGTCACTGACAAGATTCAGCCCGGTCCAATTTGGTGTTTTAGATGGGCCGAGCCCAACAATTTGGCCTTTTTTATATTTGTTTCCATCAATTTTTTGTCGGGATCATGGGCCAAGCCCAATATGGTAGCCTTTTTTATTGTTGGGCCGCGGCCATTTTGGCTAAACAATTTCATTTCTTTTTTATTAAATGGGTCCACTAGTCAGATGGGTCCCAATTGTTAGGTTCTGGTAACAGGTTTCCATTTGTCAGGTAAGTGGGTCCCATCTATCAGACTCATATTCTTCATATTTCAAGCAGTATTTTGATGGGCAGAGACAAAAAACACACATAATACTTAAAAAAGAGCAACCAGATCACATAACACAAGCTCTATCTGTGCCATTACAAAGGGCCATGTATAATACAATACTTTACAAGCTCTACAAGTGTAATATAGTACTACTTCACAAGCTCCTAGACTCGCTGTACTCTCTCATATTTCTATGCAACTTCAAAAAGACAAAAACTTCCATAGTCAGAGCTGGAACCATAGTCAGATGATCAACACGCCGGACTCGCTCGACGGTGATAGTCAGGGCTGAGACCAAACAAAACAGCAACATGGCTTCCTCTGTCATCCTGTTACATGAATCAGAGAAGAATGAGAAAAACTGGGGCAAATATATTATGAACAGGCCATTCAAGAAAAGGACATGTATTTAGAATGATAACACAAATTCTGCTAGTACCATGCTTTTTGTTGTTGAGCTAGTTAAAATGAGATAGTAGTTCATTGTATCACCCCGGACGTAACTTTCCACATTTGTAACTCCAACTCTTGCCATTTTCGGCATTGTGATACGATATTCCCTCCGTGGTTGGGTTTTTGTCTTTCGTTTTTGCATTTTGTCCATGTCATGCATTTTATATCATGTCATCATGTGCATCGCATTTGCATACGTGTTCGTCTCATGATTCCGAGCATTTTTCCCGTTGTCCGTTTTGCAATCCGGCACTCCTATGTCCCCGGCGCCCCTTTTACGCTTTTTCCGTGGCGGTACTAAACTTTCTCGGAATGGACGAGGTTTGTCAAGTGGCCTTGGTATACCACCGGTCAAGTTTCGGGTCATTTGGAGCTCGTTTGGTACTCCAACGGTTAACCGCACCCTCGCAAAGGCCTCTTTTAAGTTGCAGCCCAACACCCTTTCAAATAGTCCAATAACCCATCTAAGTCACTTCCATGCTCTCCGTCGTTCGATCACGATCGTGTGGGCGAAAACTACACCTCATTTGGACTCTCCTAGCTCCCTCTATGCCTATTTAAGCACCTCCCCATTCCAAATCGCGGTACAACCCTAGCCTTCCCCTACCTCGCGCCCGGACAAAAATACCGCGCCACCCGAACGTGTCCGCCCCGCCCGCGCCGCCGCCGCCCGGCGAACCAGGGCGCGACACGTGGCACACCGGCCACCATGCGCCGCCCTGCCCGCCGAGCCATGCCCGGCCCCCATGACCCGTCGCCGCCGCGCCTCCCTGCCCCGGCCCAGCATCCCGCCTCCGCCGCCTCGCCGCCTCCCTCACACCGGCCCGCTCCACCACCGGCAGCCCAGCGCCGCTCCGGCCCCGACCGGTCCTCCCGCCCGCCAGCGCCGACCTCCCTCGCCGCCCGGCATCTCCTCCTCCGGCGCTCCGGCGAAGCAGCCCGGCCCAGCGCCGCCTCGCCCGATCTGGATCGGGCGGATCTCGATCCATGGGGTTGACTTCTTCCCCCCTCAAATTTCATCTAAGTTTTTATTCCGTTGATTATTTCGTGGCATTTTCAACGCATCATAACTCTGCACCCGTAGCTCCGTTTCATGCGTGTAATATGTCAAAATGTTCGCCTCGAAGAGCAGATCATTTCATCTCATTGCGTCATTTTCATTTGAGCTCATCTTGATGCCCGAAATGCTGTTGGAAGAAGGCTATGTGATGTTAGTTTCTGTTTCTTAACAGAACTTGCACTTTTGTTATTTTTGCTATGATTGATGTGTGCACCCTATGATTTTGAGTCCTACATGTGTTTTGTAATATGCCATGTCATCTTTCCAGGGGTATATGCCATGTATTTTTGTGATCTATGTGGTGACTAGCACAAGCATGCAAAGTAGGTGTCTGATGTTGCTGTTTTCAGCTGCTTTTTCTTGATATTTTGATGCCATGTTAACTTGATGCTACCGAGAGATCCATGCATATCTTGAGATACTTCAGTAAGGATGTTTTGAACATATCGTTATGCTATATCCATCCATGCCTTTGTTTACAATTATGGAGTGCCATGGCTTGAGTAAATCGAGCTCTACTTTTGCTACAAAATGTTTCCTGGCAGATTGTTTACATGTTATTCAATTTTTCCAAGGTTGTTGTGGTTGATCCATGTATGCTATGATGTTGTTCTTGCCATGTATGTCTTCTATGCCATGTCTTCTTGATGTATGTATTCTTAGTTTATCATATAAGGCTCTGTAGTGAGTGCTTTGACCTCTCAAACATGCCTACTTGTTATCTGTTTTTGCCATGCCATGTTGCTGAATGTGTTAACGAAACTTGCGATATTGACATGGGTGTTACTATATTTTCTGATCCTTTTTGGCTTATGGTCAGTAAAGGACTTTTGTTCTATGCTTTGAGTAGATTCATGCCATGCCATGTTTTGCTATTATAAGTTCCTGTAGCATGTTGTTTTCTTGCTCTGAACATTGCTACCGATCTTTGTTTATGCCATGTCCGACTGATATTTTTGCACTTTTGCCATGCTTGTTTGGACCTGTTGTGTTGTGATTTAGCCGTAGCTCAGTGTTCATATTTTGTCAAGCATCTTGAGTAGATCACTGCCATATACTTTGTTGGTACGTTTGGGTGCTGTAGCTTAATTTCTTGTTGCTTGCTAAGTGGTATCATGCTGTTAATGGCAGATTTGTGCCATTCTTGTTTTGCTTGTCATTTGCAAACCGTGCATCCGATTCTGGTGATCTTTATATCGATTTCAACCGAAATCATCTCATCTTTCCAGTGGCATACTTGGTTTGCCAAGTTGATGCCTGGTTCATCATTTTCCTTCCGGAGCGCGCATACGCATTGCATATCACATCTCGCATATCATGCCATATTTTGCATCATGTTGATTGTGCATTGCACCGTGATTTATTGTGGTTCCTTTGTTTGTGTTCTTGCTTTGGGTAGAGCCGGAGGCGAGTACGTGAGCGAGGAACCTGTTGAGAACGTTACGAGGATCAAGCTTTCGACAACTCGAGAACATTGCAGGCAAGATGACCATACCCTCGAAATCACTTCTATCTTTGCTATGCTAGTTGCTCGCTCTTTTGCTATGCCTATGCTACGATGCCTATCTCTTGCTTATCATGCCACCCATATTGCCATGTCAGCCCCTAACCATCCTTTCCTAGCAAACCGTTGTTTGGCTATGTTACCGCTTTGCTCAGCCCTCTTATAGCGTTGCTAGTTGCAGGTGAAGTTGAAGTTTGTTCCTTGTTGGAACATGGAGATGTTGTTCCTTGTTGGAACATGTTTACTTGTTGGGGATATCACAATATATATATCTGCTATAATTAATGCATCTATATACTTGGTAAAGGGTGGAAGGCTCGGCCTTATGCCCGGTGTTTTGTTCCTCTTGCCACCTAGTTTCCGTCATACCGGTGTTATGTTCCTTGATTTTGCGTTCCTTACGGTTGGGTGATTTATGGGACCCCCTTGACAGTTCGCTTTGAATAAGACTCGTCCAGCAAGGCCCAACTTGGTTTTACCATTTGCCACCTAAGCCTTTTCCCCGGGTTTCGCGAGCCGAGGGTCATCTTTATTTTAACCCGGGCCAATTCTCCTTGAGTGCTGGTCCAACTTGAGCGATGTCCGCGCCCTTGGGCAATCGGGTCTATGCCAACCCGACGTCTGCTCATCCGGTGTGCCCGAGAACGAGATATGTGCAGCTCCTATCGGGATTTGTCGGCACATTCGGGCGGCGTTGCTGGTCTTGTTTTATTGCTGTCGAAATGTCTTGTAGTCCGGGATTCGAGATTGATCGGGTCTTCCGGTAGAAGGAATATCCTTCGTTGACCGTGAGAGCTTATAATGGGCTAAGTTGGGACACCCTGCAGGTATTATCTTTCAAAGCCGTGCCCATGGTTATGAGGCAGATGGGAATTTGTTAATGTCCGGTTGTAGAAAACCCGAAGTTGATCTTAATTAAAATACACATCAACCGCGTGTGTAACCGTGATGGTCTCTTCTCGGTGGAGTCCGGGAAGTGAACACGGTGTTGGAGTAATGTTTGACGTAAGTAGTTCAGGATCACTTCTTGATCGCTACTAGCTTCGCGACCGTGCTTTGCTCCTCTTCTCACTCTCTTTTGCGAATGTAGCCACCATATATGCTAGTCGCTTGCTGCAGCTCCACCTTACAACTCTGTCCTTCCTATAAGCTTAAATAGTCTTGATCTCGCGGGTGTGAGATTGCTGAGTCCCGTGACTCACAGATTCTACCAAAACAGTTGCAGTGCCGACGATGCGGTGCAGGTGGCGAACCGAGCTCAAGTGGGAGTTCGACGAGGCGTGGTCGTTATTATGTGTCTTTTCCTGATGATCAGTAGTGGAGCCCAGTTGGGACGATCGGGGATCTGTGTAGCATTTGGGGTATCTTCTTTTATTTTGGTTCCGTAGTCGGACCTTGAGTGTAACCTGTGTGGTGGATGTTTAATTTATGTATTGTGTGAAGTGGCGACTGTAAGCCAACTATGTATCTCTTTCCCTTATGTATTACATGGGTTGTGTAAAGATTACCTCACTTGCGACATTGCTTTCAATGCGGTTATGCCTCTAAGTCGTGCCCGACACGTGGGAGATATAGCCGCATCGAGGGCGCTACAAGTTGGTAATCTGAGCCTTCCCGACTTAGGAGCCCCTACTTGATTGTTTTTTGGCGTTGTTGAGTCTAGAACGGAAAATGTTTTGAGTCTTAGGATTATATATATCGAGAGTAGGATTCTTTTACTCCCGGTCCCTTAAATCGCTCTGTGAGGTCTCTGACGTAGAAGTTTTGACTCTCCGCTCCTCAAATTTCACTAAAATTTTTTTAGGATCACGCTGGTATATTGGGATCGTTCGATGGTTTTGTGATGAGAACATTGTTCTTGGTGCTCTGACATTTAGGGGTTGTGGCGGTGTCCCGGGAGTTGAGCTCCGAGGTGTTGTCGTCACAATTTTATCGTTGCGATTCGGAATACGAGTTTTGCCGACATCGAAATCTCTTTTGTGCAGTTGTTGGTGAGATAACCCGATAACCCGAGATCGGGCGAGCTCGGGAGTATTGCCATGACTCATATAACGGATGTTTTTCTAAGGTCGAGGTACCACGATTTCGAGGGTTTCTTGGTTATGTGTTGACGGATGGATACATCTGGATCTAGGTATTGTTAGTTTGGGTGATATATTTTGTGTCCCCTGTATCCCCAACACCAGATTGCATAACCAGAAAGTTTCGGGAGTTTATAGGTGGGATTCAAGTAGCTCTTAGCATTTCTTCCCGCAGATATTTGGTTCGTGATTGGGTAATCCTTACCACTTATTTGTTCCAGTCGTACCTTGTTATTTTTTTCATCAACCCTTAATCAAGTGGCTTCTCACCTTAATGGACGTGTGATGTTCGCTTTGGAATTCATTCGTTCATCCTTGTTCGAATGTTTATTGTGAAGACTATATGTTGCAATTTCTATCCATTGATTCTACTTGACTATTTGTCTATCAAAGTGCTAACGGGTGTCACCCTCTTCAGGATGGCTCCGCCAACGCGTCAGAATCCGGATCGAAATGATGGGAATCAGTCGAACCCTCCACCTCCACCTCCGCCTCCGGAGGCCTGGCAAGCTATCATGGCAGCCACCAATGCCACTGCTCAGATGATTTTGCAACTCTTGTAAGAGCGTACTCAAGGGCAAGGCAGTCAAGGAAATCAAGGTCAAGGCAACAACCAGCCGCACTTTGCTACTCTCAGTTAGTTCCTCGCTAATCAGCCGAAGTCTTTCAGTTTCTGTGTCGAGGCCACAGACGCCGACGATTGGCTTATGGACATCTGCAAGCATTTTGATTGTAGCAATGTCGGACCGAGGACTTTGTCAAGTTTGCATCATTTCAACTCAAGGACCAAGCTCTTTGAGTGGTACCAGCAATACAAAGATTCCAGAGGAGGTCGTGTCATTACAGGATGAGTTTGCGAGATTTCAGAGCTCACCACATTCGAAAAGTGTTGTTGAGAGCAAGCGTGAGGAGTTCCGCAATCTCAAGCAAGGCAACATGTTTGTGTATCAATACAATATCCAGTTCGAAACTTCGCTCGCTTTGCTAAGCAAGGCGTCCACGATGAAAAGAGTATGATCTATCAATTCAGAGGTGGTCTCGAGAGAAGATCTGCAATTAGCTCTTGTGCTTTTGAGCGAGAAAAGTATGATGAATTCTACAACATGGCACTGAAGCAAGAAGCTGCGCAGCTCAAATGTGAGGCTTCTAAGAAGAGAATCAGGGATGCAGTTCAGTCTTCTTCTTCCTCTCAAGTGGCAGCTAAGCAGCATAAGTTCTACCTTCCTCCTCCGCCGTTCCATCAGCCTTATCAGCAGAAGAACTCAGGTGGCCGTGGATCTTCCCACCCGCCCAACCCAGGCTATCAGAACAAGTCTAATTCTCAAGCTCCAAGGTCAAGTGCTACTTACCACCGTCCGCTCTCAGAGGTGACTTGCAACAAGTGTCAGCAGAAAGGTCACTATGCGAACAAGTGCTTCAACCAGAGGCGTCTTCCGCCTCCTCCTCCTGTGAAATCTTCCAGCAATGCAGTGGTCAAGCATAATCCCAAGTCTGCAAAGGTGAACATGATGAATGCAGCTCAAGCAGAGGAATCTTCTGATGTGATAATGGGTAATCTCTCGATTAATGATATTCTGCAAAAGTCTTATTTGATCTTTGGTGCATCGCATTCTTTCATTTCATGACCTTTTGCATCTAAGCATGAGTTGGTTTTCAAGATTTGCCTAAACCATTATCGGTTGTCTCTCGGGTAAATTCATGCATGCAAGCTCCATGGTTCGGATGTTTCTATCAAGATGGGCGATTATAGATTTCTGGCTAAACCAATTGTTCTCGGTGACTCGGATATTGATCTTATTCTCGGAATGGGTGGCTTTATCGCACAAAGCTCAGCTTGATTGTGCTGCTGTGGAAATTCAATTGACTCACTCTTCTAATGATGTGATCATCTATGCCGCTCGTGATGAAACCATTCGGTTGTTTTCTCTCAATGAGAAGGGCGAATTGGATGCTATCTCTCGATTCGATCGTTTGTGAGTACCAAGATGTCTTTCGGAAGAGCTTCGGGTATGCCTCCTCATCGGCCGATTGAGTTCGTTATCGATCTTGAGCACGCATGAACCCGCTTGCAAGCGTCCATACAAGCTTGGACCTGATGAGCTGAAGGAATTGAAGAAGCAGCTCGATGAACAAGAGCGTCTGGGTTTGATCAGACCGAGTTCATCTCCTTGGGGTTGTGGTGTTCTTTTTGTCCAGAAGAAGGATGGCACGGACCGACTGTGCGTCGATTACCGTCCGTTGAATAAGAAGACAATCAAGAACAAGTATCCACTTCCCAACATCAATGAGCTTTTCGAGCAACTCAAAGGTGCTAAAGTGTTCTCCAAGCTTGACCTTCGTATGGGTTATCATCAGATTCGCATTCGTGAACAAGATATTCCCAAGACAACATTCAGAACAAGCTTTGGTTCTTATGAATATACTGTCATGTCTTTTGGCTTGTCAATGCTCCTCCAACGTTCTCTCGGATGATGAACTTCATATTCAACCCCTACACCAATGAATTCGTCTTGGTCTATCTTGATGATATTTTGGTCTTCTCCAAGAATAAGAAGGATCATGCCAAACATTTGCGATTGGTGCTGGACAAGCTCAGAGAGCATCAAATCTATGCGAAGTTCTCCAAATGTGAAATTTGGCTTGATGAAGTGCTTTACCTTGGTCATATCATCTCCGCCAAGGGCATCGCTGTTAATCCCGAGAAGGTGTCTCGCAATTGTGAATTGGGAACCTCCTCGAATGTCAAGCAGCTCCATGAGTTTTCTTGGTCTTGCAAGCTATTGCGAAGATTCGTTGAGAATTTCTCCAAGATTGCAAAGCCTCTTTCCAACCTCCTCCGAAGCATGTGAAGTATGTACGGTCTCCCGAGTGTGATGTTGCTTTCAATACTCTCAAAGAGAAACTCGTCACAGCCCTGTCTTGACTCCTCTGATGAATCCAAGCCATTTGAAGTTTTCGTGATGCTTCTCTTCAAGGTCTCGGTCTTTGTGTTAATGCAAGAGAAGAGAGTTGTGGCCTATACCTCTCGTCGGTGAAGCCCAACGAAAAGAACTACCCCACTCACGATCTTGAGTTGGTGGCAGTTGTCCATGCATTGATAACATGGAGACATCTCTTGTTGGGAAGGAAAGTGGACATTTTCACCGATCACAAGAGCCTCAAGTATATCTTCACTCAACCCAACCTCAACCTCGAGGCAGACTCGATGGGTGAAATGATTCAAGAGTACAACCCAAGTATTGAATATACTCCGGGCAAGGCCAATGTCATTGCAGATGCTTTGAGCGGGAAGGCTTATCGCAGCAGTTTAATCCTCAAGCCCTTCCAACGGATCTCTGTGAAGCTTTCCATAAGCTGAATCTTCAAGTTGTTCCTCAAGGATTTCTTGCCAATCTCATAGTCTCTCCTACTTTGGAAGATCAGATTCGTGAGGCTCAACTCCTGGATACCATGGTGAAAAAGGTGAAACGTGGTATCGACAAGGGCATTTCCAAGTACAAGTGCTTCCACATTGATGACAAAGATACTCTTTTCTTCGAGGACCGGATTGTGGTTCCTAAGGGTGATCTGAGAAAAGTCATTATGAACGAGGCACACAACTCGCTTCTATCCATTCATCCTGGAAGTACGAAGATGTACCATGACCTCAAGCAGTCTTATTGGTGGACTCGAATGAAGCGAGAAATTGCTCAATTCGTGAATGAGTGTGATGTCTGCAGAAGAGTGAAAGTAGAACACCAAAGACTAGCTGGTCTCCTCCAACCTCTTGCTATTCCAGAATGGAAGTTTGATCATATTGAAATGGACTTCGTGACTGGATTTCCAAAGTCCAAGCGTGGAAATGATGCTATCTTCGTTGTCATTGACAAGCTTACTAAAGTGGCTCATTTTCTTCCTATCAAAGAATCTATCACAGCAGCTCGGTTGGCGAGCTATACACATCCAGATTTTCTCCTTGCGGCATTCCACAAGTGATCTCTTCTGGACCGTGGCAGCATCTTTACGTCCAAGTTTTGGGATTCTTTTGAAGGCCATGGGCACCAACATTCGTTTCAGACAGCTTTCCACCCTCAAACAAGTGGCCAAGTTGAGCGAGTTAATCAAATCCTTGAAGATATGCTCGGGCTTGTGTCATTTCCTTGGTATGAAATGGGAAGATTGTCTTCCATATGCGAGTTCTCCTACAACAACAGCTTCCAAGCGAGTTCGGGCAAGGCCCCATTCGAAATTCTCTATGGCGAAAGTGCGTACTCCTCTCAATTGGTGCGAGACGGTGAGCGCCAACTTCTTGGCAGCGACTTGATCACGAAGCCAAAGAAATGTACAAAGTCATTCGTGAGAATCTCAAAGCCGCATAATCGCGCGGAAGAGCTATTATGATGATAAGCACCGTGATGTGGCTTTTGAAATCGGAGACCATGTCTACCTCGCGTCTCTCAAGGAAAGGCACTCATCGCCCGGTATCAAAGGAAGCTTCCCTAGATCGTGGGTCCTTTCAAGATCATTGGCAAAAGAGGTGATCTCGCCTATCAACTTGAGCTTCCGTCCAACTTCGCGAACGTGCACGATGTGTTTCATGTGTCACAGCTTCGCAAGTGCTTCAAGACTCCTGAACGCACTATCAACTTCGAAGAGATTGACCTTCAAAAAGACCTGTCTTATCATGAGCACCCCGTTTCTATTCTTGAAGAAACCGAGCGCAAGACTCGCAACAAGTCAATCAAATTCCTGAAAGTGAAGTGGTCACACCATTCCGACCGTGAAGCCACCTGGGAGCGCGAGGATCACCTACGTTCTGAATATCCGGAGTTCTTTCAGTCCTAGATCTCGGGACGAGATCCTCTTGTAGTGGTGGAGTGTTGTAACACCCCGGACGTAACTTTCCACATTTATAACTCCAACTCTTGCCATTTTCGGCATTGTGATACGATATTCCCTCCATGGTTGGGTTTTTGTCTTCCGTTTTTGCATTTTGTCCATGTCATGCATTTTATATCATGTCATCATGTGCATCGCATTTGCATACGTGTTCGTCTCATGATTCCGAGCATTTTTCCCGTTGTCCGTTTTGTAATCCGGCACTCCTATGTCCCCCGGCGCCCCCTTTTACGTTTTTCCGTGAGAGGGTACTAAACTTTCTCGGAATGGACCAAGGTTTGTCAAGTGGCCTTGGTATACCACCGGTAGACCACCGGTCAAGTTTCGGGTCATTTGGAGCTCGTTTGGTACTCCAACGGTTAACCGCACCCTCGCAAAGGCCTCTTTTAAGTTGCAGCCCAACACCCTTTCAAATAGTCCAATAACCCATCTAAGTCACTTCCATGCTCTCCGTCGTTCGATCACGATCGTGTGGGCGAAAACTACATCTCATTTGGACTCTCCTAGCTCCCTCTATGCCTATTTAAGCACCTCCCCATTCCAAATCGCGATACAACCGTAGCCTTCCCCTACCTCGCGCCCGGACAAAATACCGCGCCGCCCGGACGTGTCCGCCCGCCCGCGCCGCCTCCGCCCGCGAACCAGGGCGCGACACGTGGCACCCGCCCCAGCAGCGTCGCCACAGCCCGCCGAGCCCGCTGGCCGGCCCCATGACCCGTCGCCCAAGCGCCTCCCGGCCCCGGCCCGCTCTCCCGCTCCGCCGCCTCGCCGCCCGGCCCGGCGGCCCGCCGTCGCCCTCGCCGCCTCCCGCCACCGGCCGCTCCGCCACCGGCAGCCCCCGCGCCGCTCCGCCCGACAGGTCCTCCTCGCCGCCGCCGACCTCCTCTCGCCGCCCTGGCATCTCCTCCTCCGGCGCTCCGGCGAGCAGCCGGCCCGCGCCGCCGCCTCGCCCGATCTGGATCGGGCCGGATCTCAGATCCGCGGGGTTGACTTCTTCCCCCCTCAAATTTCATCTAAGTTTTTATTCCGTTGATTATTTCGTGGCATTTTCAACGCATCATAACTCTGCACCCGTAGCTCCGTTTTGTGCGTGTAATATGTCAAAATGTTCTCCTCGAAGAGTAGATCATTTCATCTCATTGAATCATTTTCATTTGAGCTCAAATTGATGCCCGAAATGCTGTCGGAAGAAGGCTATGTGATGTTAGTTTCTGTTTCTTAACAGAACTTGCACTTTTGTTATTTTTGCTACGATTGATGTGTGCACCCTATGATTTTGAGTCCTACATGTGTTTTGTAATATGCCATGTCATCTTTCTAGGGGTATATGCCATGTATTTTTGTGATCTATGTGGTGACTAGCACAAGCATGCAAAGTAGGTGTCCTGATGTTGCTGTTTTCAGCTCTGTTTTGCTGATATTTTTATGCCATGTTAACTTGATGCTACCGAGAGATCCATGCATATCTTGAGGTACTTCAGTAAGGATGTTTTGAACATATGGTTATGCTCTATCCATCCATGCCTTTGTTTGAAATTATGGAGTGCCATAGCTTGAGTAAACCGAGCTCTACTTTTGCTACAAAATGTTTCCTGGCAGATTGTTTACATGTTATTCAATTTTGCCAAGGTTGTTGTGGTTGATCCATGTATGCTATGATGTTGTTCTTGCCATGTATGTCTTCTATGCCATGTATTCTTGATGTATGTATGCTTAGTTTATCATATAAGGCTCTGTAGTGAGTGCTTTGACCTCTCAAACATGCCTACTTGTTATCTGTTTTTGCCATGCCATGTCATTTGAATCATTATGAAACTTGCGATATTGACATGGGTGTTACTATATTTTCTGATCCTTTTTGGCTTATGGTAAGTAAGGGACTTTTGTTCTATGCTTTGAGTAGATTCATGCCATGCCATGTTTTGCTATTATAAGTTCCTGTAGCATGTTGTTTTCTTGCTCTGAACATTGCTACCTGATGCAGTTTATGCCATGTCCAGCCTGATATTTTTTGCACTTTTGCCATGCTTGTTTGGACCTGTTGTGTTGTGATTTAGCCGTAGCTCAGTGTTTATCTTTTGTCAAGCATCTTGATTAGATCACTGCCATATACTTTGTTGGTACGTTTGGGTGCAGTAGCTTAATTTCTTGTTGCTTGCTAAGTGGTATCATCTTTGTTAATGGCGATTTGTGCCATTCTTGTTTTGCTTGTCATTTGCAAACCGTGCATCCGATTCGGTGATCTTTATATCGATTTCAACCGAAATCATCTCATCTTTCCAGTGGCATACTTGGTTTGCCAAGTTGATGCCTGGTTCATCATTTTCCTTCCGGAGCGCGCATACGCATTGCATATCACATCTCGCATATCATGCCATATTTTGCATCATGTTGATTGTGCATTGCACCGTGATTTATTGTGGTTCCTTTGTTTGTGTTCTTGCTTTGGGTAGAGCCGGAGGCGAGTGCGTGAGCGAGGAACCTGTTGAGAACGTTTACGAGGATCAAGCTTTCGACAACTCTGAGAACATTGCAGGCAAGATGACCATACCCTCGAAATCACTTCTATCTTTGCTATGCTAGTTGCTCGCTCTTTTGCTATGCCTATGCTACGATGCCTATCTTTTGCTTATCATGCCACCCATATTTCCATGTCAGCCCCTAACCATCCTTTCCTAGCAAACCGTTGTTTGGCTATGTTACCGCTTTGCTCAGCCCCTCTTATAGCGTTGCTAGTTGCAGGTGAAGTTGAAGTTTGTTCCTTGTTGGAACATGGAGATGTTGTTCCTTGTTGGAACATGTTTACTTGTTGGGGATATCACAATATATATATCTGCTATAATTAATGCATCTATATACTTGGTAAAGGGTGGAAGGCTCGGCCTTATGCCCAGTGTTTTGTTCCACTCTTGCCACCTAGTTTCCGTCATACCGGTGTTATGTTCCTTGATTTCACGTTCCTTACGGTTGGGTGATTTATGGGACCCCCTTGACAGTTCGCTTTGAATAAGACTCGTCCAGAAGGCCCAACTTTGGTTTTACCATTTGCCACCTAAGCCTTTTCCCCGGGTTTTCGCGAGCCCGAGGGTCATCTTTATTTTAACCCGGGCCAGTTCTCCTTCGAGTGCTGGTCCAACTTGAGCGATGTCCGGCGCCCTTGGGCAATCAGGGTCTATGCCAACCCGACGTCTGCTCATCCGGTGTGCCACGAGAACGAGATATGTGCAGCTCTTATCGGGATTTGTCGGCACATTCGGCGGCGTTGTTGGTCTTGTTTTATTCTTTGTCGAAATGTCTTGTAGTCCGGGATTCGAGATTGATCGGGTCTTCCGGTAGAAGGAATATCCTTCGTTGACCGTGAGAGCTTATAATGGGCTAAGTTGGGACACCCTGCGGGTATTATCTTTCAAAGCCGTGCCCGCGGTTATGAGGCAGATGGGAATTTGTTAATGTCGGTTGTAGAAAACCGAAGTTGATCTTAATTAAAATACACATCAACGCGTGTGTAACCGTGATGGTCTCTTCTCGGAGTCCGGGAAGTGAACACGGTGTTGGAGTAATGTTTGACGTAAGTAGTTCAGGATCACTTCTTGATCGCTACTAGCTTCGCGACCGTGCTTTGCTCCTCTTCTCACTCTCTTTTGCGAATGTAGCCACCATATATGCTAGTCGCTTGCTGCAGCTCCACCTTACAACTCTGTCCTTCCTATAAGCTTATATAGTCTTGATCTTGCGGGTGTGAGATTGATGAGTCCCCGTGACTCACAGATTCTACCAAAGCAGTTGCAGGTGCCGGCGATGCGGTGCAGGTGGCGAACCGAGCTCAAGTGGGAGTTCGACGAGGGCGTGGTCGTTATTATGTGTCTTTTCACGATGATCGATAGTGGAGCCCAGTTGGGACGATCGGGGATCTGTGTAGCATTTGGGGTATCTTGTTTTATTTTGGTTCCGTAGTCGGACCTTGAGTGTAACCTGTATGGTGGATGTTTAATTTATGTATTGTGTGAAGTGGCGACTGTAAGCCAACTATGTATCTCTTTCCCTTATGTATTACATGGGTTGTGTGAAGATTACCTCACTTGCGACATTGCTTTCAATGCGGTTATGCCTCTAAGTCATGCTTCGACACGTGGGAGATATAGCCGCATCGAGGGCGTTACATTCATATAAGAACCAGAGACACAATATGAATATGCATGGCACATATGCAGGTTGTGCAAAAAACTGCACTACAACACATTGCGCCTAAAACAAAATACCATTCTACTATCACGACCATACATTCAACTGGCAAGATCTAACAATACTCGTCAGCACACGCATACTAACATCACAAAGGCAGGAGAGAATAAAGGGAACCAAGGAAGATACCTATGGATGATAGTGTCAACGATGATCTGGATTGATTTAGCATTGATGAGGAAGTGGATGGTGTCCATGGTATGCTTTAGATGCACACAGCCATGAGCTTCTTGCCCCTGTTGCATCTGTTCGCTCGATGATGGGTACCAATGCATCCAAGTAGAACAAAACCACCAACATTAACCCACAGCTTCAAGTACAAGCAAGTATATATAAAGTGACAGTGAAAACAAGTTGAGAAAAGCACTGTAAATATCTATTTCATGTCATGCAGAATTCAAACCGAATAAACCTATGCATACGAAGGTGAAATATTACAAAGAAAGCACTCATCAGGTAGCATGCATACAAAATCTTTGTGTTGGCAGCAGTAAATACTCTCTGTGTTAGCAGTAGTAAAACTCATGCAGTACCAAGTTAACAACTTTGAGTCAGAAAAGCTAGAAGTGTCTCTTAAGAGAGACCAGAACTTAGAATTAAGGCACATATCATATTCTGAATAGCATCAGCACCATGGTAGTAACAATTAACAGTAGTAGGACATCAATGGGGCACAACTTAGTTAACTGCAGATGGATGGACAGAAAATTACCTTCTCGAGGCAGGGGTGAGCGTCCTTGAAGTCGAGGAAGATGAGCGTGAGGGCGGCGCTAATGGCACTGCAGGACATGTTGAGGCCGAGCAGCAGCGCCACAAGCATGCCCAAGGTGATGGTGTACATGCCGAAGGTGATTTTCTCCCCAGATTTAGTGCATGGAACAACTCCCTTCCGTTCCCAATAGCAGCAAGGTACTGGTGCTACTGCCGTGCAAAGAAAAATCTTGTAAGCATGATAGAAGGCTGGGATGGCAGGAAGTGAAAATCATGTCTAACAACATGAGCAGAGCACTAGTTACAAGCATGGTAGAAGGCTGGGTGAAGAATATACGAAACTGAACCAATCAATTCAATTCAAAGGGTGTATCTTGTGTAAATGATGCTAGCAATCTCAGTTTCATGCATATATATATATATATATATATATATATATATATATATATATATATATATATATATATATATATATATATATATAGCAGAAATTTTATTAGATAATCCTAACTCCATACTTAACAGATATTCATTCCTAAAAATACTCAACAGAGAGTATTCCCTGCCACAAACAGCAATATGAGCGGGGTTGGGCGAGATCCAGCGAGGTGTAGGGCTGCTCGTTGGGTAACTAGTACTTGGATGTATGGAGTGAGGAGGGAGAGCTGCAGCATACTAATCTGGGGCGTGAAGAGTGGAAACTACCATATATTGCCCAAGAATTGAACCCAGCTTTGACATGCATGCTGCAATTAAACTCCATTGTTTGTCACAGAGATAAGATGAAAATCAACATTGTTTTGTTTGCCACTTATTGATGAAGCTACTAATCAGGATTAAATGCAGACAGTAGTAGTTACTAGGTAGGGATCATATAACATGAGGTAGATTAATGATTAGCAAACATGTTGGGTGGCCAAGAAATGAATAGCATATAAAATACTCCTACTACTGTAGTAGTTAAGATGATGAGACAAAGGACAGCAGCATGTAGAGTTCCTGATGCACTGGAGTGGCCTAACTTGGCTGCACCACACTGAGGCACTGTTTTTCCATCGAGCTCGACCATGTGCATGCTTCATCATCACCGTGGAGGTCCCGGTGGTCGTCCTGGTCCATGGAGTGTGAATCTTATTATTTCATTTCAGAGAACGTTAAACACAAATGGCATGTATATGGATCACTGTGGACAAGCAAACTTCGCTAATAAATATGAACAAGGCCTACTATAGCATAGCAGGTAAGGAGTTAGATTAACTCAAGTATTGGTGACTACTAGACCTATTAGTTCATTTCATAGAAACCTGAAACACAAATGGAATGCATATTGATACCAAGGACAAGCAAACTTAGCTACTAAATATGAACAAGGTCTACTATAGCATAGCAGGCAAGTATTGGTGACAAATAGACCTATATTAAGAGTAAACAGAACTAGCTCGGAAAACAACTCTATATTAAGAGTATCATGTGTGAATGTGATACAAGTAAAAATTGCATGCTATGTACATCAAGTTAAAGGCACAAGTTATCAATTAGCCTAAAAGCGAGCAAGTGTACAACAAGTTGATAAAAGAATGCCCAGTCATGGCATTTGATTTCACAAGATAAGAATGTGTAAGGTGCAATGTTGTGTACACTTTGTAATTCTATAATAATTTGTAGTGCAATTGTGGCTAGAAGCGAGTACACTTGAAGCTACAAACTATGCAACAAGCACTGAAACTCCAACAACAAGAAGCAGAGTTGAGTTCCTAGCCATCAGACAAGACTGGAACTCCCAGCATTTGCCTCTCAAATTTTGCAGGGTAGATAGACATATGCTATTGTGTAGAATTGCATGATAAATTGCGAGAAGTCTTCGAATACAGAGTCTTATGCAAAGTTATTACAATCAGTATGATGTTGTCAAGGTCATTCAAGTACTTGCCCTTTTAGATGCATATATAGCTATATGTAGGAGAATAATAGAGTACTAGCCGCACCTGCTAGATGTATTTCAGAATGAGAGGCCAAAAATAGGTAAAAATACTGATGCAAGCTATGCTCTACAACAAGTGCAGAGCAGCTACACAAGAAAAATACAAGCCCACTGATACTAGTTGTGCACTTGTTTCTTTCGTTCACCACTGATCTGATCTATAGTGGAAGCGAAAGCACGGCCAAAAGAAGTTAAAAATGTTATTAGTTGTAAGAGGATAGAGATGCCACTGGATCTCAGAACAATATCGTATCAGGTTATTGAAGACGTTGATGACGATGTTGTCATTGGTTGTCGGTGTACTAAAATAGGGGTACCTTAGTACCCCGAACTGTCTGCAGGCGATCGTGGCGTCCCGTGGCAAGCCTTGCGAGGCGTCTGCCAAGACCCTCCTGACCCTTGGAAAACAAGACCCGGCAAGAGGAGAACTCAAGATGAAGAGACAAGGCCCGGCAAGAGGGCTTGCGGGAAGAAAACTTCTTGGGAGGGCCACTCGGTAGCCTTGAAGGAAACAAGGCCCGGCAAGAGGAGCTTGCAGGGAAGGCTTGGTGGCGCCCGAGCCCCTAAGCGACAAGGTTCTGCCGCGACAAAGGCGCTTGCAGGCGGGCAACCTCTCTTCATCCCGCTCCAGCTCACATAGCGTGTCTGCAGGGCTCTCCCAAGCAGCGTGTCGGCGGGCTGTGCAGCCGATGAGGAGTAGCGATAAGCGGCGTGACAAGCTACCATCGTGGCAAGCGGGCGCGCAGCGGTCCTGTTACCTTTGTTAGGCGACTAAGGCAGGCATTGATGACTCTTGTCCCTTGCCGTCGAGTTAGGTATAGATTCTGTACCTTTGTACAAGCGGTGTACCAACCTATGTTTTACTATCTTACCCTTGTCTACTTGCCACATGTGGTGACCCTTGTGCCTATAAAGGAGGCCCAAGTGCAGCGTGAAAGGGTTCGGTTCAGCTCGGCTTAGTTCATTCTACTCATACGAGACCACACTCGGGCTAGGTTTTGTAGCTCCCATTGCTCCCTAGCAAGAACACAAGATAATCCACAATGCAGCAGTAGGAGTATTATCTCTCGGAGAGCTCGAAGCTGGGTAAATCTGCTTCGTGTGCATCGCTTGATCCGCTCTTTGTGCAATCTCCGCTCCCTCCAGACCACAAGGGCCCCAGGTCCCATAGGTGTTCGTGGGACACGATCAACTTCCTACAGCGCCAAAGATGTCGGGAAGCTGATCGTGTCACGAACACCTATGGACTGAGGCCTTGGTTGGGAGGCGGATGATTGAGGCGATCGAGGCATCCAGCTCACGAGGAGACTGGCGAGCAGTGCTGAGATGAGAGGTTGCCCGCTGACAGCGCTGCGTGTGCGAGAACAGTCGCGTTCAGCTGCTGCAATGGCAGCTGTGCGAAACGCTTGTGCCGGCAAGAACCTGTGCACATTCACTGGCTGGAAACCTATACTGTGGGCCAGTGCAGGCAGGCCATGCGGTGCGGCGGCTGTTGGGCCAGGCCCAAAAACAGGCTGCGGTAGTTGGGCACTGGGTCCAAACCAAATCCACTCCGTATCCGCGCGTTCCCCGTAGCAGCGCGCGTCATTGCGGTGTCGTGGGGAAGTGGGCGGCGTCGAGGTCGCCTCATCTGTCGCCTCGGTTCGCATCCCGCCACGTGGTTCCCATGCTCTTGGGGTCGTGGACGGTGGAAGTGGGAAGCTGGGCTGTTGCGATCGAGGCAGCAGGTCGGCCCGATTCTCCGCTTTTCCTATGCCTTGATTCCTTTGGAAGGGCGGCAGAGCCCCACCTTGCTTCTTTAAGAAGAGCGGAAGGGGGCCTTGAGCCGCACTCTCCCATCTCTTCCTTTCTGAGCTTTGCTCCCTTTCTCTCATTCGTCATGGAGAAAGGAATCTTGGTTCTTCATCGGTGGCGGCGAGGGTCGCCGCTAGACAGCGCACCCTCCCAACCCCACGCCCGGGTGGCAGAGCCAGCCACAAGGGGAAGAGGGAGGCGAGGTCGTGGGCAGGTCGGCGCTCGGGAAGAAGCGGGCCAGGCGGCGCGCCGTCTCCGCCTCCGCCGCGGTTCCCCTCCCCTGGCCGGTCCATACAGGGGCGACCCTTGCGAGTTCTTCGTCGAGCTGCGCTGGCGCCTCGTCGTCGCCTCCGCTTCCAGCTCCATTCGCGGCAGCGATGAGTCGGATCCGCTGGCGAGACTGCACATGAGGGCTGTGGGATCAGCGGCACGCGAGTCCGCATTGTATTCCCAGCCCCTAATGTGATGTATCTTGATCGTGGGTGGAAGGCGTTCACCGCATCCACAGCTGATGGCGGGTTTACCCTCCATTTTAAGTTAATGGAGGGTGATCTCCTCTCCGTCAAGGTCTTCGGGATCTCGGCACTCGGGCGAAGTGCTGCGTGGATAGCTCCTCCGACGAAGATTCCCCCTCGGCGAGAGCGAGGAGGAGGAAGCGACAGCGACGGCGAGGGTAGCGGGCCCGATTAGTTGTCGAGGCGCCGCCGTCGCCACTGGCGACCCCATCATCCGCGTCGCCGGCTCCTTGAACTCCCGGGTCGTCTCCTTGGGCGTGGCGTGGGGAGGCTGCGGAAGGGAAGAGGATGGCGACAATGCCGTCAGAAGTCGAATCACGAGGCGTAGTGCCCTCGGCAGCGTCTGCCGACGTCCTGCCGCCCGTCTTCAAGCCCGCTTCGGCGCCGCCGCCTCGTTAAGCCCTCGGAGAGCCAGGATCTTCCTTGGTGCCTTCGCACCTGTAGCTTACCTAAGCGCTCCTTTTGCCCTTCTCGCCTTCTTGACCTACCTCACGAAGAGAGGGACAGGAAAAGGATTACGGGCATCTTATCTTTTTAATTTGTAAGCCTTGGGCCTTATCCGCATTTAAAACTTGTAATCCTCCCTTTCATGTTTTTCATTCTCCACGGACTGTATGCGAGTAGGATGTTTTTAATGAAAAAGGATGTTTGAAAAGGGACGAAAGGCTTATCGATACCGCAGCCCGGCAACTCGGCTTGCCGCAGCCCCGGCAACTACGGCTTGCGGGGCTTGGTCTTGGCGCCTTCTTCTCCTCTTCGTTGTTATTTCAATTCGAGAACAATTTAGCTTGATTGCGCAATCAGTTATTTTTGTAATATAACTTTATTACAGGCAATATTTGCTATGTTACTTCCTTTACTCGACTCTTGGCTTTGTATGTTTCTGCCCTCGCTTTTGGAAACTTGCGGTGCAGCACCCTTGCATGGCGCCGAGTGCGAACTTCAGCAGCCCTCTTGGCGGGGCCGCTACCGACAAGCAACCTTGTCGCGGACTAGCCGCAGCTCACTTAAGTTGTTGGCGGACTCGAAACAAAGTAAAGTAGCGACCAGTCACGATTTGGTTCCTTCGCGCACAGGTTTTCCATACAAAGCGTGGTCGTTCGAGGAAGATAACTTAAAATTTAAAACTGGTCATCTAAACTTAGCAACTTAGCTTCTCTGTTGCCCATTTCGGCAAAGCGGACAGTTCCTCGGCGGCGCTTGGCGGCCACACCATTATCTTCTCCTTCCCCGGTTAACTTGTGGGTGGATGAACCTTCTTCTTGTTTGAGAAGGAAGAAGAAAATAAAGTTATGGAGCCTAGTGGCTCGTTATCGCCATCGGTGTGGATGCTGCACAAAATGTTAGTAAATACATGCATATAAGATTATGAGAGCATGTATTGACAAAATGTCTTAACACATAACTTCTTGATGCACGAAGTCTGCGCCCGGCTTTGTACAAAGGATTACATGCAACAGCGGCAAGACTTGTACAAAAGGGTGGTTCGGAGCAGGTTCCGGCAACCGCGCCTCATGGGTAAAACTTGCGAAGATGCTCTATATTCAGGAATTGCTCACGGGCGCCATCTTCCGTCTCAAAGCGGACATCGCCGGGCCTAGTGACTCGTTTTACCTGATAAGGGCCTTCCCACTTCGGCGTCAACTTGTTGGAATTCTTGGCGGACTGAATGCGCCGAAGAACAAGGTCGCCTTCCTCGAAGCTTCTGGCATTAACTGCGGCTATGGTAGCGGCGCAAAGCTTGCGATAACGAGCAGCTCGTACAACAGCACTGAAGGCGATCTTCCTTGAGGAGCAGTAGCGTCATCTTGTCGCAGCTGCTCTTGCTCAAACTCATCATAGCGAGCACTCGAGGTGACCCGTATCTGAGTTACGTGGGGAGAACTGCCTCTGCTCCATAGACTAGGCGAAAGGTGTACGGCGGTGGCTCGATTTGGCGTCGTCTGATCGACCAAAGAACCATCGGCAGCTCCTCGATCAGTTTCTTCCGCACTTGTGCAGCACTGTCGAAAGTTACGGTCTTGAGTCCCGCGCACTTCAGCGTTTGCTCTCTCGCTTGACCGTTGCTTCTCGGATGAGCAGCGAAGCAAAGCAGATCTTGGCGCCAAGATCTTTGGCGTCTTGCATGAAGGTGCGGCTCGTGAAGCGTGTGCCGTTATCGGTGATGATTCTGTTAGGAATCCCAAAGCGGCAAACAATTGACTGAAGAACTTGATCTTGTTGTGTTGTCACCTTCCTCACTGGTTCCACTTCGGCCACTTTGTGAACTTATCGATTCACGACATACAAGTACTCAAAGCCCCGACGGCTCGGGGAAAGGGCCGAGATGTCGAGCCCCAGACCGAGAAGGGCCAGGATAAAGGGATCGTCTGGAGAGCTTGAGCTGGTTGGTGTATCTGTTTGGAATGGGCGGCATGCTTCACACTTTGTTACTTGCGCAGCTTGCATCTGGAGGGCTTCGCCGAAGAAACCTTGCCGGAAAGCTTTGCGGCAAGTGCTCTTCTGCGCCAATGTGGTGACCACATATGCCTCCATGTATCTCTGCCAACAGCCACATCCATCTTCCCGCAAATGCACTTCAATTTCACACCGTTGAGTCTTCTTTTGTACAGGATGTTGTCAACAAACTGGTACATACTTGACTGCCGGGCTACTTTTTCCGCTTCTTCTTGCTCTTCGGGAAGTTCTCCTGCCTGAAGGAAATGGACGATTTGCTGCGCCCATGCTGGAGCCTGTGGCTCGACAACAAGGACTAAAGGCTCGTCTACCACTGCGGGAACATTAGCTTCCACGGCAAGAACCTGCGGTTCTGCCGGAGCTTGATGATCCCCGGCAAGCTTGCCGGAGCAAAGTTTGTCGGGAGCGTCTCCTTCAACGAAACAAACCACAAGGTTTGTCGGAGCAGACTGCCCCTCAGTGATATTTGCATTGATTTTAGGGACCTTCTTGGCGGCGGCTCCAGGGAGCTCTGCCGGAAAGTAGTCGCCGGAAACCAATTTTCTCTTCTTGCTCTGTCCTGTTGATGGTGTTACGGTTGGCTGAGTCAGCTTGAGCACAAAAATTCCTGGTTCCACAGGTAACTTAAGTGCGGCACATTTGGAGAGGCCATCAGCTATATCATTCTGAGCTCTTGGAACGTGTTCCATCTGCAGGCCTTCAAAGTGCTGTTCTAGCTTTCTCACTTCATCGACGTAGGCTTCCATCAACGGACTTTGATAATCTTTATTTACTTGTCGGACGACAAGTTGCGAGTCCCCCCTGACAATGAGCTTCTTAATCCCAAGGTCTACCGCAATCCTTAGACCCGCAAGCAAACCTTCATACTCTGCAGTATTGTTTGTTGCTTGTTCCTTGGGAAAGTGCATCTGGACTATGTATTTGAGGTGCTCTCCGGTGGGTGCAATAAGCAACTTGGCACCGGGCGCCTTTGCAGTGAGAAAGCTCCATCAAAGTACATCAGCCACTCTTTATTTGCCTCCTTGACGGGGATGCTCGTCTCTGGAATTTCTTCATCTTGCGTGGGCGTCCACTCTGCTATGAATTCTGCCAATGCTCTGCTCTGGATAGTTGAAGTGCTTTCAAACTTGAGACCAAAGCTCGACAGTTCCAGTGCCCACTCGACAATCCTGCCTGTTGCTTCTGGATTTTGCAATATCCTCTTCAGCGGAAAGCGAGTGACAACTGTTATCTCGTGTGCTTGGAAGTAATGGAGCAGCTTTCTCGAGGCCATGAGGAGGCGAAAAGCAACTTCGCACACGCAGTACCTTGACCTAGCCCCTGCAGAAGGGCCGACAAAAGTAAACTGGGCGCTGCACCATCCTTTTACGTGTCTTATCGCAACCCTGCGCTAATCTGTCCTTATCGGGACCCGAGCTTGTGGCGAAGGCCCTTGCTTGTCGCTGGATCGTCCGCCTCGGTTGCTTGGCTCATCATCGCCTTCCTCTCCGCTACTAACGCAGCACTAACCACTTGATTGGTTGCCGCTATATACAGCAGCAATTTCTCTTGTGGCCTAGGTGCGACAAGTATTGGAAGCGGAGGACAGAATATTTCTTCAAGTCTGCAGCGCAGCCTCCGCCGAGTCCATTTCATTGGACCTGCCTTTTTCAAAATCTTGAAAAACAGCAGTAGCGCGTTCAGCAGAACTTAGAGATGAACTTCTTGAGAGCAGCCACGCAACGGCAAGTCTTGACATCCTTGGCGCTTTGGTGCTTGATCTGCTCAATGGCGTTGATCTTGTCGGGATTGGCTTCAATTCCTCGCTGAGACACAAAGAACCGAGAAGCTTGCGGAAGGGACTCCAAACACGCACTTCTCGGGGTTGAGCTTGAGGTTGATCTTGCGCAGATTTGCAAATGTTTCATCAAATCCTGAACCCGAGTTGCTTTGTCCTTGCTCTTGACCACTATGTCATCCATGTAGCTTCTACATTTACGTGTATTTGTGGCTCAAAGGCATCGTGGACTACTCTTCCAAAGGTTGAACCAGCATTCTTTAAACCGAAAGGCATCCGTATGAAGCGATGCGTGCCACATGGTGTAATGAATGCGGTTTCTCTTCATCCTCTTTCGCCATGAAGATCGATGATATCCTGAATATGCATCAAGAAATGAAAGCAGATCACATCCAGCCGTGGAGTCAACAATCTGGTCGATCGTGGCAAGGAAATGGATCTTTGGGACAAGCTTTGTTAACATCGGTGAAGTCAATACAAAGTCTCCATTTCCCATTAGCCTGCATACAACTACGGATTGGCCAACCACATGGGATGGAGGACTCCTCGACAAGCCTGCTGCTTCTAATTTCTTGATTTCTTCGCTATGAACTCTTGGCGCTCCTTTGCTGTTTCCTAATTTTTTGCTTGGCGGGCGCTGGCGGGACAGACAGCTAGGTGGTGCTCAATTACTTTCACAGGAACACGGGGATGTCGGATGGTTGCCATGCAAACAAATCGACATTCGCCCCAGAAAGCAACGAGCTCGCCTTCCTATTTAGGATCAAGCGTGGCATCGATGGTGAAGGTACCGCCCGGTGCCGTCCTCCTTGGCGGGCACCTTCTTGGTCTTGGTGGAGCTGCCATCGTCTTCTTGCACTTGCGGTGGAGCTCGATGGTGCGTCCTCGGCGGTAGCGCAGCACTCGAAGAGGTGCGCTTGCGGAGTGGGCACAGAGCTCTTGCCGGACTTGGTGGTCTTCTTCTTCCCCGGGAGCTTCGGCGGCAAGTGGTTTGCTATCTGTGGCAGCTGCTGCATCCGGTAAATCTTGTCGGCGCAGATAAGTGCATCCTTCTTGTCGCCATGGACAGAAATAGCGCTTATCGGGCGGGCATCTTGAGTAGGTTGTAAGCATAATGAGAGGCGGCCATGAACTTGGCGAGTCTTTGGAATGACCAAGTATGCCATTGTAGGGCAATGGGAAATCGGCGACGTCAAGCGTGACCCTCTCGGTTCTGAAGTTGAGCTCGCTGCCGAATGTTACCGCAGCGTGATCTTCCCTTTGGGCTTGCTCCTTCTGGGTTGATTCCTTGAAAGTACCGGTTTCTTGAGCTCGCTTTCGAGGATTTGAAGCTTTTGGAGCACTGCGAGAGGAGATCAAATTCAGGCGGCCCGCCGTCAACCAGCATCTTTGTGACTTTGAGGTTGCGGATGGTTGGTGAGACCAACATCGGCAAGCACCCGACAGCGATGATCTGATCGGGGTGATCTTCAATGTCGAAGATGATGGGCGTCTTTGGACCACTTCAAAGGTTTGCGTGACTCTATGGATGGTTCTGCTGCATTGACCTCACGCATCCATTGCTTGAGTTGGCGGTGCGAGGTATGCAGAGAAGCACCACCGTCAACGCAAAGGACCTTCGTTGCCTTTTGAAACTCCTGCTCACCAGCTTCATCGTCTTCCATGTCCTCGTCATCTTCATCTTCGTCTTCTTCCTTGTCGCGGCCGCGGGGAGGTCTGTCTCCTTGCCGATGCTTGGCCTTGCCGCGGCGTCCTCCCCGACCGGGTCTCTTCTTACTTGCTGCAGCCGCACCTTCTTGGGCTTTCTCCTTGTCTCGCCGCTCGTATTCAGCTCTCTGTAGCTCAACAAGCTGCTCGACTTTCTTGCAGCTCTGGAGATCGTGGCCCTTGGTGCGGTGGATTTTGCAGTACTGCTTGTTGGAGCTGTCAGGCTTGTCGGCGGCCGCCACAGATTGGCGGTCGGCGTCAACGGCAACCTCCTTGCCGGAGCCACCAGCCTTGGCTTTGTTGGCGGCACCATCCTTGCCGGACTGCTCGACAACTAGTACTTCTTTGTTTTTCTTCCTTCTGTTGTTTCGCCGCCGGCTCTTCCTTGCCGGGGCGACTTCCTCACTGTCAGATTCTGTCCCCACATTCTCTCCTGGGAGTCTTCTTCCTTCTTCAGCGCGTGCACACTTGTCGGCCAGGGCGTAAAGCTCGCTGACATCTTTCACTTTGCACATCGCCATCTCCTCCCTCATCCTGCGGTTTCGCACATTCTGATGGAATGCACTGATCACCGCGGCAGGGTGGACGTCTGGGATGTTGTAGTGCACTCGACTGAATCTCTGGATGAACTTGCGCAGGGACTCTCCCTCCTTCTGGGAAAGTAGGTGGAGGTCACTCTCCTGGCCATGAGGCTTGTGGCCGCCTATGAAAGCGCCAACAAACTGGTGGCACAAATCTGCCCAAGAAGAAATAGAGCCATCTGGCAAGTGCATGAGCCAAGACCTGACGTTTGGCTTGAGCACCAGGGGAAAGTAGTTGGCGAGGATCTTGTCGTCTCGTCCCCCCGCGGCCTGCACCGTGATGGTGTAGATGCTGAGGAACTCCGATGGGTGCGTCCTGCCATCATACTTTTCTGGCACATCTGGTTTGAAGTTTTTCTTGTCGGGCCACCGGACTTGCCGCAGCTCACGAGTGAACGCAGGGCAACCTACCACGTACGGTAAGTCGCCTGGTTCCCCTGGCGCATGCATATCAACAGTGGACCCAGCGCGTTGGTCAGATTGACGGCGCGCTTCTCTTCGGCGCTCGATACGGGTTCGAGCGTCTTCTTCTTGCCGTTCTCGGAGAATTTGGCGCTGGTCGCGACGGGCTCGCGGATCCGACGACGCTGTGGATTCGCTGTCGAGGTGGATCCAGCGAGTCGGCGATCTTGGTCTTCGGGAAGGGGAGTGCACGGTGGCTGCACCCCCGCAAGTCTCGTCACCATCAGCTCGCGCCTTGTCGCCTTGCCGCGGCTGCGAGGCACTCGGTTGCCGCGGGACATCGCCGTTGGCGAAGCCGATGAGACTCTGAATTGTGGCCCTCCATTCGTCGACCTTGTCGGCCGTTGGAGGGTAGTCTAGGAGTAGCTGTGCTCTTGCCAAGGCTTCTGCTGGTGTGGTGGGTGGCAATGGCGTACGTAGCGAGGAACGGGAGGTGCTCGGACTCCTAACCAAGTTAGGTGGAGCAGCATCCCGCCCAAGCGACCGTACTCCACTCATACCGGCATGCTGAGGTGCATGCGGGTCTCGAGGGCCTCGGGATCCTCCAGCTTGGCCTTGATCCAACGAGCGTATGGTGCTGCGAGCATCATGACGCTGTCGGTCCCGCGCCTCCTGCGAAGGACGCGGTGCGGACTCGGACGCGGACTTTGTGCTGCCTTGTCCTTGGACCCGCAGCATTGTGGGCTCTCTCGGCGACGCTGGTTCCTCCTTGGCGTTTCCCCACCACCTGACAGCTCCGGTGGTGGTGGGTTTGACGCGGACGGTTCTGCTGCTGCCGAAGACTTCTTCTTCGGCGATATGTTGACGAAGATGTTGATGAAGTTGCTCGTGTGACTGCCGGATCGGGTTCACACAGCCTCGACGCCCCCTACCTGGCGCGCCAAAGATGTCGGGTAAATCTGCTCGTGTGCATCGCTTCGATCCGCTCTTTGTGCAATCTCCGCTCCCCTCCGAACCACAAGGGGCCCCAGGTCCCATAGGTGTTCGTGGGACACGATCAGCTTCCCCGACATCTTTGGTGGGGGAAGTGGGCGGATACGGAGTGGATTTGGTTTGGACCGAGGCCGCGCACGCCCGTGCCCTGTTTTGGGCCTGGCCCAACAGCGTTCGGCACTGTGTATGGCCCAGACCCGGGGGCTCCTTTCGGTGTACTAAAATAGGGGTACCTTAGTACCCCGAACCTGTGCACGGGCAGTCGCAGCGTCCCCGTGGCAAGCCTTGCCGGGCGTCTGCCAAGACCCTCCACGGTCCTTCGGAAAACAAGACCCCGGCAAGAGGAGAACTCAAGATGAAGAGACAAGGCCCCGGCAAGAGGAGCTTGCCGGGAAGAGGAGCTTGCCGGGAGGGCCACTCAGGGCGCGAAGGAAACAAGGCCCCGGCAAGAGGAGCTTGCCGGGAAGGCTTGGTGGGCGCCGAGCCCCGAGCGACAAGGTTCTGCCAGCGGCAAGGCGCTTGCAGGCGGGCAACCTCTCTTTATCCCCGCCCAGCTCACCCGCCAGCGTGTCACCACGGGCTCTCCCAAGCACGCAGCGTGTCGACGGGCTGTGGAGCCAGCGGGAGTAGCGATAAGCGGCGCCGACAAGCTACCATCGTGGCAAACGGAGGCGCACTTGCGGTCCCCTGTTACCTTTGTTGAGGCGACTAAGACAGGCATTGATGACTCTTGTCCCTTGCCGTCGAGTTAGGTATAGATTATCTGTACCTTTGTATAAAGCGGTGTACCAACCTATGTTTTACTATCTTACCCTTGTCTACTTGCCACATGTGGTGACCCCTTGTGCCTATAAAAGGAGGCCCAAGTGCAACGTAGAAAGGGTTCGGTTCAGCTCCGGCTTAGTTCATTCTACTCATACGAGACCACACTCAGGCTAGGTTTTGTAGCTCCCATTGCTCCCTAGCAAGAACACAAGATAATCCACAAAGCAGCAGTAGGAG
This sequence comes from Aegilops longissima, assembly GCA_021605205.1. NCBI lineage: Eukaryota > Viridiplantae > Streptophyta > Magnoliopsida > Poales > Poaceae > Aegilops > Aegilops longissima. The sequence goes on from CM038679.1 coordinate 355,806,334, forward strand.
TATTATCTCTCCGGAGAGCTCCGAAGCTGGGTAAATCTGCTCGTGTGCATCGCTTCGATCCGCTCTTTGTGCAATCTCCGCTCCCCTCCGAACCACAAGGGGCCCCAGGTCCCATAGGTGTTCGTGGGACACGATCAGCTTCCCCGACATTGGTGACGGCGTCGATCTGCATCCCCAGGAACTGCATGTTGATCAGGATCCCCTGCACCGCCGCCAGCATCAGCCCAAGAACAGAGCAAGAGGAAGAGTGCAATGCGTGCGCGTGCTGCCGGCCGCCATACGTAGAGGTCTTGAAGTGGAGGAAGGATTCATACCATAGCACCGACCGCCGTCGAGGTCTTGAAGGCTGCGGTGGGTTTCCATGGCCGGGCTTCATCCCATCGCTTGTCATTGTTCCTCCTGTCCTACCTGTAGAGACAGAGACGGGGGTGAGAGGGAGGGGGAGATTGATCCACCTGTAGTACTAGGATTACACAACAACTAGTAGCAGAACTAGCAAGAAATAACCGTTGCTAAAAAAAGCAAGAAATAACCAAATTGAGTGTACACCAATATCATATGAATCCGCAACACAATCAAGCAACAGATTGGTAGAAGAACAGCTGCTGCATAAACCGTGAGCTACAGGTGGAGAAATAACCCTTTTCATGAGTATACTAAGCACTAATATGGGTTACAGCTAGTTGACAACTAACACCGTGTAGACCATGATGTGAGTATACTAAGCACTCATATGAGTATTACCAAGGACTTCCATGACATTATTACCTCAAAGACATACTGGAAAATTAAAACTGCACTGTTTACGCCTCTGATCACATAAAAGCAGCTACCTCCCTTAACAAATTCACATCCTTTGTCGGTTTGTGATATTGTTGCATAAATAGCTCTAAGATCAAGTTAATAAATCTATTTAGAATGAAGTGTATGCAGCAAGAAACTTGATTGAGAAACCATGCTCTGTCTAGGCATAATACTCCCGACTGAGGTAGAAAAAATGTTGGTCTTCTAAGTTGACTTCAACGCCAACAAGATACTGATGAATGCGACGCTGCGTCTGAGACTAGTCAATGTAATCATGCTGCACTCCTATCTATATCTATTAGCTGAATTAGTACACGCATAGACTAATCCTGCCTGTCTAGTAGCTCAAGTGACATCTCAATCGTCCTATTTGGATATAAACTTTAGCTCAAACAGGGACGTCTCTTTGGTATAAGCTGGAAAAGTCTATGCCGTAAGAGATGACGAAAACCGAACTGTTGTAACTCTTACAGTTAACAGAATTTCATAGCTAACCTCTGCAATCAGGAATATCTTGAACAGTACGTGCCCCTTACTGATACAGGCCAATCAGTGGATTCTCTAGTGTTCCGCGTACAGCTAGCTTTGCCCGGAAACGCCATTCTAACTAAAAACAAGGTTCCCACATTCTGACTTAGCGACAAAGCAAATCCACCAACTAATCACATCAATTGCTTATGCACCTAAAACATTTACTAGGAAGTGGGATCAGGTGACCAGAAGCTATGCAAACTAATTTAGTGGAAACCAAATAGACACATCATCCCACACATTTCTTGCTAGAGATTCATGGGAGCTGCACTCACCAGCCTGCCCCTGCTGAAGGTGAAGTCCTCGATTCCGTGGCCACTGAAGAAATCCGCCACCTCCTGCAGCACCTGCGAGTTGTCCAGGTCGAACTCGTGCGTGCATCTGGAACACCTACGAATCATGCAGAAGAAGAGTCAGCTCACACGCATGCACATACCGAAGTGGTACACAATATCTTGTTGAATTGAGGGAATCGAAGCGGCGAGAACCGAACTGTTGGAGAGACGAGATCGATGGATCACTCACGTGGCAGAGGTCGGCCTTGAGGGGCGCCGCGGCCTCCGGGGACGATGAGGCCGCCGTCGTCACCGCGGAGGCAGTCACCCGCGAGGGCGGCCAACATGCTTGGCCTGGACGTGCTTGACCTTGGAGAGGATATCCCGCGGCCGCCATTACTGATGCTGCTGCTGGATCCGAGCTTCGGGGATTGGGAATCGGGGAGACGAAACCCTAGCTGCAGCGGAGGAGGAAGAAGAGCTGGGAGCGGGAGCGAGGTTTGGGTGCAGCGCGACGGAAGGAGGGCGCCGTCGGTGACAGAAAGGAAGGAGGGCGCCGTCAGTGCCAGCGCGAGGGGTGAGGGAGAGGCCGATCTGGATCGGGGACAGAGAGAGGGAGGCGGCGGGCGGAAGGAAGGGAGGAGAGGTGAGAGAGAGGTAGGGTTTGGTGCGGTGTTTTTTTTCCTTTCTTTGCATGGACAGATGGATGGACGTTGGATTGCTAGGAATGGATGGTAGGATGTCTGCCATATCATCGATCCGTGCCACAAACGGTTCCACCAATCACAATGTAGTACACACTTTGACGATTTTATAACCATCTAAATTGGTCGTAATCGATTAAATAATATGCTAAATCATGACACCCATTTTATGACATAATAGAATTAGAAAAAAAAAGAACAATAGCATCGTGTCACAAGTGAGACTTGTTTTTCAGGAAAATAACAAACCTAGAATAATACAAATATCATTAAATATTGATCTAAAAAATGAGTTTTATTTGCAAAAAAACATTTTCTACCTTTGGAGTGTCGAAAATGGTATATATATTTTGAAGCACCTACCAATATTTGTTGCAAAATGGCACCACTCTATTTTTCAATAATATTAGATCATATTTTAGGTACAATTGACCAAATGATTGTGTCTCAATTTCTGTCTATCCACCTTTCGTCAATAATTGAGGAGGTTTTTCAAGTGCCCATTTTCCATTTTTCGAGTGCCCAAAAGGAGGTTTTTTTTGTGAAGAACCTACCAAGTAATTGTTGCAAAATTGGACCAAATCATTTTTCTAAAATACTAGGCCATATTTAATGCACAATTGACCAAATGGTTGGGTGTAAAAAGTTTTGATCCACCTCTCGAGAAAAAGACAAATTTTCGTCGATTCAGGTGGAAGCGGTTCAAATTTGAACTGTAGCTGCCTTATAGTTTGCTCTTTATTTTTACAAAAATAATTTCTAGGTACATAAGTATCTATTTAATCAGAGAAACACCAAAAAAAATTCCAAGATTCAACCACTAGCTAGGAACGGTCATTCCCGCCGTTTTGACCGCATTTTGAAACGGGCATAAAAATTTCAAAAAAAATCAAAAAAATTGGGAAACCTTCGCATTGTGTCATTATATGTGGCAAAGTTCCTAGGAAAATTAACAAACTTGTAATACGGAAATTATTTTTAAAAAGTGTTCTCAGAAACGAGCTATCACGTGTGGAGATCAATGGCTTTCAAGCCAAATGATCAATCTTCTGGCCACATTCATGGCATAGTTTGTTCAAATGATCGCATATTGTGCACAAGGGTGCATATTGTAATGGCAAACAATGTTGCCTAAGGAAGTTTTCATTTTCTTTGGACGAAAAAACCATTTTCCATTTTTTGAGTGCCCAAAAGGAGGTTTTTTTGTGAAGGACCTCCCAAATAATTGTTGCAAAATTGGATCAAATCAATTTTCTAAAATACTAGGACATATTTGACGCACAATTGACAAAATTGTTGGGTGTAAAAAGTTTTGATCCACCTCTCGTGAAAAAGACAAATTTTCGCTGATCCAGCTGGAAGCGGGTCAAATTTGAACTGCAGCTGCCTCATAGTTTGCTATTTATTTTTTCCAAAAATCATTTCTAGGTACATAAGTACCTATTTAATCATAAATACATGGTTTGGTGGTGATACGTCGAGGTTTTGGCGGTGGCCGAGGCCCCCAACTCTAGAGCGCGTAAACTCGCATGCCCGCCGCGTGGTCACCGCGTGAACGTGGCGTTGCCATGTGTTCTGGGCAGCCTAGGCATGTCTAGTGGGTTGGGCACTACCTAGGTAGGTGCTAGGAAGAAAATTACAACATTAGGTTCTCACGAGGAGACCGATCGATGCTCAAACATGAATTAGCAACCAAGTGTTTGATTAGCGGTACGGAAAATGTACATGGCTAATGGGTGTGAGTTTTGACTGAGGATGATCAGTTACTAAGAAGATCGTCTTCAAAAAATTTCAGCTCAAAAGGAGGAGCCTAGGTGGTACTTGCTTTGCAAAGTACCACATTGGACATAAATACGAATGTTGAAGCTGTGCTCAAAATAATGAATGGATTGAGGTGGCATTTGGTGGAGGATGGTTATTTGGGCATAGGAAAGCTCCATAGAAAATGGATACTATTTGGACATGCCAAAGTGGTACTTCCTTCACAAAGTGTTGTTCTGAACAGAATAGGAAAATGAATATTGTTGAATTATTTTTGAACTAGGCAAGGAAGGTTTTTTACATATTTGACGAAGATATGACCCAAAGAATTTATGAGATTTTTTTGGGAATTTTGGGATTGACAGAAATATAGGTTGCTTCACAACCTCAGGCAAAAATTGCCACATGGACATGACACATAGGCAAAACTGATGAGGTGGCGCCTAGTCATAGCAACCCACCACAATTTACAAGGTTATGACCATCTATATTGGTCATGATCAGGTAGAAATAAGGCATCGGACCAGTGCTATCTGCTTTATGACCATTTCATGTAAGGAAATTACGACCTTTCTGACCAAAATGGTCGTTATAGTTTAGGGTTTGGAGCCCCCCGAACAGCTTTTGACCAATTGGTCTGAAATGGTCATAGATCTATGACCAATTCTTCCAGGGTCACTGACAGAAGGTCACTAGTTGACATATTTCTTGTAGTGTGTGAACTTCTGCTAAGTCTTCACTAGAAGGTGGATCGAAACCATAAATGGGTTAAGCGTCAGTTTGGTTCAATTCTTCACAACATGACTGCTACACACAATGCAGTGAAGAAAACCGTTACTACCTCCATGAAGTCTTTGATCGCACCTGGGCTATTCTGTCAAATGTATATGGTGAAGAAGATCTGAAGAACATGGGTCTCAAGGAGGACTTTGACTGGTCTGCACCTCCACCGAAGAAATACAAGAAGGTCAAGGTTCCTTCCTTGGTGTCCAGCTCTTGTTCTTCATCGCGCGACACCGATGAGCATGAAGACTTGGACGACACTGCGGCAGGCCCTACTACGACAAACGACCCCAACCACGCTGGCGCTCCTTCATCAACTTGATATTCTTTAGGGGCGTTAGTCCTCATTTTCGATCCTGTTGGTCATTCGATGACAAAGGGGGAGAAATTTGTTGAGTTAGTCTTCAAGCGGGTCTATCTTATATGGGCGTTTTTTTGCTAAGTTACAACTCTCGTTTTTTTGATGACTTTGCTGGATCGAGTTGTAAACTTAAACTCTATGGTGGCTTGATACTTTTGCTGTGTTTTTCTGCATGCTTATTCCTCGCTATTGTTAATGCACGCATGCTGAATTACATCATTCACCATATTTTATCAAGCATTTCAAATTCTTCGTATTATATATCAAATGTGTGTATGAATTACAAGATATAGGAGGAGATCTCCATGATTCAACTCTTCAAGTGTGCATTGCTTCAAAAGCAAATTTCTCACTATGCACATCTTCAGGGGGAGTTCTTCTATATCTTGCAATCAAATTACTCAGTATCAGTACTTACACTTCATATGTTTATCCCCGTTGAAAACTTAACCTATATTGTCATCAATCACCAAAAAGGGGGAGATTGTAAGTGCATCTAGTGCCCCTTAGTGATTTTGGTGTATTGAAGACTTATAGGTTAATAGACTAATGAGTTTATGAGTGTACACAGGTCTATAAGTCTATGAGGAGTTTGATATTTACAGAGAAAGTCGACCCCTAAAAATGAAGTTCTTTGACTAAAGACTTTGGATTTCTGAAGACTTTGAAAGTGAAGAAATTGGTGTGACCTTGAAGACTTGGTGTTCATTCGAGGAACATGAAGCATGAAGACTTTTGTTTTCGTAGTTTCATTTTCTAATTCTTGAGTCATAGGAAACACCGTACTGCTAAAGGGGGTCGAGGAAATACTAAGGAAAAAATTCCAAATAATGCTCAACTCAAAATCCTACACCTACCAATCCCTTCGAGTGAAGCCATTGGAAATGTCATACAGTTCAGTCATATTCTTCAGTGACAAAGACGAAGCTCTTCTGGTCTCTAAGGAATTTATTCTGACTGTGGAGCTAGGAATTCGCCAGTGCAGATTGCCTACATAGTGAGGAACATGATAGCCCTGAGGAATTTGATACTCAAATTTCCGACCATTGTTGTGCTATGCGCCAGGTGTCCCAAAATATCTAGCCACCTAACGGTCATATCATTCAAGGGAATTTATGTCTTATCATGTCGGGTTGCTCCCTAGGCTATAAATAGCCGCCCCCTACAACCACTAGCTGGTTGGCTGCTCCGAGAGAAACAGACACTTGTCAATTGAGAGCATAACATCCTCCGAGGACATTGAGCGAAAATCATCAATTGAGGAAAACCCAAACCCAAACACCTACAAACCCAAAGTGATTGAGCATCACTGAGGAGATTGATCCTGCGTGGATCCGACGCTTGTTACCTTTGAAGACAGTGCTTCTTCCAGACGGTTAGGTGTCATGGTCTAGAGCATCCAAGAGGAATTGTGGATTGCTGAGTGACCAAGTTTGTGAAGGTTTGGAAGTCACCTGAAGACTTACCACGAGTAATTGGACGAGGTCTGTGTGACCTTAGTTCAAGGACAATACGTGACGACTGTGTGTCCTCAGGTTTAAATACCTAGCCGCTCCAACCAGATGTACAACTGAGACAGCAGTTGGAACTGGTCTACCAAATCATTGTCTTCACCAAGCCTACCGGTTCTATTCACTACTAGAAACATGGAATTTGCCATCAGCCAACTCTTTGCCATCTGCCAGCCGATGGCAAAGAACGTCTTTGCCATCTGCTTATAAAAAACAGATGGCAAAGAACCGACAGACGGCAAAGGCACAGGCTCTTTGCCATCAGCCAGCAGACGGCAAAGAAGCCTTTACTGGTAGGGTTTCAGACAAACTGTTTGCCATCTGCTGGCAGATGGCAAAGCCTTTGCCATCCGCCGACCATGCCTTTGCCATCTGCCATGGCAGATGGCAAAGTGCCAGATTCCAGTAGTGATTTCTCAACTCTTTCATTTCCTCATTACTGTGTTGAGTGCTTGTTCGTATCTGTTTTTGAAGACTTTGACTGAAGACTTTCTCAATTTCCTCAGTTCAATTTCTTCAGTCTATTTGTCTTCATCCTGTGTTTACGCTTTCTGTACTCTGTGTGTGTCTTCATTTCATCATGATGACCATGCTTGTGTTCTGTTATGCTTACTCTTGAGTACTTATTCCGCTGCAAGTAGTTCTTCGCTAAGGAATTTCCTCACCCGCAAATTCTCAGTGAAGAATTCATAAAAATCGCCTATTCACCCCCCTCTAGTCGATATAACGCAATTTCAATGCTAGCACTAGGCAGACCAGAACTAGGGATGTGACACGTTGGATGGACATCCAACAGTCACTGCTTGTGCGTCAACCTTTTTTTTGAGGAAAGCCTCAAATATGTGGAAAACAGCATACAACCCATCTGCCATTATTTCTAATAATTTATAGCCCATTTGCTAATTCTTAAGGTTCTTTTTTGGAGCCCATATTCTTTTTGTTAGCATTACAGCCCATATTGTGGCCACGGTTAAAAAATTATGCGAAATTTTGCATATTTGGTCTTGGTCCGAACTGTTTTAATCCCGAAATTTCGAGTCACATTCAAGCTGATTTTAAAAATAAATGTATATCAATATAAAATCCAACAAATTGTCCATGCATAAAAATCAATGCAATTTAAAATCTCGAAATGAAAAAAAAATAGAAACTAATTGCCGGTTTGATGTGTTTTAAAAATGTACAACCCATTTCTCATTACTGATAGGCCATTTTCTCGGCCAGCCGAATGAAGCTCTGCTCGTCTTGAAATATTTGTAGCCCAACAGACCTGACAAAGAGACTTACTTGGCAAATTACAAAAAAACTAGGCTAGCCGTTTTCAGAAAGAAAAGAAAACTACTGGGGTGGTCTGTGGTAAACATAAAAGAGAAGGCTGTCTAGACAGGCCAGAGTGCCCCACATAGCCCAGTTGACACCCTGCTTCCGTCTCACAAACAAATTAGAGAAATGCCACTCCAATTATGGCGATTCATAAAAATGCCACTGCAATTTCCAAACTTTGAAAAATGCCACTGCAATTTTTGCAAACATTGGAAAACGCCACTTCAATTTGCAAACTTTGAAAAGCGCCACTCTAGACTTCAAAAAATGCCACTGGAAATGGCATAAAATGGCATTTTTCAAAGTTCGGAAATTGCAGTGGCATTTCTCGGAAACACCAGATCTGGAGTGGCATTTATCAAATTAACCCAAAACAAAAATAACTGGGCGAGCTGCTGGATCCCTGGTGCCAGCCGGTTGTTTGGAATTCTCTCGTTTATTGACTACGTTGACAATGGCATGGGACCCAGATGTCAGAAATCCATTAGGAGGAGCCATTTTTATTGGCTTGAAATAAGGAGGCACTTGCTTGCGTACTGCCATGACCTTGGCGGGTCCCTGCTGTCATCCTCTCCATGTACAATCATCTCCTGTTTGTGTACCCGTCAACTTGGTAGGCCCACAAGTCAGCCTCTAAACCCCGTGGAGGACAAATACAACCCATTTAAAAAAATAAAAGCCCATTCCATACGTTCAAATGGAAAGTTCAACATTCAGAGCAAAGTAACAGGTCTGATCCACATATAGAGAACTGAACTTCCATGTTGACAACCATCATAGCCAAGTTAACAATCTACTCCCACTAATACTCTAGTAGCATACAAGTACTAACTTACTCTTAGCTAACTAAACAATGTTGGCTGCCATCTGCGGTACACGCTAAACGCCAGCACCGGCGTCCTCCGCCTCGCCTCGGACTTGCTAGAGGTGTGATAGGGCGCGGTGCTCGCGCGTGTTGGCCCTTTCCATGCCGGCGTGGTCGACCAAAGCTTCGGCTTCTAAGCGGGAAACCCACCTGACGAGCTGGTAGTAAAAATCAGCGTCGCGAACGCGTTCGTGCCCGATAGCCTCCAGGGCTATTTGCTGGGCACCGGCCTCCATGTAGTTGGCACAGTTGCGGGCGCTCTGCTCACGACTCAGAGCGTCGGTGCGCTGCTGCTCCATGTCCCGCTGGGGGCGCAAATCGGCGATACACTGCTCCTACGCCAAGTGGTCGTGCTCCAACAACTCCTTCTCCTCCGCCAGGCGGTCGCGCTCCAACAAGTCCTCAATCTCCGCATTGCCATCTAAAGACTGATAGAATGCCTCCTCCCTCCATGTGCCTTCCGGTGAAAAACTGAACACTAGTTTCGGCGGTGACCACCTCCGGTGTCGCCTATCGCAGACGGGCGGGGGCATGGTGGACGTGGCGAGAGCAAGGATAAGTGGCGAGCGACGTTAGGCCTTTGGGGGCTTATGAGGATAGGGCGAGTTGTGTGATGGTGCCACCGGAGAAGCCCGGAAACAGTAATTATAGGCGGAAGGTAGGCGAACTAGCGTGTCGCGGGAAACGCGACGGTCATCACAGTCATCGGAATTCAATGCATAATAAGGCATGGCTTAGCACGCCAACTTTGCCGTGGAAAACTAAAAAAACTAAAATTATGACTGTGTCATCCCGTCCCGTCAGTGGTGCGTCCCGTCCGTGCTGGGTCGCACGCCGGCATGACGGTCAAACGAGTGCACTCGAATCATCCAGATGAGGTACTCCCTCCTTGTCAAAAATGATTCCACCAATCATCATCTACCTTGGTTTGTTAGATTTTTGAAATTAAGCCCTGCAAACCTGAAAGGAGGTAGTACGTGCATGATCTGCTATTTATTCGTGTAGGATCGAGTAGGTCGTTTTTGAATTGAGCCCTGCAAACCGGAAAGGAGGTAGTACGTGCGTGATCCGCTATTTATCCGTGTAGGATCGAGTAGGTCGGATAGTGTACGTGTAGGATCGAGTAGGTCATATGGTGTACATGTACGATCGCATTAGCTTATGAACGTTTGCTGGGAGATAAGGCATTTGCGAACATTTTTGTTGGCAGTTTCTTCAGATTCGCATGGCATTTTCTTCAGTGCGGCTTGTCAGTTTCTTTAGAGGTAGGCATTTTTATTCAAAAAACTACCACTTCGGATCTTGCATCGGAACTAAAACTGCTAGGAGCGCATTAGTAGGCTAGCTAGTGAGCGATCAGTAACTTGTAAACACAGAGCGAACAGAAATAAGGAACTGTTAGTAACTTGTAAACACTTAGAACACAGAAATAAGGATCATGTTGTGCACAGCAGTAAGAGCTGATCCGTTCAAAATATTCACACGAGACTTACAGGCCTGGCATTGTAATATGTTCACATTAGTAGCCCAAATTCAAAACCAACTAGTACGATTCCCATACATAAGATCAATATGTTAATGCATCTCAATGATTCACAAATCATATATAAATATGTAGCTCCAAAAGCAAAGATCTAGAAAAAACATCTGTTCTTCCTACTAACATGGATGCTTCTCTTGGCCAACATTCAGTATAGACTGAAAGACAAATTTGTTTGTGAAGTCTACAATTCCTCTTGCAAACGTAAGTGGTTTCACCAACAACTGGAACCATGAGAATGAACCACACATGATGGAGGAACATCCACTGCAATATGATTAGGTCTTCTCTCGATCACACGGCGAGACTATTTTCGGAATACAAACTTTAACTTAGGAAAAATAATGCCCATTATATAATAACACCAAAGCAATGAAGCACCTAGTGTTGGCCAATAAATAGTACAATACTACTTTTATGCAGTCCATGAAGTGACTATCCAATCTTTCTGTGTCTATTTTCAAATGGCACTGCATGCAGTGACTATACTATTATTTTGTGCAATTCAACCAAAATTGCGGTCACTTTGTGTGTTTGCCAAATAGCAATGGGCAGACATCTCTGTCTGCACAAATATCAAGCAGCTAGTAAACATATACCCCACCTTGTATTTTTGGTTTAAACATGTCTCTTCCGCTTAGCATCTGTCATGTTTTGCACCGGACAATTTGATACAATCATGTTTTACCCTGGAGAATTTCATACTGAATTGATTTGCTGGTTCAGAGCAGAAATATAGCGCCTATTCTTCATCAAACCAAGGATATCCATGTTCGCAGTGATGGAAGAGGTGAAATTGACAAAACCGAAATTGAGCATCCAATCATTGAATCCTGTCTTGCACCTCCAATGTAGGTCCACCCTGCCAATAAATTCACATGAAAACCACTAGTATTACTATCTAATGACAGTATAAAAAGAGTAGCAAGATAGTAGCAAACCATGTACCTTCGTAATGAAAAGCTCATAGTGCCACCAATTGGATATAAAGGTTTGGAAGAAAACATGCTCCTAATGTTGAACCAGTTGGACTTTTTGTGCAGTTCCACTAAAATCGAGCATCCCTGTTTGCATAGATATTGAAAGTGTGATTGCTATAAAAGTGGCACTAGTTGAAGCCTATACTCACAAATATAAGCATTCCAATTTCTTAATAGGAAAAGGTAGCAAGACTGTTTCTAACCACCTGTTTGAAGGAATAAATAAGGCAACATCGGCTGATGTCAGAAAGGCATATATATTCTTTTTGAAAGAATGATCGATTCTTGACATTTCCTCTTCTTTTAAGCATATTTTGTGTAGTTCAACTAAAATAAAATGCCATCACCGCCTTGACAATTCAGTGACACTTTACAAAAGGAAATGTGTAACATTACATCATGATGTCAGGTATGTAGTCGACAGGCATTAGAGACAAACATACATACCTCCTCCAATAACATAATGAACATTAATTTTAACAAAGGTGTGACTAGCTTTACCGGGATAATTTGAGTGGACTCTACACCCTCTGTTCCTAAATATAAGACGTTTTCGCAGTTCAATTTAATGTACCCAAACGTCCAGTATTTAGAAAAACAGGTAGTAGTTTTCTTGAGCACATATCTGGGAAAGCTTGCCACACTTTATATATGTCCATACGCTAATGCAACACCATTCAAATAGTACAATATACACTAATCCAGTGGATAGTGCAATAGTAGGGTAGTTATTTTATTACAGGGTACAGTACAATGGTTTTACTGAACATATTTCCATAAGCTCTAGCACTGGAAGGTTTCTATAAGAATTAACAATACAAAATGTAAAGGTAACAAGTTTCAGCATTGGTATACTAGCTGTGCAAGAGCATTAAACCAAATACAAAAGTCTGAAGGTAACTAGCATTATTAACTAGTGACAGTATTAAAAAATTGCAAACCATGTACCTTCAAGGTAAATATCATTTCGAACTCGAGTGGACATGAAAAATTGCTATCCCAATCTTGATAATCGATCAAACATAAAAACTTGATCGAACGAATCAATACAATAGCCAAAGGAGGAGGTGCGCACTCATGACCTTTCCTCTTGTCTTCATAATATTTTGTGCGGTTTAACCAAAATAAAATGACATCAGCGCCTTGGCATTTTGGTGACACTGTACAAAAATTTGACTTATCTCATGAAAGTGAGGTATGTAATCTATAAGCATTAACAATGCAAAAATCTGAAGGTAGTAACAAGTTTCATCGTTGGTATACTGGCTGTGCAACAACATTAGAATGCCTTAGCTGAAAAATATTTAATACATCCACAATCAACAGCTAACCCTGAAATAATCCAGAGACATTAAATGGCATTGCTTAAATTTATCGGTGGCATTAGACTGAGTGCGGCATTAGTTAAATGTGGCATCACTTTAGCAGTAGCATTGGTTGAATTTACTGCTGGCATTATACTAACAGCAAAAAAGTGGCAATAAGAGCATGGGAGACCCATTGGACGTTGGGCACCGAGACGATGTACCTCCACTGGACGCATCGAGTGGTGAGGGAGGTATGGTTGCCCAGAGCAACAAATATCCAGGCATCATATGTGGATTACGTCCCATTTTTGTTCTCTTTAGCCACCTTTTTCCTATGTGAGGACAACAAACCGATTGACCTGGTCATTCTCTATTTCGTTTTCATGCCTTTCTACCCTTCTTCAACAAAGAGACATGAGACTCGTTCCTTAGCTACTGATTTTCCACTTTCCAACCTAGATGCGGGTTCGATGCCTACTCTCTTGGACAGTACCGTCTTCCTTCCTTTCCTTATTCAACCCAGACATGGATTAGTCTGCATGAAGTAGGGTTTCCTTTAATAGTGCAAATTAAGGTTTTCGTCTGCGTGACCAGCAGAGCAGAGTGGAAAAAGATCCATATGCAGCGACATGGCAGATGGGGCAATAGAAAAAGGGTACGGTTCGAAAAGAGGTAGCATACCTGAGGGTCCGCGGGAAGTGGCTTCGCTCGTGGTCGTCGTCCTCTGCACACACTACGGCAGCGAGCTTGGGGACGGAGGCCATCCCGCGCGGGAGCTAGGTCTGAGAGGACGACCTTGTCGTCGGTGTGTGACCTCGCTCGCCGACGACGAGTGCATCAATGCTGCACGTCCTTTTCTTCCCCGGTGGATCTGTGACCACCGGTGAGGAGGGAGAGAGAGGTCGTCTTTTTTAGAACTGGAGAGATGGTGATAATGCGAGAAGCAAGTGGGAAGCCCTTAGCAAGAAAGCTCTGAAATTCCGGCCTATATATCTTTTTTATACTACTAGTACTAGAGGTGGAGTAGTGGTAGAGTAGTATATATTTTCTCTGCAAACAGTACCAGTTAGTCGTGATGACCACATGAGCTATCCACTCAGATTGCATGTTAAAAAAATAAAGGTCGATAACTAATGCGGCACCTAGGGCCAACGCGGCCAGATCGCATTTTGCACCAGAAATTACACACCATGTTTCGTTGACATGTGGTCCCGTTCCAACATGTCAGTGAGACGATGGCGAGTCCTTTTGTACAATTTTCGAAAGGACGTTTAGGCCGGGGCGCCTCTTCGTGTACCGTGGCAAACTGGCAACCGTCCATCGACTCTTCGCCTTTCCCTCTCGATTTGGAACTATTGTCGCACGCTCTTCCTCCCTCCTCCATTTGCCTTCACCCTTCCTTCTGCCATTGTTTGATTGTCTTCTCCATGGAGGGAACAAGCCGGAAACGACCCCGTTATTCTTGCACTGATCTGAAAGATGACGTGGTGGGGGAACTCATTGATCGGTGCGATGTCATCACCTTGGCTAGCATGGCAGGTTCGTTCAAGACCATTCTCGACTCAACTAATAACATCATTACAAGGAACCCAAGGGTCAAGGAGTGGTTTGATCTCACTTATCTTCTTTGCTATAAGCCTGTTCGCATGGGCGCGGACGACGGAGCCCTCGCCTTGTGCAAGTTGATGCCGCTTGATAATGATACGTGTGATGTCAAGATGCCATCGCTTAAGGGTAAGGCCTGGGCTGGCGCAAATGGAGATTGGGTTGTTTATATTGGGTACAATTGCGAGTGGGAACTTGTGAATGTGTACACTCGTCAGCGGATTCCACTTCCAAAAATCTCAGAGTGCCCTGAGGTTGAGCACACAGATGATCTACGCATGTTCAAATACGATCAAGGTGGCTGTCGTCTACGAAAGATAGCAATTTGTCGAGTTCCCAACCGCTATTGGAATTTGAAGAACTATGAAGCTGTTTCTATCTGCGACAAGCTTGTTGCCGTCCTTCGTGGTTCGACTAGATGGATATTGCTCAAAAATCAGTTTCTACACGGATGTGTACTGTGATGCAATTCAATACGAGGGTCTTGTGTTTGCTGCCACCACTCGTGGCACTGTTTTTGCATGGGATCCTCGTAGTTTCGATACGTTTGTCTTCCACCTTAATTATAATTGTTTCATCCACATGCATGCGAGTTAGCATGTTTCCCTTCTCTACTAATTAACCTTCTTCTTGTGTTTCCAAGGTCCTGTGAACAGTCCACCACCTATACTTGAAAAAATTTATAACCAAGGGGGAGATGACGATGGTGATGATCACGAGCATGAGGACGAGTAGAACTTATATACTCGGTGGCACCTGGCAACTAATTCCGATGGATCACCTATTCTTGTCTATATACAGTGCACTGAGATTGTTACTACTGTGGTAGCAGGTGTTGTCTCCCATGGTCGCCCTCTCCGGACCTATTCCAACATCCGTTGCAGGGTATTCGGGATGGATACTAGTGTGCTAGCACCAACACCTTCTCCCTAGTTCAGTATTGATAGTCTTGGAGAAAACTCACTCTTCCTTGGACAAAACTATCCAATGACGGTGAAAGGCGATCCAGCTGCTGTTGACACAACATTACTACCATTTATGAGAAGCAACTGTATCTATACCTCGGACATTGTGGTGGTTCCCTACCCTGGTACTGATATATGCCGCTTCAGCCTGGATGATCAGTCCTGCGTTGCTCTCGATATTGACAAAAGTTGGCCCTTCCCAGAGCACCTATGGTTCAACGCAAGCGTTTCCAACACCGAGGATTGGTTGAGTTGAAGTTCATTTCATTGCTTGTTACTTGTTGTGTGATTAAAACTTCTGTATTTACTAGAATGTTTTTTTGGAAATAATCTATAATCCAACATGTATCCTTGTTGTCGTTGTGTGTTGATGACTTGTTGTATGTAATGAATGGTACATTTGCAAATGCATGTCATAGACTCAATTTATGAATGGTTTTCGAGTCACTTCTTGGAGTGTGAGTACCATAGTAGTATAGCTAGCATCCGCTTAGTATATGAAGTTTCCACATCACATAGAGCCAACCTAATATTGGAGTATGCTAGCCCTCCACCGGCGCGCCGCTTCAAATGGTGGAGGATGTGAGAGGTCGCGTCACCTTGTGTCCAGATCTTAGATGCCACGTGTACCAGAAGAATGACTCCAAGTTCGACCACCGTGATGCTAGGTGCGAGCCGAGGAACACTGTTGGAGAGACACCCTCATAATTTTCCTACATTTTTTTGTTTGATTCATAGGATAGAATGCTATAGGATTTTTTCCTATGTAATCATGTTTTAATTGGCAATATAGCATCCACTCCAACTTTTGTTTCACTTCCTTTGTTCCTATGAAGAGAGTACGTGCTCTAAATGTTGTGCCGCTGCAAGAGCTGCCTATATTAATTAACCATGCTCTAAAAAGGTGGACAAGCTTTGGCTATAGTGGTACTCTACTAGGTTAGTAGGTGACCTTGCGCTTGGCTCTTCTCCTCTTTCGGACGTCGAACAATAATGATGGTACTACAGTAGTACTTCTGGCAATCTGACACCAAATGAACTGTTGCACCTCCACTGCTTGTAGCAAAATTTTCTCCTCGTGCTGCGAGCCACCGCGCATGCGTTGGCGAGGGAGAAGGCGTAGTAAACAAGCTTCTCGTTGTTCTGTGAGTTGATGGGACACATCAAAGTTATTTATTAGTACTCTCTTCAAAAAGGGCCGACCATGTCCATGGCTACCATCCCGTGCTCTGTCATTGAGTACGTGCACTATTCACGTGCCATCGAGGAGAAAAAATATTGTGTAGTACTAGGTGCCATCGAAGTGCATGACTCACTTACGCACTGCATATCTCCATTTTCTTGCATGACACGCCACCTTGATGCTAGATGTCCCACGTGTCATGGAGGCATATAGTATGATTTTGTAAAATGGAGGCATATAGATGCCCTGCGTGTCGGCAAAAGGATGAACAAAACTCATGTCTTAGACGAAAGAGTTGAAGAACATAGATTCCCAACGACTGAGAAGGAGCAACAAACCTCGGGGTGGAGCGTCTGCACTCATAATATTTTATATTATTCAGCGATATAAAATCAATCAAATCTCTCCACGTTCCTATACAATTCTATAGTATGAGAATAACTTTGAACGTAAGCCATTGATTCACTCTATCCAATGGTCATAGTTGGAAAATCAAAACAAAACCAAAGCATTAGATCAACTCTTTTTTCGAGATCAACTCTTTTAGCACTTGGATTGTTGCCGCCTGCCCATCTAGCCCACCTATATATCCGCTCACGTGTGATGACCACAGGAGCTGTCCACTCAGATTGTATGTTAAAAAATAAAGGTCGATAACTAATGCGGCACCTCGGGCCAACGCGGCCAAATCGCATTTTGCATGAGAAATTACACACCATGTTTCGTTGACATGTGGTCCCGTTCCAACATGTCAGTGAGACGATGGTGAGTCCTTTTGTACAATTTTTGAAAGGACGTGTAGGCCGGGGCGCCTCTTCGTGTACCGTGGCAAACTGGCAACCATCCACCAACTCTTCTCCTTTCCCTCTCGATTTGGAACTGCTGTCGCACGCTCTTCCTCCCTCCTCCATTTACCATCACCCTTCCTTTTGTCATTGTTCGATCGTCTTCTCCGTGGAGGTAACAAGCCGGAAACGACCCCGTTATTCTTGCCCCGATCTGAAAGATGACGTGATGGGGGAACTCATTGATCGGTGCGACGTCATCACCTCGGCTAGCATGGCAGGTTCGTTCAAGACCATTCTCGACTCAACTAATAACATCATTACAAGGAACCCAAGGGTCCAGGAGCGGTTGGATCTCCCTTATCTTCTTCACTATAAGCATGTTCGCATGGGCTCAGACGACGGAGGCCTCGCCTTGTGCATGTTGATGCCGCTTGATAATGATACGTGTGATGTCAAGATGCCATCACTTAAGGGTAAGGCCTGTGCTGGCGCAAATGGAGATTGGGTTGTTTATATTGGGTACAATTGTGAGTGGGAACTTGTGAATGTGTACACTCGTCAGCGGATTCCACTTCCAAAAATCTCAGAGTGTCCTGAGGTTGAGCACACAGATGATCTACATACGTTCAAATATGATCATGGTGGCTGTCGTCTACGGAAGATAGCAATTTGTCGAGTTCCCAACCGCTCCTGGAATTACAAGAACTATGAAGTTGTTGCTATCTTCGACAAGCTTGTTGCTGTCCTTCGTGGTTATTTGGATGGATATTGCTCAAAATCAGTTTCTATACACGGATGTGTCTTGTGATTCAATTCAATACGAGGGTCTTGTGTTTGCTGCCACCACTGTGGCAATTGCTTTTGCATGGGATCCTTGTAGTTTGATGACGTTTGTCTTCCACCGTAATTATAATAGTTTCATCCACATGCATGCGAGTTAGCAAGTTTCCCCTCTCTACTAATGAACCTTCTTCTTGTGTTTCCAAGATCATGTGAACATTCCACCACCTATACTTGAAAAAATTTATAACCAAGGGGGAGATGACGATGGTCATGATCACGAGCATGACGACGAGCAGGGCCCATATACTCAGTGGCGGCTGGCAACTAATTCCGATGGACCACCCCTTCTTGTTTGTACACAGCCCTCTAAGATTATTACTACTAAGGAAGCAGGTGTTGTCTCCCATGGTCGCACTCTCCGAACCTATTCCAACACCCGTTGCATGGTATTCGGGATGGATACTAGTGTGCTAGCGGCAACACCTTCTCCCTGGTATAGTATTGATAGTCTTGGAGAAAACTCGCTCTTCCTTGGACAAAACTATCCAATTATGGTGAAAGGCGATCCAACTGTTGTTGACACAACGTTACTACTACCATTTATGAGAAGCAACTGTATCTATACATCGGACATTGCGGTGGTTCCCTACCCTGGTCGTGATATAGTAGGCCGCTTCAGCCTGGATGATCGGTCCTGCGTTGGTCTCGAGATTGACAGTAGCTGGCCCTTCCCAGAGAATCACTTGTGGTTCAAAGCAAGCATTTCCAACGCCGACTATTGGTTGAGTAGAAGTTCATTTCATTGCTTGTAATTTGTTGTGTGATCAAAACTTTAGTATCTATAATGTATCCTCATTGTCGTTGTGGGTTGATGTCCTATTGTATGTAATAAAATGATATGCCTGTGATAAACTTACTAAATTTGTGAATGGCTTTCGAGTCGCTTCTCTGAGTGAGTGCTGCAACGAGGCAAATTTTTTTCTGAATACATACTTGTACGTGCATTACAACAGGTTATCGGATGAGGCCAATCAACAATAGTACACTATTTGTACTAGCTTCACATGTTGCACTATCTCTACGTCTACGTACGTAATACAACAAGTTTTAAACTTGAGACAAGCCACCCATCCTCACAAAGAACACTTTTTGACCTAGCATAGACTCCAGGAAATTTGGCCACAGTGTGAGGTGGGCCATATGTTAATGCGTTCGCTGTATGTAACCAGCACCTCGAATCCTCGATATTACTACTATAAGTAGTAGGAGTAGTAGGGTGGCATGGGCCAGAACAAGCATTCACTTCCAGGAGTACGGCACACGCCACCAGCACGACTTCCATCTGACACCATATTTCCTAGAGCCCGTGCTACAACAATCTCTTCAACCTCATCGTTTCTCTAACTCAGCCATCGCACAGCGGGCGAGGTGGGGGTTTGCCGATAGTCAGTTTCCTCAACTGCGGTCCCACGTGTAAGGCCAACTCCAACGCACGACCCCAAACGGACCTCCGTTTTGCCCGGATTCTGTCCGTTTGGGTAGGGCAATGGGGTCATGTCCGGGCCATTTCTCGAATGCGGTGGCCGTGCGCCGAACGCAAGGACGCGCGGACGCATCCCGGCCGCTTAGATTTTTCTTTGCAAACACATATATTTTTTTCATCATTGATTTTTTGGTACATGGAAATACATCAACAAAATTTTGACTAGAAAAGCAAGACCAAACAAAACAAGAACCACAAGAATACATTTTAGAAGATATCCAACTTCCATAACTGCTCCTGTAAGTTGGATTAGTGCCTTCTTGATGCATTCATTGTTGATCTGCGGAGGCTCGACCTTGCGTGCTTCTTTCTTCTTCGAGTGTAAAGAAGTAGACGTGTCTAGCCTCTATTCTATCAACAAGTGCACTAGTCTCATCTCTAGCCTCTATGCTACCTAAAAGTTCTAGAACATCTACCAAAACTTGCATCCATTCTACACAATAAAATTCTGAGTTAGCACAACTAGTCTGATTCGAGAGCACAACTGAAGATTCGGCCGAGTTCTTCCTCCTTTTGCCGACACGTGGGACATCCAGCATCCAGGTCGTGTCATGCAAGAAAATAGACTGGTAGTTCAAGCCACGTGATGTGCATCTTGGGTTAAACTGTAAATAGAATCTTACTACTCTTGAATAACTCCAAAAGCGGCCACCGAAGATCTTTATTTTATTTGTTTTTCATCACCAGCACGTCGAGGTGAAAGATGTGCAGGTTCAATGGGTCCTCTTGCGTTTTCACTAACATATGGGACCGTATGAGCAAACAGACGATGGGCTACGCGCGTCTGCTCGCTGGCTGAGAAGAGAGATAGAGGAGGGCTGAGCACGGACTCCAGGAAATTTGTTCTACGTAACCAGCACCTCGATATAGTGGGGTCGCTTGGGCCATAACTAGTATTCATGTCTAGCAGTACGGCACACGCCACCCACATGTGTCCCATCCGACACCAATTTTCTTGGAGTCCGTGCTACAACCATCTCTTCTCCCTCCAGTTTTCTCTGCCATCGCACGGTGGGCGGGTTGGGGGTTTGCCGATAGTCGGTTTGCTCAACTGCAGTCCCACTTGTAAGTGAAAATGCAACACAGCACGCATTCCCCCTTGAGCGGCGTGCCGGACCAACCGTGTGGGGGTGCGACGCGAACACGGCAGGCTTTTCCTTTTGAAATTGTAACTTGTAAAATTTGGTTCTGCTCCATGGCACGACCGATAGATAGAAATAACGATTTTCCCTAGAGTAATGAGAAGTTTGGTTCTGGCGCGGTTCATGCATGAAGTACGTACGAAAATTATGAAGTTGATGCGGAAGGTAAGATAATTACTAGTAGTACCATATACTACTACATGGATTTGACGGAAAGATAAAGATACATACGGATCCATCAACGACCTCCTCACGCCCTAGTGCACCGGGTCACCAACCGACGTGTGAGGAGCAGCGGCGTTGGTGCCAAGCTCAACGTGCTTATGAACAATGCCATCCAAGGTTGCCCTGCGGTCCAAGAAGGCCAACGTCCTATCGTCCTCCTCTTGCATGTAGTAGTCCTTGTGGATGATTTGGGCGTAGACGTGGGTGATTATGTCGATGGTGTCTTGCTATGCCAGGCGCTGCACGGCGAGCGCGACCTCGAGGTGGACATTCTCCGGCACGACGGCGGGCAGTCGCAGGGCCACCAGTGCATCGAAAAGGTTGTCACCAAAGAGGCCATTGAGGGTGGAAGGCATCGCAGATCTTGGGCGCGTGGGCTGGATGCGAACGTCAAGGTCGTCCGCGAGCTTCTTAACGACGGTGAACTTGTCAAGGAAGCCGACGAGGACCTCGTCAAACAAGGAGATAAAGTTGTCATCCAAGCGGCACCTCGCCCTGGAGGCCTCAAGTACTACCTGGAGACATTCCTCTGTGCCGGGCCGCAGGCCGGCATTCGTGGATCATCTGGCATAGCCGGCTGATGCTCGCGCTGATCGCCTCCATGGGTCTAGCTTCTAGTCAACTAATCTTGTGATTGGAGTGATCACTCTTGCCCTTGGGTGCGTAGGTGCGTAGGATTTCATAGATTGGACTGGCGGGGTGCCTTTATATGAGAAGTGCAGACTGCGTTGAATTCACGTGCGTGTTGGCCATCTACTCCTCGCCCCTCTACTGCACCTGCCTTTGGCTGTATGACAGGTTGGCCATCCACCCATTGGGCCCACGTGTCATACACCCAAAGGTATGTGCAGTAAGTCAATGAAGCTACGTCCCCCTCCGTGCCGGTGCAGTATAGTCATCTCATCGGACCTCTAGTTGGGGCCAAACGAGAGAACTTTGATGTTTACTGGTTTATTGGTCCCCTCTGCATTTTGTGCCAAGTTTTGACCTTTGATTTAACTAATAAAATGTTAATGCATGTAACCAAAAAATGTTGTGTAAGTCACCTTACGAAAACCAAATAATCCCAAAACACTTAGGCACGGTACATTAACTTCCTCCTTGTTTCTTATTTCGTGACATATCAACCAATGAGAGATGTGTGTCGTGCATGCTTTCAATGACTTGATACTACCAAACATCACATGCAGTTGTTTGTTCATTGCATGTAATCCTATTAAGTAGCAAAAATACATTAAGTTATCTCGCCGATAGGAATAAAACAATACACCATGTATTTATTTACAGAGGGAGTAGTACATTTTTTGTGACATGCATTACTAGATATTGCTAGTCAAATACTAAATCTAGATGGACGTGGTAGTACTACTAAATCCAGACGGTGGTGCTAGTACTAGTAGTAGTACTAACAATGTAGTAACACTGTACTACCCGTTGGTCAAATTATTACGTGCTGCTCCTCACAGTGAAGTGACAAGACCCTACGCTGGAGATGACACCTGAGTATAGGCGCCGTGTTCGGCATACCATAGTCCGCCTCACCGTCTGCAGTCACTATCATCATGGCTGTAGACCTAGCCTGCTTACAACTAGCCGTGTTTGACATAATTTCCCATGCGTAGATGCCCGTGCATTGCACGAAACACCAAGATTGGGGGGTGGACGGCGCCGGCAGCGGCTATTGCGCCAGATTTTTCCATGGCCTTCTAGACGTGGTGGGGAGGAGATAAGGCTAATTGTGAAAGACAAGGAGTTGTTTGTAAATAGGGAACATGTGCAGGCATATTTTTGCAAAACTGGAGAAGTTTGGTTTGTATGTGTTAGATCTAGATCCGACAACTATTGGTGAAAGATGGTAGGCACAACATCATCACTAACTCAGTACCTGTTTGATTCGCGGGATTTTGAAAACGCAGGAATAGGACACGACAATATTACAAGTTTCAAACTGATATTACAAATATTAGGAGTAATGTTGCACCTACGAAGAGGGAATTACTAGGAAGTTTACGTAAGAACTTTCGTTACTTTAGGTGGATGCAGCATTATCGTACAAACTAAAATTCACCACCCTGACAAGTCACTAATGGGAAAATAAGTTTTCGAGTCTCTGGCCACTTGATGTTTCAAAAACAAATTCAGCTTTTGCGGAGACTTTGTCATTTAGGCTTAGACGCTTGCGGTGATCAGGACGCCATTCATTGTTGCGCTAGAGAATGCCAAACCTCATTACCTTGAGCACACTTGCCTCCAGAACAAAGAACCTGGCCAATTTAATCTCAGATGTGCTGCCTCGGTAGTCGATCAAATCAATTTCTGTAAGATGGAGATCAAGGCATTCGATGAGATTGTTATAGTGCAGCACATTTTTCACTTTCGGGTCTTTTTTATCTGCAAAAGAAAAGAACATATTAGAGCAGCTGGCTGTATAAGATTGCCGTGTCATCAAGAGGTACCAATATCATTCGCTCATACGATAAGGTTGGCTGGCTAGTGATATTTTTTCACTCTCTCTCTCTCTCTCACTCTCTCTCTCTTTCCTCTCATTTACCTAGGAGTACGTGAAAAGTTTGGGCATTTGTTGCCTTCCACTATGTGGCTGATGCCATATTTCGCAAAAGTATGCCACATAATACGCATCGATATCAAATCAAAAGATTTTGGCACCGCTCTCGTGATGTGAGAGAGTTGGCACCGCTGTGCACACAGACCCACATGTACAAACAAATCAATCAAACCAACTACACCAACGTCTCACTTCTCCCAAACAAGTGTTTTTTATTGCCACAGTCCTCTCTCTCCCACGCAAGTGTTTTTTCATTGCGTGAGTTAATTTGGCACCGGAGCAAACTAGGTGATCCAGATTGGGTGTCGGTGTACTAGAGTAGGGGTACCCTAGTATCCCGAACTCGTGCACGGGCAGTTGCAGCACCCCGCGGCAAGGCTTGCCTGGTGACCGCCAAGGTCCTCTGTGGTTCCTCTGGAGCCATTCAAGAACAAAGTATTTAAGCCAAGGAGACAAGGCCCCGGCAAGAGGAGCTTGCCGGGAAGACCACTCAAGGCACGCAGAAGACAAGACCCGGCAAGAGGAGCTTGCGGGAAGGCTCGTGAGCGACAAGCTTCCGGACGCCGACAAGGATTCAGCCGCGGCAAGGCGCTTGCCGCGGCAGGCAACCACTCTTTACCTCCGCTCCAGCTCATCCCCCAACGTGTCGCCATGGGACCATTCCAGGCGCGCGTGTCAAGAGGCTGTGCAGCCAGCGGAGAGCAGCGGTAAGCGGCGCTGACAAGATTGCCATCGTGGCAAGCGGTGGCGCCCCTGACGGTCCCTGTTGCACTGTTTAGGCGACATGGACGGGCATTTAATGCTTTTGTCCCTTGCCGTCAGAGTTAGGTAGAATACACTGTATAAGTAGCTGTACCAACCGCAACTCATTTTTTCCCTTTTTGCCCTTGTCTACATTGCCACCTGTTGGTGACCCCTTGAGCATATAAAAGGAGGCCCATGCGCAACGTAGAAGGGGTTCAGCTCATTCGAAACCAGAGACACTCACGCTAGGTCTTGTAGCTCTCATAGCTCTCTAGCAAGAACACAATACAATCAGACAAGCAGCAGTAGGAGTATTATCTCTCCGAGAGCTCGAAGCTGGGTAACCGCTCGTGTGCCGCCTCAATCTGCTCTTCAGGCGACCTCCGCCCCTCACCGAACCGAAAGGGGCTCGGTCCGCCGGTCCCATAGGTGTTCGTGGGTTATGATCAGCTTCCCCGACATCTTTGGCGCGCCAGGTAGGGGGGCGTCGAGGCTGTGTGAACCTGATCCGGCGTTCACACGAGCAACATCTTCATCCTCTTCATCAACATGCCACCGAAGAAGAAAGCTTCGGCGGCTGCGGAGCCGTCCACGTCAATCCCGCCACCACCGGAGCAAATGGGTGGTGGGATAGACACCGGCGGAAGAACGGGCGCCGACGAGGGAGCTCATGACGCTGCCAAGTCCAAGGACAAGGCCGCACAGACCTCGGCGTCCGTACATGCATCGCGCCCATCTCAGGAGCCGCGGGACCGACAACGTCATGGTATTCACAATACCATACGTTCGTTGGATCAAGACCGAGCTGGAGGATCGCGAGGCCCTCAAGACCAGCATGCACGCCAAAGACATCGGCACGAAGCGGGTACGGTCGCTGGACGGGATATCGCTCCTTCTAACATAGTTAGAAGTCCGAGCATATCCCGCCTCGCACTGTTCACCACCGCCGCCCGCCACTCCAGCGGAAGCCTTGGCGAGAGCTCAATCGCTTCCTAGACTACCCTCCAACAGCCGACTAAAGTCGACGTAATGGAGGGCCACCATCCGTAGTCTCATCGGCTTTGCCAACGGCGACACTCCGCTGCAACCAACTACGCCGCTGCCGCGGCAAGACGACAAGGCACGAGCCGGTGGCGGATTTAAACTTGTGGGGTGCAACCACCATGCACTCTCCACCCAGAAGGCCAAGATCACCAACTTGTCGGATCCACCTCGACAGCGACTCCACCGCGTCATCGGATCCACGAGCTCGCCGTGATCAGCGCCAAGTTCTTCAAGAACGGCAACAAGAAGACGCTCAAACTTGCATCGAGCGCCGAAGAGAAGCGCGACGTCAATCCGACCAGCGCGCTGGGCCCTCTGTCGATATGCATGCGCCAGGGGAACCAGCGACTTGTCGACTGTGATAGGTTGCCCTTCGCTCACTCGTGAGCTGCGGCAAGTCCGAGTGGCCCAAAGAAGAAGAATTTCAAGCCAGATGTGCCAGAGAAGTACGATGGCAGGACACATCCGTCGGAGTTCCTCAGCATCTACACCATCGCGGTGCAAGCTGCAGGGGGACGAGACGACAAGATCCTCGCCAACTACTTCCCGCTGGTACTCAAGCCTAATGTCAGATCTTGGCTCATGCACTTGCCGGACAACTCCATATCCTCTTGGCAGATCTATGCCATCAGTTTGTCGGCGCCTTCACAGCGCCACAAGCCTCATGGCCTAAGAGAGCGACCTTCATCTGCTTTCGCCTGAAGGAAGGAGAGTCTTTGCGCAAGTTCATTCGTAGATTCAGCCGTGTGCACTATAACATCCCAGATGTCCACCCCGCCGCGGTAATCAGCGCGTTTCATCAGAACATGCAGAACCGCAGGATGAGGGAGGAAATGGCGATGTGCAAAGTCAAGGACGTCAGTGAACTGTATGCCCTGGCCGACAAATGTGCGCGTGCCGAGGAAGGGAGGAGACTCTGGGAGAGAATGCGAAGCGAGGATCGATAGTGAGGAGGCTGCTCGGCTAAGAAGAGCCGGCGACGGAACAATGAAGGAAAAAGGGTAAAGAGGTGCTGGTTGTCGAGCAGTCCCAAGCAACGGTGGTACCGCCAAGAAAGCCAAAGTTGGTAGCTCCGCAAGGAGGTTGCCGCTGGCGCCAACTGCCAGTCTGTGGCGGCCGCCGACAAGAAGGACAACTCCAACAAGCAGTACTGCAAGATCCACCGCACCAAGGGCCATGACCTCCAGAGCTGCAAGAAGGTCGAGCAGCTTGTTGAACGAGAGAAGGCTGAGTACGAAAGCGGCGCGACAAGGAGAAGGCCCAGGAAGGTGCTGGGGGAGTTGGCAAGAAGCGACCCGGCCGGGGAGGACGCCGCGGCAAGGCCAAGCAGCGGCAAGGAGACAGACCTCCCCGCGGACGCGACAAGGATGAAGACGAGGACGACGATGAAGATATGGAAGACGACGAGACCGATGAGAAGGAGTTTCAGAAAGCCAGAGAGGTCCTCTGCGTTGACGGTGGTGCTTCTCTGCATACTTCACACCACCAACTCAAGCAATGGATGCGGGAAGTTAATGCAGCAGAACCATCCGTAGAGTCACGCAAGCCTCTGAAATGGTCCAGCACGCCTATCATCTTTGATATTGAGGATCACCCGATCGCATAATCTGCGGTCGGTGCTTGCCGATGTTGGTTTCACCAACTATCCGCAACCTCAAGGTCACTAAGATGCTAGTTGACGGCGGGGCCGGCTTGAACCTTATCTCCTCCGCGGTGCTCCGAAGCTTCAGATCCCGACAATGAGCTCAAGAAACCGCACATTCCAAGGAATCAACCCGGAAGGAGCAAGCGAAGGGAAGATCACGTTGCGGTAACATTTGGCGATGAGCTAAACTTCAGGATCGAGAGGGTCACGTTCGACGTTGCTGATTTTCCATTGCCTTACAATGGGATACTTGGCCGTCCAGCACTCGCCAAGTTCATGGCAGCCTCTCATTATGCATACAACTTGCTCAAGATGCCAGGCCCGATAAGTGTCATTTCTGTCCATGGCGACAAGAAGGATGCTCTTATTTGCGCCGACAAGATTTACCGGGAGGCAGCCGCTGCGACAGATAGCAAGTCACTTGCCGCTGAAGCTCCCGGGGGGAAGAAGAAAGCCAAGACCAAGTCCAGCAAGAACTCTGATGCCCACTCCGGCAAGCGCACCTCTTCGGAGTGCTGCGCTACCGTCGAGGACGCACCATCCAGCTCCACCGGCAAGTGTAAGAAGACGATGGCAGCTCCACCAAAGACCAAGAAGGTGCCCGCCAAGGAGGACGGCACTGGTGGTACCTTCACCATCAGTGCCACTCTCGACCCTAAATAGGAAGGCACGCTCGTTGCTTTCCTGTGGGCGAACATCGACGTGTTTGCGCGGCAACCGTCTGACATCCCCGGTGTTCCCAGGAAAGTAATTGAGCACCACCTAGCTGTCTGTCCTCATGCGGGGCCCGACAAGCAAAAAGTCGAAGGTGCGGTGGGCGCCAAGAATTCATTGCGTAAGAGATCAAGAAATTGGAAGCAGCAGGCCTTGTCGAGGAGTGCTCCATCCCACGTGGTTGGCCAATCCTGTAGTTATCAAAGGCAAATGGGAAATGGAGACTTTGTATCGACTTCACAGATGTTAATAAAGCTTGTCCCAAAGACCCATTTCCTTGCCGCAAGATCGACCAGATTATCGACTCCACGGCTGGATGTGATTTGCTTTCATTTCTTGATGCATACTCGAGATATCATCAGATCTTCATGGCGAGAAGAGGATGAGGAGAAACCGCATTCATCACCCCATGTGGCACATCTGCTTTGTACGGATGCCTTTTGGACTAAAGAATGCTGGTTCAACATTTGCAAGAGTAGTCCATGACGCTTTTGAGCCGCAAATGCACGAAATGTAGAAGCCTACATGGATGACATAGTGGTCAAAAGCAAAGATGTGGCAACTCTGGTTCAAGATTTAGATGAGACCTTTGCAAATCTGCGCAAGATCAACCTCAAGCTCAACCCCGAGAAGTGCGTGTTTGGAGTCCCTTCCGGCAAGCTGCTCGGTTTCTTCGTGTCTCAGCGGGGAATTGAAGCCAATCCCGACAAGATCAAGGCCATTGAGCAGATTGAAGCACCAAGGCGCGTCAAGGATGTACGAAGACTTGCGGTTGCGTGGCTGCTCTCAAAGAGGTTTATCTCTAGGTTCTGCTGAACGCATACCGCCATTTTTCAAGATTTTGAAAAAGGCAGGTCCAATGAAATGGACTCCCGAAGCGGAGGCTGCACTGCAGGACTTAAAGAGGTACCTGTCCTCCACTCCAATACTTGTCGCACCTAGGCCACAAGAGAGGTTGCTGCTATATATAGCGGCAACCAATCAAGTGGTTAGTGCTGCATTAGTAGCGGAAAGGGAGGCAGATGATGAGCCGGCAACCAAGGCAGATGCATCCAGCGACAAGCAGGGGGCTTCACCGGCAAGCTCTGGTCCCGACAAGGATGGATCTGCAGCAGCGCGTGAGAAGATCTGAGAAAAAAGATGGTGCAGCGCCCAGTTTACTTTGTCGGTTCCCTTCTGCGGGGCTAGGTCAAGGTACTACGGTGTGCAGAAATTGCTTTTCGGCCTCCTCATGGCCTCGAAAGCTGCGCCATTACTTCCGTGCACATGAAATCACAATCGTCACTCGCTTTCCTCAAGAGGATATTGCAAAATCCGAAGCAACAGCAGGATTGTCGAGTGGGCACTGAACTATCAAGCTTTGGCCTCAAGTTTGAAAGCACTTCGACTATCCAAAGCAGAGCATTGGCAGAGTTTATAGAGAATGGACGCCAACACAGGATGAAGAAATTCCAGAGACGAGCATCCCCGTCAAGGAAGCAAGCAAAGAATGGCTGATGTACTTTGATGGTGCCTTCTCGCTGCAAGGCGCCCGGTGCGGCGCGTGCTTATCGCACCCACCGGAGAACACCTCAAGTACATAGTCCAAATGCACTTTCCCAAGGAGCAAGCAACAAACAATACATCGAGTATGAAGGTTTGCTTGCGGTCTCGAGATCGCAGTAGACCTTGGGATCAAGAAGCTCATTGTCAGGGGCGACTCGCAGCTTGTCGTCCGCCAAGTGAACAAAGATTATCGAGTCCGTTGATGGAAGCCACGTTGATGAAGTGAGAAAGCTAGAAGAGCACTTTGACGGCCTGCAGATGGAACATGTTCCAAGAACTCGTAATGATATTGCCGATGGTCTCGTCAAAGTGCGCCAGACTCAAGTTACCTGTGGAACCAGGATTTTGTGCTCAAGCTGACTCAACCAACTGTAACGCCATCAACTGGACAGAACAAGAAGAGGAAGTTGATTTCTGGTGACTATTTTCCGGCAGAGCTTCCCGAAGCCGCCACCAAAAAGGTCCCCAAGATCAACACCAAGAGGCCTTGAGGAGCAGATGCTCCGACAAGCCCTAGGGTTTGTTTCGTTGAAGCGAGCGCGCCCCGACAAGTTTTGCTCCGGCAAGCTTGCCGGGGAACATCAAGCTCCGGCCAAGACGCAAGTTCTTGCCGTAGAAGCGGATGTTCCCGCAGCAGCATATGTGCCTTTAGTCCTTGTTGTCGAGCCACAAGCTCCAGCATGGGCACAACAGATTGTCCATTTCCTTCAGACAGAGAACTTCCGAAGAGCAAGAAGAAGCGGAAAGAGTAGCCCGGCAGTCAAGTATGTACCAGTTTGTCGACAGACACTGCTGCATGAGATGAGACTCAACGGTGTGAAATTGAAGTGTATTCACGGGAAGATGGACGAAGCTGTTGGCGAGAGATACACGGAGGCATATGTGGTCACCACATTGGCGCAAGAGCACTTGCCGCAAAGCTTTCCGGCAAGGTTTCTTCTGTCGACAGCCCTCCGTGATGCAATCGCACAAGTAACCAAGTGTGAAGCGTGCGGTTCCATTCCAGCAGATACACCAGCCAGCTCAAGCTCTCCAGACAATCCCTTTATCCACGGCCATTTTCGTCAGGGCTTGACATTCTCGGCCCCTTTCCCGAAGTTGTCGGGGCTTTGAGTACTTGTATGCGTGTAATCAACAAGTTCACAAAGTGGCCGGAAGTGGAAGCAGTGAGGAAGGTGACAGCACAGTCAGCAGTCAAGTTCTTCAGGTCGATTGTTTGCCGTTTTGGAATTCCTAACAGGATCATCACCGACAACGGCACACAGTTCACGAGCCGCACCTTCATGCAGTACGTCCAAGATCTTGGCGCCAAGGTCTGCTTTGCTTCTGTTGCTCATCCGAGAAGCAACGGTCAAGCAGAGAGGGCAAATGCTGAAGTGCTGCGCGGGCTCAAGACCAGAACTTTCGACAGGCTGCACAAGTGCGGAAGGAACTGGATTGAGGAGTTGCCGGTGGTTCTTTGGTCGATCAGAACGACGCCAAATCGAGCCACCGCCGGACACCTTCGCCTAGTCTATGGAGCAGAGGCAGTTCTCCCCACGGAACTCGTGTACGGGTCACCTCGAGTACTCGCTTATGATGAGCTTGAGCAAGAGCACCTGCGACAAGATGATGCGCTGCTCCTTGAGGAGGACCGTCTTCAGGCCGCTGTACGAGCTGCTCGTTACCAGCAAGCTTTGTGTCGCTACCATAGCCGCAGAGTTAGTGCCAGAAGCCTCGAGGAAGGCGACCTTGTTCTTCGGCGCGTTCAGTCTGCCAAGAATTCCAACAAGTTGACGCCGAAGTTTGAAGGCCCTTATCGGGTGAAACGAGTCACTAAGCCTGGCGCTGTCCGCCTTGAGACCGAAGATGGCATTCCGGTGAGCAACTCTTGGAACATTGAACATCTTCGTAAGTTTTACTCAGAGGGCGATTTGTGGAACCTGTTCCGCAACCACCTTTTGTACAAGTCTTGCCGATGTTGCATGTAATCCTTTGTACAAAGCCGGGCGCAGACCCCTGCATAAGTAAAGCTCATGTGTTGCGCACAACTTGTCAACTACATGCTTTCATCATCATTTTTGCATGTGTTATCTAACATTTTGTGCAGCATCCACACCCGGTAAGCAATAACGAGCCACAAGGCTCCATAACTTTATTTTCTCTTCTTTCTCTTTCTCAAAGAAAGGAAGGTTCCTTCGCCCACAAGTTAGCCGGGGAGGAGAAGATAATGGTGTGGGCCAACAAGCGTCGCCGAGGAAGTTTAAGCCTTTACCGAAGCAAACGACAGAAAAGCTAAGTTGCCAAAGTTTGAGCAATCAGCTTTTAAATTTTTAAGTTATCTTCCTCGAACGATAGTACTTTGTATGGAAAACCTGTGCACGGAGGAACCGACTCGTAGCTAGTCGCGCCCTTACTTTGTTTCGAGTCCGCTCAACAACGTAAGTGAGCTGCAACTAGTTGCGACAAGGTTGCTTGTCGGAAGCGGCACCGCCAGCAGGCTGCTGACGTTCCGCACTCAGCGCTCGCGGCAAAGGTGCCCGCGCCGACAAGTTCCCTAAAAGCGTAGGGCACAAACATACAAAGGAAGGAATCAAGTAAAGGAAATAACATTGCAATCATTGCCCAAGATAGAGTTATATTACAAAATAGCTTGTCGCAGATCTAATAAGTTGTTCTCCTAAACGTGATCAGCAGCGACAAGGGAAAGATAAAACTGGCGGCCTAATCTACGCGGTCGCCATCAACCCGCTTGATCTTGCCCACCTTGTCCACAATGGGTGCGACAAGGGCTTTGAGCGCCTCCACATCAGCATCCGGCGGCAGGGATCTGAGGACGCCGGTGAGGTTGAGGACTGGATTGCGGAAGGCCACCTTCATCAACACCTTCTGGAGAGCTCCCGCACAGATCTGGCGTGATTCCTCGGCCAGCTGCTTTGGGATCTCTTCCGAGTCGCTGGAGAGCCGCCACCACGCCCTTGAAGAACAAGCTGAGCTTGGCGCTGGGTTGAGGCGCCGTCGGAAGAGTACCCAAGATCCACCATCCCCAGCTCCGTCAGCTCCATGTCGATGGCGGCGGCGATATTCACAAGACCTTCAGTCAAGTGCTCCACATTCTCCCTGAAGGTGCTCTGGGCGGTAGAAGCACTCGCCAGCAGCGCCTCGTCGGCCTTGATCTTCTCCAACAGGCCACCTCCGCTCCTTGGCACCGTCCGGCGTCTCGCATCGGGGTGGTGGCTTCAGCTCAAGATCTGCTTTGGAGTCCTTGGCGGCGCTGAGCTCCTTGCTCCTCTCGGCGAGACGGCCTGCAGCTCTCCAAGAGTGTAGGCGTCCTTCAAGCGCTTCGTGCTTGAGTGCAGCAAGCTCCTCGCCGCTCTTCCGAGATTGGCCTCCGGCTGCGCCACCTTTGTCTCCAACTCTTTCTTGGCGGCCTCGGCAGCTGCGGCAGCATCCTTTGCTTCCTTAAGAGCCCCGCCAAGTATCTCTCGCTGCAAGCTCCTCCTCATGACTGCCGAGATTAATCTTCCGCTGCGCCAGCTCGCCTTCCTCGCGGATAGCTTCTCGGCAGCGAGCCTCTGCTGCTCTTCAACCTCTGCCTTCTCGAGGATGAAGGCTGCAGCGCCTCAACAATTTGCTCCCGCCTCTCGCTAAGGACCGAGAGCTTCGATTGATTCCCCGGAGCTCCTCCGCGCGCTTCTCAATGTCTGCTCCCGCCTTCGCGACAAGCGCTTCCCGGGACTTCAACTTGGCTTGCCGGGCGCGGTAGAGCGACAGCAGCTTCTTCAAGAAACTGCTCCTCCTCGGACTTCGCCTGCTGCTGCTTGCTTGCGTCCACGTCGGCCAGCCCAGCGGAGGCGAGCAGCTCTTCATCAAAGATCTCTCCTTCGACCGGCGCCCTGGAGCTCGATGCCCAGGGGAGCTTGATGAAGACACCGTCGCCGGCCTTCAGATAGGCGCCGGGCTGGGGCTCTTCGGAGCCTGACGCTGCACCAGTGGCGGAGGGATCGGCGGTCGGCGTAGCGCTTGGCGCTCCTGCGGCCTTAGGGTCGTCGATCGATCGCTGGACCCTCGCCAGCCTTTGCGGCGCTGTGGCAGCAGCCTTGGCGCCCCCTTCGCGGCGGACTCATCGGCGCCACCTCTTCCTCCATGGCGGCGGCATCGTCAAGTGTTGCGCGCCACGACCTCCTCGCCGGCGACCTCGGTCCCCATCGGCTCTGCGGCGAGATGGATCGGCGACCGTAAAAAGAAAGAACGATCAAGCAAATGTTCAAAAAAGAAAAAGAAGAAAAGAATGCAAGGGAAATTTTCAGCAAGAGGATTACTGCGATGGGATCTGCAGCCATGGTCTCGACCACCGGAGGATCACTGCTGCCGTCACTTGTCTGAGAAGTCTCCCTCACGGAGAACGCCCCTTGCTGGAGAATCCTCCTTGGCGGTGAAGTCGAAGCAGATGGTATTTGGGAGCGGCTTCGGGCACTCGATGAGGCTGCTCGCTCCTACACAAACCAACAATCGAGATATCAACAAAGAAGGAGCACCCATGCACGCCTAACAAGAAGAAGTAAACCATATACTTACGCTGGGGCTGTCTTTGGGGCTGCTTTGAGGAAGGGTTGCGGGTCCGCAAGAGGGTCTCAGACGCGCCTCCTGTTGCCACGGGGATCATCCTCGATGACAACCATCGGGTCTTGGCTCTCTTCGACGCTCTCGGCCAAGCGCCCCGAAAAAGGAAAGAGTTCGAATGATGCAAATCAGATACAAGACGAAGCAACAAAATTGAAGAAATACAAGCACAATATAGAAGCTTACTCTTCTTCTTCCTCGCCGGAGCTGCGCGGAGAGATCATTCGGCTCGCCTCCGGTGCGACGAGGCGGAGGAGTAGTTTCCCTTGACCGCTTGGCGGGGTGGCAGCGTGGCACGGGAGGATCCCGCCCAGCTTGTTGCAGCGGTGTGGGGTGCTCCTGCGCAACAAGTGCTTGCAGCGGTGGAGCGCGCCGACGGCGCTGCGGCTGTTGACCCATCTGCCGCCCGCCTCGTCTCCAATTTTGCGGAGACGCCTCCTTGGTGGAACCGGGGGCTCCATTTGCGGCAAGCTGCTAGATGGTGGGGAGGAAGCGCCCTCAGCGGGTTCGCTCGACTCGGCTTCGGGTTCGGAAAGCTCTTCCTCGCCGGCGAACTCCCTTCGCTCGACAAGGCTTGCCGCCTCTGCTGCCTCTGCCTCCTCCACGGTGAGCCCGAATTCGCCAGCGGCAGCGGCTGCTGCCGCCTCCTCCAGCTTGGTGGCGATGCGCTGCATCTCATTGTCGGTGGTGTCGCGGGTGAGGCTCTTCTACTCGTCGGAACGGATCGGCACTTCTTCCAAGCTGTCGAAGAACTGCCGCACGACGTCGTCCGCAGGCTCTTGCCAGGTTGGAACAATCCCATGTGAATCGCACAACGGCATCATTGCACGGATGCGGTCGAGCGAAGAGTTGTTGCACAATGGGACGACTCCCCTCGTCAACCTAAACCACTCGGGGTGATCGGGGTCGTGCTTGAACAGCTCCAGCAGCATCGCATCCAACTCCAAGACAGTGAAATTGAAGTTGAGGCCTGGGCGCAGCCTCATGATGTCCGCTGCATTTTGGAACTCCCAAGCAGGTCTCCTCCTCTCCTGCAAGAGAGCGATGCGGCGGCGAAGGAAATCTGCGCCAACAGCGCCTACGGTGAGTCCGGCAAGCCTGAGGCGCAAGATCCGGGTCACGGCAATCTTCAGTCTAGCATCTTCCAGCGCCAAGTTGCTCCAATCGTTGCCGCGCACTATTGGAGTTTGGCGCTGAGCAGTAAAGGGCTGCGGGTTCTCCTCAACGATCCAACACCAGTCGGCCCTCCACTCCTCCCACTTGCTGCGAAGCTCTCCTTCAAGATAGGCCTCTTTCTTGCCGATCCTGGAGATCCAAGCAATCCCTCCGGCAAGGGGCTCTCCTCTCTCAACTCGGGGCATGAAGAAGTGGCGGAAGAGGGCTACGTTTGGGTGGACTCCGACAAAGATTTCGCAAAGGTGTGCGAAAACTGCCATGGTCAGGACAGCATTGGGGGTGAAATCAAGGAGGCGAAGCCCGTAGGTGTTCATGATATCGCAGAAAAATTCAGAGAAGGGCGGGCAGAGCCCGCAATAGAAGAACAACGAAGAAGGGGTACCCAGTTGGGGCTAGTTCAGAAGCAGCGGCTGGGAGTACCTTCGTGCGCGGATGCGCTCGCGTCTCCGTCGACCAGAAGAGGTAGTAGTTCTCCCTCAGCTCCCTTGCGGCGAGCTGAGGGGGGAAGACGGCCCGCTCCTTTCACAAAGGTCATGAGCCGCTGCGCCGGCCGACTTCACGCCCTTCCCCTTATCGGCTTTCGGAGCCATGGCGGAGGTGGTGGAGGAGACCGACGGCGTTGATGGCGCTGGTGGCGATGGGGGGCGGAGCGCTGCTCTCTTCAGACTAGAGAAGAAGGGGGGAGCGGCGGTGGTTTTCGAGATTAGACAGCAAATGGCGAGGTGGGCGACCCTCCTGTTTCCCCTGCTTATAAGGAGGGAGAGGGCGGACATTCCGCTTTTCAAATAAAGAAACCCCCACGATCTCTCCCACGACGCCATGTTCGACGTGTGCTGTTGTGGGGGACGTGGTGGGTCGGAGCAAGTTACGGCGTGATCTGGGCGCGCGT
The DNA here is from genome assembly GCA_021605205.1 of Aegilops longissima. Classification (NCBI taxonomy): domain Eukaryota; kingdom Viridiplantae; phylum Streptophyta; class Magnoliopsida; order Poales; family Poaceae; genus Aegilops; species Aegilops longissima. Next base: position 355,842,238 of record CM038679.1, read on the forward strand.
GCCCGTGCCTGTTTTGGGCCTGGCCCAACAGCGCTCAAGACTGCAGGTGGCCCAGGCCGGGGCTCTGCCGGTGTACTAGAGTAGGGTACCCTAGTATCCCGAACTCGTGCACGGGCAGTTGCAGACACTCGCTGCAAGGCTTACTGGTGACCGCCAAGGTCCTCCGTGGTTCCTCTGGAGCCATTCAAGAACAAAGTATTTAAGCCAAGGAGACAAGGCCCCGCAAGAGGAGCTTGCCAGAAGACCACTCAAGGCACGCGAAGACAAGACCCGGCAAGAGGAGCTTGCGGGAAGGCTCGATGAGCGACAAGCTTCCGGACGCGACAAGGATTCAGCAGCGGCAAGGCGCTTGCAGCGCAGCAACCACTCTTTACCTTCGCCCAGCTCATCCACCAACGTGTCGCCATGGGACCATTCCAGCGTAGCGTGTCAAGAGGTCTGTCTGCGCCAGCGGAGAGCAGCGGTGATGGCGCCGACAAGATTGCCATCGTGGCAGCGGTGGCGCCTCGACGGTCCCTGTTGAATCTGTTTAGGCGACATGGACGGGCATTTAATGCTTTGTCCCTTGCCGTCGAGTTAGGTAGAATACACCGTACAAGTAGCTGTACCAACCGCAACTCATTTTTTCCCTTTTTGCCCTTGTCTACGCTGCCACCTGTTGGTGACCCCTTGAGCATATAAAAGAGGCCCATGCATAACGAGAAGGGTTCAGCTCATTCGAAACCAGAGACACTCACGCTAGGTCTTGTAGCTCTCATCGCTCTCTAGCAAGAACACAATACAATCAGACAAGCAGCAGTAGGAGTATTATCTCTCCGGAGAGCTCCGAAGCTGGGTAAACTGCTCGTGTGCTTCGCCTCGATCTGCTCTTCGTGCGACCTCGGCCCCTCACCAAACCGAAAGGGGCTCGGTCCGCCGGTCCCATAGGTGTTCGTGGGTTACGATCAGCTTCCCGACATTGGGGAACCAAGGGAGCAATGGAGGGGCTTCGATGCCAAATGCATCACAAGTGAATTTGGCACGTGTTTTGGCCTACATAGTGGAGGGCCGTTATAGCCCACTTTTGCACTACCTCTTATTTAGTATGATATTTTGACCATAGATTTACGTAAGAGAATGCCAATGCATGTTACTAAAAATTACACCATTTGAAATTATGTTCAAATACGAATCAAACGATATAGTTCTTAGTGACGTGCATTAACATTTTGTCAGTTAAATCTATGGTCAAATTTTGATACTACAAAATAGGAAGAGTAAACCAGGACGGAGGTAGTACTTGCTCTTAGGTTAACCATAGAGTTACTGGAATAGTCTAAGTTACTTTACACTATGACTAACCTAGGTTACTATAGTAGTACAACAGAAAAACGATTCAGGTGATCACGTGAGAAAAAATACTAAAAACATTTCTTTCGGTGCAGTGCGTAGATGCAGTTTTGAACACTACACTTATCATCGTAATTTGAGAAAATTACGAAAAAATTGAGCTACGTTGTGATTACCGTTTACTAATACGAAAGAAGTTTCACCTTGATGAGTAGCTTCTCCGTGCACGGAAAGCATGTAAGGAATCCAACAACTTGATCCATATTGGGGCCGATAGATTTTATTGCCAAGATCTTCACTGTGCGCATAGACTGGGTCAAGTGTGTGGGAATCATTTTCTGGAAGACGGTCGTAAATACATCAAGAAGAAATTTTAAAAAATGTGAATTTCAAGAAGACAGAGAAGTAGATGAGTGTTGTACCTGAACGATTACGGATCCAATAGAATTCAGAGAATTTGGCAGACGAGTGCACCAACACTGTCAATATCGGCGCGTCAATGTCCCTGATTTTTGTTGGACCTTCTAGATCTGATACAAGTAATCTCTCAAGGAAAGGCGCATTCTCAATGACCATGACGTGGAACAGCTGGAGTGATCTCTTCCCAATTAACGTCTTGTTGCGGGGCCAGCAAGACACATAAATCCATCAGAGATTCGTCGAGGCGATGTGGAGGCTAATGAACCCGTGGATCTGCTCAAGACAAAGGTACTCGAGCACAGTACAGCTGTGGAGCAGGTGCTCCATAGCCTTCTTCGAGATGACAATGTCGAAGAGGTCGAGCTACTTGAGTTGAGGGAGAGGAAGGGCAGGCACAACATTAATCTGGGGAAGATAGCAGGAGCTGAAGCTGGCGCGGCGCAGCGTTGGCGCGAGGCGGAGCGCAGACATCGGCAGGGAGCGACATCGTCCATCTTCAAAGCTGAGCCCCTCAAGCTGATCTAGGGCGGGGGATAAGAACCACTCATCGAAGTTGGGTTGGACCTTGCAGTTGGTACTGAACATGCGGATGTCAAGGCGTCTGGCTGGCCCAGGGTGCGAAAGGATCTTGGAGACTACGACCATGCGTTTGCAATCCCCGTCGTAGAGAAAGCTGTCGACGGTGAGGTTGAGGGAGACACGGCGCCAGAGGGGTCGCCATCGCCGGGAGAGCAGGGTGGTCCGCACGGCAGATTTGGTGGGGAGGAGGCCGATGATGACGAGCAGCATGTCGTCGGGGGAGGCTGCTGATGAAGGCCAGGCTCGCCGGATGCGGTTTTGGCTCGAGCCGCCTCCGCTTGTTGGCTGCCTCGCCGTCCATCTCAACCGGCGGCAACGCTGGTGTACATGTGTGCTAGTGTGTGTTGTGTGCTGGGTGTGTGCGAGTGCGTCCTTCTGTGCATGTCGCCACGCAGTGGTGAATTGTGCGCGAGTGCGTCGTTCACGCGAAAGAAGTGTGTCCTCAATGCGCCCTCAATTTACTAGCGTACGGGATGCTACCCCGAGTGGTTTCAACTTTGTTTACTTCACCGCGTGTCATATGGGCCTCTAGTTTACTTATTTTCACCCACTGCCACATGGGCCAGCACACAAAGATACAGAACACGAGCTGACAAGGCAGCATGTGGACTGGTTGACCGGTCAACGAAACAATATATGGAGCTATACGCTGACACAGTGAGCATATAATCCGTCGGTATAGAGTGTTCGAGTGAGAGGGGAGGCCCGTGAGAGATAGCAGAGAGAGAGAAAGAGCTACTCCCTCCGTTTGATAATGTAGTTCCAACATTTTTTTAAAGTCAAACTTTTGAAAATTTGACCAAGTTTATAAAAAATTACTTATATCTACAATACCAAATATAAATGATAGTATGAAGTAAGTACATGTTGTGATGAATCTAATGATCGTTCTAGATGTAAATGTTTTTCTCCACATATACCTGGTCAAACTTTTCTTAGGTTTGACTTTTCAAAACATCCATATGCTTATGGACATGAGAGAGTCCCTAACTAGAGAGAGAGAGAGAGAGAGAGAGAGAGAAGTAGAAAGAGTGAGTGAAAAAGTGTGTCTGCGTGTGTGAAAGAGACATGGACAACACTCGATAAAAGTCTACAAAAAACGTGTGTGTCTTATGCAAACATATTACACATGCATCTTCGACAACGGAAGCAAGGCGAGGAGATAGTGTGTGGTTGTTTGCAACCGAGAGAGCAAGACCCCTAGCACGTGGCCAAGAGGGGTCTGACAAACAAGGGAGAGAGGCCGAGAGAGACGTACGGAGAAAATGCAAACATGGAGAGGAGAGAGTGTATGTTTGTCATAGAGAGATCCCCTGGAGATCGTGATGGGACTACATGGGTAGGATATCGAGTGACAAGGTGTGTGCGCGATAGAAGATACCCCGAGAGATATCGAGATAGACGTATGGATGGAAGGAGACAATACATGTGTTCCTGATGGCTAGTGAGAGATAATCATACGTAGGGGGAGTGCTTGCGCCTATGATGGAGTGAGGCATTATGGTACTTATTAGGGGGGGTGTCACATAGAGAGAGAACAAGGGCGGAGAGTGTTGGATGGGTCTATATGTATAGCGCGAGCGACACATGTGTATGTGTGAACCAGGGAGATATAAAGTTTGAGAGAGATTGAGGAGCCCCGATAAGGCTGAGTGGTGCGTCAGATAGCTAAGAGGTGGAAAGAGATATTCCATCCGCTCGATAATGCAGTGCATGTAAATTTTTTAGAAGTCGAACTTTGGAAACTTTGATCAGGTTTACACAAATGTTATTTATATCTATAATACCAAAGATACATCATACGAAACTACATCTCATGGCGAATCTAATGGTATATGTTTGCCGTTCTAGATGTAATTGTTTTTCTCCACGTACATGGTCAAACTTTGTGATGTTTGACTTTTCAATAAATCAATATGCTATGGACCGAGCAGAGTGCCTAAATCGAGATAGATCAAGTGCGTGTGAAGGAGAATGAGTAAGTGTGCAAAAAGAGTATGTGTGTGAAAGAGAAAGTGACAACAAACGATAAATTAGAGAGAGTCTGTGTTTTTTCGTTTCTTAGGCGAACATCTCACGCATGCATCTCCGAGATAGAAAAGCGAGGCGAGGAGATACAAGAAGATAGCTAGTGTGTGATTGTTTGCAACGGAGAGAGACACCCCTATAGCACATGTCCAATAGAGGTCTCGCCAACAAGGAACAAAGGTCGAGAGGGACACATGGAGAACATGGACGCATGGGGAGGGCGAGAGGGTGCGTTTGTGATAGAGAGATCCCCTCGAGATCGTGAGGGGACTATATGGGTGGGAGATCGAGGGAGGTGTTTGCGCAATAGAAAGATGCCCCGAGAGAAATCGAGATAGACCATGCACATCTTTGTGATGGAGACTAAGATTAGCTAGTCATATACATATAGGGGGACTGCGTGTGCCTACAATTGAGTGAGAGACCATCATACTTGGCTAGCTAGGCATGAGATTGTGTGTGTGTGTGCGTGTGAGATGGAGAGAGAACAAGGGAGAGAGATAGAGTTTTAGATGGGCCTATCGAGTGCGAGTGAGATATGCATGTGTATGTGTGACCTAGGTAGATGGGGAGTTTGAGAGAGAGGGGGGAGAGCTCCGAGACGACAGAGTGGTGCGTGAGAGAGTTACGGGCAACGAGCCAAGGAATTTGTGTGCGTACGATGAGTGCACCCAAGATATCTAGCCTGGACTAGAGAATCATACATAGTGTGCGAGAGAGACCTATAGATGGAGTATATATGCATGTGAACTAAAAAGACCCCCCCCCCCCACACACACAAACAGAGAGAGTGATGCAGAGAAAGCGGGAGGGACCAACAAGGTTTGATGATTGAAGATTGTCGGCGAGAGAGAGAGAGAGAGAGAGAGAGAGCAGGAGTCCAGGAGAGGGGGAGGTCGCGTTTTATGCATCAAAGACTGATATAAACCATGTTTCGATATAAACTTGCATTCAAATATTTAATTGGAGAATATGTTGTCTGCAATCCACACATGAATGCATATATGCGTATATCAAACAAGTTCATTAATTTGAGTTTCAACATGTTCATGGAGTACTATAATACTATTGTAGCGACCCGACCTCAGACGGTCAAGCCTCTGTGTATCCGTGCCATCCCTGGATCAGTATGCTGGCACACACAATACATCAATGTATATATCAAAGTGCAATCACATGTATAAATAACGTAAAATGATATATACCTCATAATACTCAGCGGAAACAATCAAACGGGTGTGGAGTCCCATCAACGCCATCGGCAGGTTGAGTGTAGACCGTAACCCTGTATCGTAACTCTTACTCGTCGAAGAAATTCCTGCAACATGACACGTTGCAGCCGTGTAGGTCAGTACATTGAATGTACCGGCAAGATCACAATAAGAGAAAACAGATGATAAACTATACTATATGCAGTATGGCTTTGTGGCTCAGATATCGAGTTTTGTTTATGTAAAAGCTGGTTTTATTTTCCCTACATCAAAGGAATAAATGAAGTCTGTACTATAGAGTTTTCTATCATGACATGGTTCCGCCAACCGATGTCTCATAGCCCAAATTCATCATAAGTTGCCCACAATTAAGTTATCAGTCCGGTGTTGAGAGTTCCGAGATAGATCCAAGTCCAGATGCTCAAATTGTCCGTAACCGGGGACACGGCTAATCGATTAGGTTTAAACCCTCTGCAGAGGTTTGTACACTTTACCCGCAAGATTCGATCCTCTATTTACGTTCTCGCACTTCAGGTGTTTGAGAACAAGATGACCAAACACGGTCTTCCAAGAGTTCCTCGACCACCGTCCGTACTCATCCCATCCTACCGTAGTTCTACATCCGCTAGTACCGCCCCAGCCAGAGTCACTACTAAGGTCAACCAAGCCGAGCCCATAATGACTTGCGGTTGCACAGTAAGCTTCGGGCATGAAGTATTCTTCCGTCTCTTTGAGTCTGGGTGAAGCTTCCGCAAGATGTCATGGCGCTTCTCCATGCATCCCGCCAACCATTTGGTTTCTCCAGGTGCCCACAACCGCCCTTCACCCAAAGAGTGTGTATTGAATTCTTGTCTTGAGTCTTGAAGTCTTGAGGCCTTGAAAATGCAGTCCTTGCAGATGCCATCATGGAGTTGTCGTCATTGACGTAGAGTCCTCCTTCTTCACACCACTCTCGAGCACTCATACCAAACCCCGTCTACTATAGCGTAGCAATAAAATATCGTCCCGGGCTTGGTAACAGAGTGATGGGTTCCTACCTCATGCATACTACTCAACTTCAAGAATCAATAACACTACTGGAGGTGGTTGCAAAGATGCCACTAAATGCAATAAACCATAGGTATGAAAGCATGGTCAAAGTGAACTTGCCTTGTTGACGATCTTCGAAAACTAGGGACTCGTGGTAGCAAACTTCGCACTCCGGAAATTCTACCGAGACAAACAATAATCACCATAAGCATATAGCATATGATCACTTAACACAATAGCATAGCAACATAACACATCAAAACAAACGGATCAAAACCCAAAGGAAAACTCGAAGAAATCCAACTCAAAGTTTTCCTACTTCAAGCAACAACTAGAATTAGTTTTACATAACAAAATTTTCTCAACATAACCTAACCATGGGTTTATGTTAACTTAACAGAAAATAATGCATTAAGCAACTAGGAGCAAAAGAATTAATTTAAAAGCTATTATAAAACTCCTATTAGGCCTAATTCAAATTCTATTAAGAAAATAAAATAAAAGTTTTATTTCTTATAAATAAAAGTTCATGCTCTAAAGTGACAGAAACTAACCTAGAATAATCCATCACATGTGAAAAATAAATTTATTTACTAATTAAAATAATAGGAAAACAGTAGCTAGTTAATTAATTAAGAATAACAAGATTCTTCTAGGAACTATTTTTTATTAATCCTAAAATGCCCAAATTAATTTCTATGGTTAGGCAATGTCAAAATAAAGTTGGGACAAAAGAATCATATAAAATAATTTTCCTAACTCATTTTATGGAAGATTTACTATTCTGACTAAATCTAAAATAAAGCAATTTTAGTTAATTTTAACATAGCTAATAATATTTTCTACAGAAACTATAGAAAATTTGCAAACCAACAAAAAAATAATCACTCAAAAATATTAAGTAGAATAAAAGATATGAATTTTTCAAATCTGGAACTATTCTGCTAAAACAGAAAAACGAAAATAAAGAAAAACGGCTAAGTGGGCCTAACTAACGCACTGTGCGTAATATAACTAAAACGGCCTACGGTTTAAACGAAACGGGCCGGTACTAAATAAAAAAAAGACCTAACTAAACTAAACCGCAACGAACCGGAATAAGACCCGGTCCACTAATAAGAACCATACCCCTTCGGGGGGTTCTAATCCTAACCGTACGCGTCGGATCTTACGGCGAGGAGGGGGTCCGGCGACTTACCGGTCGGCGACGGCGGCGGCGACTCGGCCGACGATGGTTCCGGCGTCGCCGGTGGTCGGGGGTGACGGCGGAGGAGTCCGGTGGGTGCAGCGCGGCGAGGGGAGTCCGGGGGTGGGGTCGGGCGAGCTCGGGGTGGCCGGGGTGGGTCGGGGCGGCGGCAATGGCGGCGGCGGCGCCCTCGGGCTCCGGCGAGGCCTTGAGGGGAGAGGGAGAGGTCCGGCGAGGGGGAAATGGGGTGAGGGGAGGGCTTTATAGGGCGGGGCGCCGGGGGCGGGAAGTGAATCGGGAGGATCGGGTGGATCCGGAGATCACGGGATCTCCGGCGCAGGCGGCTCTCGTCGCGTGGGGCGAGGGGAGAAGGAGGTGGGGGCCCGCTTGTCAGCGAGAGAGGAGGAGCGGGTTGGTCGGGTGGTGACCCGGAGGGGTTTCGCGCCGGGGTGCTTGACCTGGTTCACTGGCGGCTCGGCCGCCTGGTGGATCGGTGGTGGGCCGCCAATTGTGTGGTGAGGTGAGTGGCCAGTCTTTGGTGGGCTGGCCTGGTGCTGGCTGGGCCGCTTGGCTGGCGCTGGTGGGCTCGGTCGGCTGGGCAGCCAGGCTGGCTGGGCAGTGGCTTTGGCTGGCGCTGAGGGGGTGGGGGTTCCTTTTTAAATTTTTTATTTTAAATAAAACAAAAACAGAGATATCTTTTAAAATATAAATATTTTATATAGGACATATATATACCAAAATGATCAGGGGAATATTCCCTATCATTTGAACATTTTTCCAAAGGCAAAATCCAAACTTTATAAAAATTCATTTTTTTCAAATTCAATTAAAACTCAAATTTGAATTCAAAACTTTTGGCATTGTTTTCCTCTGATATTTTTGGAGTGTCATGTTTACTCCTCTCATACTTTTGCTCAAGTATTTATCAGGCATAGTTTTTGATATGATTCCCACTTGCCAAAGTTTGAATTCAAATTCCAAAACTCAAATTTGAAAGAGGGTTTCAAGGCACTTTCAAATGACTTCCAAATTGATATTTTTTTAACTTCCAACTCATATTTCATATAATTGAAGAAGTCATTTTATCTTCCCTCATGAAAATCATTGAGTTGCATAAAGCTTTGAATTTGAAATATTCCCAAATGAAATTCAAATCTTTTTTCCAAAACCCTTTTCATTTCAACATGGAAGAAGTCATGTCAACTTCACTCTAGGGTTTGGTGTTGCAATGAACTTGAGTTCATTGGGATCCAAAAAGGCAAAGTGGAAAGTCATTTCATTCCCTCTCATTCAACTTTCAAAAGTTTCAAATTCCACTCAATTTCACTCAATCAATCAGACAAACAATCAGACAACAAGCATAGTTATTTATTTAATATAACATTCCAAAATTTAGAATTTTGGTATGTTACAAACCTACCACACTTAAAATGAATCTCGTCCTCGAGATTCGAAGAGGCTAGCAAGAAAAGGTTAGGGGTTGGGGGTCTTCTAGCAGATCCGTCGGTCGGAAAGGTCTAGTGTGCTACCACACTTAAAAGCGAGGTTATAGTTCCAATAAACTCAGATACTTCCTCTGGAGTGCTGACAATATATGTCTCTTCACATATATTACAATAGCTCCTTCATTAACGCTCTTCTGTCAGGAGCATAGAGTTTTCCTCAAAATCTTGGGTCGGTTCGTCAAAGTTGAAGTTCGTCCGAAACTGGATCTTCTTAGCTGATGGGCTCGTGTCCATTCTAGACAACTATCAAAATACTCATGGTGGTCTACAATTTATGGTTTCTCCTGCAGAAAAAGGGCCTTGGCTTATTTCTCACCGTATAACCTACGATTGGCAGCGGTTGCTCAGAAGGGGTTCCATCGTCCTACCATCCTATGGTTTTATGGCTTATCGCGTCGACACTCTTCAAAGGTTTTTGAGGCTCTCTGATTTTCCATCAACATATGATAGTTCATGATAGAAGTCTTCGGTATGGGGGCCAATCCATCCCGTACTTGAATCATTACCACATACGTAAATATCGAATCACGTATTCTAACACTTGGGCATACTCACAAGCATTGCAGAATTTCTCTTGTTCTCGAACTGGGTTCGAGTAAATCCATGGTTTCTGCAAGCCAAACAAAACATCTATCGTTACTTCACCACTCTCAGGTTTTTGCGTAACCTCCTACGGAACGTATGCTGATTTGATCACTGCTTCTTCCAAGTGTATTCCTTTATCAAGGTTACAACTGTTCCTTCTCAAAATCTCGGCCTGTGGGTTATGGCCCACTTCACACTAGTGCAGCTTTAACTCATCCTTGGAGTAACTCTCATATTACACCTCCTTTAAAACCAGTAGTACTCTACAACTCCAACTTATTTTGTCCGGCTTCCTTCTATGGACCGTCATGAATAACATATTTCTTTCTTCATTGATCCTGTGGTTTTACGGAGTACTACTACACCAAAGAAAATGCACTAGCTTATCCATAAATCTCATTATTTTCACATCAATCTTTTATTACATCCTTAACCATTTTTCGTGAATCCAAATTCCAAAAGTTTTTTACAAATGCTGCCACCCACATGGTTCGGTATGGTCAGACATTACTTCCAACTTTATTCATTTTTCCTCCTTGAGGACTCTTGATCCTTTGGAATTGTGCGACATGTGCCTTGAATTTTTCAATCTCCTGTTTCATCGTGGTGGCCTTGAGCTTCACCTCCATCATCTCTGTATGCACTTCGCTTAGGTATTCCTGAGTATAACGGAGTCTTGCTTCAAGTATTTCTCCGATCGGCGATGGCTTCCATGGCTGCTTCACGAACAGCATCGAAGAAAGTTGCTTGTGGCACACGTGAAATGAAAAGTACTGCCCCATCATCTTTGGGCAAACTCCTTTCAAATGGTGGAGGTGTACCTCCACATACCAAAGTTCCACTCCCTTTTGCATGAAGGGGTAGCCTTTGTAGACTGCATCTCCTTCAAGGTGAATATGCTTCATCATGTCTTTCAGGATCTTCGGGTAATCATGATCACTTGTCAGGGTCATGATTGTTTCCGGACCTTTAAGGAAAGATTCGTAAAGGGTCGTCATCTGCAGTTGTGAAACAGAAATGATGCTCAGAATAAGGTACTTATCTCCTGGGGGCACACATTCATATCATCCAAACAGAACTTCAAAACCAATTTCCATTTTCCTGTTTATGCATCACAACTCACCTTCTTCCATGTTCATCAAGAATATTAATTTCCAAGATAAAATATGACAACTCCTGAAAGCTTTTCAGCATGTGACATTACAACTTTATTGAGTCATGAACTATTACAATCTCAGAGTAATCTATTACATAAATCAACTCATTGAGCTCATGAAAATGAAATTGCTTTCTACTACTCTTATTATCCATATCAAAATTCCAACTACTCAGCTCCAGTTTTCATCTTGTCGGGACATTTAATAGCATAATGTCCTGCCTCCTTGCAGCAAAAACAAATGACTTCCGACATGTCTCGGGGCTTCTTTGTGATTATGCGGGCTCCTTGGATTCTTGGCTTCTTTTCTGGGCATTTACTAGCGTAATGACCTAAATCCTTGCACCTGTAACAAGTGATATGACTTAGGTCCTTCTCTGCAAAAATTGTGTTGTTCTCGGGTTGCCTTCTTTTTCTCTTCCTGGATTTCTTTGTAATGATCGAGCTTCTATTTCCGAGGGTCAAACTTCACTCTGCTGTCGGAAATATCCGGATACTCTTTTCTTTCCTTGGTGCACATCGCGAAAAATGCCCTTCTTCTCCACATGAATAGCAGGCATTGAGTAATATCTGTTGAGACCTTCTCCATCCAGGTCTTCAACACATTCATTCATCATTGGTTCTTTCATAACTTCTCGGAGGGCTTCTTTCATTCCTTCTTCCCGCTCTGAATAGTTTGTTGCACCATGGGGTAAATGTGACACCGAGTCGGGTAGTGGGTGGTTCCTTCACACAAGAAACAAGTCACCGACTAGTTGGGCATTCCTCAACTGGTGTTTCTCCTCACAATGAGGGCATCCATCCTTGTGTTCCTCCCGGTGTGTCCTATTTCTCCGCAAATCTTGCGAGCACAAGGTTTCTTCTTGGGTTATCATAATGCTTCCGGATGAGACGTGATCTCATCGTGGTCTTCTTGAATTCCTCCCAAGTTCTTGCTCCATTAAATCCTTGTATGGTTTGATGCATTTTCCACTAGGTTGCAGCACTTTCTGTAAAGTACTGAAGAGCGTATTGGACCTCATACTTCCTTGAAACCAAATTGCTCCCGAAGTGATTTTCCATGTTCGCATCCATAGCTCGCCTCCCGCTGAGTCTTCGTCCAGAGAATATCAGTCCAACTTCATTCATCATCTATGGGGTTCAAAGGTTTTGGGATGAGATATGAGAGAGGTGGGGAGGGATATACACACAATACAAAAAATAGTTTTTGAAGAAACAAGTTTTACTTTGTGGCTGTCGGAAAACATCAAACAATTGACAGCTCACAAATCGTTGCATCTAACGTAGGTGTATAACAGGGTTTGGTCTCTAAAGGTCAAATTCTTCAGGAACTTCAAATTCTTCTAGTTCTCGGAGTCTTCAATTGTTGCAGCTTCAACTCTTCTAATGCATGGTGAAATCCTCTTTACTCTGAAATGGCCATCAGTTGTCCGATATCTTTAATTCTTGGAGTGACTTCAGTTGATCTTCCGTGTGGTCAAAAGGGAAAGGTGTATATTCTAACTATTTGAGGTGAGAGGGACTACTTGATAAAATCAAAAAAGACGAGAAGTAAAGGATCCTTTTGAAAATAAAGTTTTTTGAGAGATCCTGTCCTAGGGGCTTTCCGATTTCTAGGGTCATGTTCTACAGTCAACATGTGCTCTGATACCATATCTGTAGCGACCCGACCTCATACGGTCAAGCCTCTGTGTATCCGTGCCATCCTCGGATCAAGTATCTCGGCACACACAAGACATCAATGTATATATCAAAGTGCAATCACATGTATAAATAACGTAAAATGATATATACCTCATAATACTCAGCGGAAACAATCAAACGGGTGTGGAGTCCCATCAACGCCATCGGCAGGTTGAGTGTAGACCGTAACCTCAGATCGTAACTCTTACTCGTCGAAGAAAATCCTGCAACATGACACGTTGCAGCCGTGTAGGTCAAGACATTGAATGTACCGCAAGATCACAATAAGAGAAAACAGATGATAAACTATACTATATGCGGTATGGCTTTGTGGCTCAGATTCGAGTTTTGTTTGCGTAAAAGCTGGTTTTATTTTCCCTACATCAAAGGAATAAATGAAGTCTGTACTATAGAGTTTTCTATCATGACATGGTTCCGCCAACCGATGTCTCATAGCCCAAATTCATCATAAGTTGCCCACAATTAAGTTATCATCCGGTGTTGAGAGTTCCGAGATAGATCCAAGTCCGGATGCTCAAATTGTCCGTAATCGGGACACGGCTAATCGATTAGGTTTAAACCCTCTGCAGAGGTTTGTACACTTTACCCGCAAGATTCGATCCCTCTATTTACGTTCTCGCACTTCGTGGTGTTTGAGAACAAGATGATCAAACATGGTCTTCGAAGAGTTCCTCGACCACCGTCCGTACTCATCCCATCCTACCGTAGTTCTACATCTGCTAGTACCGCCCCAGCCAGAGTCACTACTAAGGTCAACCAAGCGAGCCCATAATGACTTGCGGTTGCAGGTAAGCTTCCGGCATGAAGTATTCTTCCGTCTCTTTGAGTCTGGGTGAAGCTTTCCGCAAGATGTCATGGCGCTTCTCCATGCATCCGGCCAACCACTGGTTTCTCCAGGTGCCCGTCAACAATCCTTCACCCAAAGAGTGTGTATTGAATTCTTGTCTTGAGTCTTGAAGTCTTGAGGCCTTGAAAATGCAGTCCTTGCAGATGCCATCATGGAGTTGTCGTCATTGACGAGAGTCCTCCTTCTTCACACCACTCGAGCACTCATACCAAACCCCGTCTACTATAGCGTAGCAATAAAATATCGTCCCGGGCTTGGTAACAGAGTGATGGGTTCCTACCTCATGCATACTACTCAACTTCAAGAATCAATAACACTACTGGAGGTGGTTGCAAAGATGCCACTAAATGCAATAAACCATAGGTATGAAAGCATGGTCAAAGTGAACTTGCCTTGTTGACGATCTTCGAAAACTAGGGACTCGTGGTAGCAAACTTTGCACTCCGGAAATTCTACCGAGAGAAACAATAATCACCATAAGCCTATAGCATATGATCACTTAACACAATAGCATAGCAACATAACACATCAAAACAAACGAATCAAAACCCAAAGGAAAACTCGAAGAAATCCAACTCAAAGTTTTCCTACTTCAAGCAACAACTAGAATTAGTTTTACATAACAAAATTTTCTCAACATAACCTAACCATGGGTTTATGTTAACTTAACAGAAAATAATGCATTAAGCAACTAGGAGCAAAAGAATTAATTTAAAAGCTATTATAAAACTCCTATTAGGCCTAATTCAAATTCTATTAAGAAAATAAAATAAAAGTTTTATTTCTTATAAATAAAAGTTCATGCTCTAAAGTGATAGAAACTAACCTAGAATAATCCATCACATGTGAAAAATAAATTTATTTACTAATTAAAATAATAGGAAAACAGTAGCTAGTTAATTAATTAAGAATAACAAGATTCTGCTAGGAACTATTTTTTGTTAATCCTAAAATGCCCAAATTAATTTCTATGGTTAGGCAATGTCAAAATAAAGTTGGGACAAAAGAATCATATAAAATAATTTTCCTAACTCATTTTATGGCAGATTTACTATTCTGACTAAATCTAAAATAAAGCAATTTTAATTAATTTTAACATAGCTAATAATATTTTCTACAGAAACTATAGAAAATTTGCAAACCAACAAAAAAAGAATCACTCAAAAATATTAAGTAGAATAAAAGATATGAATTTTTCAAATCTGGAACTATTCTGCTAAAACAGAAAAACGAAAATAAAGAAAAACGGCTAAATGGGCCTAACTAACGCACTGTGCGTAATATAACTAAAACGGCCTACGGTTTAAACGAAACGGGCCGGTACTAAATAAAAAAAAACCTAACTAAACTAAACCGCAACGAACCGGAATAAAACCCGGTCCACTAATAAGAACCATACCCCTTCGGGGGGTTCTAATCCTAACCGTACGCGTCGGATCTAACGGCGAGGAGGGGGTCCGGTGACTTACCGGTCGGCGACGGCGGCGGCGACTCGGTCGGCGATGTTTCCGGCATCGCCGGTGGTCAGGGGTGACGGCAGAGGAGTCCGGTGGGTGCAGCGCGCCGAGGGGAGTCCGGGGGTGGGGTCGGGCGAGCTCGGGGTGGCCGGGGTGGGTCGGGGCGGCGGCAATGGCGGCGGCGGCGCCCTCGGGCTCCGGCGAGGCCTTGCGGGGAGAGGGAGAGGTCCGGCGAGGGGGAAATGGGGTGCGGGGGAGGGCTTTTATAGGGCGGGGCGTCGGCGGGCGCGGGAAGTGAATCGGGGAGGATCGGGGGAGGATCCCGGAGATCACGGATCTCCATGAAGCGGGCGGCGCCTCGCGCGAGGGGCGAGGGGAGAAGGAGGTGGGGCCCGCTTGTCAGTGAGAGGGAGGGAGCGGGGTTCGGTCGGGTGGCCGACCCGGAGGGGTTCGGCGCTGGGGTGCGGCCTGGTTGGTTGGCGGCTCGGCCGCCTGGTGGGCGGGTGGTGGGCCGCATGGTGGTGTGATGGTGAGTGGCCCAGTCTGGTGGCTGGCTGGCCTGGGCTGGGCCTTTGGTGGCGCTGGTGGGCTCGGTCGGCTGGGCAGCCGGGGCTGGCTGGGTCGGTGCTTTGGTGGCGCTGAGAGGGGTTCTTTTTTAAAATAAAACAAAACAGAGATATCTTTTAAAATATAAATATTTTATATAGGACATATATATACCAAAATGATCAGGTGAATATTCCTATCATTTGAACATTTTTCCAAAGGCAAAATCCAAACTTTATAAAAATTCATTTTTTTCAAATTCAATTAAAACTCAAATTTGAATTCAAAACTTTTGGCATTGTTTTCCTCTGATATTTTTGGAGTGTCATGTTTACTCCTCTCATACTTTTGCTCAAGTATTTATCAGGCATAGTTTTTGATATGATTCCCACTTGCCAAAGTTTGAATTCAAATTCCAAAACTCAAATTTGAAAGAGGGTTTCAAGGCACTTTCAAATGACTTCCAAATTGATATTTTTTTAACTTCCAACTCATATTTCATATAATTGAAGAAGTCATTTTATCTTCCCTCATGAAAATCATTGAGTTGCATAAAGCTTTGAATTTGAAATATTCCCAAATGAAATTCAAATCTTTTTTCCAAAACCCTTTTCATTTCAACATGGAAGAAGTCATGTCAACTTCACTCTAGGGTTTGGTGTTGCAATGAACTTGAGTTCATTGGGATCCAAAAAGGCAAAGTAGAAAGTCATTTCATTCCCTCTCATTCAACTTTCAAAAGTTTCAAATTCCACTCAATTTCACTCAATCAATCAGACAAACAATCAGACAACAAGCATAGTTATTTATTTAATATAACATTCCAAAATTTAGAATTTTGGGATGTTACAACTGTACAACATGCTACTCGATTGAGGTGTTCAATTTTGGATTTAGTTCACTATTTTGACCTGGTGAACGAGCTATTTCATTGAATCGAGATATTTCATTTTGGGTTTGATTCCCGTTTTTGAGTGGGTCAACTATTTGTCATATAGTAAATCGCTAGCAACGAGCATGTAAAAACACATTAATCCCGAGCATCATCTCTCCATCTAAAAAAGAAGTGGCAAGCTAATATTTCAAAATTTGATTCGAATCGACTTGGTAAGCTAGACATGGATGCTCATTCTCCCAAATTTTGAACGAACCATTAAACATCCTCTGCTCGGTGGAATTCGCCCGAGCAAATAAATGGGCGACGCGAAATTACCATCCTATGTGGGACATGCATTAATTGGCCCGTTGTACATCGAGGGTAGGTTCATAACTTCATCCAAGCGCGCCTTCTCCCCGACCGAAATGACATGTGCCGAATAATTCATAAACCATGGTTGGCAAAACATGCTCTCCTCGCCCGGAATAGCTCGCGCCCACTATTTCAAAACACGTTCTCCTCGCCAGAAATCGCTCGCGCCCACTATATTTCAAAACACGCCCTCCTCGCCCGAAATCGCTCCCGCCCACTATTTGGGGAGAAGCAAAGTTACTCTATGTCACATCCCTAGTACTGGTATGCTCAAGGCTAGCTAGTCATTTGTGCATCATGTTTAAATTCCATTTAATTTTGAAATGGGGATTGTGAAACCCTCAGAATAATTTTGGAAATGACCCAAAAATAAAAATTGCTCCAAAGGGTCCAGGAAAATGCTCATGTGGCCCTCTGAAAATATTGGACAAAGATAATAATCAAACCAATATTTTGGGAGTTCATAAGTATTTATATTTGGGCATTTGGAATTAATGCATACCTAATTGCATTGGATCTATATTATTATATATATAAAATATTGTCCAAAAATTGTGCCTTTTGTTGAGGAGCTCTGGAATAATATAAATAGCTCCTATAAAAATTGGCATAATTAAATAAATTAGTTTAGTATTTTAAATAAATCAAACAAATGTCAGAATATTTTAAAAAGAAACAAAATAGGTAAAACTTACCTGACTTACCTGCGGCCTGGCCGGCCCAGCTGGCCAGCCCCGGCCCAGCCCGCCTCCCTCCTCTGTCGTCTTCCTCCCCGACAGGAGGACGGGCACGTGCCCGACGCGCGCACCGCCGCGCCGCGCCACCTCCTCCCTCCCTACCTGCCTGTCCTCCCCCTCGCCGCTCTGGATGATCCCGCGCGACGCCACGCGACGCCCCGGTCCTTCCCCCACTCTCTCTCGTTTTTCCCCTCCTCCTCTGGTTCCTCCCCCTCTCTTCACCGACCGCACCGAGCGCGCTGCTGCCGCCGTGGCCACCGTCTCCCCTCGCTCCCTCTCCGTGTCTGCAAGATCCGCGCCGCCGTCCGCTACCTCCCCGTCGAGCCACGTGACGCGGGAAGCCCTGGAGCGCTGCCATCGCCATCGTCTCCGTCTCCGGTCGCCGGAGATCCCCTCCGCCGCCACGACCGCTTCGGTTCCTCCCCGACCTCGCCGACCCGTTCGTCGCAACCACCGTGAGCTGCTGCTCCTTCTCCCCCTCTTCGTTCTCGCCCTTGCACACCGCAGCCACACGCCCGCTTGAGCCGAGCTCCGGCCCGCCGCATGAAGCTCCGCTCCGGCGAGCCCCAGCCCCCAGCTCTTTCCTTTGCTCCACAGTGCGCGAGAGCACGGCTACGCCCGGTGCTCTCGAGACACCACCCGTGGCACGTGGCACGGACTCCGCCAAGGCGTCAGAGGTCGCCGCGACGAGCCCCGTCGCTGAGCCCTGCCACGTGGGTCCGGCTCGTCGGTGATTAGCTTAAGGCTAATCACCAACTAACCTACCTCGACAGCGGCGGTGGGCCCCGGTGCCACTAACCCGAATTAGATTAGAATTAAACCCCCCGTTAACTAATCGAGACACCGACGTGTGGCCCCACACGTCAGTTTGACTCCAACCAGCCGCAGATTGACCTGCTGACGTCATGCTTTAAGTGATCTTGACGCAATATTATATTTTACGGATTTAAATTAAATCAGGAAATTCGAGAATATATTCAAAACTTCAAAATTCATAGAAATTCAACCGTAGCTCAGATTGAAATAATTTATATATGAAAAATTATCAGAAAAATTCAATCTATCCATCTGTAATAGTTTCATGCATGACAAACCAACTTATACATGCTGTATAAGTGAAACTCTAAAATGGCATTTATAAGAGCTTACTTTGGAATTGCATTTGAACCTTTGGTTCAAATGGACTTCATTCAAATCGAATACCAGTTGCATTAACTCAAACAGCATCACATCTACATGCCATGCTCATGCATCATATTGTTGCATATGATTGTGTATTGATTGCCGGCACCGTTCCTTCTCGATAGGTCCTGCTCCGGAGACGTTCCAGAGTACCTGTCTATGAAGCGGTGCCTCCTTGTTGACTTACCGTGCAAGCAAATCCCTTGTTCATTCGATACAATCCTACT
Source organism: Aegilops longissima (assembly GCA_021605205.1). Taxonomy (NCBI): domain Eukaryota; kingdom Viridiplantae; phylum Streptophyta; class Magnoliopsida; order Poales; family Poaceae; genus Aegilops; species Aegilops longissima. The sequence goes on from CM038679.1 coordinate 355,861,215, forward strand.
CTCTCGCTCCTGCTCTCGGTTATTGCATTAGGACAACAACGATTCATACGCTACTTTGTGCTGCGGTAGTTGAACCCATTCCTCTGCATGACTGTCATTGCCACGATAAATAGTTAAAACCCACTAGCATGTGTAGGAGTTGATTGAGCCATGTTGTGTTCCTACCATGCTATGCCTGCTATTGCTTAGAGTTGTGTCGGTCTGATTCATTGGGAATGAATTGGAGTACAGTTCTATGTTCGATCTTTGAGAGTGAAGTGTGTGAACACGATTTGGTAAAGGTAGCGGTGAGAGGCCATGTAGGAGTACATGGTGGGTTGTCTCTTGGAACCGTCCTTAAGCACTCGAGTTCTATGTATGTTGTCCAATGACTCGATACTACCACACATTGGGTTCCGTAACTCGACCCCTCTCGACTTATTAATCAACTTGATCTCTGCCCAGAGTCGCAACTAGTTTCGGTGTTTGTAGGTAGTGCTATTTTTCTACCAAGTGACACCCGCAGGTGGGCTTGGGACAGACTAAACATGTGTGGCACGGTGTACCAAGTGGCACCGGATGGTGGGCTTGGGAACCCTGCTCACATCATTTGGGGCCGTGGCGACACCCGCCGGATCTCCTTGCGGATGGAACCCGAATAGGCGATAAGCACGGACTAGAGTCTTGTGTGGTTAGTCGGTCGTGGCCGACACCCTCGCCAAAGCTTCCGCTTGAAGGTTGCCGAGATACATGACGTGTATATGGCGGTAAGAGGCGAGGCGTGTGTGAAGAAGTACACCCTGCAGGTTATCATGATCTATTGAATAGCCGTGTCCTCGGTTATGGACTTCTTGGATGCTTACGTGGTACATAGACAACTTGAAAGTGGATACTCTAAAATGCTCAAGACAAGTGTGAGTGCTATGGATGGCCTTCTCGTATGGAGACGGGAATGAATCCGTAGTAGAGTATTGATGTGGTGATTAGTGGACTCGTGTACGTTGTCTCACCTCAAGAGTTTCTTGTAGTCGTAGAACAGGATAGCCACAGAGTCAAAGCTGGCTTGCTGCAACTAAACTCCACATTACCTTTTGACACAATGCATGTATGATAGGTTCTGATGTAAGTCTTGCTGAGTACCTTTGTACTCACGTTGCTTTATTTATGTTTTGCAGCGGAGACTTCGGTCTTACTAGTAGTTCCGCTTGGACTTCGACGAGTAGCTTGTTACCTCAGCTGCGATCTTGTACCCTTGGGAGGGTCTTGTAGATAGTCAGGCTTCTCAGCCTTTTTCTTTTGTAGTTGTCTGTACTCAGACATGTAATGCTTCCGCTTGTTGGTTGTATGCTCTGAATGATGGGTCATGTGACCCCTGTTTGTACTTATTGCTTTGTGGCTCCTCTGAGCCTTTATCTATATGAGTTTGCGTTATGTTGTGATGCCATGTTGTACAGCACATACTTGCATGTTATGCGTACGTGTAACTTGTATTGCTATGTGTGGGATCCGACTACCTAGTTGTTTATCCTTGGTAGCCTCTCTTATGGGGAAATGTAGTCTCGTGCTTACGGCGATAGTAGTCCGCTACAGCCCGGTTCACGGAGTCTCGCTAGCCAAAGACTACTGCTTGGACACTTGACTGGCGGCATGTGTTTCACCGTTCCTATGTACGTCCTTCGGGAAATGTCACGCGTGTTATTCGAGTCCTGCCTAGCCTGCTACAGCCGGGATACGGAGTCTGTTAGCCAGTGCTACAGCCCGAATATATACGTTGATGACCGACATGCTCGATGTGATTCATGTATGCCTGTCCCCATAGGTTAGCGCCGCTTTGGGTTCATGACTAGCCATGTCGGCCCGGTTCTTTGTCATATGGATGCTAGTGACACTATCATATCGTGAGCCAAAAGACGCAAACGGTCCCGGGCCATGGTAAGGCGACACCGTGGGGATACCGTGCGTGAGGCCGCAAAGGGATATGATGTGTTACATGCTAGATCGGTGTGACTTAGGATCGGGTCCCGACAGCTTTGGTATCGAGCTTGATTGCTGTAGGATTTCCAAGCCAACCTGATCAAGTTGAGTCTAGAAATGCTTTAGTTATATAGGGAATTGATTGTGGAAGGAGCGTAAGGCTCTTTTACTCCTCTACCTCATGGCCTCTCGATCTGAGTCGTCCTATCTTCCTACGGGGTTAAGGAACTAGGCTATCTCTTCTGTCTATCAGGATCACGTGTTACTATTTCCGTAGTCCCATAGGATTGGTTGATCAGAGTCTTACCCCAGTTTTCGAGTACCCTCGGTATGGCATGTTTAGTATTATCCCAGAACCTTTGATTGATGATGTTGAGTATGGTGCTACCCCATTTTGCAGAATGTTTCATTTTGAACATTTTACTGCCGTTATGCTGCCGGAATTGCCCCAGGAGTTCGAGAGTTACTAATATCGGTGTCCCACATTTCCAGTATGTAGTGATGTGATTCCGTCCTTGGTTTCGTTTCTCAGGATGTCATCAGTTAAGCGAAGTTCATTGCTCGTAGCGTAACCACGGAGATGGAAGGGATGAGGATCCTCCCGACCAGCATTCATTGACAAGGTTCATGTTAGAAATGGAGAGGAACAAGCGTGAGTCTAACCGTTGGTTGGCACGTATCGAGGAGAACACCGCACATCAGTCCAAAGGGTTTGCAACCATTCATGACTTCATTCGCTTGCACCCACCTACCTTTCATCATTCCATCGAGCCACTCGATGCCGATGACTGGCTTCGTAGCATCACTCATAAGCTGCGTTCATAAGCGATCTGAAGATGACAAGGTCACCTATGCTGCATACCACCTGGAAGGTCATGCTAGTCTTTGGTGGCAGAACTATGAGGCTATGCTTCCAGCTGGTCAGATTCCAACCTGGAGAGATTTCAGTGAGGCTTTTCGCGAGCATCACATTCCTGAAGCCCTCATCGATCGCAAGAGAGAAGAGTTCTGTAGTTTCACCCAGAGTGAGATGGCTGTTGATGCTTACAGCAGAGAATTCGAGAACCTCGCCCGTTATGCCCCAGAAGAAGTGTCCACGGACGCCAAGAAGCAGGCTAGGTTCCGGAAGGGTCTCAACCCCAAGTTGCGTCGTGACCTCCACCTGCACCATTGCGATACATTCCAAGCTCTTGTGAACAAGGCCATTAATGCAGAGACAGCTCAGCTCACTTACAAGGAGTCTCGTAAGCACCACCGTGAATTGGTTTCATCCTCCGGTTCTAGTTCCCAGAAACGCCGGATTTGGATTCCGAACTCTGCTCTTCCACCCGGATATTCACCGAGGCCATCTCATATGGCGCCTCACCCAGATTCGATTACATGCTCCACCCAGGCCTCTTGGTAGACCACTTGTCAATGTGGGTCCACGTCCAACTTCGTGGACTTGCTTCACATGCGGAGAGCCAGGACACTATGCACGTGATCGCTCTCAAGCCGATTATGCTCCACCCAGCTCGAGAAGCTTTGTTGGCTGTGTTAAGCCATCACGCAAGATGATCAGTATCAAGTCAGCTCCCGCTGAACGTGGATGTGTGCATCACGTCTCAGCTAAAGACGCTCATGATGATCCGGATGTCGTTCTTGGTACACTCCTTGTCAATTGTCATCCCGCCTCAGTTCTATTTGATACTGGAGCATCTCATTCCTTCATTTCTGAAAGCTATGCTAACTTGCACAACATATCATTTTGTGATATGCCCTCTCCGCTAGTCATTCAAACTCCTGGATCCAAGTGGCAAACGTCTTGTATAAGCCATGGTAACGAAATCCTTGTTGACAGACTTGTATTCCTTGCCTCACTTGTAGCCCTCAAGTCTTCAGATATTAACATCATCTTGGGTATGGGTGGATGACAGCTCATCATGCCAAGATTGATTGTTTCACTAGGTGCATTCAGCTTACACACCCATCGGCAAGATAGTCCTTTGTCTCCACTAGAGTTGCAAAGCGTCAACTCTATTCTCTTAATGCCAGCCCTCTTCCAGACCTTGAAGATATCCCGGTAGTCCGTGACTTTCCGGATGTTTTTCCAGAGGAACTGCCAGGTGTTCCTCCTGACAGAGATGTAGAGTTCGTCATAGATCTTATTCCGGGAACCGCCCCAATCTCTAGGAGACCTTATAAGATGGCACCCTTAGAACTAGCCGAGCTTAAGAAACAACTTGATGAGTCCTTGCAAAAGGGTTTCATCCGTCCTAGTTCTTCTCCTTGGGCTTGCCCCGTCCTCTTCGTCAAGAAGAAGGATGGTACGGACGGATGGTTGTAGATTATCGTCCGTTAATTTGGTCACGATAAAGAACAAGTATCCGCTCCCGAGATCAACGACACTGTATGATCAGCTCGCTGGATCCTCGATCTTTTCTAAGATGGATTTGAGGTTAGGCTACCATCAAATCAAGATCAGGAATGGAGACATTCCCAAGACAGCCTTTGTCACTCGTTACGGCCAAGATGAGTACACCGTCATGTCCTTTGGTCTAACCAACGCCCAGCTACATTCTCCGCTTGATGAACTCGATCTTCATGGAGTATTTAGATAAATTTGTCGTGGTTTACCTCGATGATATTCTTATTTACTCGAAGAACGAGGAAGAGCATGCCGAACATCTCAGACTTGTGCTAGAAAAACTCAGAGAGCACCGCCTGTATGCCAAGTTCTCCAAGTGTGAATTTTGGTTGCCAGAAGTGACCTACCTAGGCCACGTAATCTCTGGTAAGGGCATTGCTGTCAATCCCGATAGAGTTCAGGCCGTTCTTGATTGGACTCCACCTGAAACCGTTAAACAAGTTAGGAGTTTCCTTGGTCTAGCCAGCTATTGCCGCCGCTTTGTTGAAAACTTCTCCAAAGTAGCTAAACCCCTCACGGAACTTCTCAAGAAAGATAAAAAGTTTGAGTGGTCCCCACAGTGTGAGTACAGTTTTCAGGAACTGAAAAGACGCCTGACTTCTGCTCCCATACTAGTGCCACGGTTTCACTAAAGACTTTGTTATCTACTGCGACGCCTCACGACAGGGACTAGGTTGCATTCTTATGCAGGATCGTCATGTGATTGCCTATGCATCTCGTCAGTTGCATCCACATGAGGAGAATTATCCTACACATGTCCTAGAGCTTGCAGCCGTAGTCTATGCACTCAAGACCTGGCGACATTACCTTCTTGGTAAACGTTGCGAGATCTACACCGATCACCAGAGTCTCAAGTACATATTCACCCAACCAGATTTGAACCTTAGACAAAGGCGTTGGTTGGAGTTGATCACAGATTATGATCTAGGGATTACCTACACCCGTGCAAAGCCAATGTCATGGCTGATCGTTAAGCCGTAAATCCTATTGCAACAATCTCATGTTGCAGCAAGGCCAACCACTTCTCCATGAGGAATTTTGTAAGCTTAACCTTCACATTGCTCCTCACGGTTCCTTTCTACCTTGGTGGCGAAACCTACTCGGTGGATCATATCATAGAAGCCTGAAGCATGATACGGGATTACCGGATCAAGAGAAACGTTGCCAAGGGTATTGCTGGTAGCTTCTCTATAGATGATCGAGGTGTCGTTTTCTTTGGGCACCGCTTTGGTGGTCCCCAAGAAGCAACATCTTCGACAACTGATTCTTAAGGAGGCGCATGAATCTCCTCTCACAATTCATCCCGTAGTACTAAGATGTATCGGGACCTCGCCAGAGGTTCGGTGGACGAGGATGAAGAGAGAAATTGCTCGATATATTGCTAATCGTGGCGTTTGTCGTCGCGTTAAAGCAGAGCATCAAAGGCCTCTTGGCACCCTTCAGCCCTTAGCTATTCCTGAGTGGAAATGGGATAAAGTTGGTATGGATTTCATCACCGGCTTTCCTGGGACCAAGAAAGGAATAATGCTATCTTCGTAGTCGTTGATCGTCTTTCCAAAGTGGCTCACTTCCTTCCTGTTCGAGAGAGTATCACGCTAGTCAGCTCGCTGACTTATACATTCTCGAATAGTGTCACTCCATGGTGTTCCACTAGAGATCAATTCAGACCGTGGTAGTCTTTTCACTTCTCATTTCTGGGAGAGTTTCCAAACTGCCATGGGAACCCATCTTTTCTTCAGTACCGCTTTCCACCCTCAGTCAAGTGGTCAGGTGGAAAGGGTCAACCAAATTCTCGAAGACATGCTTAGAGCTTGCGTTATCTCATTCGGTATGGATTGGGAGAAATGTCTTCCTTTCGCCGAGTTTGCTTATAACAATAGCTATCAATCCAGTCTCAAGAAAGCTCCTTTTGAGATTCTCTATGGGCGAAGATGTCGAACACCCTTGAACTGGTGGGAAACCGTGAAAGACAATTCTTTGGACGGACATGATCCGGGAGGCGGAAGAGCAAGTTCGCATCATTCGTGAGAATTTGAAAACAGCCCAATCTCGTCAAAGAGCCAATATGACCGTCGTCATAAGGAAGTGGCTTATGAAGTTGGCGACAAGGCTTACCTTGGGTTACTCCTCTAAAGGGTACCCATCGTTTCGTATCAAGGGCAAGTTGGCTCCTCGTTACATTGGCCCTTTTCGCATTCTCGCTAAGCGAGGAGAGGTTGCCTACCAGTTGGAACTACCCCACATCTTTCTCGAGTTCATGATGTCTTCCACGTCTCTCAACTCAGCGTTGCTTCTCGGATCCTATCCGCGGAGTGGACCACTTAAACGCTTGATCTCCAAGATAACCTCACATACCGAGAGTACCGGTTCGCATTCTTGATCAAGCGAGCGTGTTACTCGACGTCGAATATCAAGTTTCTCAAGGTTCGATGGTCTCATCATTCGAGAGAGAAGCTACAGGAGCGAGAAGATCGTCTCGATTCGAGTACCCGCTTTCTTTCCGTCGACCCACTGAATCTCGGGACGAGATTCTTTCAAGTGGGGGCGAGTTGTCACATCCCTAGTACTGGTATGCTCAAGGCTAGCTAGTCATTTGTGCATCATGTTTAAATTCCATTTAATTTTGAAATGGGGATTGTGAAACCCTCGTAATAATTTTGGAAATGACCCAAAATAAAAATTGCTCCAAAGGGTCCAAGAAAATGCTCATGTGGCCCTCTGAAAATATTGGACAAAGATAATAATCAAACCAATATTTTGGGAGTTCATAAGTATTTATATTTGGGCATTTGGAATTAATGCATACCTAATTGCATTGGATCTATATTATTATATATATAAAATATTGTCCAAAAATTGTGCCTTTTGTTGAGGAGCTCTGGAATAATATAAATAGCTCCTATAAAAAATTGGCATAATTAAATAAATTAGTTTAGTATTTTAAATAAATCAAACAAATGTCAGAATATTTTAAAAAAGAAACAAAATAGGTAAAACTTACCTGACTTACCTGCGGCCTGGCCGGCCCAGCTGGCCAGCCCCGGCCCAGCCCGCCTCCCTCCTCTGTCGTCTTCCTCCCCGACAGGAGGGCGGCACGCGTGCTGACAGCAGCAGACCGCCGCGCCGCGCCACCTCCTCCCTCCCTACCTGCCTGTCCTCCCCCTCGCCGCTCTGGATGATCCCGCGCGACGCCACGCGACGCCCCGGTCCTTCCCCCACTATCTCTCGTTTTCCCCTCCTCCTCTGGTTCCTCCCCCTCTCTTCACCGACCGCACCCGAGAGCGCCGCTGCTCGCCGCCGTGGCCACCGTCTCCCCCTCGCTCCCTCTCCGTGTCTGCAAGATCCGCGCCGCCGTCCGCTACCTCCCCGTCGAGCCACGTGACGCGGGAAGCCCTGGAGCGCCGCCATCGCCATCGTCTCCGTCTCCGGTCGCCGGAGATCCCTCCGCCGCCACGACCGCCCGGTTCCTCCCGACCTCGCCGACCCGTTCGTCAGAACCACCGTGAGCTGCTGCTCCTTCTCCCCTCTTCGTTTCGCCCTTGCACACCGCAGCCACACGCCCGCTTGAGCGAGCTCCGGCCGCGCCGAAGCTCGCTCCGCGAGCCCTGCCCCCAGCTCTTTCCGCTGCTCCACAGTGCGCGAGAGCACAGGCTACGCCCGTGCTCTCGAGACACCACCCGTGGCCTGTGGCACGGACTCCGCCAGCGTCCGAGGTCGCGGCGACGAGCCCCGTCGCTGAGCCCTGCCACGTGGGTCCGGCTCGTCGGTGATTAGCTTAAGGCTAATCACCAACTAACCTACCCTCGACATCGGCGGTGGGCCCCGGCGCCACTAACCCGAATTAGATTAGAATTAAACCCCCGTTAACTAATCGAGACACCGACGTGTGGCCCCACACGTCAGGTTTGACTCCAACCAGCCGCAGTTGACCTGTTGACGTCATGCTTAAGCGATCTTGGCGCAATATTATATTTTCGGATTTAAATTAAATCAGGAAATTCAGAATATATTCAAAACTTCAAAATTCATAGAAATTCAACCGTAGCTCAGATTGAAATAATTTATATATGAAAAATTATCAGAAAAATTCAATCTATCCATCTGTACTAGTTTCATGCATGACAAACCAACTTATACATGCTGTATAAGTGAAACTCTAAAATGGCATTTATAAGAGCTTACTTTGGAATTGCATTTGAACCTTTGGTTCAAATGGACTTCATTCAAATCGAATACCAGTTGCATTAACTCAAACAGCATCACATCTACATGCCATGCTCATGCATCATATTGTTGCATATGATTGTGTATTGATTGCCGGCACCGTTCCTTCTCGATAGGTCCTGCTCCGGAGACGTTCCAGGGTACCTGTCTATGAAGCGGTGCCTCCCTTGTTGACTTACCGTGCAAGCAAATCCCTTGTTCATTCGATACAATCCTACTCTCTCGCTCCTGCTCTCGTTATTGCATTAGGACAACAACGATTCATACGCTACTTTGTGCTGCGGTAGTTGAACCCATTCCTCTGCATGACTGTCATTGCCACGATAAATAGTTAAAACCCACTAGCATGTGTAGGAGTTGATTGAGCCATGTTGTGTTCCTACCATGCTATGCCTGCTATTGCTTAGAGTTGTGTCAGTCTGATTCATTGGGAATGAATTGGAGTACAGTTCTATGTTCCGATCTTTGAGAGTGAAGTGTGTGAACACGATTTGGTAAAGGTAGCGGTGAGAGGCCATGTAGGAGTACATGGTGGGTTGTCTCACTGGAACCGTCCTTAAGCCTTGAGTTCTATGTATGTTGTCCAATGACTCGATACTACCACACATTGGGTTCGTAACTCGACCCTCTCGACTTATTAATCAACTTGATCTCTGTCCCAGAGTCGCAACTAGTTTCGTGTTTGTAGGTAGTGCTATTTTTCTACCAAGTGACACCCGGCAGGTGGGCTTAGGACAGACTAAACACAGGTGGCACGGTGTACCAAGTGGCACCGGATGGTGGGCTTGGGAACCCTGCTCACATCGTTTGGGGCCGTGGCGACACCCGCCGGATCTCCTTGCGGATGGAACCCGAATAGGCGATAAGCACGGACTAGAGTCTTGTGTGGTTAGTCGGTCGTGGCCGACACCCTCGCCAAAGCTTCCGCTTGAAGGTTGCCGAGATACATGGCGTGTATATGGCGGTAAGAGGCGAGCGTGTGTGAAGAAGTACACCCTGCGGGGTTATCATGATCTATTGAATAGCCGTGTCCTCGGTTATGGACTTCTTGGATGCTTACGTGGTACATAGACAACTTGAAAGTGGATACTCTAAAATGCTCAAGACAAGTGTGATTGCTATGGATGGCCTTCTCGTATGGAGACGGGAATGAATCCGTAGTAGAGTATTGATGTGGTGATTAGTGGACTCGTGTACGTTGTCTCACCTCAAGAGTTTCTTGTAGTCGTAGAACAGGATAGCCACAGAGTCAAAGCTGGCTTGCTGCAACTAAACTCCACATTACCTTTTGACACAATGCATGTATGATAGGTTCTGATGTAAGTCTTGCTGAGTACCTTTGTACTCACGTTGCTTTATTTATGTTTTGCAGCGGAGACTTCGGTCTTACTAGTAGTTCCGCTTGGACTTCGACGAGTAGCTTGTTACCTCAGCTGCGATCTTGTACCCTTGGGAGGGTCTTGTAGATAGTCGCTTCTCAGCCTTTTTCTTTTGTAGTTATGCGTACTCGGACATGTAATGCTTCCGCTTGTTGGTTGTATGCTTTCAATGATGGGTCATGTGACCCTGTTTGTACTTATTGCTTTGTGGCTCCTCCGAGCCTTTATCTATATGAGTTTGCGTTATGTTGTGATGCCATGTTGTACAGCACATACTTGCATGTTATGCGACGTGTAACTTGTATTGCTATGTGTGGGATCCGACTACCTAGTTGTTTATCCTTGGTAGCCTCTCTTATGGGGAAATGTAGTCTCGTGCTTACGAGCGATAGTAGTCCGCTACAGCCCGGTTCACGAGTCCTGCTAGCCCAGACTACTGCTTGGACACTTGACTGGCGGCATGTGTTTCACTTGTTCCTATGTCCGTCCTTCGGGAAATGTCACGCGTGTTATTCGAGTCCTGCCTAGCCTGCTACAGCCGGGATACCGGAGTCTGTTAGCCAGTGCTACAGCCCGAATATATCGTTGATGACCGACATGCTCGATGTGATTCATGTATGCCTGTCCCCATAGGTTAGCGCCGCTTTGGGTTCACGACTAGCCATGTCGGCCGGGTTCTTTGTCATATGGATGCTAGCGACACTATCATATCGTGAGCCAAAAGACATAAACGGTCCCGGGCCATGGTAAGGCGACACCCGTGGGGATACCGTGCGTGAGGCCACAAAGGGATATGATGTGTTACATGCTAGATCGGTGTGACTTAGGATCGGGGTCCCGACAGTCTACTATCCCCGACCCTCAGTACACAGAGCCAAGCCGAGAAGCCTAAAGGCAGGGGTAGAACTGTAACTCCCCCTCACATTTCAGACAAATGCGTCCGTAAAACATGGTTCCACTCCCCTCCCAATCCCCGCCCCCATTCATACCTCCTGGGCGCCAAATCACCTTCTCCCCGGAAGCTCCCTTCTCCAGAGCCGCGAAACCTCAGCCCCTCCTCCATGGTGCCCCCACAACACCAATTTCACAGCCGCCCTCCTCCCTAATGCCGGAGACGCTGTCCATTTGCCGTCGTGCACTGAGCCATGTGCCTCTTACTCCGTACTGCTAGAGCTGCCTCGACAGCGGCCGCGTGAACCGTACATGAGCCGATTCACCCCCTGCCGTTGTTCACGGCGCTGGAGCGGCTCCAACTTTGGATCCGTCTAGAGTCCTGGCGCTTCTTCCCCGTAGCCGTCGACCGTCGCGACATTGTTGTTTCCCTTCCGCCGGTCGCCACCGCAACCACGCCGGCCTCACCAATTCTGCAGCTGGACCTGCCTACTTCACCATGCTGCCAGATAGGCCGCACCCTCATCCCAAATCACTTTATTTAGGCGTCAGTTCTCGGAATTTTTATTCTGGGCCAATCGATTCCCAATGGGAAGCAGGACCCCTCGAGGCGGCGGAGCTCCTAGGCTGCCGGTTGGCTGGTGTCTAACGTAAGGGTGCAGGGCCGCAAGTTCGCTGCGGAAGCAGCGCTTAGATGGCTATCTTAGAGTTGCGGGGGTTGAAGGTACTGCCGCCGCCGGATCTGGATGTTGCGGAGTCTTTGTGTATTGGCCCGAGTGCGGCGCAACCATGACAATGCGGTGGGGAGGGGAGCGGGGTTTTGGCCGGGGCCACGGACGGCGGAGGCAGGCTGCTCTACCGTTGGTCGCTGGCTCTTCGGGGAAGATTCCTAACAGTGTCAGCTGGGAGGCACAAGACGGCCATCAAGCCATCCGGCGTAGATCGGATAGTACCAAAATAAAATAAAATCGTCTGACCCCAATTTAGTCTTCAGTCAACAGATGTGTGACCACTCTCGTACCTTGCTGTTGATCTCTTAGTGTATTTCTTCAGATCAAAGAGATGTGTCATTCTTAACATTATGCATTATCTGCATCTTCAGCCACACCGTCTTTTGACTCACCGCAACTGCTCCAACAAGGGAAGCATACACCAGAAGGGAGCTATAGTCCCCACTCAACAGTTCCCTGCATCGAATGTGCGTGCCCGACATGGACAGCCGCCACAACTGCAGGGCCATCGACAAGTCAGCACATCACTCCTATGGATGGCGGCTAGATAGGTTGTACCCTCATCTTACTTGCGTGCAACATTTATGGCTTTGTTATTCATCTAATCATGGAAAATAGATTATCACATTTCGCTATATATTCATGCTGATCTCTTACAGGTCTTGTTCAGGAGTTAACGTTGTTCCATAGTTCAGCTAAGATACTTGTTCTTTAGGTAACGTTGTTCCATAGTTATCATCCATCAGCCAATGCTATCCCACAGGGCTGGTGATTAAATAATTATCGACTTCTAGTATTACCTATGTTGTTCTTTAATACTTTTGTGTGCCATCTAGTTAATCTCGAGTACAAACGATACATATTCTGTAGCTTTCATCTGTATTCTCCCTTTAGTTTTTGAGACCTGTTGCTGCTAGTTAACCCCAGTCCTACTATTTATGTCATCTCCTACAGGCACTCATTACATACATCTAACTACTAGTTGTCTTCCATGCATGTCAGATATAATTGCACACACTGATATATCCACAAGAACCTCACGGAGCAATGTAAAGGCCAATAAACTTGATGTTAATGATACCCAATATGATGGAACATGTAAAGGCAGTTCTTCAGAAGACTTGCAGAAAGATGTTGAATCCTCTTCACCCCACAAGGTCCTTGCTCTAACTTGGCCCGAGATATGGGTACAACATGCATATAATGTCCTAGAGTGTATCTACTCTGTTGCAATGCCATGTGCTTAGCATGCTGATCATGCATGAAAATATGTCATGCCTTCCTATTTTTTAGTAACCATTCCCTTCATGATAACATGTTTTCAAATTCAAGTAATGTCATTCTACTCTATCGCAATGCCATCTGCTTAATTTGGACATCATGCTTCTGAATATATCTTATGCATTGTTATTCATCAGTATGTACTTCATCTGTCTACCATACCATGTTTTTTTACATTCAAGTGTTGTTCTAGTGCTCTGTTGCAATGCCATCTTAGTTTCCCAATCATACACGTGTATGTTGCCTTAGTTTTTTCTGTACGTATTCCGCTAGCATACAGTTTTACATTCAACTAGTGTTTTTTTACGGTGTTGTCCTGTCGTATCCCTAGCTCTTACACCATACTCCCTCCATCCGGATTACATGTTGCCAAAATGGATAAAAAAGGATGTATCTAGAACTGAAATATGCCTAGACCCATCCATTTTTTCCGGATGGAGGGAATACATGTCAATATGTCATGCCTTTCTATTCTTCAGTACCTATTCCATCTCTCTGTTGTAGCATGTTTTATAATTGAAGCACCATTCTTCTATACAAGGCATGCAAGGGGAACACGACTATGTTAGAATCTGAAGGGTTACAAACTAGGTCTTTGCAAAAGATCCAAACGCCAGGAGATAATAAAGCAACTCCAGTTTTTATAGATCTTGCCCAAAGACAGAGAAACCCAACTCCCATTGATAATAAGCAGATTCCAGTGGCCAAAGAACTAGTCCGCTCCAGTCCAGCAAAAATATGTCAACTCCATTCTAAGAACCGTGTGCGTATTCTTCCATCATGAAATTTTATAGCATGTTGATCATATTTTCTACATGTTTCTTACCCATCCCTCTTTTAGAAAATAAGCTTAACAGATAGAAGAATTTCTGCACTGGTATCGTCTGTGAGGAAAGATTCTTGCAGGAATTCTCTGTGCTCCAAAGCAGATGTAAGTACCTGTTGTATATCACTATATTTTTACATCAGCATGTATTTTGATAATCGGCATGAATCCAACCTTTATCTGATCTAAATTTAGTTGTAGCAAAATGTATGATTAAAGGCAACAATGTTGATTTTTTAAGGAAAACTGCCAGGTAGTTTTGTATTCTGAGCTGCATGAGTGTACTATCTCATATCAGTGGGTTTGATTACTTTGGTTCTGAAGTGGGTTTTTAGTGTTTTTTTAACTGTGTTGTCCTATCGTATCCCTAGCTCTTACATCATACTCCCTCCATCCAGATTACATGTCGTAGAAATGGATAAAACTGGATGTATCTAGAACTGAAATACGCCTAGACCCATCCATTTATTTCCGGATGGAGGGAATACATGTTAATGTATCATGCTTTTTTATTCTTCAGTACCTATTCCATCTCTGTTGTAGCATGTTTTATAATTGAAGCACCATTCTTCTATATAAGGCATGCAAGGGGAAGACGGCTATGTTAGAATCTGAAGGGTTACAAACCAGATCTTTGCAAAAGATCCAAACGCCAGAGACAATAAACCAACTCCATTTTTCATAGATATTGCTCCAAAGACGAGAAACCCAACTCCCAATCGATAATAAGCAGATTCGGTGGCCAAAGAACTAGTCCGCTCCAGTCCAGCAAAAGAATGTCAACTCCATTCTAAGAAGCATGTGCGCATCCTCGCATCATGAAATTTATAGCGCTCTGATCATATTTTCTACATGTTTCTTACCCATCTCTCTTTTAGAAAAAAAGGTTAAATGATAGAAGACTTCCTTCGTAGGTGTTGTATTTTAGGAAAACATCTTGCGGGAATTCTCTGTGCTCCAATGCTGATATAAGTACCTGTTGTATATCACTATATTTTTACATCAGCATGTATTTTGTTAATCGGCGTGAATCCAACCTTTATCTGATCTAAAATTAGTTGTAGCAAAATGTTAAAGGCGCCAATGTTGATTTTTTAAAGAAAACTGCCTGGTAGTTTTGCATACTGAGCTGCATGAGTGTACTATCTCATACCATGCACATTACTGAATTGTAGTGCTGCTCTGGTTGCCCATTCATTCATTGTGTCAATGTTGCTTTCGTATTACCTTACCTGGCTTATGATAGCTGTGCCATATTGTGTTAATTTGGTGTTGGCTAGTTGCCCAAACGTTCGTTGTGCCAATGTTGCTTTCCTATTATCTAACTTGGCCAATGATAGCAATGCTAGTGTCTTAATTTAGTGTCGGCTGCTGAAGATAAGAAGACAAACTCTGAAAACAGCAAGGCAACCCCATTGTTTCTTTCCAATAAATCTAGGCCAGGTAATATGCCAATACATCATGATTAATCTGTTTGGTTCCCCTCCTAATTTAGGTTATGATGCAGTGGTCGAGACACTCTCCACTATCAATAATACAAGCCTGCCAAAATCGCCATCTGAATCTGTTCACTATCCTCTGTCTCGAATGCAACGGAAAAAATGTATGTTTGTGAACCAATTAATGGCTGAAGGAATGATGGAAATGGTGGAGGAATCAGAGGTGCAGAGTCGTGCGACACAACAACTGATCAATGTTTTCAGACACAGTGTAGCAAAGCAGCAAGGACTTTCGCACATGCTTATGGGCGTCATCCGTGCTGAGGTTGCAGATTGTGACGTTGTAGATTGTTAGGTTCTGTTCATTTATTTGCACTGGCTGTCACATCCCTAGATCTAGTTTGCACTAGTCTAGCCCTTCATGTGTGCATCATGTTTAAATTTCGCAGAAACTTGAAATTGGGATGGCAGAACCCCCAGCACACCTTAAACCAACTAGGGTTTAGCAAAATTCTTTTCAATGAACCTGAAATGCCCTTCTAAAATGTTCATCATCTTTGCCTTGGTCTAGAACCTCTGACAAAAATGGTGCACAATTTTCTAGGATAGCATAAGGTCATTGGATTAAATCATACTCTATTTGCATTTGGGCATTTAAATACTATAAAATATTTAAAATGTCCAAATAATCATAAACTAAAATGTTACTGTTGGAAATATTCCAAACAGTGGGCATGAGAAGTTTCAGATTTTTGAGTGAGTTTTAGTATTTTTAATAAAGCTCTAAAGTTGCAGACAAATAGAAAAACTGAAACAAAAAGAAGAGAGAGAAAGAGAAAGGATACCTACCTGGGCTTACCTCCTGTGCAGCCCACCTGGACGGCCCAGCTAGCTGGCCCAGCCCACCGGGGGCATGCCTGTCTTCTTCCCCATGCCAGCGCACGAAGCAGCTCGGTGGCGAGCGCCGACGTCACGCTTGGCCACCTTCTGCTTGCTATCGCCTCCCCGACGTCGCCCTGGAGACGCCACGCACCCCCAGGCCCTCTCACTCTCTCCCCGAGCTCCTCTCCTCCTATTGCTCTCTCGCACGCCAGCACCGAGCGTTGTTGTCGCTGTCGACGAGTACCACCGCGGCTATCGCCTCTCTGTGTTGTCCAGAGGCTCCGCCTCAACGCCATGGAGCCCCAAGAGGAAGCACGCTCCCGTGGGACGCATGAAGCAACGCCATCATCCTCATCCTCGCCGTCGGCCGCCAGAGATCCCCCTCGCCACCCCGCTCGCTTCAGCCCCTCCCCGAGCTCGCCGACTCGCTCCTCGTGTTCACCGTGAGCTGCTGATCATCCTCCCCCTCTCCGTTATCTATCTTGCACTCCATAGCCACTGCACCCCTCTCGCCCGAGTACGCTGCCGCCTGCACTCGTCGCCGACGCAGCTCCGGTGACCATTTGGTCCCGGGCGTGCGTCCAACATGCTCACGACCGCGCGTAGAGCCTCCCTAGGGCCTCGCTGCGCTTGTTTATGCACCGCAGCACCGATCCCGCGAACACCCGAACGCCGGCCACCGCCGCAAGCTCGCTTCCGATGAGCTCGCTCCACCCCATCTGCTCCCGCTTGCCCGTTAGATGCGCGCGATCGCCAGCTCCCCGTAGAGCCTCTCCGCCACCCATTTGGACGCCCGTGGGCAATTTTCGTGCCGCGCCGCCGTCTCGGGCCTCGTCGGTGTTGAGTCGCATGTGGGTTTGACCCCACTGTCCAAGTTGACCCCGGGTGGGCCCAGTTTGACCCCCTGGGTCTATGACAGGTGGGACCCGCCTGCTAATTAAGTTAGGATTAGGACTAACTAAAAATTAGTTAGACTGATGGCACTGACACGTGGGACCCACTGGTCAGGTTTGACCTGGACCGTCCCCGTTGACTGCTGACGTCACCCTGACGCAATAAAGCATTTACTGGATTTATTCTTATATAGGAAATTCCAGAAAATGTTGCAAACTTCAAAAATTCATAGAAATTAATCCGTAACTCCAAATGCAAAGATTTATATATGAAATTTGATCAGAAAAATCCAATCTGTCCATCTGTAATGGTTTCATGCATGTCAGAACATGTTAACCTTGCTGTTCAAGTGAAACAATTTAATGCACCTTTATGACTTCATAAAATGGGTTTGCATTTGAATCTTTTGTTCAAATGGACTCATTTCAATCTGTTCTAGTTTGCATTAGCCCAAAACACATTCATATTGATATGTCATAGCATGCATCATATTATTGCATATCGTCATGTGTCGATTGTGTTCCGATGTGTCTTAGAGCTATTTTGCATTAGCCCAAAACAAGCAATCTTTGAGTCGTAGAGTTTTATTGTGATGCCATGTTGTATTTACACATATCGAGCATATTGTCTGTATGATTGAAATGCTTGGTATGTGTGGGATCCGACAAGCTGGTTGTTTATCCTTGGTGGCCTCTCTTATGGGGAAATGTAGTCTTGTGCTTCCATGAGCCATAGTAGTCCACCACAGCCCGGTTCACCGGAGTCCTGCTAGCCCAAACACCACCGCCAGAACACTTGACCGGGCGGCATGTGATTCACCTCGTTCTGTATACATCTTCGGGAAATGTCACGGTGACATCCGAGTCTGCCTAGCTGCTACAGCCCAGTTCACATGATCCTGTTAGCCTAGTTCTACAGCCGGGTTACTTGACGCTCCGACCGACATGCTCGATGTTGATTCATGTATGCATGTCGCCGTATGTTAGTGCCACTTTGGGTTCATGACTAGTCATGTCGGCCCGAGTTCTCTGTCATATGGATGCTAGCGACACTATCATATACGTGAGCTAAAAGGCGCAAACAGTCCTGGGCCATGGTAAGGCGACACCCATGGGAACACCGTGCGTGAGGCCGCAAAGTGATAGGAGGTGTTACCGGCTAGATCGATGTGACTTGGAATTGGGGTCCTGACACTGGCATCAATCTTTGATTGCCCAGTGGATGTAATTTCATGTAATATATGTTGGATGTGCAACGTTTTGCCCTATATGCTATACCTTTGCTTGATCGGTTTTGGTCATGTGCATA
This sequence comes from Aegilops longissima, assembly GCA_021605205.1. Lineage (NCBI taxonomy): Eukaryota > Viridiplantae > Streptophyta > Magnoliopsida > Poales > Poaceae > Aegilops > Aegilops longissima. The sequence goes on from CM038679.1 coordinate 355,879,430, forward strand.
ATTGCTCGTCATAATGGGCTCAAATTATCTAATGTGGCCTAAAGACATGTACGAACTTTAGTGGGCCCATTAAGTTAATGGGCCGTTACCAGGCCGAAAGTTAATGGTCGGCCCTCTTAACTCCAGGGTCGTTAACAGGCTGACATCGAAGCGGGTAATGTGTGGGCCCAATTGATTTCACGGAGCCGTTAACGGTGTTACTAATTTCGGGCTACATATGGCCCAACTATCTGTGGGCCTTTAGCAGCCGAAAGAGACAATGGGCTTTGTTTGGACCATGAAGAGCATGGGCGCTAAGAGGCCGAAAGTCAGGTCGTATTGTAAATGGCCCAATCGTGTTGTGGGCCTTTAGCAGCCGAAGAGAAAGCCGGGCTGGTATTGGACCATGAAGGGCATGGGCCGTTAAAAGGCCAAAACCCAGGTCCGACTACAAATGGCCCAACTCAATTATGGTCCGTTAACAGGCTCAAAGGCACACAGGGTCGGGAATTGGCCCAATACTTAAATGGGTCGCTAAAAGGCCAAAACTCAGGTCCGACTACAAATAGCCCAACAGATATATGGGACGTCACCAGGCTAAAAGACACACCGGGCCGGAAATTGGCCCAACACTTAAATGGGTTGCTAAAAGACGAAACGCAGGTCCGACTACAAATGGCCCAACTGATTTATGGGTCATCAACAGGCTGAAAGACTCACCGGGCCGGAAATTAGCCCAACATTTGAATGGGTCGCTAAAAGGCCGAAAGATGTACATCTTGAAAATTGGCCCATCCACTGAATGGGCCGTTAACAGGACGAAATATCATCGGGCTGATATTGAGCCCAAATATATAGCGGGTTGTTAACGGGCTCGAACTGACGATGGGCTGCAACGGTGTCAAATCTTTAATGGGCCATTGACGGGCCAAATTGGCACATCTCATATGGGCCGTGGGCTTAAATGGACCTGACACAAGTAGGCCTTATATGGGCCGGCCTGCGAATTTTTACTGGGCCGACCTTTTTCACCGGAATGTGCCACTGTTGGGTCGTGCCATGTGTCGACCTATCATAGGCGCCTCCTGTCCATTGAGTGGGTGACATATGTCCCAACGGTGAGGCAACACGTGTTTCCTCCGGCCAATGATGATTTTACACGTGGAAAATCCTCATTGGTCCGGGCTGTTAATGGGTTATCGGATCCTAAACCGGACCCGATAGCTTAATGGCGTTCCGTTACGGTGGATGCCACGTGTCGGTCACCCTTGACGAAAGCACTTCTGTGACACGCGATTTATCGTCATGGTAGTGGACACTTCCGTGATGATAATTTTGGTAATGTCATGGAACACTTGTACGACAGCACAGGTATGACTATCTTGATTCTGTCATAAAATCGTCATGGCTGTACATGCATGAAAAAAAACGCGACCTACTGTGACAAACACGTATCATCACGGAAGTGTATTTTTTTGTAGTGCTCTCACATGACCAATCTTTAGATAATTCCTTGAATATCACCTTGATCATCACATACTCTCCTTGAAACCAATAAATGGACCTCAAGAAAAGCCTATGGACAAATCCTTCAAATATAACTCAATGCAACCATTAGTCCATAGAGAATGTCATCAATTACCAAAACCACACATGGAGGCACCACATGTTCTTTCAATCTCCCTCATTTTGGTAATTGATGACAATCACTTTCATGAGATTTTGTATAAGGAATTATGCATCACCATGCAATGCAACAACCAATAATGCACGCGTATGAGATGCAAAAGTTTAGGACCAAAATCAATGTAAGAAGAAATAACTCTCGAAACTTCTCCAAAAAACTCTCTGAAACTTCTCCCCCATTGACATCGATTGCCAAAATGGGCGAATAGCTTAGAAGGCCAATATGGAATGTGTTCCTCAATAGATTGTGTATTTATCAAAAGGAGTGGAATGCAATACACATATCAAAGATAAATACTAGGAGGAAGACAAACTATATTGAGGATCCAAAGATTGCTAAAGGATGATATGCCCCAAGGACATAACAAAGAGAGAAACAAGCAATCAAAAGATACCAATTGAACCAACTAGATCCTACGAGTCACATGAAAAAGGGTATTATGATAAGAGAAAAGAAGTTTTCTATAGAAACTAGAGAAGCTCCCCATGATTTGTGCACTATTGAGTTTTGTCTTTGGATACAACAAGCACAAAATAGGATCATCACTCCCCCAAAATCAATAGAACCTCACAACAAGTGCAAGTGAGCATATAGAAAATTAAGGTTAGCACTTGCAACAAACACATGGTTGAGCAACATGTAAAAGATGCAACTTAGGAATAGGCTCAACCAAACCGATGTGTGTGAGTCATGTCAAAGCACTTGAGAAGACTAATATGAGGATGAGCATTAAGCATCAACATAGTCTTGAATAAATGAGATACAAGGTGCAAGACATGTCCTTCCCACACACATACAAAAAGGTAAATAGGTTCACAAGCTTACTAGAATGCAAATGAATAACCAAGGCTTGTGACAACCCATGGTGAAGATAGAAAATGATAGCATTGTCAAGAAGAGGGATACCAACTGAAATGGCAAACTCGTCAAGACAAGCATGTGGGAAACAATCTTCACCACAAAAGAGTGCATCAAGATGCAATGATATAGACCCGCACTGAACGATAAATCCTTTCGCGGAACCACCAAGAAAAAGGTAGACATGAAAGAATAAGGATATCAACTAGAGATGTAACTTCTCTCAAGTGTATAAGATTCTAGGTAGATGAATCATGATGATATAAATCCACACAGAAGGATGTACACACGAAATAGTTACAAAAAATAAAGAACAAGATATCCAAAGGAAGCCATAAATATACCAATAAGATATTTGCTTGAAAGCATAGCACATGGCTAGATATGATCTTATTGTATATAAATGAATTCCTACCACACAACCATCAAAGACATCACAACTAGCAACATGAGATCAATGTTGAGATGCTTTGAGAAAGGAAACAAGTAACACAACATGGAATGAATATCATGCCAAGATGCAACCTACACAAGGTTGAATGCAAGAAAAGAATGCATGAATAAATACTTGTTATCGAGATGGAATTGGAAGGATGTAGAAGAAACCAATTGAAGGTAGTAGATAGTAGTTCATTGAGCATCCTAGCTTGACTCCAATAAGAACATGGTGACACCACCTACCTTGTGAGTGAGATGAGCATCCAATGCATCTCCAATTGTTCCTAGAACAACAACACACACAAAATGGTACCCAAACTCATTGGGACCAAAGAGTTAGAGAACTAACAATACATAGGACAAACTCCACATAAATATGTGCAAATAGATATGAAAATGAATTTCATGCACATCTCATCCAAATTGAGACTTGGTGGAGTTTCCCCTATATATTGGGTCAAAGAAAGAAAGCATGCCAAAGAAAATACATGAAGTTAATATGCATGCTCAAGACTTTCAAGAACCGATACCAATTGACAAAGAAATACCAAGTGAAGGAAAGATACCAAATGAATAAATCAACACTTGGAGGATATCAACTGAAAGATACATCAAGGAATGAGATATCCTTTGATAAACGCAAAAAGAAAGATGTCAAACTCCCAAAATAGAGAATGGTTCCAAACAAACCAAGTGCTCTACAAAGTTTCATGATGGCACAAAGTACCAAAATGAAACAGTTTGCATTCCACCAACACACACTTTATAAGGATCACAAGGTGAGCGTTCTAAGAAAAATAGGATAGCTCCCCCAAGCATTGTTCATTATAGAGAATTTGCATTTGAATACAAAATTCACAAGATGGGATCACCACTTTCACTATATCTATACAAACACTAGACAAGCAAAAGGAAATAACAAGATCCACAAGTGGTATGGAATAAAATGGGAGTTGACACAATCCTAGGCAAGAGATAAGGCAAATAAAAGCAAAGGACAATGTAAAGATGATCAATAATTTCTACCACACATAAGTGAGTACCAATTGTCAAAAGACAAGAAGTTTTTGGAAATAATTCCCGTTGGTAGATAGCAAGGATATCCAACATCATCTTCACACCAAACATAAGCAAATTGCAACTTGTAGAGCTAACATGCCACCTAGGAACAAGATAATTTACAATATAAATTCTATGTGACAATATCTCAAATGTACACATTTTCTAGGCTTGTAATATGCACATAGCATATTACTCCCCCATACTGTGATACCAATAAAAACTTAACAAGAGGGAATAAGAGGATCCAACAATAGATAATTAATGGACTATTTAGAATTTGAATTTCTCATGAGAAGACATACCACATAGCGACTAGATAATCTTGTAATATCAATACTAGATGGTATTCCTCATGTACAAACATTTATAGGGATTGTGAGGTGCACAAAGCACATCACTCCCCCACAATGGGATATTCCATTAATCTATCACAAGAGCCAACTAAGAAACAAAAAAGATGCATAAAGGCTCAACGTACGACACAGATGTAGAAGAAGTGCAAACCAACATGCACATACTTGATTACTCAAGATAAGCAATTTGGAGACACAACATATACAAACACATGCAAGGAACAAAACCAAAACATGCAAAGGGGCAAGTAACTTTCAATGTAAAGAATCGAAGTACAAGTTACCGGAAGGTGACACATTGGATATAGTATAGAAACTTGATAACCCAATTGACTTCGCTTGAGACAATAAGAATGATGAAGTTCCCTTAATTCTTCATAATGTAGCCAAGTCTCCAATGCCCTCCAACAATACCTACTGATCAAGTTTGAGCTTGTTGGACCCCAACCAAGTTGGGTCCTAAGAGGTTAGTCACAATAGGCTTGGCAACCCAAATGGTTCTTTTCTTGAAACCACTTTGAGTACCAACAAACTTGGCAAACAAATTGCCAACCTTATCCTTCCCAAGAGAATAGATATCATCAATAATAATTGGGTTGGATAAGTTACCACTAGTGCATGAAGAAGCGAGGCGACCTTTCTCATGACATAAGTAGCAACATCTACTCTTCACTTTCTTCTCACTTGATTTCTAAACTTGAGAAGCATTAGCTTGAGTCTTCTTGGGAAGAGGCCTTTCCTCAACTTGTGGTTGAGAATGAGAATGAACTTGTGGCTGCTTCCCTTGTTGCTTGTCACTAATGGCCTTCTTCTTCAATGGGCAAGATCTAACAGGATGCCCTTCAATTTTGCACTTGAAGCAAACAATCTTGGCCAAATTCTTGACTTGTTCTTGGCCCTTCTTCTTGTTGCTCTTGGACTTATTATTATTATAGGAGTTGAATCCAAGTCCACCTTTGTCATTCGGGGATTTTTGCACACTCAAGATATTGTTGAGCGTGTCCTTCCCATCATGACACTTTTCCAAGTCTTTCTTCAAAGAAGTGACTTGGGCCTTGAGCTCTTTAATTTCCTCTACATGGTTAGTCTCAACACAAGCACTAGAAAAAGTATAAGCTTCATCGTTAGAGCAACAAGGCAAGGAAAGCAATTCATCACAAGATGTACCAATGTTATGCATGGATGAATTACAAGGACTAGCACAAGGCAATATAGCATTTTGACTAAAAGTAGTGCTAGTATCCACATGAGGCTCACTAGATGTTACCTTAGCAATCATGGTCTCATGAGCTATCTTCAGCACATTATGGGATACTAGAATATCATCATGAGAGCTTGAGAGCTTTTCATGGCTTTCTTCCAATTTCCCATAATTGCTAGATAGCAACTCAAGTTGAGCCCGCAGCTCAATATTCTCCTTCAAAATGGATGCTTCACAAGTAAGAGAGTTACTAGAACAAGCATCATCAATAATAGCAAGAGCAGAAGGCAACTTTAAAAGCTCATTTGAATATGAAGCTTTAAGTTGTGCATGAGACTCGGTGAGTTTGATGAGCTCACTCTTAATGACCCTTGAGCCATTTTCGAGGTGCCCAAAGTCCTTAAGGAGTTTCGCATGCGCAACTTCAAGCTTCTCATTTTTAGTTTAAAAAACATTGGCCACATCAAGAGCATTATCATGAGATTCCCTCACTCTAGATAATTCTAGAGCAAAAGTCTCCTCAAGAGATTCCTTGGTGTGTCGGATTTCGGGTTCCGGAAAAACCCTTGAGGTTCGAACACTTGGGTGCGCATGAAGATTTCCCCCTACCTAATCACGCCCTCAGCCTCACCGCGATCTCAAAGCCTAGCTCGACGAACCCCCAACACAAGAGACACGGGATTTATACTGGTTCGGGCCACCGTTGTGGTGTAATACCGTACTCCAGTCTGGCATGGTGGATTGCCTCTTGGGCTGAGGATGAAAAGTACAAGCGGAAGAACAGCCTCCTGAGGAGAGGTGTTCTTGTGTTAGGTGGGTGTGAGGATGGAGCGGATCCAGTACAAGATGAGTTGCCTCCTACCGTGGTGGCTAGTCCTATTTATAGAGGCATGGTCCTCTTCCCAAATATTGAGCGGTAGGGATGCCACAATGGCCAATTTGAAGGGGGACAGATAGTACAAGCTCTCCTGACTAAAGGTGGTCTTCGCCTGCCAAAGGCTCTGGCGGTGACGCTGTCTTGGGCTCCATGGTGCCCTCCGTCCTGCCGCCCTACTTGTCTTGGTCTCGTTGCACCGATATGGAAACCTTTTCCTGATGCCTCGGTACTCCTCGCCTGCGCTTGCCTCCTTATCACCAAAGAGGAAATGAGGACACTGCACGCTGGCGCCCTCCTGGCGCCCGCCTGGCTCCAGTCGTCATGGCCTGCGTCACTTGAACCTCCCGAGGTGTCCCTTTCCTTGATCTCTCCGCCCCTCGTGAGCCGGCCTGGTGAGGCCGCTCCCGAGGAGGTCCGGTGTCGTCTGCCTCGCGAGGCTTGGCCTCTCGCAAGGGTCTTGAGTGTTTGTTGGTGAAGACGGGCCGTACTGGGCCGCGAGTGGAGCCGCGCCGTGGGTCGCAGGTAGGCAAGTCTGGGACCCCATTCCTGTAACGCCCTCTGAGAGCCCTCGCCCAAGCGGCGCGGACTTGGCTTCGAGGCGAAGCCAAAGGGCAAGTGCATAGCGCCGCGAGCCCCCACAACCTGCGGCCTTGGTCGACTCGTGGTGATTGATTGGACGTGGGCGTCTCCGCTTCCCCACGCTACCTCGGCAACTGCCCGTCTGACAAAAGGCTGGCGCGGGCTACGCTTGCCTTCATTGCTTTCCTCCGCCCTGCTCCAGATCCCCTTTCTCGCTCCTTGCTTCAAAAACCTCTAGATCTGCTTCAATCCCCTTCCGAGATTTCAACCAATGGTGCCCCGCAAGGTCAAGGCCTCTTCGTAGCCGGCTTGGTACGAGCCGGCTCTGGACGCGCCCAACATCTCGGAGAAGAACCTCGCCGCCACGCGCCTGCTGACGGCGGGGGAGAGCAACGAGAGGGGGGAGACCGCGCTCCGGGCTGGTTCCGCCGAGCCGGAGGCTTCGAATAGCACCTTCTACCCCTTCTTTATGAGCAGCATCATCGCGGGCCTGTTTCCCCCTTTCTCCGATTTCTTCTACGCCATCCTCCGCCATTACGGGTTACAGGCCCTTCACCTCCATCCCAACTCCATCCTTCTCTTGTCGATCTTCGCTTTCTACTATGAGGCATATATCGGCGTGATGTCGTCCGTGGCTCTGCTATGCCACTTCTTCTTCCTCCGCATCAACGAGGGTCGCACCTCCGGGTGCGCCAACTTCATCGCGGCCGGCAAGGCCAACGCGATCTCGAAGGCTGGGAAGAAGACCGACAGCTTCTGGAGCAAGTGGGTCATGATGGACACCAAGTGCGTCCACCCACGCTTGAGGTTGCCGATGGAGATGCCCCAGTCCGACGAGGGGTGGTCTCGCGCGAAGCTCACCAATAACTGGGCGACGTTGGTGCTGGAGAAGATGAACGCCGACCTGAAGCCGGGCAACGTGAAGGTGGCAAAGCTGACGGGGGCCATGCTCCTGAGGGAGTTCCTGATGCTGCGGGTGGCTCCGCTATAGGCGCACTCGCGCCCCTTGTGGACGCTTGGGGGTGAAGAAGACAAGCTTCGCCTGAGTCCGGGAGCCTTGTCTGACGAGGAGCTGGCTGTAGCTCTCCGCCTCTTGGTCGGGGACGACCAAGAGTATCGGCTGAGTGCCATCGTTCCCTTGTTTCATCGCAAGGACGGGGCGCAGGTTGTGGCTGCCATGCCCACCTTCGACGAGCACGGCCTGGTGCCGCCGGCGCCCCTTATGGTCCCGGAGGTGACGACGCCGGTGGACGTGTCTTCAGGCGATTCCCGCGGGGATGCGGAAGAGGAGGAAGACGAGGAGCACAACTTGAAGGTGACCCCCGAGGGGATGGGGGAGACCTACCCCTTGAGCAAGGCCGACATCCTCCGCATCCTTCCTGACGACGACGAGGTCGACGCCCCCCAGGGGAAGGAGGAGCCGCCCGTGATCCCGACGAGGGGCAGGTCGGCGCTGATCTCCCGAGATGCTGCTTCTGCTCCAAAGCCGCCTGGAGCCGCTTCCGGCCCATATGCTGCTCCTTCTTCTGCTCCTGGAGCTCGTGCACCCGTGCCCCTGGCTGTGAGGCTCTCGGGGTTCAAGCTTAGCAAGAGGAGGGTGGACTACACCGCGGTGGACTAGTAAGTGTTCGTGCTCCATCTTGTTCTTGATTATGCTGTTGAGTCTTGACGTTCACCGTTGGTTGGCTAGGCCGCCGCCTTCAGCGAAGAAGAGGAAGGAGGATATGGTGACACCACCCGGGGCCGATCCACCCGCGGCGGCCGCACCTCCCTCTGCGGGGAAGGGGAGCGATGGCGCTAGCACCTCCCCGGCCCGGTCGTCCTCGCGAGGCCCGGAAGGGTATCCTCGTGAGGAGTCAGCCCCCGTGGCCCTGCTGGCTCCGGAGGCGCTGATGTCCGGCGTGGCTGCTGAGGTCCTGAAAGCTCAGGACCCTCCAGTCTCCCAGGCCATCAAGGGCCGCGACACCGAGCTGGAGCAGTCGACGAAGGTGGAGAAGGCCGAACTTAATGCCAAGGCGAAGGTTCTAGCCGAGGACCGCGCGGCCTTCGCGCTCCTCGAGGGGAGGTCTCGCGTGGCACTGAAGGCACTCTATGAGAAGGTCTTGGAGAAGCCGTTGACCACCGACGAGGACGGCCCCGCCCAGCTGCTTCCCTAATTGCTTGAGGCGCTTGAGGAAGTCGTGAGCGGCATCGGCCCCATGGCAGAGGAAGAGGCTCGCGTCCTTTCTTCAGCTGCGCTGACGCACGTCTTCAGCCACCTCCATTTTGGCGATCCTGCCGCCCGCCTTGACGAGCTGCTGGAGCCTGTGGACGACAAACACTGCGCAGCCGCAGCCACAGCCGTGAAGGGTCAGGTGGAGGCCCTGCTAAAGAAGTTCTGCGCCTTCACTCCCGCGCCTTCGATCGGCGGTGCTACTAATCCTGCAGCCACGGCCGGTGGTATAGGTGAAGGCGACGCCACCAAGGAAGAAGCGCCTCTTGCGGGCGCCGGCGGTGTCCAGGGATGACTTGCTTGTGGCTCCTTTCCTATTTAAACTCCTGCAACATGTACCGTGCCTCGTGGAGGCATTTAAACTTGTTTTTGATACTCGGAGAACAATATGTCTTGTAATATTTGCTTTGAGATTTTGCGATTTCCTTCCCATTTGCGTTACGTTCTACGTTGGCAGAGCCCGACCCCGCGCATACCTCAGCCGCCGTTGGGTGGTCCGGATCACCAGGACGAGACCAAGGAGTGAGGGGCTATGTGGCCAGTTAGGCTCCTGAGTCGCGATGCTCAGGAGTCCCCCTTGACGCACAAACAGCTTATGGAAAGGAGATGCAAGGGTAGGTCTAGTATTCTGCGTCGGCAGGGCCCGACCCCGCGCATACCTCAACCGCCATTGGGTCGTCCGGATCAGCAGGACGAGACCAAGGAGTGAGGGGCTATGTGGCTAGTTAGGCTCCTGAGTCGCGATGCTCAGGAGTCCCCCTTGACGCTCAAACGACCTTCATATCTTTGTCCTCGCCGAGGATCGGTTTGGGAGGGGCGCGTGACGACCAGGTCCGGGGGACTTGGCTGGGTGGCGTACGCTTGGGCGTGACCCGAGCGCAGCCCCCGTGCCCAGCCCCCTCGCGCGACTCTCCCGAGGGGAGGTGTTGCGATGAGGCCGGACACTGAGCTCAAGGGCTCCCTGAGGTTGATACGGTCGTGGGGCCGCCCTCAGTTGTTTATCACCAACGCGAAGCATAGCGCTTCCGCACTTGCACGGGCATAGCCGCTCGTCGGCAGTGTCGATGGCCAGCGTGGAGCATGGTGCTTCCACTGGTACGTGCGAGGGGACTCCCTACTGCGGAGAGCCCCCGGGGCATGTACAGCCCCGCCCTGACACGTGGCTTGCACGACAGGGCTAGACGAGGTGTGTCTGGGCACTCGTGATCCAGCGCGGGACTCACGAGGCCCTACCTCAAGGCGGGTTGTGCCTGGTCTTGGTTCTTGATGGCTGTGGCGGTCCTGCGAAATTGTTAGACAACCTGCGCTGAACAAAGCTCCCGAGGTTATCGCATGAGAAGGCCAAGCACCAACGACCCCAGGAGGTGATGTGAACGGGACCGGCCCGCCAGACAGAGCTCAGCCGTTGGATTTATCGATGCTGCAGGGACAGGCCCAAGAATAGACGCCGTGCCTAGCCTTCTTATGCGAAGGGTCCTGAAGAAAGACAATTGGCGCGCGGCTCCTATGGTGGGTGACAGTCAAGCAGGTGATAACCATAGATAGATTATGCATGAGAAGCAAACTGGCTGAGGTAAATGCAAGAACGATACATGCCACTGGGTCAAACCCGAGCGGCTTGGGGATGATGCAGCCCGAGGGGTGCCCCCAGCATGGTAAGCTAAAGACATAAAAAAGGGACACATGCCGTAGGGACGGACCCATGCGGCCTGGGAATGATGCAGCCCGAGGGGCGCTCCCAGCTAGATAAACATCGAAGATGTCACCTGGTTCTGTTTTCGAAGGGGTGTTGAGGCAGCTAAAGACGCATGATGAAGGGGTTGCTCCTCACGGGCCACCGGGGCCCTGAGCCTCGGGAGGCTCTGGGGTCCAAGCGGTTCCTTGAGGCCTCCTTAGCGGCCAGGATGCTCCGCAGGTTGCGCTGGAAGGCGGACGCCACGCTCGGCGGGCCAAAAGGCATGTGAACGTAGCTGTGAGGCAGGCCCTCGCAACATCCCACGCGCGAAGGCCAGAAAAGCTCCTGAGATGCGGCCCTGTTGAGCCTTGGGACGTCGATGCAGACGCGCAGCCCGCCATCCTCGCCTGGATGGGGAGCCGCCCAGTGAGCGGGCGGTCGCCAAGATGGCTCTCGTGATCCCGCAGTTCCTGAGTGGTCTTGGCAATGAACTCCTGAGCGTCGGGCGCTCCTCGTCCGGTGTCCTCCTGAGGGAAATGTGCTGCGAAGCATGCCTCCACATCGTGGCCGATCGTCTCCCTCGTGATGTTGGCAAGGTCGGAGGCCCTCCATAAGAGAGCCCTCGAGCCCTGCCCGAGGAGGGCGTCGGGCGCACCTTCCTATGCGAGGGAGGGAGGCGCCCCAGGCGCGGTCACCGATCCTGACGTGGCTCCACTTGCGGCGCCGCTCTCGTGAGGCCCTATGCGGAGTATCATCTTCCACTTCTTGGGGACGACCTCAGGAGGGTACTGTGCTGCATTGCTGTCGGCGTCTTCGATTGACGCTGCTTGGAAGGCGTGCTCGAGGGAGCACACTGCATCTCTTTCTTCGCAGAGGGCTATGATGATCCCGCCGCTTCCTGGCATCTTGAGGACGTCGTAGCCGTGGTGTGTCACTGCCTTGAACTTTGCCAGGGCCGGTTACCCAAGGATGGCATTATATGGCAGATGGATGTGGACGATGTCGAAGTCGATGAGCTCGGTGCGGTAGTTGTCACGCTGTCCAAAGGTGACAGGGAGGCGGACCTGCCCTATCGGCATGGTGGAACCATCGGTCACTCCTGAGAAGGGCTTGGTAGGCTGAAGCTTATCGTAGGGCACTTGAACACCATCGAACGTCTCGACGAACAGGACATTAATCCCTGCGCCGCCATCGATGAGGGTCCTGGTGACTTGTACGTTGCAGATGACGGGTGAGCAAAGCATCGGGAGGGCGCCAGTGGTGGCCACACACTTGAGATGATCTGCCAAACTGAAGGTGATGGCGCACTTGGACCACCTAAATGGGCGTGTGGCCTCGACCCTGGAGAGGACTGCATTCACCTCGCGAGCAAACTGCTTGAAGATTCACTGATAGGCTGGGGCTTGAGCTCCGCCCAAGATGCAGGCGATAGCTCGCGGCTCTTGGAAGCACCCAGCCCCCTCATCCTGATGGTGGTCGTTGTTCCTTCTTGGTGGTGGCGGCATGAGGAAGACCAAGATTGCCTCGAGGACGGTCTGTCGGCGCTGGGAACGGGGTCCCTGACTTGCTGCTCTGCCTGCGGCGTGGCTCAAAGGAGGCCTGTGACAGCCCATCTTCATCAACAAGAAGCTCAAGACCCTCGCGAGGGGCAAGCCTGCAGGCGGACGACGAGGAGCTTCCTCGTGCATGGCCTCGCCAGGCTGGCTCATGAGGAGGCAGAGAATTCAAGGCAGGGTACCTCGCGAGGTGCCCATGACGCAAGCCATGACGACAAAGGGCGCCATCTGGGCGCCAGCCCGCAGAGCGCCCTCCTTTCCCTTTGGTGCAAAGGAGCAAGCGCAGCGAGAGCATCAAGCAAAGGCATCCGTTTGGTGCAACAAGACCAAGACCAGCCCCAACGGCCGGAAGGGGGTCATCGTGGAGCCCAAGCAAAGGCCATCACCAGAGCCTTTGGCAAGGCGAGGACCAACTTTAGTCGGGATAAGTGTACCCGCTGTTCCCCTTCAAAATGGCTAATTGTTGGCGCCCTTCCCGCCAATATTTGGGAAGAGGCCTGTGGCCTTCGTCTATATAAGTAGAGCTAGCCACCATAGTAGAGGATCGAGATCCGCATTTGGAATCCAGAGAGAGATAGAGACTGATCCTCAAGCTAGAGCGAAGGAACACCACCTAGCAGTTCATCACACCCACCAAGAACAGACCGCGAGGCTGTTCTTCCCTCATCTGCTCCTCATCAGCCCAAGAGGCAATCCACCACGCCACAAACTAGAGTAGGGTATTACACCACAACGGTGGCCCGAACTAGTATAAATCTTGTGTCTCTTGTGCTGTTCTGTTAGTAGTTTAGGTCCCTGCGATTCGGCGAGGTACGAGACGGTGGAGGGTTGGATCTCCGCGCGCACCCCAGTGTTCAAACCTCAAGGGTCTGCCGGAACCCGAAATCCGACATTTGGCGCGCCAGTAGGTGTGCCGAATCCACCTTCCGCCACGCGTTCCGTCGCGATCGCCACCACAATGTCCGCCACCAAGCGGGCAACTCAGATCCTTGGGCGCGGGTTCGCCCATGCAGAGCCGCTTCGCCTCGGGCGACCGTGCCCCAGCAGCTCGCGGTCCGCAGGGCGCTGCGGGGCGTGGGCGACGCGACAAAGCTGACGGCTCTCGCGCCACGGCAGCGCGGGTCGGCAGCAAGGGCCTCCAATCACGCCGCGACCACATCACCGCACACCCGCCGAGCAAAGCGAACTTGAGGGCCGCGCACACAAGGGCCCGAGAGCTGCTGCGCAGGCAAAGGCCGGAGAGCGGCCGCGACGCGTCGCTGGAGCGAGTGGCGAGCTCCGGCTTGGCGCCGGGCTCACCCTTCGCACCCAGCTTCCATCTCAGCCTGTAGGCGGCCCGCAGACGGGCTCCACGCGTGCCGCTGGCTCCAAAGCTACTCCAACACCGGTGAGGCTGTCAGCACCGGGCCGGCGGCGGGGTTGCCCCCGCCCCCGGCCCGTGGAGAAGAAGGACTCGAAGTAACTCATGGCCCTGGTGGACCGCCGCGCCACCACCCCACGGCGGGCGCATAGAGCAGAGCAGCATGGCACGCTCAGCACTACGGCGTGGCCTTCGGGATGACGGCGCCAGAAGAATACGTGCCCCACATGATGGACCAAGGGCACCCGCATGAGGGAGAACAAGGCTCGCTCCTCAGCCCGAGCTGGGGATGAGGCGCCGGAAGCCGAGCTCTTCCAGGAGCCTCGAGACGGTCCCACTGGTCACGCCGGGGGCGACGATTATCGGGTACCGCTACTTCCTCAAGAGCAAACATACGCTAACCATAGGTCGCAGGAGGTACAGGTCGCCACGACGAGCGGCTGCCCCGCTCCCGCAGTCTCCTACCCCTCGGGAGGGGGGCGCAGGGGGCTGCCGGAGAGGGGCAGAGATCCGACATCACCACCGCGGCGTTCGGAGCAAGGCATTCTCAGGAGGTAGGCCCTCTGCTGGGGAGGCGCCTCAGGGCCTGCCCCTGGCGGAGGACCCGTGGTCGTCGGGGGAACCGCTGGCGACCGCTCTACCCCATCGGCGGCGTCTTGGTTTCCAATCGTCGTTGATGGCACTAGAGTGTGGCGCAAGGCGGGCCCCTCATCTGGCGATATGAAGCAAGGCCGGTACCTGTGAAGAAGGCCCAGTGCCTGTGAAGCTCGCCGCCCCGTGACACTCTCACGTAATAATGAGTGGGGATGTACACGCCCCGGAGTCTCAGGGGTGCCGGCCTCAGGCCCTGGGGCTCCCTCCCACGCCTAGTGGCAGCACTTAGCTCCGCGCTGGTGAGAAGACGTCCAAGACTAGACTAGGTGCCGGACGCGGCTTTTCTTCTGCTTCCTTCGCCTTTCCATTTGGTTGTCGCTTTCCCCCGCTGGATTTACATTGGATTCGAATTTGAGATTTGCGTGTGTTCGGGGAAGGGGTGCTTAGTCTCGTTCGAGGAAATCTCTCGCGTTTCGGTTACCACTCCGCCTCAGCTGCCTCCCCTCGCGAGCCCCTCGCGAGCCGGGCCAGGCCTAGCTTGCGCGCAGCCCAGCCTGCCGCCACCGCGTCCTCTTCGGAGGGTTTTTACTGCAGATCCTACGGATTCAATCAGGAGACAGTCAGATCGCCGCAGCCTCCCATGTGCTATCTCGTGGCTCAGACTGAAACAAAGGTAAACCAGCCAACCAGCACGACGCTTAGCCAACCACTTGGCGGGCGTATGGGCGATGTAACACCTGCTAATAGATGAACACAAGTTTTACATGAGGGCCCTCCCAAAATGCTCTCACAGCCATCGTGCCAAAACCTGAGTTCTATTCATGCAGGGTAACGGAACAGGACAATACATAATCAGTCGGATAAATCCCCCAATGCGCCCTCGGGAGCACCTCCCGAGCCGTTGTCGGGCGTCGCCTGGCCTCGTCATCCACCGTCTGCGTGGCCATCGGGCGGCGCTCGGTCGTCGTTCACCACGCCGCCCTCATCGGGCGCCACGACCGACCACCGTCGTTGTCCGGCCGGCGGCCGGACGAGAGCATACACATTATCTTCCAACTAGTGCGCCAGGTCGCCCCGGACGGCCTGGCGAACTGGGGCGATAGCTGCGTCAAAGTCGTAATGGGGGTCCATGTCCTGGAGATGGCTGAAGACACGAGAAAAGGCGCGCCCAAGCAGCGCGCGGCTCCTCTCCTCCACCAACCTATTGGCCCTGACCGACCGCGCCTCCAGCCGCGCCACCACGTCGGTGAAGAACTGAAGGTTGCCGGCGTAGTTAACCGCATGCGGATTGCCAACTGCCGCCTCACAGATATTACCCAAGGCTACGTTGGCTCTTTCCCGGAGCGTGGCGAGTATGGGGCCGTGCTCATGCTCCAGGATTCGCCGCTGACGCATCTCGTCCGCATTCTGGCGCGCGACGGCTTCGGCCTCCTCCACCCGTTGGCGAAGGAGGAGCGCCTCGGCCTGAGAGGTGGTTGACTACCCCTGCGCCACCTCGAGGGCGGCCCAAAGAGCATCGGCCCGCCGCGTCGCCTCCTCCAGCTTGGCCCTTAGGGCAGCAGTCCTGCCCTCAACCTCGGCCTTGATCAACCCCAGCCTCTCCTCAAACTCGCGCTCGAGGTTCGAGCGCGACGTCGCCGCTCGGCGTCCGATCTCCTCCAGGACGCGGGCTTCCCGTGCAGCGACCTCATCCTCTGCCCGCATCGCAAGCGCCTCGCCTCTAAGCGCCATACTACGCACGCTGCTCGGGCGGCAGCAAGCGCCTCCTCACACCTCTCGAGCTCCGCCGGGTCGCCGGAGGCCACCTTCATCGACGCGAGGGCTGCCTCGTGCAGCTCCACTTGCTCCTCCAGTGAGTGACACCAGGCCAAGAGTTCTCGTGCCCGCTCCTCCGCCGCCTCTCGCCACTGTTAGCTTCCGGGCCTCCTCGACGGCCCGAGAACAGCCTCCCGAGGCTGTCACGACGCCTTGGCCTCTTCATCATCAAGATCGCGCGGTGGCGCGCAAGGGCGACAGCGCCTCCAGCTCAGCGCCTCTCTGCGGCCAGCGCAGGCCTCGGCCTCAAGCGCGCGTCTTCATCAGCGAGCTCTTCACCAAGCAGGCTCACCACATCAGCCGCCCTTCGAAGGAATCCTTGGCGAAGAGCGCGACGCTGAAGGCCGAGCACGCCCTCCACACCATCAACTGCCCCAAACGGGCGCCGGAGCCACGAATCAGCACTCCCCCTCAGGCAGGGGGCTGGGGGTGGCACCTGCGACGGCCGGGCACGCCGCCTGAAGCCCGCCTAGAGCTAGCCCATCCTCAGCAAGGCGCAGAAGCGCCAGCCAATCGCCGCCCACGACAGCGAGAAGCCCATGGCAAAGCTAGCTATGCCACGGGAAGGTTCGCGAGGAAGGGTCGCGAGGCGCGCAGGGCCACGACGCTCGGGACGGTTCACCTCCCGGCCGCCTCACCACAAGGGCTCCACCGCTTGGAGCACCCAAGGACGGGAGGGGCGGCCGGGGGCTCCTCACCCGTCTCCGTGAGCTCGGCGGGAAGGGGCTGCAGGCAAGGATCAGTACAAGCAGCGAAGAATCGGGAGCCGGAGAAGGAGAAGGCTTACTCATCAGTGGCATGGCACTTCCCTACGCTTCACAGATGCGAGGGGTAATCATCGCCAGGCCTCCCTTCTCTTCCGGAGGGCCTCAAGTTCACGCGAAACTTGACCCAAGATTTGAGCGTGAGGGGTCAGCTCAGGGCGAGGGAGAAGCATCAAGGCGACCTGCGTCAGGGGCGTCCGCCTGACGCACGCTGCCGATCGCCTCACCAAAAGAAGCAGCAGGGGCCTCGGGGGATCCATCCGCAGGCGCTGCGGGCGGTTGCCTGTCGCCTCGGGCCAGGGCGGCATGAGCCTCGAGAGCTGCCCTCATGAGCGCCGCCTGAGCTGTCACCCGCGGGGTCCTTCGACCTCGGGCGGCCCGTGCCTCCCTGCTCCGCCACTTGAGGAGGAGCCGCCTTGGCTGACTGGAAGGGCTGTCACCATCACTGGATTCGTGCGAGGCCCCTGGAGACCAGCGGGGCTCGGCCCCCATTCATCGAAGATAGCCATCTTGTTCACAAAATCACCCCTGTTCTGGCAGAGGTACAGCAAGGCCCCTCCATGCCAGATGCCACCGGGGTTGGGATCGCCATCAGACCTGGAGCACTTTCCTTAGCGCTCAAGGCCAGTCTTCTTCCCGGAGCCTCATACGATCACCAGGTTCGCCAAGGCCCACATCCGTGGGAATGGCGTTGAGAGGAGAAACGCGCACATCAGGAACTCCATCACCACCCGGGGCTGTCACACCAAGCTTTTCAGAACTCAAGCGGTGCTGCATAAAGACGAGCCGAGGGCTTGAAAGCGCCTCCGCCCCACCTGAATTGGGGACAGCAAAGCAGGTTGGCTCCGATAGCAGGGGCTGGGCACCCCACATCCACGACAGCCACCTCTCGTGGAACTCAGCGCAGGCGGAGGCAGCTGAAGTCAATCCTCGAGGCCGCTGTCTCGGGCGCGACGAAGCTCACGCACGCCGAGCATTGGGTGGGGCCGATAAGTGCAGAGAGAAGAAGTGGCGCAACAAGGCAACCGAAGGAAGGATGCCCATCATTGCTTCGCAAACGAAGTCGAAGACCGAGAGGAGAGTGATGGACTCAGGACCCAGATGCATCATGTGGATCCGATAGTGGGAAAGCACGCATTGAAGAAATCGTAAAGGGGGAACCAGCCCGCCCATGTGGCGTCAAGAAAATACCGACCTCGTGACTATCCTGCCGATGGAGAAGTGGGACGCGGGCCAGGCCGTCGTCCTCTCGCATTCGTTGAAGGTGGTGGCCAGAGCCGAACTGACCTTGCCCAAGCCCTCTAGATTGAGTATGATCAACGGGTCGACGGTGGAGGCCGCCGGCGGCGGCGAGCGAGGCGGAGGCACAAGTTTCTTCCCTTTCCCCTTCTTCGACGGAGCCATGGCGATTCAAAGGGGGGGGGGGGGTGGGAAGATTCGAGATTGGATTGAAAATGGAAGCTGGAGTTCGAGAGGGGGAAGGACAGGGGCGCACAAGCAACAGAGAGGATAACGGATGTGTACAGCAGCGTGTCCGCCTAGCAAGGCACGTAAATAAGGAGGCGAGAGGAACAAAGGCGCCCACGCCCAATCAACCGCCACGCCGCCCAAGGTCAGAGGCTGTTAGGGCCCGTGACGCTCGCACTTGCCCTTTCGCCTCGCCGGCCTGTTCGGGCGCCATGGGCCCGGGGCTACTGTCGGCGTTTTGGGATTGGGGTCCCTGACTTGCTCGCCTGCGCCTGCGGCGTGGCTCAAAGGAGGCCCAGACAGCCCATCTTCATCAACGAAGCTCAAGACCCTCGCGAGGGGCCAAGCCTCATGGGCGGACGACGAGGAGCTTCTCGCATGGCCTCGCCAGCTGGCTCATGAGGAGGCGGAGAGTTCAAGTCAGGTACTCGTGAGGTTCCCATGACGCAAGCCATGATTTACCAAGGCGCCTAATCGGGCGCCAGCCAGCATAGCGCCCTCCTTCCCTTTGGTGCAAAGGGAGCAAGCGCAGCGAGAGCATCAAGCAAAGGCATCGGTTCGTGCAACAAGACCAAGACCAGCCCCAACGGCTGGAAGGGGTCATCGTGGAGCCCAAGCAAAGGCCATCACCAGAGCCTTTGGCAGGCGAGGACCAACTTTAGTCGGGATAAGTGTACCCGCTGTTCCCCTTCAAATGGCTAATTGTTGGCGCCCTTCCCGCTCAATATTTGGGAAGAGGCCCAGGGCCTTCGTCTATATAAGTAGAGCTAGCCACCATAGTAGACGATCGAGATCTGGCATTTGGAATCCAGAGAGAGATAGAGACCTGATCCTCAAGCTAGGGCGACAGAACACCACCTAGCAGTTCATCACACCCACCAAGAATGACCCTCATGAGGCTGTTCTTCCCTCAGACTGCTCCTCATCAGCCCAAGAGGCAATCCACCACGCCACAAACTAGAGTAGGGTATTACACCACAACGGTGGCCCGAACTAGTATAAATCTTGTGTCTCTTGTGCTGTTCCGTTAGTAGTTTAGGTCCCTGCGATTCGGCGAGGTACGAGACGGTGGAGGGTTGGATCTCCGTGCGCACCCCAGTGTTCGAACCTCAAGGGTCTGCCGGAACCCGAAATCCGACACGGTCCTCGCGAGGCTGATCCCTCCAAGCGCCTTTGCGAGGCTGATCTTGCCAGCTGTCCTCCCTAGGCCGGTCACGCCACCACGGTCGTCCCAACGTCCTCCGCTGCATCCTCCTCCTCGGTCGTAGCCCCGATCGTTGTGCTCGGGGCGTCGACCAAGGCGTCCATCTCGAATGGCCGTAAGCTCTTAACAGTCATTAGTGTTGTGGCTATGAACATTGTGGAAGGCGCAGAATGGTCGGCTGCTGTTGGATGAATCGGGCTGGCCCCGGCCGCGATTCGTGTCTAGCTCCGCCGTGAGTACGGCCACTCCCTTGCGCTTCACGTCCTTGGCCTTGGCTTTCTTCTCCTCCAGGTCGGCAGCTGGGAGCTCGAGGAGGGAAAGGCGCCCTTCCTCAGCCCTTGTGCACTTGATCGCCAGGTTGAACAACTCCAAGGACGTGCACAACTCCTCGTGGATGGCGAGCTCCTCCTTCATCTTGACGTCGCGGACGCCATTAGAAAATGCGGAGATGATGGCCTCGTCCGTCACCTTGGGGATCTTGAGGCAAACGTTGTTGAAGCGCTGGATGTACTTCTGGAGGGTCTCCCCTGGCTGCTGCTTGACGCGGCGCAGGTCACCCACGGCCGGAGGGCGGTCGTGAGTGCCCTGGAAGTTGGCGATGAAGAGGTCGTGCATCTCATTGCAGGAGGAGATGGAGCCTGGAGGCAGGTTCAATAGCCACAAACAAGCGCCATACTTGAGAGCCATGGGTAACCAGTTCGCCATGACTTTTTCATCACTGTTGGCTGCCTCGATGCTCAGCTCGTAGAGCTGCAGGAACTCCGCGGGGTCGGGGGTGCTGTCGTAACGAGGAGGCAGGTCTGGCTTGAACTTGCCCGGCCATGCGACGCTACGCAGCTCAGGGGTGAAGGCGCGGCAGCCTGCGGTGGCCACTGGGACCCTTTGCTGATGTGGAGCCTACCCTTGATGACCGCGCACCGCCACCGCAGGTGGCGCACGGTCTTGTCATTGTGGTGCTGGGAGTGCTGGAGTGTTTTCTTGCGGACGAGGAACTTCTTGGCAGCTTCCTTCTTCTCGCGCAGGCGCCTGGCACGGTGGGTCGCGCCGGGGGGCCGCACACCTTGGCGCCAGGACGGCGTCTTGGTGCGGTGGTAGTGGTGGCTCTCCATGAGCCACGTCGCCCGCAGCAGGCGGAGGGCGAGGCAACGAGAGGGATGGCGCAAGGGAGCCCCCTGCGGCACTGACGAGCTTGGCGACGCGGTCCAGCCAGTTCTCGTAGAGGTCGTCGATGGGGTGGTAGTGCAGGAGTTCGTGTGCCATGAGCAGCGGGGCCTGCGCGTCCGTGGGAGCGCGACGAGGTGAGACGACGAGCCTGCCGGGGTCAGCGACGGAGTGGCGGTGCGGCCTTCCCACCGCACCGATGGGTGCAGCGAGGGCGCTTGCTCCACGTTTCCCGCCGGGACGGTGGCGGCGTTGGTGGCAGGTGACAGAGAACGACGGGGAGGCCCGCCGATGGGAGCCGTCTGAGCAACGCGGGCGGCGAGGGCATCCCAGCGCTCAGCGCGAGCTCGGCGAGCGTCCGCCATGGATGCGACGAAGCGACGGGCCGCGGATAGACGGAAGGAAAGCTTCGGCGAACCCCTACCTGGCGTGCCAAATGTTGGATTTCGGGTTCCGGCAAAACCCTTGAGGTTCAAACACTGGGCTGTGCACGAAGATTTCCCCCTACCCAATCACGCCCTCAGGCTCACCGCGATCTCAAATCCTAGCTCGATGAACCCGCAACACAAGAGACACGAGATTTATACTGGTTCGGACCGCCGTTGTGGTGTAATACCCTACTCCAGTGTGGTGTGGTGGATTGCCTCTTGGGCTGAGGATGAAAAGTACAAGGGGAAGAATAGCCTCCTAAGGAGAGGTGTTCTTGTGCTTGGTGGGTGTGAGGATGGAGTGCATCCAGTCCAAGATGAGTTGCCTCCTACTGTGGTGGCTAGTCCTATTTATAGAGTCCTGGTCCTCTTCCCAAATATTGAGCGGGAATGGATGCCATAACGGCCAATTGAAGGGGGACAACTAGTACAAGCTATCCTGACTAAAGGTGGTCATCGCCTACCAAAGGCTCTGGCGGTGACACCGTCTTGGGCTCCACGGTGACCTCCCTCCTGTTGTCCTGCTGGTCTTGGTCTCGTTGCATCGATATGGAAACCTTTGCCTGATGCCTCGGTACTCCTCGCCTGCGCTTGCCTCCTTGGCACCAAAGAGGAAACGAGGACACTGCGCGCGCTGGCGCCCGCCTGGCTCTAGTCGTCATGGCTTGCGTCACTTGAACCTCGCGAGGTGTCCCTTGCCTCGATCTCTCCGCCCCTCGCGAGCCGGCCTGGTGAGGCCGCTCCCAAGGAGGTCTTGTGTCGTTCGCCTCGCGAGGCTTGGCCTCTCGCAAGGGTCTTGAGTGTTTGTTGGTGAAGACGGGCCGTACTGGGCCGCGAGTGGAGCCACGCCGCGGGCCGCAGGCAGGCAAGTCTGGGGACCCCCGTTCCCAGAACACTGACATGGTGGTTTGTTCAAGTTCAAGAGCTTGGGAGAGGTCCGCAATCTCATTAGCGTAATCACGCTCATGACCTTCCATTTTCTCAATGGTGACATCATGCTCCTCAAGACGATATTCCAATTGATCAATATATTTCTTGTCCTCAATAGCAATAGACATGATTTCCATGAAGTTGGGACGAGCGATTTTATTCTTATGAAGAGCTTTAAAATCATTTCCCCTTAATTTTTAAGGAGGCAACATTATCATTCTCTTCATCACTATCAACATCATCGTCATCATTCTTGTCATCATCAATATCATCACAAGATATATTGGGATTCAAAGTGGGTGATACCTTTGAAGCGTTATCCATAAGGCAAAATGTAATCGATGACGATGTAGGATCCCTTGAGGCACCATTCAAGACCACATCTTGTTCCATGGGGTGTTGGGTTTCCTCTACATTGTTAGCACAACAATTCGAGGAAATAGATGCATTTTTATCATGGCAACAAGACATAGCAAGCACATCATCATGAAATTTAGTAAAGAAATTTCTACATGATATGCAAGGACTATCAACACAAGCATATGAAACATTTAGAGAGCTCGAAGTGTTGAAGTCCAAAGATGGAGCATTGCAATAAGATAGTGATGAGGAATTATCAATGATAAGAACACTATGATCATTGCAATGAACACTACTACTCACCATACCATTACGTTATGGAAATCCACATGTAGGTGAAGTAGAAGAAGTTGAGAAAGCAACACGGCCGGAGGTGGAGGGAGGACAATCATCCACACAAAACTTGGACACGCCATATTTATCTTGAAGCTTTGTCCACAACTCATGAGCATCCCGAAACGGCATGAGTTGAAAAATAACTACATTGCTCAAAGCATCAAAAAGCACGTTAGAAGCTTGAGCATTGAGATAAGAGTTTTTTCTCATCCTCTAAAGATAATCTATGGGGATCCTTTGGAGGTGAAAAACCCATATCTAGAATTCGCTCTAAATTTGGGGTCCATGACCCTAAAGAGATTAAGCATGTGAATTAGCCAAACATCAAAATTTGTGCCATCAAAACTGAGAGTGTCAGAGAATCCTAAGCCCCTAGTCGACATCCTTACTCTCTAGGCGGTTAAGCCTGGCGAAGAGAGACAAGGCTCTGATACCAATTAAAAGATCATGGATGTCGCCTAGAGGGGGGCGAATAGGCGCTTTAAAATAATTACGGTTTAGGCTTGAACATATGAGGAATAAAACTAGAGTTTAATTTGTCAAACGCAAAACCTAAATCAACTAGGCTCACCTATGTGCACCAACAAGTTATGCTAAGCAAGATAAACAACTAAGTGATAGCAAGATATATAACATGTCATACTATGGCTATCACAAAGTAAAGTGCATAAGTGAAGGGCTCGGGTAAGAGATAACCGAGGCACGTGCAGACGACAAAGTATCCCGAAGTTCACACACTTGCGGATGCTAATCTCCGTTTGGAGCGGTGTAGAGGCACAATGCTCCCCAAAAAGCCACTAGGACCACCGTAATCTCCTCACGCCCTCGCACAATGCAAGATGCCATGATTCCACTAAGGGACCCTTGAGGGCGGTCACTGAACCCGTACAAATGGCAATCCTTGGTGTCGGTGTACTAGAGTAGGGGTACCCTAGTATCCCGAACTTGTGCACGGGCAGTTGCAGCACCCCGCGGCAAGGCTTGCCAGGTGACCGCCAAGGTCCTCCGTGGTTCCTTTGAAGCCATTCAAGAACAAAGTATTTTAGCTAAGGAGATAAGACCCGGCAAGAAGAGCTTGCCGGAAGGCCAACCAAGGCACCTAGGAGACAAGGCCCGCAAGAGGAGCTTGCCGGAAGGCCCGTGAGCGACAAGCTTCCGGACGCGACAAGACAACGACATCATGCAAGGCGCTTGCCGCGAAGACTACCACTCTTTTCCTGCGCTCCAGCGCACCCACCAACGTGTCGCCATGGGACCTTTCCAGGCGCACGTGGCAAGACTCTGGGCGGCCAGCGGAGCGCGGTGGCAAGCGGCGCTGACAAGACTGCCATCGTGGCAAGCGGTGGCGCCCCTGACGGTCCCTGTTTGTACTGTTTGGGCGACGTAGACGGGCATTTAATGCCTTTGTCCCCTGCCGTCAGGGTTAGGTATGATACACTGTACAAGTAGTTGTACCAACCGCACTCTTTTTCCATTTTTACCCTTGTCTACGTTGCCACCTGTCGGAGACCCCTTGAGCATATAAAAGGAGGCCCATGCGCAACGTAGAGGGGGGTTCGAAAGGTTCGAAGCCAGAAAGCACCCACGCTAGGTCTCGTTAGCAGCTGGCGTATACTGTAGCACCCAGCGCTCCCTAGCAAGAACACAATACAATCAGACATGCAGCAGTAGGAGTATTATCTCTCCGGAGAGCTCCGAAGCTGGGTAATTGCTCGTGTGCCGCCTCGATCTGCTCTTCGGCGACCTCCGCCCCCACCAACCGAAGGGGCTCGGTCCGCCGGTCCCATAGGTGTTCGTGGGTCGATCAGCTTCTGTGGAGGGCGTGGTGGGTCCGGAGGAGTTATGGCGAACCCAGCCGCCAGCCGCCGTGCTTATTTTGGGCCTGGCCCAACACCGCCTCGGCACAGTGTGGCCCAGCCCGGGGCTCTGTCGGTGTACTAGAGTAGGGTACCCTAGTATCCCGAACTTGTGCACGGCAGTTGCAGCACCAGCTGCAAGGCTTGCCAGGTGACCGCCAAGGTCCTCCGTGGTTCCTTTGAAGCCATTCAAGAACAAAGTATTTTAGCCAAGGAGACAAGACCCCGGCAAGAAGAGCTTGCCGGGAAGGCCAACCAAGGCACCTAGGAGACAAGGCCCCGGCAAGAGGAGCTTGCCGGGAAGGCCCGGTGAGCGACAAGCTTCCGGACGCGACAAGACAACAACCGCGGCAAGGCGCTTGCCGCGGCAGACTACCACTCTTTTCCTGCGCTCCAGCGCACCCACCAACGTGTCGCCATGGGACCTTTCCAGGCGCGCGTGGCAAGACTCTGGGCGGCCAGCGGAGCGCGGTGGCAAGCGGTGCTGACAAGACTGCCATCGTGGCAAGAGGTGGCGCCCATGACGGTCCCTGTTTGCACTGTTTGGGCGACGTAGACGGGCATTTAATGCCTTTGTCCCCTGCCGTCAGGGTTAGGTATGATACACTGTACAAGTAGCTGTACCAACCGCACTCTTTTTCCATTTTTACCCTTGTCTACGTTGCCACCTGTCGGAGACCCCTTGAGCATATAAAAGGAGGCCCATGCGCAACGTAGAGGGGGGTTCGAACGTTCAAACCGAAAGCACCCACGCTTAGGTCTCGTTAGCACCTGGCGATATCTTGTAGCACCTGTGGCTCCCTAGCAAGAACACAATACAATCGACATGCAGCAGAGGAGTATTATCTCTCCGTGAGCTCCGGTTGGGTAAACTTCGTGCTTCGCCTCGATCTGCTCTTCATGCGACCTCCGCCCCCCTCCGAACCGAAAGGGGCTCGGTCCGCCGGTCCCATAGGTGTTCGTGGGTCAGATCAACTTCCCCGACACTTGGGGGCTGTCACCGAACCCGTACACTTTGGCAACCCTTGGGGGCGGTCACCGGAACCCGTTAAATTGCTCGGGGTGATCTCCACAACCTAATTGGAGACCCGACGCTTGCCCAGAGCTTTACACCACAATAATTAAGCTCCGAACACCACCAACCATCTAGGGCGCCCAAGCACCCAGGAGGAACAAGCTCAAGGTACCAAGCACCCAAGAGTAATAAGCTTCTCAACTTGTAACTTCCACGTATCACCGTGGAGAACTCAAACCGATGCACCAAATGCAATGGCAAGGGCACACAGAGTGCCCAAGACCTTCTCTCCCAAATCCCACCAGAGCAACTAATGCTAGGGAGGGAAATGAGAGGAAGAACAAGAAGGACAACACCAAGAACTCCAAGATCTAGATCCAAGGGGTTCCCCTCACATAGAGGAGAAAGTGATTGATGGAAATTTGGATCTAGATCTCCTCTCTCTTTTCCCCAAAAAACTAGCAAGAATCCATGGAGGGATTGAGAGATAGCAAGCTCCAAGAGGTCAACAATGGTGGGGAAAAACTTGCTCAGATTTTTCTTGGGTTGGAGGAGGAAGAAGGGGGTATAAATACCCCCAAGAAAAATAAGACCGTTGTACCCCGGCACCCGAACAAAAGGGGTCCGGGCACACGGATAACCCAGAGAAAAAGCCACTAAACTCCGGGCACCCGGGGGGGGGGGGGGACCCCGGGCACCCAAACAAGAAAGGGAAGCACAGCGGCAGGGGGGCCGGGCACCCGGGGGTCCCAACCCCGGGCACCCAAAGGGGACCGAGAGGAGGAGGCGGAGGAGCCTGGGCACCCGGGTCTAAGACCCCGCGCACCCGGGGTGATCAGAGGAGGTGAGGGAGCGCCCCGGATGACCCCGTGCACCCGGGGGAGCGAGACCCCTGGCACCCGGGCCGGCCAGAGAGGTCACTAAGGAGGGGCTCGGGTGACCCCGGGCACCCGGGGGTCAAGGACCCCGGGCACCCGCACTAGGCAGAGAGAAGAGGGAACCGGTAAAATTGAAACAGCCACAACTTTTGGAAACGAACTCTTAATAGAAATATCAAGAAATAGCAATTTAGAAAATACCCAAAATAAAATGGTGAGAACCCTTTCTCAAATAAGGCCGATAAAACTCAAACACCGAAAACGCAAAAGAAGATGCATAGGAAATCGGTTTTCGATGAACTAGAGCTTGTCATGAAGATAACCACAAGCTCTAAAACCTCACAAAGAGAAAATCCAAACAAGAACCGAGAAATATGATGATGCCAAGAATGGAATGGTTTGAGCTCTCACCGAACGATACGGTCAAGCTACTCACTTGAGAGAGCCCCCCTTGATAGGACGGCTATCGATCCTATAATCCGGTCTCCCAACTAACGCGATGAGACCGCTAATATAGAAAACCTATCAAGAACAAACGTTTTCCTTGCACATAGTCCACTTGAGCTAGATGATGACGGTCTTGACTCCCTCAAGTTGACCACCTTTCTTGATTGCACTAGCTTGATGAAGACTAGTAGATTGCTCCCACATACTACACTATGGGTGAGCCACTCCTTGGCGCATCTTCACAAGTCCATTGTCACAACAATGGACGACAAGCATCAAGGACGTGATCTATTTATGATGCTCCACTTGAACTTGCACACCGCAATCTTGATGACGATCACCACTTGATGTTATCCTCTCCATGGGTTGTATGATATATCCCTCTTGGTGCAAGCCCATGGAAACATACCTAACTCCACATAGAACTCTCACGTAGACCATGGGTTAGTTCACAAAGCGTAACGGACAATGCTTACCATACCATGGGATCACTTGATCCCTCTCGGTACATCTTGCACGCTTTCTGAGTTGATCAACTTGATTCACTCTTTGACTTAGTCTTGATCAACCTCCCACATGACCAATATTTAGATAATTCCTTGAATATCACCTTGATTATCACATACTCTCCTTGAAACTAACAAATGGACCTCCAGAAAAGCCTATGGAAAATCCTTCAAATATAACTCAATGCAACCATTAGTCTATAGAGAATGTCATCAATTACCAAAACAACACATGGGGGCACCACATGTTCTTTCAGCGGTAAATAAAACTCACTTTTTACCGCCTATTTGATCCTTTGAATCTGTCAACTTCAACCAAAAGTGGTTTCTACACTTCCAGATCTACTTCTTTCTGTTTCTGCACCTCATATCCTGCAAGTATATTCACTTATGCATCCCCAACTAGTTAGATTCCTCACTTGTACTTATTCACGGATTCGTAAAAATCTGGAACCAAGTCACTTCAAATAAGCGAATGTTTTTGCACTATGAGGTCAATCTCTTCGAACTGATTTATCTTCAAAGTCTTCTGAGAATGCATATGACCTCTTCCCCTTCCCTCGCATCCCCTGGTTGTCATAGTCTGCATTCATTTGCAGAGTTCTTACAGCATCATATTGAATCTCCTGAAGCTAGTTCCTGCCTGACCAGTTGTCTGAAGCCATTCACTGTCTTGACGCCTGTTAGTCTGAATACAATGGCAACTGAAAAATCTGCAAGGACAGGTGGCAGGCAACACAGTGGCAATACTGCCTTGGATCTGCCGCCGGATCTGTATGAACTATACAAGTCTGATTCAGAAGAAACTTATAATCAGCGCAAGTCCAGAATCCAATGGATCATAAGATATTGGGCAGAGCAATGGTTCAACTATAACTTCATAACTCCTGAGTATGCTGAGAAAAATGCTATCAAGCGCCCGTGGGGCGACATTCTACAAGAAACTGCAACCGCAGTCGAAGCCTGAAGCCATTGCTAAAGGCTTCTATCCTTGCATGGCCTGATGACCTCAGCCTGCCGATGCCGACCCATCATCTCTTCGGCGGTGTCGTGATGATGGTCTGTTCAAGAGAAACTTTTTGTTTGCAAAGGAGTCTGCTGCTAAGAAAAAGAAAGCCTTCGGACTCAACTTCAACCTAGGTCTGTCTGCTCCAAGGCCTGATGGCACTCATGACGCCAATCCAAATGTCATTGGCCCATTCAATGGCTTCGATGGGCTTCTCTCCCGTATTGCAGCACAAAGGGCCAATGTTGATCAATTTGCTGATGATGCTCTGGAGATGCTCATCAAGAGTAAGCAGGAGGCTAAAATCTTCAAAGATTTGCCTCTGTTTGATGTTGATATTCTCAATCAATTCATTGATGAATGGTTTGAAGACCCAACCATCAACATTGATGATCTACAGCTGCCTGTTGCCATAAGCGTCACATTTCAGGGTTGCATTGCCAAGGAACTTGCCATAGCTCAGAAGATTGTTGAGCTGAAAAACAAGATTGATTATGAGAAGGCACAGTTCAAGAAGCATATGGCCAAGCTCGGCGTGGTTGATGTCCAAAACTTCAAATAGATGATGACTGACCTCAAAGCTCAGTTCAACAAGAAGGGTGAGGAAGCCAAAGGTTCCCGTGATCGCATGAAGTACTACGCTGAGAAGTGCGTGCAAGCTCACAATGAGGCTGGGAAGAGAAAGGCACTTGGGCCTCCAGGCATTGACCCTAAGCTTGCCGCCAAGAAAAAGAAGAAGTCTGCTGAAGCTGTACCCGAAGCTCCAAGGCAGGAACGACCAAGCATAGTCTTCCCTGCTAGTATGACTAGACCGAAGCCAAAGGTCCCATCAGCAGCTTTAGAACAAAAGAAGACAAGGCAAGCTGAGGCTGAAGCCCGGAAGAGGAAGCACCATGACACTTCTGATGTTGCTCCCTCCCAGAAGAAGTTGGAGACAAAGGCTCCAAAGTCTTCAAGAAAAGAGCATGCTGCTGCCCAAGAGCCGCTGAATGTTGAACCAATTTCTGTTGCTCTACCTGCCTCCACCAATCGCGAGCGCCATCTCGTTGTCCATGAGCCTACTCCCACAGAGGCTCTAGAATCTGAAGATATTCCAGCTGCTGACTCCACCGCAGTTGAAGACATGGGTCATGAAGACCATGTTGAAGATGATGAAGTCCTTCCTTAGCTCGAGCCCAAACCGGTATCATCGCCTGCTCCTACAAGCAGTGAACTCATAAGCATTGGTGGTCCCATGATTCCAATTCCGCAAGATGAATTTTGGGAAGAGCAACACCCAAACACCCTCCTGCATGAAGTGATTCTCCCCACTCCACCAGCTCATGTCACCACTCCGGTGCTTGAGACTCAGGAAGCAACCACTGATGACTTGGAATAGACCACTGCTTCACCAAAGGCATCGCCCTCTTTTTGAAGGATTTGCAGAGGCCCTAGGCCCCAGGTCTCCATGTCGAGCATTCCTGAAGAGGATGTGCAACACACCAGCTCAGTAGCACGTCAACTGTTCCCTGAAGCCATCCCTTCTGAGTATGCTCATGAACCTGAAGCCAAAGCGGCTGAAGAAATTTCAGCTGCATCAACCGATGAAGAAAAAGAAGAAGGTCGAGAAGTCATTCCCCCTGCTAGTGAAACTGTTGTGCAAGAAGAAGAAGATGTGATTGTGCCTGACCCCCCTGTTCTTGAAGCCATGGATGTTGAAGCAAATGAGGCTGCCACCACCATCACTACTAAAGCCAATGACGATGTCATGGCTGAAGACAACGTGGAGCCCGAAGTCAGTGATGCCCCTGAAGATAATGTGCAGCCAACCACTTATGACGTAGTAGTTCCTCCACCAGTGCCTCACACTATGGAATGCGCTTACAACCGTGGTGGTGAGCTTGTTACTGTGAGATGGCCCATTCTGATTCCACCCACTGCTCCAGGTCCACAATATGATTATCATGTGGAGTAGAGGCCTCAAACCTAGAAGCCAAAGCCCAGACTGCCAAGGCTTCCTAGTGCTACAACTACCCAGGGCTCCTTCAATGTGTTAAGCTTCAGATAGCACAATACTTTCTTTGACAGCGACAAGAACCCCTACTAGAAGCCAAAGATCACCTCAGATAGGTTCTAGAGTCATGACCAGCGAAGCTATTATTCTTGCATTCTATACAATCAAGACAGGATTTTTCCACATAAGCATCTTAATTGTGATGCCATTGCTGGACTGCCATTCCTTGTGAGGAAGCCCTTAACTGCTTCAGCGATGTTGGGCTGCTCCCTTTGTAACTGACAAGGAGCATTGGAATGAAGAGCTTTTGCTGCAGTTCTATGCCACACTTCACATCAGAGGCTACAATAGGGATCCAAAGACTTGGATCCTTGAGTGGATGACAGGCGACGTCCATCATGAACCCAAAGCTCAGGACATCATCGAGCTTACTTCCCTGCCCACACCATGTGAGTTATTTGAACCAGGTTGTCAGCTGCATCAAAATGAACTGCAAAGCATCATTCAGAAGCCAGAGCCCAATATGAGCCAGATGCTGAGTATGATGAAGCCTTTGCCCCATGCATGACGTGGAATATCCAAAGGAATTATTTGTCAAGGACTTCGAGTATCTGCCCCACACAGTATATCATATTTTGAGGCATACTCTATGGACAATCAAAGGCAACTCTCCTGATGCCAAACTTGAAGGCGCCATGAACACATTAGTCTTATATATCATTAGTGGAATCCAATTTAACACTCAAGATTACTTCATTTGTCGGCTTGGAGCTTCTGGAATTGATATGTTTGGCCTCAAACTCTATGCACCATGGGTCATGCGTTTGATCAAGCTTCACTCAACTGTCAACTATAATTCCTCAGCACGCAATCATGTTGTATCTTTTCCTGATGTTCACATGTCCTATGAAGCCATCTACCCTGAGCCTGCCAAGAAGACACTCCACTTGCACAATGCTGAACATCAAAGCTTCACCCATCCCATTGAAGATATTCATGTGTCAAATCCTTCTGCTTCTGATTATCCTCTTGCTAGACATTTGCGTCTGCCGCATCGTGCCAACACTGATGCCACACCTAGTACCATTGCTCAAAGGCCTTAGAAGCGTCCTCGTGTTTTCAATGACCGAGAGCTTCTAGTATCACTTCATCAGAAGCAGGATAGGCATCACGACTGGCTGAAGCGTCAAATGCAGAGTCTTCTGGTTGATGTCAATCGCATACGCAATCTAGCCACCAAGAATTCATTCGTGGCACATGAAGCCTGTCGCCGGTCCTAGAAGAGCCTCACACTTCTTTGCTCTGAAGACGATCTTCGCGAAGTTGGCTTCACCGAACAGTTCAAGTTTGACACCAGGCCTCCACAATCTGCTAGATGGCATCCAACTCCTTCCATTGAGGATTCCGAGTATTCATCTTCGGCTGCAACTGTTGTTGCGAGAGTCGTAGATGAAGAGGACGATGCCATTTCTCCAGCGATGGCTTCTGGTGCACCACGACTCTGCACCAGGCCTGTATGCACCACCCAACACCAATGTCGACCCAGCTGCTCCAACATCTTCGTCACCTGAGCGTGCTTAGACACTCTATGTCTTCAAACCTTTTTGGTCCTTACTAAAAAAAAGGGGGAGAAGCATACGAGTTGATAGTCTTCAAGCGGGTCCATATGGGGTGGTTGCCTATTTTTTCTAAGTTCTTACAACTCTCGTTTTGAAACTATTTGGCTCTTGAGTTGTAACACTTAAATTTGATGGTCAGCTGCTACTTTTGTTGCTACTTTCTGATTTGATGATAAATTCCGCACAAAGTTATTCTACAGACGCCCATTTCTCATTATGCATTTCATTATCTTCATTATACTTATGTGTGCATGATGAATTGTCTTCATATGTTAAGAGGGATCTCCACAAAGTAAAACCTGCCATGTGCATTTGCATTGAAAAGAAAACTACTTATATGCACATCTTCAGGGGGAGCCTTTTACAACCTATGAAGACAATGCATATGATCTTTAACTTTCACATACTTTTATCACCGTTGAAAACATCAACCAGTTTGTCATGAATCACCAAAAGGGGGAGATTGTAAGTGCATCTAGTGCCACCCCTAGTTGGTTTTGGAGTATTGATGACAAACATGGTTGAGGGACTAATGTGTTTGTGAGAATTGCAGGATAACGCATGTAGTCGTCCATCATTGATTTGGATTACCTACCAGAGATGACTCCTAAAAATGCATGAAGACATTGAATACAATGGTGGTTCTGAAGACATTCACGATGAATATAATGACATGTGAGGACATTCACTTGAAGACTATGGAGTGCAAAGACATAGTTGTTTCGTAGTTTCCTTTTCTTCTTTATTGAGTCATAGGAACCACCGTACTATTAAGTGGGTCCAAGTGAACAAAGTCAGATGACTGATGTGATGCTCAACCAAAATTCTATGTCTTCGGGCGAAGACAATGAGAGCAAATCTTATCCAGAGTTGGATGAGTTAGCTTTGCTTGTAGCCCAAGCAAGGTTGTCAGAATCGTGATTTTGAATCGGAACGAAGCTCTAATGGTAGGATCGCACATTGTAGAATCTTCACTATCAAGATCGTAAAAACATAGATTATATGAGATAAAATCGTAGAATCAGAGGGGTTAGTTTGGATCGTAAAGTCGTAGAATCATATAACAGAATCGCGATTCTGACAACCTTGAGCCCAAGCCAAGCTACCGCGTTTGTCTGAAATCCGACCGTTGGACACGTGTCAGTTCCTTAGTGACCCAGAGTCATTTCGGACATATCATGTCGGGTTGCCTCCTAGCTATAAATAGCCCACCCCTGACACCATATTTGGTGGCTGCTTAGAGTTAATGCACGTCTTTTGTCGTTTGAGAGCAACCCACCTCCAAAGCCTTTGAGAGAGAGATCCTTGCAAGGACAAAGCCCAAAACACCTAGAGCCAAAGAGTGTTAGGCATCACTTAAGTCTTTCTGTCCGCATGATCTGAAGACTTGTTACACTTGAGGACTGTGAATCCTCCAGCCGGTTAAGCGTCGCGTTCTGAGCATCTAAGAGCCATTGTGGATTGCCGGTGAACGAAGTCTGTGAAGGTTTAGAAGCCTACCTTGAAGCTTACCAGAGTGATTGGGTGAGGACTGGTTGTCCTTAGAAAAGGGGAATAAGGTGAAGACAAGGTCTTTTGAGTTCAATCTCAGCCTCCCAAACCAGACGTACAGTTGTCACAACAACTGGAGCTAGTCTACCAAATCCTTGTCTTCACCAAGCAACTAGTTCTATCCCCTTCTTCCTTTACATTTCAGTTTGTCTTTGTGAATTCATTGCTTGCTTGCTTGATCTGATTGACTTCACTGTGTGAAGACTATTACCTATTTGGCTTCATACTGTCTTCCATTCTGATCTCATCTACCTAACTGTTGTTAGTCTTCGTACTTTCACTGTACTGCTTACTTGACTATGGCTAGTCTAGTGTACTTCATCTTCCGCTATATATCATATAGGTTCATTTCAACTATTTGTCTTCAAAGACCTCGTGTTTTAAAGACTTTCATAAGAATCGCCTATTCACCCCCCCTCTAGTCGATAACTAGCTCTTCCATTAAGTACGAGGAACTTGAAAGTCGTCATGAAACTCTCTCATCTACTCATGAGAAGCATTCCCTACGATTATCTTCAAAGGAAGCAAGATCTAGAGAAACTAACAGTGTCTGATGAAGATCTTCAAAAGGAGAACGATTCACTACTCGCTCAACATATCAGTTCCGCTCAGGAAGATTTTGTATGACCATGTTTAGAATGTTTTGAGCGTGATAATGTTGTCTCTGTGGCCGAATGTTCTACTACTGCAGATGTTACAATATCTTCAACTACTGATGTGGTAACTAACCCCTCTTATGAGGATACCACTATTATTGCTGATGAGAATGCTAGGTTGAAGACATTGCTTGAAACTGTATCACAACCTGATTTTCATGCCGCAACACTTAAGCTAATATATCATGATAATGTGTGGTTTGACAAAAACTCTTGCATTATTTGGCTTTTATTTGGAGTTGGTTTTCTCTCTGTGTTTTTCTAGTGCTCTTTAAAGTCAACACAATTCCACCTTCTATACTTCATCTCCTTGCCCCAAGATTCTGCCCAATGATCATGCCATGTGCATAGAGCATTATAGTATTTTCTTACAAAAATAATTTTGCCAAAAAGTATTTTCTAAAATTAGTTTTCCAAAAACCCCTGAATTGAGGATTACACTGCATGTACTTGATTTGGGGTGTGGAAAATCTTTCAAAAGGTATATTTGAATCCTATTAGATGTAGGACTCCCATAAACCACAAAAGTATAATTTTAAAAGTTATTTTCCTATTTTATTTAAAAGCTTTTTCTTAAGGCCAGAAATGGTCTTTAATAGGGAAAAAATATTTATTGTTTTAAAAATATTTGAAAAAAATTAGGGAAACTTAGTGGGCATATATTTCCCATATATGTGAGTTTCAACACATGGTCATGATCAAAATATTGGACAAAACCTCCCAAAACCATTTCTGCCGATTTCAAGGATTTGAAATATTTCTACACGAAATATTTTCATAAAAATCCAAGGAAAATCCAGCAAGTCACAAATGCATATTGTGATCACCTTGCAAAGCCTCATGTCAATCAAGGTCATTTTGGTTCACCAAAATGCCCCAAAACCCTCTCTGACCAGAATCAAATTTGAACAACTTTGTGCTACCAACTTTCTCTCCTTGACCCCAAATTTTGTGAACATGTTCACATGACCAAATGAGGCCACTACACCAAGTGGTTCATCAAGGGGAAGTGATTTTCTCAACTAGATCTACACAAGTTCATTTCTGCTAATTTCTAGGGTTTACAAAAGTTACATTAGCAACTTTGCCCAAATGGACTCAACCTTGGTGGAACCTATTATTATATCATTCCATTTGACCCTGTCAAGCCTAATGACAAGAGGAGTTCATCTTCTTGCCCAAACAAACAACAAGCACCTTCTGTCATTCTACTAAAACCCCTGTTTTGACCACTTCCACTCTTCTCCATGGCCTCAACTTTTTACCACAGCCCCTCATAGACCTCTTCTACCTCCAGTAGCCATGGCTGCATCTCAGATAAATAATTGAGGGGTGAAACCACCTCTTTTATCTCTCTGGACAGCTGAGGGAGTCCTGGATTAGGGGGTGTCCGGATAGCCGGACTATAGCCTTTGGCCGGACTCCTGGACTATGAAGATACAAGATTGAAGACTTCGTCCCATGTCCGGATGGTACTTTCCTTGGCGTGGAAGGCAAGCTTGGCGATACGGATATGTAGATCTCCTACCATTGTAACCGACTCTGTATAACCCTAACCCTATTCGGTGCCTATATAAACCGGAGGGTTTTAGTCCGTAGGACGAACGACAATCATACCATAGGCTAGCTTCTAGGGTTTAGCCTCTACGATCTCGTGGTAGATCTACTCTTGTACTACCCATATCATCAATATTAATCAAGCGGGGTAGGGTTTTACCTCCACCGAGAGGGCCCGAACCTGGGTAAAACATCGTGTCCCTTGTCTTACTGTTACCATCCGCCTAGACGCATGCATTCGGGACCCCCTACCCAAGATCCGCCGGTTTTGACACCGACATTGGTGCTTTCAATGAGAGCTCCTCTGTGTCGTCATCCTTAGGCCCGATGGCTCCTCCGATAATCAACAACGATGCGCTCCAGGGTGAGACTTTTCTCCCCGGACAGATCTTCGTATTCGGCGGCTTTGCACTGCGGGCCAATTTGCTTGGCCATCTGGAGCAGATTGAAAGCTACGCCCCTGGCCGCCAGGTCAGATTTGGAAGTTTGAATTACACGGCTAACGTCCGCGGAGACTTGATCTTCGACAGGTTCGAGCCACAGCCAAGCGCGTCACCCTGTCATGAGGGGCATGATCTAGCTCTGCCGCTGAACAATGTCCTGGAGGCCGCACCAGTGTCCGCTCCGACCTTTAGTTCGGAGCCGACCGCGCCGATCGAGGACGGGTGGCTAGACACCGCCTCGGGGGCTGCGATCTCTACGGTGATTGAGCCGTACACCTACCCCGTCCTTTGCGAAGCTCGTGACTCCAAGGTGCCGGACTCCCCTCCGGACTCCGAGCCTTCCGCGCCCCTGCCAATCGAATCCGATTGGGCGCCGATCATGGAATTCACCGTCGCGGACATCTTTCAGCACTCGCCCTTTGGCGGCATTCTGAATTCACTAAAGTCTCTCTCTTTATCGGAGAGCCTGGCGGATTATGGTCGGGAAGGTTGGGATGCGGACGGCGAAGAAATTCAAAGCCCACCCACCACCCACTTCATAGCCACTATCGATGATTTAACCGACATGCTCGACTTCGACTCCGAAGACATCGACGGCATGGACGACGATGCAGGAGACGACCAAGAACCAGCGCCCACAGGTCACTGGAAGGCCACCTCGTCATACGACATATACATGGTGGACATCCCAAAAGATGGGAATGACAATGGAACAACGGAGGATGACCCCTCCAAGAAACAGCCTAAGCGCCAGCGTCAGCGGCGCTGCTCTAAATCCCGCCACAACAAAAACGGTGATTCCGGCACGGGAGACAATAACACCTCGGACAGTGCCGAAGATAACCCCCTCCAGCATGATTCGGCGAAGGAGGATGGAGAAGCCAGCCCTCATGAGAGAGCGGCAGAAAGAGAGGTAGATGACGATAATTACATGCCTCCCTCCGAAGATGAGGCAAGCCTCGACGACGACTAATTAAATGCGCCCGAGATCCCGTCGAACAAGAGCGTTTCAAACGCGGGCTCATAGCCACGGCAAGCAGCCTCAAGAAAAGCAGCAACAACTTAGAGCTGACCAAGACTTGCTGGTAGCGGATGGATGAAGTCCTTGCGGCGAGGAGTATGAACTCGGCGCCCTCCAAGACTACCCAAAGCGCAGGCTGCTACCCGATTAGAGGAGGAAGCACCCAAACCTACATCACCAGCGCATGATATGGGTGACAGGCCACCTCGTGGCATGACGAAGAGGCCTCTCGGCCCTCAACTCAAGCCGCACCTGGCGCCGCTCAAAAAATACCAAAGGCGGCGAAATCGCCCGGACTGTGAGATATATTGGAGGACAAGGAAAGGCAAACAAGATCGATCTACGGATCGCGTGGGCGCCCACGACGCGTGGCGATAACCGTCACACGGATATAGCAACTCCGGCGGGCGAACACAGATGAACAAAGCTCATTTGAGTTGCGTCATGATATAGCCCAATACAGAGGCGCCGCACACCCACTATGCTACACAGATGAAGTGATGGATCATCAAATCCCTAAGGGTTTCAAACCCGTAAACATTGAATCATACGATGGCACAACAGATCCTACGGTTTGGATCGAGGACTATCTCCTTCACATCCACATGGCCCGCGGCGATGATCTACACGCCATCAAATAGCTCCCACTCAAGCTTAAAGGACCAGCCCGGCATTGGCTTAACAGCTTGCGGCCAGAGTCAATTGGTTGTTGGGAAGACCTAGAAGCCGCATTCCTCGACAATTTCCAGGGCACATATGTGCGACCACCAGACGCCGATGACCTAAGCCACATAATTCAGCAGCCAGAGGAATCGACCAGGCAATTCTGGACACGGTTCCTAACCAAGAAAAATCAAATCATCGATTGTCCGGATCACGAGGCCCTTGCAGCCTTCAAACACAACATCCATGACGAGTGGCTCGCCGGCACCTAGGACAGGAAAAGCGAAATCCATGACAGCCCTCACAACACTCATGACCCGCTTTTTGCGGGAGAGGACAGCTAGCTAGCTCGTAGTAACAACATGACCAAGAGCCTTGGTAATTTGGATACCAAGGACAGCAATGGCAGGTCGCGTCGCAAGCAAGCACAAGCGCCGCGTTAACGGCGATAATACCGAGATCGACGGTCAATGCGGATTCGGAGGCTCTAAACCGGTCGTGGAAAAAGCCATTTAAAAGAAATACTCAGGGCCCGTCCAATTTGGACCGAATACTCGACCGCTCGTGCCAGATACACGGCACCCCCGAAAAGCTAGCCAATCACATAAACAGGGATTGTTGGGAGTTCAAGCGGGCAGGCAAGTTAATGCCGAAAACAATGACAAGGGGCTGCATAGCGATGACGAGGAGGAGCCCCGGCCGCCGAACAATAGAGGACAGAAGGCCTTCCCCCCGCAAGTGCGGACGGTGAACATGATATACGCAACCCACATACCCAAAAGGGAGTGGAAGCATGCACTAAGGGACGTATATGCGATGGAGCAGTCGCCCCAAAGTTCAACCCATGGTCTTCTGGCGATCACTTTTGATCGAAGGACCACCCACTAGCATCCACCATGGCGGATTCGCGCATTGGTTCTAGACCTAATCATTGGCGACTTTCACCTCACTAGAGTCCTAATGGGCGGCGGCGGCCTGAACCTGTTTATCGGGACACGGTCATAAAATGGGCATAGACCCATCAAGGATTAAACCCACAAAGGTGACCTTTAAAGGCGTCATACCAGGTGTAGAGGCCAATCATACGAGCTCGATTACACTTGAAGTGGTCTTGGATCCCGGATAACTTCGAAGCGAGGAGTTAATCTTGACATAGTCCCGTTCTGCGGCTATCACGCCTTTGCTTCCGGATGAACCGCATTTGCAAAGTTGATGCGGTGCCGCACTATGCATATCTCAAGCTCAAGATGCAGGTCCTCGAGGAGTCATTACGGTTA
The DNA here is from genome assembly GCA_021605205.1 of Aegilops longissima. Classification (NCBI taxonomy): domain Eukaryota; kingdom Viridiplantae; phylum Streptophyta; class Magnoliopsida; order Poales; family Poaceae; genus Aegilops; species Aegilops longissima. The sequence continues at coordinate 355,918,814 of CM038679.1, forward strand.
ATGGAAACACGAGCGCTCTCTCCGGACGGAGGAGCATCGGCAACCCTCATGGCGGAAGTACAAAGCAGCCTCTTAAGGCAATTCTCGAGTTCGGCTATTAAACGTCCGGACACCATCAAGCGCGCCCGGAGTAACCTACAACAAGACCGCCTGGCACGTTCTGAGCACGCATAGCAATGCGGCCCAAGCCCCAGCCCTCGCGAAATTGCGAAACCAGTACTACGCGTACATAATTACCTCTGGAAATACCATGGGCATAGGGTGAGGGGCACGACCACGGCATGCCCAGAATGCGGCTCACTCGCACCAGGGGCTCCCGATTGTGTCATTCTTTTCTTCTTTCTTTTTTACTTTCAGGACTCCGTTCTCACGAAGCCCTGTCCGGCAGTAGAATCGCCGAACACACGATGCAACAGCCAGGGAAGTAGAAAGCTTCGTCGAGTGTCCAGGTGGTCTCTATTATGAGCAGTATACCTGTTTTACACACTATCCCGCAGCTTACCCCTGGAGGGGGACATGTCAAAAAAGTCCCGTCCCTTGCTTATCGCACTATTTGTATCATTCTTCTCTTACCGCAGCCCTTTTGAATAAACAATACATAGCTTCTGCCTATTATTGAATTCCCTTTTTTCTATATATATATATATATATATATATATATATATATATATATATATATATATATATATATCTTCATTTATGACATTGTGCAACCGTACACTTTAGTACGGGCAATACACCGAGGCTTAAGTACCCCACAATATGGTGTGATAAGTCCGAACACTTTCACAAGTGCGGCACCCCGAACTTATAGCATTATATGCATCGGCTCCGAATCATGTCTTGTGTCAATAGTTGGGTTTGCCCGGCTCCCATGTTTTGGTACCTTATGTTCCGTTATATCGGTTAAGGTAGCGCTGGGAGAACCACTGCGATTGTGCCGCGGTTGAGCTGGGTTAAGCACCTCAGTGGAGAAAGCTAAAACTAACCATCATGATAGGGCGAGAGCCGGTCGCTGTTCGAGAGGTTTTCGAGTCCCTAAAGACTTATGCCACTTAGAGCGAGGAGTCGGCATTGTCTGGCCTAGGCGTGGATAGCGCCCCGAACTCGGTCTTCCGCATACTAGGGGCTGTTGGAAATATGCCCTAGAGGCAATAATAAAAGGATTATTATTATATTTCCTTGTTCGTGATAATTGTCTTTTATTCATGCTATAACTGTATTATCCGGAAATCGTAATACACGTGTGAATACTTAGACCACAACATGTCCCTAGTGAGCCTCTAGTTGACTAGCTCATTGATCAACAGATAGTCATGGTTTCCTAACTATGGACATTGGATGTCGTTGATAATGGGATCACATCATTAGGAGAATGATGTGATGGACAAGACCCAATCCTAAGCATAGCACAAGATCGTGTAGTTCGTTTTGCTAGAGCTTTTCCAATGTCAAGTACCTTTTCCTTAGACCATGAGATCGTGTAACTCCCGAATACCGTAGGAGTGCTTTGGGTGTACCAAGCGTCACTGGCGTAACTGGGTGACTATAAAGGGCACTACGGTATCTCCGAAAGTGTCATTGGGTTGACACGGATCGAGGCGGGATTTGTCACTCCGTGTTACGGAGAGGTATCCTTGGGCCCACTCGGTAGTGCATCATCATAATGAGCTCAAAGTGACCAAGTGTCTGGTCACGGGATCATGCATTACGGTATGAGTAAAGTGACTTGCGGTAACGAGATTGAGCGAGGTATTGGGATACCGACGATCGAATCTCGGGCAAGTAACATACCGTCGACAAAGGGAATAGTATACTGGGTTGCTTGAATCCTCGACATCGTGGTTCATCCGATGAGATCATCGAGAGTATGTAGGAGCCAACATGGGTATCCAGATCCGCTGTTGGTTATTGACCGGAGAGTCGTCTCGGTCATGTCTCCATGTCTCCCGAACCGTAGGGTCTACACACTTAAGGTTCGGTGACACTAGGGTTATTAGGAAGACTTGTATGTGATTACCGAATGTTGTTGAGTCCGGATGAGATCCCGGACGTCACGAGGAGTTCGGAATGGTCGGAGGTGAAGATTTATATATGGGAAGTTGTCATACGGACAGGAAGTTTGGGGCATATCGGTATTGTACAGGGGCCACCGAGAGGTTCGGGGTCCACGGGAGGGGCCACCCCTCTTGGAGGGCCTCATGGGCTGAAGGGGCAGGGAACCAGTCCTGGAGGGCTGCCCCCCTTGGACCCATGCGCCTAGGGTTGGGGGAACCCTAGTGGGGCGCCCCTTTGCTTGGGGGCAAGCCCCCTCCCAGCCGCCGCCCCCTCTAGATCTCATCTAGAGGGGCGGGCCCCTGCCCTTCCCTATAAATAGAGGGGTGAGGGAGGCTGCAACACACATCCAAGGCGCAGCCCTCCCTCCCAACACCTCTCCTCCTCCGTTGAGTGCTTGGCGAAGCCTGCCGAGATGCTACCTCTCCACCATCATCACGCCGTCGTGCTGCTGCTGGAGCCTTCTTCCTCAACCTCTCCTTCCCCTTGCTGGATCAAGAAGGAGGAGACGTCGTCCGTTCCGTATGTGTGTTGAACGCGGAGGTGCTGTCCGTTCGGCACTTGGTCATCGGTGATTTGAATCACGGCGAGTACGACTCCATCATCACCGTTCCCTTGAACGCTTCCGCACGCGATCTACAAGTGGTATGTAGATGCAAGCTCTCTCCCATGACTCGTTGCTTAGATGAACTCATAGATGGATCTTGGTGAAACTGTAGGAAAATTTTTATTTTTATGCAACGTTCCCCAACAGTGGCATCATGAGCTAGGTCTATGCGTAGTTCTCTATTGCACGAGTAGAACACAATTTTGTTGTGGGCGTAGATCTTGTCAACTTGCTTGCCGCTACTAGTCTCTTCTTGCTTCAGCGGTATTGTGGGATGAAGCGGCCCGGACCGACCTTACGTGCGCTTACGTGAGACAAGTTCCACCGGTGACATGCACTAGTTGCATAAGGTGGCTAGCGGTGTCATCTCTCCTACTTTAGTTGGAGCGGATTAGATGAAAAGGGTCCTTATGAAGGGTAAATAGAAGTTGACAAAATCACGTTGTGGTTATTCATAGGTAAGAAAACGTTCTTGCTAGAACCCAATTGCAGCCACGTAAAAGATGCAACAACAATTAGAGGACGTCTAACTTGTTTTTGCAGCAATTGTCATGTGATGTGATATGGCCAGAAGTTGTGATGAATGATGAATGATATATTGTGATGTATGAGATCATGTTCTTGTAATAGGAATCACGACTTGCATGTCGATGAGTATGACAACCGGCAGGAGCCATAGGAGTTGTCTTTATTTTTGTATGACCTGCGTGTCATTGAAGAACGCCATGTAAATTACTTTACTTTATTGGTAAAAGCGTTAGCCATAGTAGTAGAAGTAATAGTTGGCGAGCAACTTCATGGAGACACGATGATGGAGATCATGATGATGGAGATCATGGTGTCATGCCGGTGACAAGATGATCATGGAGCCCCGAAGATGAAGATCAAAGGAGCTATATGATATTGGCCATATCATGTCACTACTTTATATAATTGCATGTGATGTTTATTATGTTTATGCATCTTGTTTACTTAGAACGACGGTAGTAAATAAGATGATCCCTTAGAATAATTTCAAGAAAGTGTTCCCCCTAACTGTGCACCGTTGCTAAAGTTAAATGCTTCAAGCACCACGTGATGATCGGGTGTGATAGATCCTTACGTTCACATACAACGGGTGTAAGACAGTTTTACACATGCATAAACACTTAGGGTTAACTTGATGAGCCTAGCATGTACAGACATGGCCTCGGAACACAAGAGACCGAAAGGTCGAACATGAGTCGTATGGAAGATACGATCAACATGGAGATGTTCACCGATGATGACTAGTCCGTCTCACGTGATGATCGGACACGGCCTAGTCGACTCGGATCATGTAACACTTAGATGACTAGAGGGATGTCAAATCTGAGTGGGAGTTCATTAAATAATTTGATTAGATGAACTTAATTATCATGAACATTAGTCTAAAATCTTTGCAAAATGTCTTGTAGATCAAATGGCCAACGCTCATGTCACCATGAACTTCAACGCGTTCCTAGAGAAAACCAAGCTGAAAGACGATGGCAGCAACTATTCGGATGGGTCCGAACACGAGGATCATCCTCATAGCAGCCAAGAAACAATATGTCCTAGAAGCACCGCTAGGTGAAGCACCATCGAAGAACCAAGACATTATGAATGCTTGGCAGTCTCGTCTTGATGATTACTCCCTCGTTCGGGCGGCATGCTTTACAGCTTAGAACCGGGCTCCAAAAGCGTTTTGAGCAACACGGAGCATATGAGATGTTCGAGGAGCTGAAAATGGTTTTCCAAGCTCATGCCGGGTTGAGAGATATGAAGTCTCCGACAAGTTCTATAGTTGTAAGATGGAGGAAAACAGTTACATCGGTGAGCACATACTCAAAATGTCCAGGTTGCACAACCGCTTTGTCCCACTGGACATTAACCTCCGGACGAGGCGGTCATTGACAGAATCCTTGATCGCTCCCACCAAGCTACAAGAGCTTTGTGATGAACTACAATATGCAGGGGATGGTGAAGACCATTCTGAAGTATTCTCAATGCTGAAGTCAGCAGAGGTTGAAATCAAGAAAGAACATCAAGTGTTGATGGTCAATAAAACCACTAAGTTCAAAAAGGGCAAGGGTAAGAAGAACTTCAAGAAGGACGGCAAAGATGTTGCGCGCCCGTAAACAAGTTGCGGGAAGAAGTCAAAGAATGGACCCAAGCACGAGACATAGTGCTTTTATTGCAAGGGAAGGGTCCTTTGAAGCGGAACTGCCCCAAATACTTAGCGGACAAGAAGGCCGGCAACACTAAAGGTATATTTGATATACATGTAATTGATGTGTACCTTACCAATTACTCGTAGTAACTCACCGGTATTTGATACGGTGTCGTTGCTCATATTTGTAACTCACGGCAGGAGCTGCGGAATAAGCGGAGGCTGGCGAAGGCGACGAGGTGACGATGCGCGTCGGGAATGGTTCCAAGGTCGATGTGATCGCCGTCGACACGCTACCTCTACATTTACCTACGGGATTAGTTTTAAACCTCAATAATTGTTATTTAGTGCCAAGTTTGAGCATGAACATTGTATCAGGATCTCGTTTAATGCGAGATGGCTACTCATTTAAATCCGAGAATAATGGTTGTTCTATTTATATGAGAGATATGTTTTATGGTCATGCTCCGATGGTCAATGGTTTATTCTTAATGAATCTCGAACGTAATATTACACATATTCATAGTGTGAATACCAAAAGATGTAAAGTTGATAACGATAGTCCCACATACTTGTGGCACTGCCGCCTTTGGTCACATTGGTGTCAAGCGCAGAAGAAAACTCCATTCGATGGACTTTTAGAGTCTCTCGATTATGAATCATTTGACACATGCGAACCATGCCTTATGGGCAAAATGACCAAGACTCCGTTCTCGGAACAATGGGCGAGCAACCAACTTATTGGAAATCATACATACCGATGTGTGCGGTCCAATGGCGTTGAGGCTCATGGAGGATATCATTATGTTCTCACTCTCACCGATGACTTGAGTAGATATGGGTATGTCTACTTGATGAAACACAAGTCTGAGACCTTTGAAAGGTTCAAGGAATTTCAGAATGAGGTAGAGAATCAACGTGACCGAAAAATAAAGTTCTTATGATCAGATCATGGAGGAGAATATTTAAGTCACGAATTTGGTACACACTTAAGGAAATGTGGATTTGTTTGACAACTCATGCCGCTGGAACACCTCGCGTAATAACGGTGTGTCCGAACGTCGTGTCGCACTCTATTGGATATGGTGCGATCTATGATGTCTCTTACCGATTTACGCTATCATTTTGGGGATACGCTCTAGAGACAGCTACATTCACTTTAAATAGGGCACCGTCTAAATCCGTTGAGACGACACCGTATGAATTATGGTTTGGGAAGAAACCTAAGCTGTCGTTTCTAAAAGTTTGGGGATGCGATGCTTATGTCAAGAAACTTCAACCTGAAAAGCTCGAACCCAAGTCGGAAAAATGCATCTTCATAGGATACCCTAAGGAAAACATTGGGTATACCTTCTACCTTAGATCCGAAGGCAAGATCTTTGTTGCCAAGAACGGATCCTTTATGGAAAAAGAGTTTCTCTCAAAAGGAGTAAGTGGGAGGAAAGTAGAACTCGATGAAGTATTACCTCTTGAACCGGAAAGTAGTGCAGCTCAGGAAAATGTTCCTGTGGTTCCTACACCTAATGGAGAGGAAATTAATGATGATGATCAAGGTACTTCGGATCAAGTTGCTACTGAACTTCGTGGGTCCACAAGGACACGTTCCACACCAGAGTGGTATGGCAACCCTGTCACGGAAATCATGTTGTTGACAACGGTGAACCTTGAACTATGAAGAAGCGATGGCGGGCCCAGATTCCAACAAATGGCTTGAAGCCATGCAATCCGAGATAGGATCCATGTATGAAAACAAAGTATGGACTTTGACAGACTTGCCCGATGATCGTGAGCGATAGAAAACAAATGGATCTTTAAGAAGAAGACGGACGCGGATGGTAATGTTACCATCTATAAAGCTCGACTTGTCGCTAAAGGTTATCGGCAAGTTCAAGGGATTGACTACGATGAGACTTTCTCTCCCGTAGCGAAGCTGAAGTCCGTCCGAATCATGTTAGCAATTGCCGCATACTATTATTATGACATATGGCAAATGGGCGTCAAAACGGCATTCCTTAACGGCTATCTTAAGGAAGAACTGTATATGATGCAGCCTGAAGGTTTTGTCGACCCTAAGAATGCTAACAAGGTATGCAAGCTCCAGCGATCCATTTATGGGCGGGTGCAAGCATCTCGGAGTTGGAACATTCGCTTTGACGAGATGATCAAAGCGTTTGGGTTTATGCAGACTTATGGAGAAGCCTGCGTTTACAAGAAAGTGAGTGGGAGCTCTGTAGCATTTCTCATATTATATGTAGATGACATACTTTTGATGGGAAATGATATAGAACTCTTGGACAGCATTAAGGCCTACTTGAATAAAAGTTTTTCAATGAAGGACCTTGGAGAAGCTGCTTATATATTAGGCATCAAGATCTATAGGATAGATCGAGATGCCTCATAGGTCTTTCACAAAGCACATACCTTGATAAGATTTTGAAGAAGTTCAAAATGGATCAGTCCAAAAAGGGTTCTTGCTGTCTTTGCAAGGTGTGAGATTGAGCTCGGCTCAATGCCCGACCACGACAAAAGATAAAGAAGAGATGAGTGTCATCCCTATGCCTCAGCCATAGGATCTATTATGTATGCCATCTTGTGTATCGGACCTGATGTAAACCTTGCCGTAAGTTTGGTAGGAAGGTACCAAAGTAATCCCGCAAGGAACCTTTGGACAGCTGTCAAGAATATCCTGAAGTACACGAAAAGGACAAAGGACATGTTTTCGTTTATGGAGGTGACGAAGAGCTCGTCGTAAAGGGTTACGTCGACGCTTAGCTTCGACACAGATCTGGATGACTCTAAGTCACAAACCGGATCGTGTATATGTTGAATGGTGGAGCAGTAAGCTGGTGCAGCTGCAAGCAGAGCGTCGTGGCGGGATCTACATGTGAAGCGGAGTACATGGCAGCCTCGGAGGCAGCGCATGAAGCAATTTGGGTGAAGGAGTTCATCACCGACCTAGGAGTCATACCCAATGCGTCGGGCCGATCAAACTCTTCTGTGACAACACTGGAGCTATTGCACTTGCCAAGGAGCCCAGGTTTCACAAGAAGACCAGGCACATCAAGCGTCGCTTCAACTCCATTCGTGAAAATGTTCAAGATGGAGACATAGAAATTTGCAAAGTGCATACGGATCTGAATGTCGCAGATCCGTTGACTAAACCTCTTCCGCGAGCAAAACATGATCAACACCAGAACTCTATGGGTGTTCGATTCATCACAATGTAACTAGATTATTGACTCTAGTGCAAGTGGGAGACTGTTGGAAATATGCCCTAGAGGCAATAATAAAAGGATTATTATTATATTTCCTTGTTCGTGATAATTGTCTTTTATTCATGCTATAATTGTATTATCCGGAAATCGTAATACACGTGTGAATACTTAGACCACAACATGTCCCTAGTGAGCCTCTAGTTGACTAGCTCGTTGATCAAGCAGATAGTCATGGTTTCTGACTATGGACATTGGATGTCATTGATAACGGGATCACATCATTAGGAGAATGATGTGATGGACAAGACCCAATCCTAAGCATAGCACAAGATCGTGTAGTTCGTTTTGCTAGAGCTTTTCCAATGTCAAGTATCTTTTCCTTAGACCATGAGATCGTGTAACTCCGGATACCGTAGGAGTGCTTTGGGTGTACCAAAAGTTAGAACGTAATCGGGTGACTATAAAGGGCACTACAGGTATCTCCGAAAGTGTCTCATTGGGTTGACACGGATCGAGATCGGATTTGTCACTCCGTGTTACGGAGAGGTATCACTGGGCCCACTCGGTAGTGCATCATCATAATGAGCTCAAAGTGACCAAGTGTCTGGTCACGGATCATGCATTACTGATGCGAGTAAAGTGACTTGCCGGTAACGAGATTGAACGAGGTATTGGGATACCGACGATCGAATCTCGGGCAAGTAACATACCGTTTGACAAAGGGAATAGTATACGGGGTTGCTTGAATCCTCGACATCGTGGTTCATCCGATGAGATCATCGAGGAGAATGTGGGAGCCAACATGGGTATCCAGATCCCGCTATTGGTTATTGACCGGAGAGTCGTCTCGGTCATGTGTGCATGTCTCCCGAACCCGTAGGGTCTAGACACTTAAGGTTCGGTGACGCTAGGGTTATTAGGAAGACTTGTATGTGATTACCCAATGTTGTTCGGAGTCCCGGATGAGATCCCGGACGTCACTAGGAGTTCCGGAATGGTCCGGAGGTGAATATTTATATATGGGAAGTTGTCATACGGACACCGGAAAGTTTCGGGAGCATATCGGTATTGTACCGGGGCCACCGGAGAGGTTCCGGGGTCCACGGGAGGGGCCACCCTCTCGGAGGGCCTCATGGGCCAAGGGCAGGGAACCAGCCCTGGAGGGCTGGGCGCCCCTTGGGCCCATGCACCTAGGGTTGGGGGAACCCAGTGGGGGCCCCTTTGCTTGGGGGCAAGCCCCTCCTGGCCGCCCCCTCCCCTCTAGATCTCATCTAGAGGGGCCACCCCTGCCCTTCCCCTATAAATAGAGGGGTGAGGGAGGCTGCACACACATCCAAGGCGCAGCCCTCCCTCCCAACACCTCTCCTCCTCCGTTGAGTGCTTGGCGAAGCCCTGTCGGAGTACTGCCTCTCCACCATCATCACGCCGTCGTCTTGCTGCTGGAGCCTTCTTCCTCAAACTCTCCTTCCCCCTTGCTAGATCAAGAAGGAGGAGACGTCGTCCGTTCCGTACGTGTGTTGAACGCGGAGGTGCTGTCCGTTCGGCACTTGGTCATCGGTGATTTGAATCACGACGAGTACGACTCCATCATCACCATTCCCTTGAACGCTTCCGCACGCGATCTACAAGTGGTATGTAGATGCAATCTCTCTCCCATGACTCGTTGCTTAGATGAACTCATAGATGGATCTTGGTGAAACCGTAGGAAAATTTTTAATTTTCTGCAACGTTCCCCAACAGGGGCTTCGCCAAAATTTAAAATTATAGAATTCTATGGCTAAGTGAGAGTGTTCAAGCATTATAGTCCGGTTGCCTTGTTCGTTGCATTGAGCGCCTCCCTCGAAGGACCCAAGAATGGGAACAAGAGCGCTCAAGTTTATCCCGAACACCCCAGCACTCGAGGCATGGGGGCTGAAGCCGACGACTCGCCATCTCTCAAATTTAATACACGGCCTCACAGAAGGTAATATTTTAAATTCAAAAGTGTTGCTTAGCGCATATGAACAAGTTTTCAGCGTACATGATAACAAATGCGAGTCTACTCAAAAATTACATCTTTGGAGCATTCACCCGCTATAAGGCGGGCACCCTTCAGGACGCCCTCATAATACATTTCAGGCTTGCGATGTTCCGTTTTCGGTGGTGGTCCGTCCGTCACAAGCTTCTCAGTGTCCATCTTGCCCTAGTGCACCTTAGCAAGGGCAAGGGCCCTACAGGCACCTTCGATGCAGACGGAGCGCTTGATGACTTCAACCCATGGACAGGCGTCCGCCAACCGCCTCACCAGCCCGAAGTAGCTCCCAGGCATGGCTTCCTTAGGCCACAGCCAAACTATGAGGCCCTTCATGGCCTGTTCGGCCACCTTATGGAGCTCGACCAGCTGCTTCAACTGGTCGCTTAAGGGCACCGGGTGTCCGCCTCAAGATCTCGAGACCAGAACACCTTCTCCGTCGAGCTTCCCTCCTCGGCTCGGTAGAATGCGACAGCATCAGACACACTGCGGGGAAGATCTGTGAATGCTCCTGGAGAGCTCCGGATTCGGGTAAGTAACAGATAATTCACTTTCACATGATTGCTTTGCATATAGAATGCCTTACCCGCCGCTATCTTCTTCATTGCCTCAATTTCCTGGAGGGCTTTTTGGGCATCAGCCTTAGCGGCCTTGGCGCTCTCAAGGGCCGAGGCGAGCTCGGACTCTCGAGTCTTTGAGTCACGCTCCAAACTCTCGTATTTTTCCACGAGAGCCTAGAGCTCTTGCCGCACCTCCGCCACCCGCGCCTCCTGCTTCTCTCGCTCGGTACGCTCCGCGGCCGCATTGCTTTCAGCCTTGGAAACCGCTTCCTTCAGGGTCACCACCTCGTTCGTGGCCCCTGCAGTATTCACGTTATTCCTGTCATCTTTTGCAACCACATCTTTTAAATACTCCGATAAGGTATTACTTACCTTCTTTATCCTCGAGATGCTTTTTGGCAAGTCCGATCTCGTTCTCGGACTGCTCGAGGCTCTGCTTCAATGCATCAACCTCCACAGTCAGTGTGGCAGAGGTCAGCAGTGCAGCATGCATTCCCATATTGACATACTTATGTTAGACACCTGCGTATATCTTTTTAGATCCTCAGTTCGGATTTTTCTTTCCGAACACCAAACTAAGCATCAGGGGCTACTGTCTATGCGGTAATATTTTTATATATCTTAAATACATACCTCAAAGCCTGTTAGAGGGCTGGCATAGGCTTCAGTCAGCCCGCTCTTAGCGGACTGAACTTTCTGGATCACCACACTCATAACTGTGCGGTGCTCCTCGTCGATGGAAGCGCCGTTAAGCGCCTCCATCAAATCATCCGGTGCCTCCGGTTGGACGGAAGTCACCGGCGTCGCAGTCTTGCCCTTCTTACGAAGGGGTCGCCTGCCGGACTCCGGAACCACTGAAGGTTCCGGTACAGAGTCCGGCACAGGGCCGGACTTAAAGCCCTTTGAGGTTTTATCCCCTTTGAGCCCGGGTTCCGGGAGGTCGCCTTGCAGCGCCTCTAGGGCCACCTCCTCCTGGCTGGGCCCCTTTTGGGACTCCACCCTTGCGTCATCCGCGGCGGGAGGAGACGAGGCGGTCGGAAGTGAGGTGCTATTCACCTCCGACGAATCCAGGGAGCCGCTCGACGAATCGTCGAGCCTGTCCTTGGGCGGACTACATGGTTATACTCGGCATTAGAAGATGTTGTGCGGCAAATGGAACGCCATGAGTTATTCTGGTGTCCGGACACTTATGATTTTGCCAGGGGCCGTATCCTTGGTGGCCACTCCTCTCCGCCATTGTCGGTGTTGCTGGTGTAGCCCGGAGGGAGGGTCCTTCCCCTCTTGGACCCTCCGCCCCCCCCCCCCCAGTTGGGGCGGCCTTCCTTTTCTTCTCTCCCCCTGCTGGGGGAGAGGCCTCTTTTTCCTCCTCCTCGTCTTCGCGGGAGGAGTCCGCCTCGGAGTCATCGGACGATGAGTCCAACAACACCTAGCGCCGGGAACTCCTCCGAGTTCCCGTGGCCTTCTTCTCCGGCACCACGTAAGGTGCCGGAACCAGCAGCCCCGTCAAACGGGCGTCCACTGGGTCTTCTGGCAAGGGAGCCGGACAGTTAACCTGTCCGGACGTCTTCAGCCAGTCTGTCAAAGGTAAGGAGTTTTAGATCCCGCATAGAGTCAAACTATGAAAAAAGAGTCCCCTAAAGGGTAAAATAGCTTACCTCACTGGCTTGATGCTGCGAGCTGAATACGCGATCTTCGGTAGCGGATGCGGGAGCCTCGGCGCCCTTGAACAGCGCCTTCCAGGCATCTTCGTACATAGTGTCGAAGAGCCGGCTCAAGGTTCGGTGTTGTGCCGGATCAAACTCCCACAAGTTGAAGGCTCGTTGCTGGCATGGGGGGATCCGGTGGATGAGCATAACCTGGACTACGTTGACAAGCTTGAGCTTCTTGTCCACCAAGTTTTGGACGCACGTTTGGAGTCCGGTCAGCTCTTCCGAATTACCCCACGTCAGGCCCGTCTCTTTCCATGAGGTGAGCCGTGTAGGGAAGCCAGATCGGAATTCGGGGGCTGCCGCCCATTTGGAGTCGCGCGGCTCGGTGATATAGAACTACCCCGATTGCCACCCCTTTATGGTCTCCACGAAGGAGCCCTCGAGCAATAGGACGTTGGCCATCTTGCCCACCATAGCACCTCCGCACTCCGCTTGGCGGCCGCCCACTACCTTTGGCTTGACACTGAAGGTCTTCAGCCATAAGCCGAAGTGGGGCTGGATGCAGAGGAAGGCCTCGCACACGACGATGAACGCCGAGATGTTGAGGATGAAATTCGGGGCCAGATCATGGAAATCTAGGTCGTAGTAGAACATGAGCCCCCGGACAAATGGGTGAAGTGGAAACCCAAGTCCGCGGAGGAAGTGGGGGAGGAACACCACCCTCTCATGGGGCCTGGGGGTGGGGATGAGCTGCCCCTTGTTGGGGAGCCGATGCGCGATGTCATCGGACAAGTATCCGGCCTTCCGCAGCTTTTTGATGTGCCCCTCCGTGACGTAGGAGGCCATCCACTTGCCTCCCGCTCCGGACATAGTTGGAGAAGGTTGAGGTGGGATGTCCGGACTTGGGCGCTGGAGCGCGAGTGCGCGGAAATGGATAAGCAAAGGAGGAAGAAGGCATGTGTGAAAAGGTGGATTCTTATCCCCTTATATGGATGGACAAAGTTTTGCGTCCCCACCGGCCTGATAAAACTCGCTTATCTCCCAAGCGTCGTAATCAATGGCGCGGTTGGGTTACCCACACCCGTATTAATGAGAATCCCGGAATAAGGGGACACGATCTCTGCTTTGACAAGACGTGCCATGGAAACCGCCTCTCTAAACGCGCTGAGGTGGGACAGTAAAAACGATTCGAATAAAGGCTTGGCCGTGGTGTGATGTCACGCTGCGGAATACGTCAGCAAATTGAACTTGTGTAAATATTATTCTCTCTACGGTGGTATGTGGAACTTATTTTGCTGAGCCGGACACTATCCTTGTGTTCAGAATCTTCTATGAAGTATTCGTGGAGGAACCCACCTTGCAATGTCGAAGACAATATGCGCCACGAACTCGTCATCATTGAAGCCTGGTTCAGGGCTCTTGAGGAGTCTGGATTAGGGGTGTCCGGATAGCGGACTATAGCCTTCGGCGGACTCTGGACTATGAAGATACAAGATTGAATACTTCGTCCCGTGTCCGGATGGGACTTTCCTTGGCGTGGAAGGCAAGCTTGGCGTCACGGATATGTAGATCTCCTACCATTGTAACCGACTACTGTGTAACCCTAACCCTATTCGGTGCCTATATAAACCGGAGGGTTTTAGTCCCAGAGGACTAACGACGATCATACCATAGGCTAGCTTCTAGGGTTTAGGCTCTCTGATCTCGTGGTAGATCTACTCTTGTACTACCCATATCATCAATATTAATCAAGCAGGAGTAGGGTTTTACCTCCAACGAGAGGGCCCGAACCTGGGTAAAAACATCGTGTCCCTTGTCTCCTGTTACCATCCTACTGAGATCCGCCGGATTTGACACCGACAAAAACCCTTGCACCCCTCTTCCTCACCTCCCTCCTCACTCCAGTGGCCACCCAAGGCATCCAAGGCTTTCCCCACATTCTTTACTCCTCCCTAGAGCTACCAGACATGCTCGGTCGTGCCCACTTTGCCAAAAAAATGGCATGCCGGCCATTTGCACGCTCTGGAGCATGGTACAAGACGCTCCCAAGATCGTAGCCCCCGCCAGCACCTCCGGCCACCTCGGCTCTCCCCCTCACGCCAGCCGATGCTCCTCGACGTCCTCATCACGCCACGCCTCTGTCCCCCTCCTCCTTCTCCCTCCTGCTGCCCTTGCTCGCACGTGCGTTGGCCGCCCGAGAGCTCCAACGAGCGGCCTCACACGCGCGGCGCCTCTGGCCCCTCCTGCTTCCTCTCTCTTCTTTCCCTCGCTCTGGACCGAACCCACGAGCACCCCAGACATGCCCACGCACGCCCCCGTGACCCACAGCAACGACAACGACCTCGCCGGCGCACGAGTCTACGGTGAGCCGTGGCTCGCCTACTTAAAGGATTCCCTGTACCTCTCCCTCACCACCACTCGTCCTATCCCACTCCAAATAGGCCCCCCGGCACCCCAGTTCATCTCCAGAAGCGCCCAAGCTCGAGATCGAGCTCGAGCTTCACCGCCTCGGGCTGCCGTCGATCTCGGGGTACAGGCTCCCTCCGCCTCTTCTATCTCTCGATCTGGAACCGCCGCACCTCCCTGACCATTTCCCCTCTGTTTCCCCTCTCTATTGCGGCCGAAATAGATCGGGGCAAGCACCTCCCGAAGCTCTGTCGCCGGCTTCCTCTTCGCCTACGAACCCCAGCACCCCGGTGACCAAATCCACCTCCACCCGAACGGCGACTCCGTCCTGAGCACGCCGGTGTCCTCAGATCGCCTCGCCGTCGACCACAGCGGCGCCGGTGAGCTCGCCGCCCTCTCTGGCCCAAGGTTGACGACGACGGTCATGGGGCCTGTCAGTCAGCCTCACACTCTGACGGGTGAGCCCCACCGTCGGGTTTAAACACACGCACAGCAGAAGCGTTTAGCTGCGCCGGTCAAGGCGATTTTGCCTTTACACCTTCGACGTGGCAGCCTCGCGCGGGCTGAATCCCCTGTGGGCCTGCTGCACTGTGGCCTTTCTGGCCTAGTGGCACAGTGCCATTTTTCCTTTTCTTTTTTCTATGAATTTTCTAAAAATTCCACAAATTTAAATATTTATCCAAATCAAATGTTTCCAACTCCTAAATCCTTCTAAAAATCCCACCTATTTAATGGTGTAACTTTCATAAATATCCATCAAACTTTTTTGCATTGTTCATATTTAAATTCAAATTTGAGCATTTATATTCCCCTCTGAAAATCCATTTCTCCTATTCTACAACTCCAAATCCATAACTAGTCATTTTCCCCTTCTTAGATTTCCCCCTAGTATTTATCAAAAATAAGTTGACATTTTTCTGAGAACTTTGGTTTTTCTGTTTTATTATTGCCTTATTTTTCTCGTTATTATTTTGCGACGATAGATTGCATTGCTGACGAAGGAGTTGGACCAGAAAACCTTGAAGACCCAAGAAGACTTTGCTAAGCCAGGCAAGCAGCCCTTTGACCATGTCTATGAAACCATTTTTATGCATGTCATATAGCACTTTTATTGCTTGCATCGGAGACCTGATGATGAGGTGACCACATGGGATGGTTTGCAACCAATACTTCCTCATTGATACTTGCATGGTGCATGACCCTACCTCCTTATGAGGTTTATGCCAGTGGGAGTAGATAGGATGCTAAAGTAGATGCTATGCAAAAAGGGGCGGGTATATGCATGGTGAAGGAGACAAAGTATTTTCAAAAGACTTTTCGAAAACCCCGTCGGGTGCCACTTATGCCCGAGGGAGATAATGAGATGGGTAACCACTTGATGTCGAAGTGGTGTAGCGAGGCAAGTGTGTGTGTTGTTTCCGAAAACGGATTAGATTTAAGATTTGTCGACTGTCCCGACCTTACATGCGCAACCACTCTACCCTTGTATGGGAACGGGCATTATTGATTACCTAGGCCGATACTAGCTTGGAGCCCGCATTACTAGTGACGGGGGAGAGTTGGTGCTCTCTCTCGGGACGGGGTCGTGCCAGGTAGGGCGGCCATGACTGTTTTCATAGGGTACCGGATACACCGTTGTGTCCCCTCTCGGATGTTACAATCTCGACTGAGTCTCGTATGATGTACATCGTGAGGATATGGAACAACGAGTGGACTCCTTGTTAGTGTCGTCTAGGGAAAGATAGTGATGGGGTGCTTACCCCGGGTACTTGAGGTACCGCGGGTCATGGATGACACGGAAGTTCCCCGGACCTTGTGGGTAAAGTGTGCAACCTCTGCAGAGTGTAAAACTATTCGAATAGCCGTGTCCACGGTCAAGGACAGTTGGGCGGTGCTGCTTAAACTACGTCCAGAGTCTTTCAAACCGTGTGTGTGTGTGTGTGTGTGTGTGTGTGTGTGTGTTGATAAGACTATTTGGGTTAAGTCAGATGGCTTGACACGATGATCAAGTTGGATTGGTGTCCAACTCCGCTTATGTTGATATCTGTAACCTGTTCATACGGATGTTTGTACTCTCATGATGCATACTTTACATGCTGACAGATCATGTCATTGCACGCAAAACTAGCTTTCTACAAACTACCTACTTAGTGCTATATCTTTTCATTATTGAGCCTTGTTCCAATCATGGGTTGCTTGCGAGTACATTCCAAGTACTCATTGGCTTGCCACTGGTTATTTAATTGGCCAGGCATGGGAGAACAGGAGTTCGAAGAAGAGTTCTTTGGAGACGAACATGCGAACTAGGATGTTTCCCAGTCAGAATGCCTGTAGGGTTAAGGCAGATGGCATGGGTTCTACTTATCGACGAAGATTTTCGCTGCTTAAGTTTATTGGTATTCAGCCCCTGTGGCTTTATCTATGTAAGACTTGACCATAATGGTCATAATTTGTGTAAGACGGTATGTATGGATGTAAGACTCTTGTTATTCAGCTTCTGTGTGTTCAGTGAGAATTGATCTCTGGGATCACTGTACACATGCATTCGGTGATCACGACTTATGAGTCGGGGTCCCCACAAACTGGCATGTACAAAAGCCTCAAAGGGCATCAGACACTGTGTGATATCCTCAAGAAACAGATTTTGAACCGAAACCCTAGGAAAGAGGGTGTTGGGTTCGAGAGGAAAATAAATGTTGATGGTTCTTACTAGAAGCCTGAGCAGTACCCCAAAAGCACATGGGTTGCTGCAAAGGGCCCTCCAGTGGACCCATCCCCCTTATCTGGCTTCACTTGTGCTAACCCCATTATCACTGATGAATCCTTTGACGCCAATTATAAGCTGTTTAAGAATCAGAATGGTGAAGTGTTTGCCAGGTTTATTGGTACTAACTACAGGAATGGGCCACCTTTGAAGAAGATTATGGTATCAAAAATTTTTCTCGAGAAGCTTCCCGTGAATGTCATCATGACACCACCTGGGAAGAAGACAGATCCCAGACCAAAGGCTTCATGTGTCCCAAAGGCTTCATACAGACAAAGGACCTCACAAGGTCACCTAATGCCAATGTATTGCAGGGAAACCATCATCAGACTCATGAATATGAGCGTGTTTCTTATAACTGCTATGTTCACAAATCAAAGAACTTTTCTGCATATTCTTATGAGTATTATTCACCTCCTGCAAAACTATTTGCTAGGGCTCCAAAATCTAAGTTCTTAGATGCTGCACTTAGACTCATTGCTTCTAAGCCACCCCTGAAGATGTGGGTGGTTAATAAGAAGTAACTTTCTCTTGCAGGGAAAGGTCTCCAGCCGAAAATCAAAGACTTTTGATGCCAATGCTGGGGACCTAAAACATCTTGTGGGACGCAAAATAAAGTGCAAAAATGGTCTTACCATGTATTTCGTCCTAGGGTTTCTTGACAAGCATCCTATCCTACATAACAAGAATCTTAACTTCAATAGCATGCTTGTTCGCTATATGTTTGTGCTTCACAATACTCTTGGTGAAGTCTATCCCGCTAAATGTATTGTAGGGTACGACTCTGAAAGCTACTGAGTGGATAATGGACAGTGGATGCACTAACCATATGACTGGCGATCGAAGTCTTCTCATGTATTCAACCCTACATCCATCTACTAAAAGTCACATCAGGTTCGATGACACTGGTAAAAGCAAGGTACGTATTGGGCCTAGGTAGAGTTGCTATCTCAAAAGGATCAACACATGGATAAAGTGATGCTTGTTAAATCCCTTGGTTACAACTTAATGTGTCTCAATGCTTTTTTCTCTTAACATGATTGTGATTTTTGGAAAATATCATTGCCTTGTGCTCATGGAAACTGACAAATCTCTAGTCTTCGAAGGTTATCGAATAGGTGATCTGTATATGGTAGATTTCTTCGCAGAACCACAACTTGTCGTATGTCTTCTAGCAAAAGCTTCAGAGTGTTGGCGTTGCATCGAAGGCTAGGACATGCGGGCATGAGGAACTTGCACAATCTCGTGAAGAAGAAGCATGTCATTGGCATCGAGGGCGTCAAGTTCAAGAAGGATCATCTATATGGTGCTTCTTAAGCCAGGAAGATGACTAGGGCCAAGCATCCCTCGAAGACAATCATGACTACATCACGTCCCTTCGAGCTGCTACACATGGACTTATTTGGCCCTACTCACTACTCTACCCTTACTACCACTGCACATCTCTATGGATTCGTTATTGTTGATGATTATTCAAGATGCACTTGGGTGCACATAATTCTCTACAAGAGTGAAGTGCAAGAAGTCTTCAGACGTTTCGCCAATTGTGCCATGACCAATTATGGCATCAAGATCAAGCACATCAGGAGTGATTATGGCACATAATTCAAGTATACCGGCCTCGACACTTATCTTGATACACTAGGCATCACACATGAGTTCTCTGCTCCATACACACATCAGTAGAACGACATTGTGGAGCGCAAGAACAAAACCGTCATTGAGATGGCACATAAAATGCTTGATGAATACAAAACTCCAAGAAAGTTCTGGCCTGAAGCCATTCATACTGCTTGCCACATCATCAACAGAGTTTATCTACATAAATTCTTCAAGAAGATATCATATGAACTCCTGACTGGTCAGAAGCCAACCGTCAGCTATTTCAAAGTCTTTGGTGCTAGGTGCTGGATCAAACTTCAAAATTTGCACCGAAAGCACCTGAAGTATTTATGCTTGGTTACATAAAGGATTCGCACACCTACATAGTTTTCAACCTCTTTCGCTATAAAGTGGTTGAAACTGTAGATGTGCGGTTCGATGAGACTAACGGCTCACAAAGAGAGCACCTGCCAAATGTGCTAGATGAAGCCTCTCCTGGTGAATCTACCAAGCATATGGGTATAGGAAAAATCATACCCATCGAGGAACAGGCGGAAGAAGAACTCATCATATAAGCACCTAATCAACATGAAGACAATGCTCAGTCTGAAGACAATACTGAAGCTGAAGCTGACAATCAGCAAGAGCAAAGTCTTCGTCCAGCACATCCTCGGGTTGCAAATGAAGTCCAAATTGAGAAGATTATTGATAGCATCAATGCACCTGGCCCACTCACTCGTTCAAGAGCAACTCAGCTAGCAAACTTATGTGGGCACTTTGCATTTGTGTCTATATCTAAACCCAAGAAAGTTGATGAAGCCTTCATGGAACCTGAATGGATTCAAGCTATGCAAGAAGAGCTTCAACAGTTTGACCTTAATAATGTCTAGGAGCTAGTTAAGCGTCTGATCCTCGCAAGCACAATATTATTGGCACAAAATGGATCTATCGCAACAAGCAAGAGGAGCATGGTCAAGTTGTCAGAAACAAGGCTCGTCTTGTTGCTCAAGGTTACACACAAGTAGAAGGAATTGACTTTGATGAAACCTTTCCTCCTCTAGCTAGGCTTGAAGCTATTTGTATACTGCTAGCCTATGCTAACCACAACAACATTCTTCTATACCAAATGGACATGAAGAGTGTCTTCCTCAACAGAAAAAATTGAAGAAGAAGTGTATGTTTCTCAACCGCCTGGTTTTGATGATCCAAAGCATCCTGATATGGTATACAAACTCAATAAGGTACTGTATGGCCTCAAACAAGTACCTCGCGCTTGGTATGACACACTCAAAGACTGCTGAAGAGCAAATGCTTCAAATCTGGTTATCTAGATCCTACTCTGTTCACGAAGACATACGCTGGAGAACTGTTTGTACGCCAAATCTATGTGGATGACATTATGTTCGGGTGTACAGACAAGAGATACAGTGAGGAGTTTGGGCATATGATGCAAGAGCAATATCAGATGTCCATGATGGGAGAGTTGAAATTCTTTCTTGGTCTTCAAATCCGTCGACGGAGAAATGGCATCTTCATATCAAAAGAGAAATACCTCAAAGATTGCCTGAAGAAGTTTGGAATGGAAGACTGCAAAGGGTACACGATGC
Source organism: Aegilops longissima (assembly GCA_021605205.1). Taxonomy (NCBI): domain Eukaryota; kingdom Viridiplantae; phylum Streptophyta; class Magnoliopsida; order Poales; family Poaceae; genus Aegilops; species Aegilops longissima. Next base: position 355,939,460 of record CM038679.1, read on the forward strand.
CAATGCCAAATAAAGGTCAATTGGGCCCCGACGACAATGGTAAAGAGTTCGATTAAAAGGTATACCGCTCCATGATTGGTTCTTTATTGTACTTATGTGCATCTAGGCCAAATATAATGCTTAGCTTTTGCATGTGTGCCCGATTCCAAGCGGCACCAAAGGAATCGCATCACCTTGTTGTGAAGCGAATTCTTCGATATTTGGCTCACACCCCAACGCTAGGATTATGGTATCCAAAGGGCTCAGAGTTTGATCTAGTTGGATTCTCAGATGTTGATTATGCTGTTGACAAGGTTGATCGCAAGTCCACATCAGGCACATGTCACTTTCTTGGACGATCTCTTGTCTGTTGGTCTTCAAAGAAGTAGAACTGTGTATCACTCTCCACTTCTGAATCTGAATACATTGCTGCTAGATCTTGCTGTGCTCAGCTTCTCTGGATGAAGCAAACTCTCAAGGATTATGGCATCAACATGAAGCATGTGCCACTCTACTGCAACAATGAAAGTGCCATCAAGATTGCCAACAATCCAGTTCAGCACTCGAAGACAAAGCACATTCAGATCCATCATCACTTTCTCAGAGATCATGTCATGAAGGAAGAAATTCATATCATTCACGTCAACACTGAAGAGCAATTGGCAGATATCTTCACGAAGCCCTTGGATGAGAAAAGGTTTTGCAAGCTACGGTGTGAGATAAACATCTTAGAATCCTCGAGTGTCCCATGAATGGACACACATCCTAACTCTTACTCATATTGATGACTTAGATGTGCAACACACGAAGTAACGTATATCTTCAATTCATGAAGACTTACCCTCTGAGTGTGAATACATTAATGTGGAATTTGACTTTGGAGCTCCACGATCATTGTGCGTTGTGTCTTGGTCTAATATTTCCTATAAGGTGGGTAACGCCACCACCACATTTTATTTAAGATTTTGATTTGGCGTCATGATTGCGCATGCTTCATGTTGATGCCATGTTGGTTTTTCTTCAACATTGGTTTGTCATCAAGGTTCATCTTCGCAATGTTGTCTTGGTCTTCACGATATATATATATATATATATATATATATATATATATATATATATATATATATATATATATATATGTGTGTGTGTGTGTGTGTGTGTGTGTGTGTGTGTGTGTGTGTGTGTGTGTGTGTGTGTGTGTGTGTGTGTGTGTGTGTGTGTGTGTGTGTGTGTGTGTGTGTTTGTCCTCTACAACATTCACTTATAGCTATATCTTCAATTTGCAATTTTATGAGCTAAGTGAATGTGATCAGACCCTAACCCCTTCTGTGCTTCTCCCTCAAATTCTCTGTCTCTTCATATGCATTCTGTTGACACGTGTCGAATGTCTTCACTGTGTCCTTGTCAGATGAAGACACAGAGACACACATTTAAAACTGTTTTTAATGCTCTTATCTCTTTTGCCTGAATATCGGAGAAGCCAAAATGACCACCCGACAAACCTGGCGTGCGTGGGATCATGGCTCAACCCTCGATAAGTTTCATGCTTGCCACGTGTCCACCAGATGTGAACCGCCAGGGGCACTTGCGTAATTGCGTTCTGCCGACCCTTCTCCTTATAAATACTACAACCCCACATGGTCATTATCTCTTCTCCCACCTCGCCATCTTGCTCAAACCCTAGCACCACCTCTAGCCTCAATCGATGCCGGGGACGAAGCGCTTTGCTGCCGCAACCTCTCCGGCGCCGTCTTCACGCCGGCAGCGGACTTCGTCTTCTCCGCCGCTGTCATAGGTGTCTTCCGCCGCCAAGTTAGGACGCAGGAGACTCGAATGCTCGGTCTCCTTCCGCCTCGTCTAGCAGTTCGTCGTGCGATAAATAAATCTCGCTTTTTACCGCTTATTTGATACATTGAATCTGTCCACATCTTCCAAAGGTGGTTTCTACACTTCCAAATCGATATCCTCTTTTTCTGCATCTCATAACTTTCAAATATGTTCAATTATGCATCAAATCTAGTTAGATTCCTCACTTGTACCTATTCATCGATTCGTACAAATCTGGAACTAACTCACATCGATAAGTGAATGTCTTTTCACTATGAGGTCAATGTCTTCAAACTGATTTATCTTCAAAATATTCTAGGAATCCATATGACCTCTTCCCCTTCCCTCACATCTCTAATGTTATCACAGGTACATGTCTGTGGGAGAATCCCTTGGTTCTCATAGTATGCATTTGTTTGCAGAATTCTTACAGCATCACATTGAATCACCTGAAGCCAGATCTTGTCTAACAAGCAGATTAAAGCCAAATTCTGTTGTGAAGCCTTTCAACCTGAATCCAATGGTTGATGGCAAATCTGCAATGAAGGGTGGCAGGCAGCGACGGGACAACACTGCTATGGACTTGCCACCAGATATTTATGAGCAATACAAGTCTGACCCAGAGGAAACATGTGGGGAATGCAAGACTCGAGTCCAATGGATTCGAAGAAACTGGGCAGAGCAATGGTTTTTATACAACTTGGTCACAAATGAGTATGCGAAGAAGAATGCAGTCAGGCCACCATGGGCTGGTATTGTGTACAAGAAGCTGCACCCTAGAACAAATGCTGAAGCCATTGCACATGGCTTCTATTCTTGTATGGTTAGAGGACCACAGCCTGAGAATGCTGACGCCTCCTGTCTCCGATGGTGTCGTGATGATGATTTATTTGAGTAGAATCTTCAGTTTGCAAGAGCTTCTGCTGTGCAGAACAAGAAGGAACTGGGAATTGACTTCAATCCTGGTCCAGCAGCTCCAAGGCCAGATGGCAGTCGTGAAGCCAATCAGATTGTCGTTGGCCCCTTCAACAGCTTCAATGGGCTTCTCTACCACATTATTGGCCAAAGGGCCACTGTCACAGAGGCTGATGTTGAAGAGGAACATGCTGAAGTTCTTGAGTCACCGAAGCCAAAGAAGAAGTCAAAGGCTTAAAAATCATCTGCTGCTCCAAAAGCTTCAAGGGTGAAGCCATTGAAATCTGCACCTCCTGAATCCAGTGTGCAATCTGAGGATCAATCCAGCATCTCCAAGAAGTCTAGGAAGCCCAAGAAGATCTCTGGGCATGACCTCAGCCCATCTAGCATCCTGCGCAATGAAGGGAATGTTATTGATCTGTCAAGCGATGAAAATCTTGCTGGTGATGCTCTGGAGATGCTTATCAAGAGCAAGCACGAGGCTGAAATCTTCAGGGATTTGCCTCTCTTTGATGTAGACATCCTCAACAATTTCATTGACAAATGGTTTGAAGATCCTACTCTTACCATCGACGATCTGCAGCTGCCCATTGACATCGGTGTCACATTTCAAGGCAGCATTGCCAAGGAGCTTGCTATAGCTCAGAAAATGGTTGAGCTAAAGAACAAGATCGACTATGAGAAGGCCCAGTTCAATAAGCATATGGCAAAACTCAGTGTCGTTGATGTTCAAAACTTCAAGCAGATGATGATTGACCTCAAGGCCTAGTTTAAGAAGAAACATGAAGAAGCCAAAGGCTCTTGTGAGCGCATGAAATATTATGCTGAGAAATATGTTTAGGCTCACAATGAGGCTATGAAGAGAAAGGCACTTGGGTGTCCAGGCATCGACCCCAAGCTGGCTGCCAAGAAGAAGAAGCCAACTGAAGGCGAACCGGAAGCCCTAAGGCAGGAAAGACCAAGCATTATCTTCCCTGACAGTATGACTGGCTCAAAGCCAAAGGTCCCTTTAGCAGCTTCAGAGCAGAAGAAGACTAAGCAGGCTTAAGCGAAAAACAGGAAGCATCTTGACACTTCTGATGTTGCTCCCTCCCAAAATAAGCAGAAGACAAAGTCTTCGCGCAAAGAACGTGCTGCTCCTTAAGAACCAGTAGAGCCCACCTCTATTGCACTGCCTGCTTCCACCAATCACAAGCATCGTCTTGTTGTGCATGAGCCTACTTCCACAGAGGCTCATGAGTCTGAAGATATTCCAGTTGCAGACTCCATCGCACCTGAAGACATTGGTCATGATGACAATGTTGAAGATGATGAAGTCCTTCCTCAGATCCAGTCCAACCCAGTATCATCGCCAGCTCCTACGAGCAGTGAATTGATAAGTATTGGCGGTCCCACGAAGCAAATCACTCATGATAAATTCTGGGAAGAGCAACATCCAAACTCCCCCTGCATGAAGTGATTCCTCGCACACCACCTGCTCATGTAACCACTCCGGTACATGAGACCCCGCAAGCAACACCCGAAGACATGGATAAGACCACTCCTTCACCAAAGGCGTCGCCCTCTTTCAGGAGGCTTCGCAGAGGCCCTAGGCCCCAGGTCTCCATGTCCAGCATTCCTGAAGAGGATGTTCAAAACTCAAGCTCAGTGGCACGTCAAGTGTTTCCTGAAGCCATTCCTTCAGCAACTGCTCATGAATCTGAAGCCAAAGAGACTGAAGCCATTCCGGCTACATCAGCTGATGAAGAAAGAGAAGAAGACCGTGAAGTTATTCCCCCTAACAGCGATCCTGTTGTCCGAGAAGAAGAAGTGATTGTGCCAGACCCTCCAGTCCATGAAGCCACCGATGTTGAGGCAAATGTGGCTGCCACCACCACCACCACTATTGAATCCAATGACGTTGTCATGGCTGAAGACAATGTGCAGCCTGAAGTCATTGTTGCCGTGGAATACAATGTGCAGCCATCCACCTCGGATGTGGTCATTCTCCCGCTGTACCTCACACACTAGAGTGTGCATACAACCATGGTGATCCCGTTACTGTACGGTGGCCCATCTTGATACCACCAACTGCTCCTGGTCCTCAATACGACTATCACGTGGAGCAAAGGCCTCAAATGCAGAAGCCGAAGCCTAGGCTACCAAGGCTTCCCAGTGCCATCACTACTCAAGGCTCCTTCTGTGTGCTCAGCTTAGAGAGCACAACACCTTCTTCGAATCTGCCAAGAATCCATACAAGAAGCCAAAGATTTCCTCAGATAGTTTCTGGAGCTATCAGCAACGCAGCTACTACTCATGCATATTATACAATCAAGACAGGATTTTTCCTCACAAGCGTCTTGACTGCGATGCCATTGTTGGGCTGCAATGCCATGAAGAGGCTCTGGATTGCTTCCGCGAAGTTGGGATGCTCCTATTTGTCACTGACACAGAGCATTGGACTGAAGAGCTTCTTCTGCAGTTCTATGCTACTCTACACATAAGAGGCTACAACAGGGATCCGAAGACATGGGTCCTTGAGTGGATGACAGGAGATGTCCATCATGAAGCCAAAGCTCAGGACATCATCGAGCTAACTTCCCTGCCCACTCCTGGTGATATGTTGTCAGGTATATGAACGTGAACTGTAGAGCATTTTCTAGAAGCCTGAGCCCAATATGAGTCGGATGTTCCGTATGATGAAGCCATTGCCCATTGATGCTAAATATCCCAAAGAGTTCTATGTCAACAACCTCAGTACCTGCCCCGCACCATTTATCATATTCTGAGACGTACTCTCTGGCCTATCAAGGGACATTCTCCTGATGCCAAGCTTGAAGGCACCATGAAGACATTGGTCTTCTACATCATCAATGGCATCATGTTCAACACACAAGATTTCTTCATTAGACAGTTGGCTGCTTCAGGCATTGATCTATTTGGCCTCAAGTTTTATGCTCCATGGGTCATGCGGCTGATCAAGCTTCACTCAACCGTCAACTATCAAGCTTCAGCGCGCAACCATGTTGTATTCTTGCCTGAAGTAGACATGTCTCATGAAGCCATATACCCTGAGCCTGCCAAGAAGCCACTCCATGAATACAATGTTGCATTTCAAAGCTTCACTCATCCCATTGAAGAAGTTCATGTCCCTAATCCTCCTGCTCCTAGTGGTCCTCTTGCTGGTCGATTACATCTGCCGCATCGTGCAAACACTGATGCAACAGCCAGCACTGTAGCTCAAAGGCCTCAGAAGCATGCTCGTGTCCTAAACGACAGAGAGCTTCTGGTATCACTTCATCAGAAGCAGGATAGGCATCATGACTGGCTAAAGCGTCAGATGCGAAGTCTGCTCATTGACGTCAGTCGTATTCACCAAGCTTGAAGGTGCCATGAAGACATTGGTCTTCTACATCATCACTGCCATAAGGTTCAACACACAAGATTTCTTCATCAGACAGTTGGTCACTTCAGGAATTGATGTGTTTGGCCTCAAGTTTTATGCTCCATGGGTCATGCGGCTGATAAAGCTTCACTCTACCATCAACTATCAAGCTTCAGCTCGCAGCCATGTTGTATTCTTTCCTGAAGTGGACATGTCTGCTAAAGCCATCTATCCTGTGCCTGCCAAGGAGCCAATACGCGAAGAAAATGCTGCATTTCAAAGCTTCACTCAGCCCATTGAAGGAGTTAATGTGTGTCGTGGTTTTGTCACGGCAGATGTCCTAGAGAAAGGACTTATTCAGGGAGCCATCGCTACGGGTTAACTTAAAGGGGTTAAAGCGGACAAGGGACGCAAGAGAGTTTATACTGGTTCGGACCCTTGCGGTGAAGGTAAAAGCCTACGATCTAGTTGTTGTGGGATTGCTTGGGTTTCGATGACCAGGGAGCGAATACGCTTTGCCTGAGTCTCGATTTGTTGTCTGTTCTCCTTGAACCGCCGTCGGGTCGTCCCCTTATATACATGGGTTGACGCCCGTCGGTTTACAGAATCCCGAGGCCGGCTCATAAACGTGTCCGTCTCGGTCTCTGCTCTTTCTATCTTACAACACAAGTTTACATATTAATACCGGCTTATGTCTACAAGCCTTAAACCGGCTTTGGGCCCTGGGCCTTCATAAAGTGTCACCGTCTGTCTTCATGGGCTTCAGATATAATGAACTACTTATGGGGTTAACCCGGCCTCTCCTGGTCGGTTTACGCCCAGTGGTAATATCCCCAACATTAGGCCCCAGATTGATTTGAACAGGTTCATGTCAATCCTCAATACTTAAGAAAATTTCTTCTTCAACATCTTCACATAATCTTGTAAACCGACGTGACGTCACCTTCCAGGACCATGGCAAACCGCCATGACGTCATCTGTTATTTAAAACTGTATATAACCTATCCTCATTAATGGGCCTCCGAGGATCGAGGCAACAAAACTGCCACACACCCCATTTTTCAGGCTCCTCAATTCTCGCGCCTGCCTTTTATCTTTTTTCCTTTATAAATAGGGCCAAGGGGTCTTTCCATTCCCCCTGTATCTCTTCACCTCATCTTCTTTGTAACATCCCAAAATTCTAAATTTTGGAATATTATAATAAATAGATAGATTTGATTGTTTGTTTGATTGATTGACTGAAAGTGACTGAAGTTTGAAACTTTTTGAAAGTTAAATGAGAGGGAATAAAAGGACTTTCCCAAACTTTCATTTTTGCTTTTATGATCTTCGTGAATTCAAATTCTTTTCACCACAAAACCCTAGAGAGAAGATGACATGACTTCTTCCATTTATTTAAATGACAAGGGGTGTTGAAAATATTTGAATTTCATTTGAGAATATTTCCAATTCTGAAACATTATGCAACTCAATGATTTTCACGAGCGAAGATAAAACGACTTCTTCAAATTATATGAAATATGAGTTGGGAGTTTCAAAGAATTAAATTCAAAGTTCTTTTGAATTTATTTTCAATTGGGAGTTATTTGAGTTTTATTCAAATTATTTTTCTCCAAAAATAAAATATATGGAAAATAAGGTAACATGATTCCCTACATCAGAAAATTGGAGAGAAATAAATTTGAATTAATTTTGGTATTTTAAAATGATTTTTATTGGATTTTATTAGACCAGTAGCACTCTTTGTTTTATTTGAATTTGTGTGTATTTTATTTGAAGCTAGAATAATGTTCATCTTGTAGAAAATCTTTTTCTGAAAATTTTGATATATTATATGCCTATATAATATTTTTCTATTTTGGTCTTTATTATTTTTAGTTTGCCTGGTAAAATGTACTTAAAAAGAAGGACTTCCGCCGAACTGGGCCGGCCCAGCCAACTGGCCAGGCCACGGCCCAGCCCGACGCCTTGCTGCCCCCGAGCTCCAAGAGACTCCTCGCCGCAAGACGCAGCATCGCCACTGCATCGCCTCCGCCTCCTCCCCGCCTCCTCCAAGCTGCGCCCGCCTCGTTTTTATAAGGCGAGGCCGCCCGCCCCTCTTTTTCTCAAACCGCAACTCCATCGTGATCCCGTAGCCTCGCATGAACCCCGCCGGAGTTCGGGCTCCGACGAGATTCGCCGCCTTGCCCCGCGCTTCACCGCCGCCCACTACTGACGCCGCCATCGCCATCGGATTCCCCTCGTCACGCCGCACCTCCCCAGCCACTTCGCCGACGCCGCTGACCACCAGGCCGCTTCTGCTCAACACCGGCCGCCGCTGCCTTTCTCACCTCCGCGCGCCAACCGCCATGTAAGCCGCCGCTCCGTCCCGTCCGTCCGATCCTAGATCTAGGGCTGAGATTAGGTTTAGTTGTTTTTTTTTACCGTTTTTCTTTAAGTTATGAACGTTCGCTGGTTAGGTCTTCTCAGCGAACAGTTCATTCGCTAGCGTTCGTTAACGAACGTTCGCTTTTTGGCCTTTTTCTTTTTCTGTTAATTTCGGTCAGGGAGCCATCCGTGAATATTTCTTTTACAGATTAGTCCCTAATCTTCAAACGGCCATAACTTTTTGCTCGTTAGTCGGAATTCAACGAAACCAACACCCACTTCTTCGTTACGATCCCCTCTTTCCAGTAATCCAACTCAAACATGTTTTTGAAAGTTTTAAAATTTGAATTCTAACAGATTTGTATTTGAACTACGTTTGATCATAACTTGAGTTTCGTAACTCCGATTTAGTTGATTCTTTTTGCAAATTGAAGCTCTTGACCTAAACTTTCTGATAAGGCCAAACTCACATAATTTTGGTACTGTTAGAAATTGTTTTATGTTGCAAGAGTTATTTTCTTGGTTTTGATGTTTTCTGAATCGTCTTCTTCGTTCTTTCTGATCTTTTGAGTGATTGCTTATGTGTGGTTACTATTGATTGCTTACGATAGATTGACCGGAGTGTGACGAGCAGAACTATCAAGAGTTTTGAGTGCGAATCATCTTCTTCAACATTGCAGGCAAGTAACACTTTGATCATATTTTTTTCTCATACCCAGTTTTTATGCATTAGATCTACCCTCAAACACTTGCATGATTAGGATCTAATTAAATTGTGGGTTTTGGGAAGTAGATTGAGGTAGTACCTATTACCTGTTTTATTATCAAACCCATGGGAGTTACTTCTACGTTTGCTTATTATGCCATGCTATGCTAGTAGACGTGGATTGGGTGAGTGAATTCCATGATAGATGTGTGATTGTTACATTAATAGTTTATTTAAGGTGGCAACTTAAACACACATCTGGGTGGATTGAGGCACCTGGTTTCTATCAGGACTTGCCTGTATTTCTTCGGACCGCCACCCAGTGCTCAAAGGGATCATGAGATTATTCAAACTAGAAACTTCCGTGCAGCCACAAGCCATTATGGGCTCTCGCATAGTTGATTGTTGTGCGAACTCCACGGGTTGTCGGCGCTCGGGAACGGGGTCCCAGACTTGCTCTGCTCTGCGCTGCCTGGGCGTGGCTCAAAGGAGGCCAGGATAGCCCATCTTCATCAACACAAGCTCAAGACCTCGCGAGGGGCTGAGATTGCTGGGCGGGCGACCAGGAGCTTCTCGTGCACGGCCTCGTCCAGTTGGCTCATGAGGAGGCGAGAGTTCAAGGCAGGGTACCTCGCGAGGTGCCCATGACGCAAGCCATGACGCACCAAGGGCGCCAATGGGCGCCGACCAGCCAGCAGGCCCCTCCTTTCCTCTTTGGTACAAAGGGAGCAAGCGCAGCGAGAGCTTCAAGCAAAGGCATCCGTTTCGGTGCAACAAGACCAAGACCAGCCCCAAGGGCTGGAAGGGAGTCATCGTGGAGCCCAAGCAGGCGTCATCACCAGAGCCTTTCGCAGGCGTCAGGATAAGTGTACCTGCTATTCCCCTTCAAAATGGTCGATTGTTGGCGCCCTTCCCGCTCAATATTTGGGAAGAGGCCCAGGGCCTTCGCCTATAAATAGGAGTAGCCACACTCAGAGTAGGGGGGACGGTCGGAGAGGAAGAAGAGGACGATCCGCATCCAGATCAGAGAGAGATAGAGACCCGATCCTCAAGCTAGAGCGACGGGACACCACTTAGCAGTTCATCACACCCACCAAGAAGACCCTCGCGAGGCTGTTCTTCCTCAGATTGTTCCTCATCAGCCCAAGAGGCAATCCACCACGCCACAAACTAGAGTAGGGTAATACACCACAACGGTGGTCTTAACTAGTATAAATCTCGTGTCTCTTGTGCTGTTCTTCTTAGTAGTTTAGGTCCTCGCGATTCGGGCGAGGTACGAGACGGTGGAGGGTTGATCTCCGCGCACTCGAGAGTTCGAACCTTAAGGGTCTGCGGAACCCGAACCGACATTTGGCGCGCTGTAGGGTGCGCCTGAATTTGCCTTTCGTCGCTTTCGTTCTTCCTCGACCACCGCAGCTATGTTCGACGCTGCCGGGCCCGAAGCTGAGCGCCGAGCCGCTTCGCCCCCACGCCGCCAGACGGCTCTCGTAGGCGGGCGTCCTCGCTGCTCTCGCCGTCGCCGCATTAACGCCGCCACCGCCCGGCGGGAACGAGCAAGCAAGCGCCGCCCCAAGACTCGGCCCATGAGGCGGGACGGCCGCACCGCCACGCCTTTCGCCACCCTCGCTGGTATTCGCCGTCCGCGCCACCACGCGCCATGGAGGCCCGAGCTGCACTCTCATCGCGCTAACGAGCTCCTGCGCTACCGCTTCTGCCGACGACGTTTACGAAGAATGGCTCACCGAAGTCGCCGAGCTCGTCAGGCCAAGTGGAGGCGCACCCGCCGTCTGTCTCCTCATCGCACCGCACCCGCTTCGCTGCATGGCGAAGCTCCTGTGGCGCCAGCCACCTCCTCCTCAAGACGGGCGCCTGGCCCTAAGGAACGCGGTCCTGGCGGAACCTGCTCGCCAGCGCCGACGCTGCAAGAGCAGAGCTGCCAAGAAGTTCTCGCCCGCAAGAATCTGCCCGAGCGCCCCCGCTCCAAAGACGCCAAGACCTGCGCTGCCCCACCGCGACGCAGGAGGCCCACAAGACCAAGCTCTCGCCGTCCGAGGCCTCATGCCACGGCGGGCTACCGCTCCTTCACCACCGAAGGCGCAGCGCGCGCGGGCCCGCCAAGTTCAAGCCAGACCTGCCTCCACGCTACGACGGCACGGCTGACCCTACGGAGTTCCTCCAGCTTCACGAGCTGGGCATCGAGGCTGCCAACGGGACGAAGGGTCATGGCGAACTGGTTTCATGGCGCCAAGGACGGAGCCCGCACTGGCTCCTCGATCTCGCCCCGTGTACGATCTCTTCGGGCCGAGATGCGCACCCGCTTCATCGCCAACTTCCAAGGTACTTCGCGACCGCCACCGCCGTGAGCGACATGCGCCAATCAGCAGCAGCCTGGGAAACCCGCAAAAAGTACATCCAGCGCTTAAACAATGCGCGCCTCAAGATCCCCAGGGTGACGGAGGAGGCCATCATCTCCGCCTTCTCCGACGGCGTGCGCGATGTCAAGATGAAGGAGGAGCTGGCGATGCATGAAGATCTGTGCACCTCCCTGGAGCTGTTCAACTTGGCGACCAAGTGCGCGAGGGCTGAGGAGGGGCGCCTCTTCCTCCTCGATCTGCCTGCCGCGGATCCCGAAGAGAAGAAGTCCAAGGCCAAGGACGTGAAGCGCAAGGGGGCTGCCGTGCTCGCGGCCGAACCAGACACCAAGCGAGGCGTAGATCAGCCCGAGTCCTCGCAAGGGCAGCCGGATCGCTGTACCACGACCTCCACACCCACAACACCAATGAATGTCAAGAGCTCCGGCCGCGGCGCCAGGAAGGGTCGGCAGACGCCCAGCGCAGTGACCGGGCTACGCCGAGGAGGAGGAAGGAATCCAGACGCTGGGAAGATCATGCCCGCGCCAAGGGTGGCGCGACCAACCTCGCGAGGACCGCTGGCAGGACCCACTCGCGAGGGGGGCTGGAGGATCAGCCTCGTGAGGATCGCCTGCAAGGGAACGCAGCCTCCCTCCGCTGCCGCCGCCACCAAGGAGAATCAAGACCGCCATCGACGATGGGGCTGGGGCTTCGAGGAAGCGCGTGCAATCGCTTACATCCTGGGTGGAGCCAAGCCCCAGCCTCTCGGCAGATCTTCAAGCAGTTTCGCCAAGCGAAAGCAGTCCTCCCAAGCTCGAGTCCACACGCCTCTCGGGTGGTCGGCGTGGCGCCATCACGCTCAGCTCAGCGGACTAGCTCAAGTGCGCAGCCACAGCCGGAGTTCTTCCGATGCTTTGCTCCCCAATCATCAAGAACATGCTGGTCACCAAGACCTCATCGACGGCGGAGCAGGGCTCAACGCCCCGTCCGTGGAGACATTCAACAATCTTCAAGCGCCTTACACCAGCTTCAGCCAACCAAGCCTTTCTCCGAGTCACCGATGGCTCCACGGTCCTGATCGGGCAGGTCCGCCTTCCCGTCACCTTCGGGCCCGCGACAACTACCACACCGAGCTCATCGACTTCGACGTCGCCCACATTCGCTGCCAGTACAACACCATCCTCGGTACCCAGCGTTGGCCAAATTCATGGTCAGAACTCCACCATGGCTACAACGTCCTCAAGATGCCGGAAAGTGGCGGGTCATCACGGTGCCCTGTGAAGAAAGAGACGCAGCAGTGCTCCCTAGAACGAGCCTTTCAGCCGCGATCTGGAAGACCTGCACCACAGCAGCAGGAGGCCTCCGGCCGCACCCAAGAAGAAGAAGACATCGACCGCCCGGCTCCTCAAGAGACAGTTCTCGTGGCCCCGTGACCGGGCCGGGGGAGCCTCCTTCCATCGAGATAGGAAAGTGCGCTGGCGCCTCTTCAGTGGCTCGGGGCTCTCCCTCGAGGGCCGCCGACCTTGCCAAGGTCTCGAGGAGGCGCTTGGGCACCACGTGGAGGCGTGTTTGGCACGCTTCTGCAAGCAGGAGCAAGGCAAGGAGGGCCGAACCTCGGGAGTTCGTCAGCCAAAGCCATTCAGAGCTACAGGAGTCAAGGGTCATGAGGGGCAGCCGCCGCCTGGCTGTGGCCCCCATCCAGCGAGGATGGTGGGCTGCGCGTCTGATCGACATACCAGGGCTCAACCGAGCCAGATCTCAAGAGCGCCTGCCCTCGCGAGTGGGACGCTGCAGGGTCCGCCCCACAGCTACGCAGACGCATGCTTTATGGCTCTGCCAACGCGATCGCTGCGCACCAGCTGCCTCATGAGGACCATCTGGAGGCTCAAGAGGTCAAGCACGCTGCAGCCTCGGGCGGAGATGGAGATGGCCCCGAGGAGCCGCTTAACGCCTCCCGAGCCTCCCGAGGCCTGTGGCCTGGGGCTCGTGAGGATCGGCCCCGCAGCCCACCGAGTCTGCTACACCAACACCCCTTCATCCCCAACATCACCAGTGACATCTTCAAGTTTTATTTCCGCTGGGAGCGCCTTCTGGGTCAGATTATTCCTGTGCCGCTGTGGGTCCGTCCTGCTGCATGTATCCCTTTTATTTCATGTCCTTAGCTTATCCTGCTGGGGGTGCCTCGGCTGCATCATCCCTAAGCCGCCGGGCCAGTCCCAGCAGCATGTATCCTTCCTGCTTCTTCCTTAGGATTATGCTCGCTCCGCCATGCTTGTTATTTGGTGCCTCTTCCGGGTGGCGGAATCTTGCACGCTAAAGGGGGGTGCCCGAGCATCGCGACTGTGGCTCCTACTGCTCTCCGCCTCACCCTCTGGTCTTGTCCATGGCATCGCGACCTGGCTTGCCAGCGACGGCTGAGACCAGCCCGAGAGCCGGGACCCGAAGACGTAGAGCACCGGCATCTGGCCAAATTTGCAGGAACACACTCGAAGATAAGGCCCAGAGCCTGTGAAGAAGGCGAATGCCTGTGAAGTTCATCTTTTTGGAAAAGGCCCTGAGCCTGTGAAGAAGGCGAATGCCTGTGAAGTTCATCTTTTTGGAAAAGGCCCTGAGCCTGTGAAGAAGGCGAATGCCTGTGAAGTTCATCTTTTTGGAAAAGGCCCGGAGCCTGTGAAGAAGGCGAACGCCTGTGAAGCTGTCGCGTTCTGGAAAGGCCCGGAGCCTGTGAAGAGGGCAAACGCCCGTGAAGCTTGCTTCCCAGAAGAAAGGCCCGGAGCCTGTGAAGAAGGCGAACGCCTGTGAAGCTCGCCGCCCGTGACACTCTCACGTAATAATGAGTTGGGCTGTACACGCCCGAGTCTCAGAGCGCCGCCTCAGCCCGGGCTCCCTCCCACGCCAAAGGGCAGCACTTAGCTCGTGCCTGGTGAGAAGACGTCAAGACTAGACTAGGTGCCGGACGCGCTTTTTCATTTGCTTTCTGCAGCTTGATCGGTTATTCCCATTTGGAGTCTTTATCAAACTATCGCCTTTTTGGTCCGTGGTTCTTCGATCTTTTTCGCCTCCCGCTCGATTTCTCTTATGCTGGGACTCGGAGGCGGAAGCCTAGGAGCCCCCACGAGCATTCCTGCCCCTATCGCCAAGTTTTCACGCCCTGGTCCATACCGAGCACCCTCCCGACCATGCCTTACGGGCAGCACAACGCCAACACGGGGCTGTGGTCGTCATGCCACGGCCGGGTTCACTCATGAATGGGCGACGGCGAAGGGAACAGATCGGATAACAAAAGCAGACAATAATTAACGACGTTGTTCTAAACGCGTCTTCATCGGGCCACATTGTTCCCTTTTTATGCAGGAGAAAAGGAAGGAAAAGGACAAGCATGTGAAGCGCGCTCGTGCGGGCTCTCTTGAAGGCCAAGCCGCCCGGAGCTCGGGCTGGCTCCATCTCGCTTCAACGGGCGTGGCGGCGAAGGACTCGCTGCCACCCCCAAGCAGGCACGGCGGGGCTGGCCGCCGCTGCTGGAAGAATCATCACCAAGAAGAGCTGGTGAAGCGTGAGGAGTCACGGCATCGCCAGCCGCCCCCGCTGCTTCTCTCCGCCAGGCCGGGCTGAGTCTCGGCCGCGTCGCCGCCTTCGTGGCAGCACCCCATGCGCGGCCGTTTTCCCCAACACCCTCACGAGAGGGTGGCGCCGCCATCATACTTGAAGTGCAGGGGCACCGCGGCGGAGACCACGCGCGAGCGAAGGTCTGCCACCAGGGCCAGAACAGTTCCTGCAGCAGAGACCTCCAGAGAAGCCCATGAAGCCCGGATGTAGCAGCCATCTGCTCGGAGCCGAGGCCACTCAGGCGCCCATCCGGGAGCTCACCCAGAGGAAGCACGGAGCTGAAGCCGACGGGACGGCTCCTCCGCCTCACCATGAACTCCGCAGCGCTTCAGCAGCAAGGAGGCGCGCCTCGGGGACGACGGCCGTGCACGCCCGACCATGGCCAGCCGCCGTCGCCATGCCGAGAGCTCTCCCAAGACTGCTGGGACCGCCAGAGGCCACGGGTGCTTATGAGGGCGACTCGACCATGCTTAGGCGGAGGAGAGGAAGATTCGACTGGCGGCCCTTCCCTTCTCTCAAGGCCGAGAACTTCCTTGGTGGAGCCATGGAGAAGAAGGAGAGACAAGAAAGGATAGATCGAAGGGCGCGCTGTTCCAGTACTTATTGCTAGCGAAGGCCAACCGTCACCTCCACGATCACCGGTAATCATGACCAACTCCGCATGCAGGACTTGTCGAATCCGGGAGGTTACCGAGGCATCGTGGGGAGCAAGGCGACACGCCCAATCAACCGCCACGCTGCCGCCTAAGGTCAGAGGCTGTTAGGGCTCGCGACGCTCAAGACTTGCCCTTCGCCTCTGCTCGCTGTTCAGGCGGGCGCGGGCCCGGGGTTGTTGTCGGCATTCTGGGAACGGGGTCCCCAGACTTGCTCGCCCACGGCCCGCGGGCGTGGCTCAAAGGAGGCCCAGGACAGCCCATCTTCATCAACACATGCTCAAGACCTCGCGAGGGCCAAGCCTTGCGGGCGTAACGACCTGTGAGCTTCCACAGCACGGCCTCGCCAAAGTTGGCTCATGAGGAGGCGGAGAGTTCAAGGCAGGGTACTCGCGAGGTGCCCATGACGCAAGCCATGACGACCAAGGGCGCCACGGGCGCCAGCTCACAGAGCGTCCTCCTTTCCTCTTTGGTGCAAAGGGAGCAAGCGCAGCGAGAGAATCAAGCAAAGGCATTCGCTTCGTGCAACAAGACCAAGACCAGCCCCAACGGCTGGAAGGGAGTCATCGTGGAGCCCAAGCAAAGGCCATCACCAGAGCCTTTGCAGCGAGGACCAACTTTAGTCAGATAAGTGTACCTGTTGTTCCCCTTCAAAATGGCCGATTGTTGGCGCCCTTCCCGCTCAATATTTGGGAAGAGGCCCAGGGCCTTCGCCTATAAATAGGAGTAGCCGCACTCAGAGTAGGGGGGACGGTTGGAGAGGAAGAAGAGGACGATCCGCATCCAGATCAGAGAGAGATAGAGACCCGATCCTCAAGCTAGAGCGACGGGACACCACTTAGCAGTTCATCACACCCACCAAGAACAGTCCCTCACGAGGCTGTTCTTCCCTGTACTTTTCCTAATCAGCCCAAGAGGCAATCCACCACGCCACAAACTAGAGTAGGGTATTACACCACAGCGGTGGCCCGAACTAGTATAAATCTCATGTCTCTTGTGCCGTTCTTCTTAGTAGTTTAGGTCCCTGCGATTCGGCGAGGTACGAGACGGTGGAGGGTTGGATCTCCGCGCGCACCCCAGAGTTCAAACCTTAAGGGTCTACCGGAACCCGAAATCCGACACGGGTAGACTAGAAGATGTAGGGGTTGTAGGTTGGTACGGTCTACCCACATGTAAGGTGCTAGCGCTTCTGAAAGACTATGTCTCGGTCATCCGTTTCTCAAACACCATGTAGTGCGAGAAATCAAACGGAGGAGATCGAGTCTTGTGGGGAAAAGTGCGCAAACCTCTGCAGAGTGTATAAACTAATCATGATTAGTCGTGTCTCCGGTTATGGACATCTTGAGTACCTAGTTCTTGGATTATCATGTGAATCTCATCATGTTACTTTTAATCAATATTGTTGGGTTTTTAATGAGTACTTTTAATTGGGATTGAGGATGCTGTCAACCATTCTCAATGTTCAACAACCACCATGATAGTTAAATAAATTTATTCCTTTGCAAGAGGGAAAAATTGGCTTTTATAAAAACTCAGAACCATAGAGCTTTCCACCAGCCATAAATGCATGTAGTATAGCTTATTCTTTCATTACTCTCTATGTGTTACATTGCCAAGATATTCCATGTCTGACCCGTTTTGGCTGCAATGTTTCATGTTGTAGACTTTTCGACGATTTGAGTAAGTGATACGTTAGGTTACGATTTCTACACTCAACTTTTTGTTGGTGTTGATGGGAATCCACAACCTTGTTACTTCCGCTATATTTGGATTGAGGTAATAGTATTTATGTTATTTATACATGTGATTTACCTCTGTTATAAATCCTCGATCGTGTGTCAAAGATACCGATCCAGGATGACACTTAAGCACAGAGACTTGACCCATTCGGGTCTGGTCGCTACAAGATGGTATCAGAGCACATGTTGACTATAGGACGTGACCCTAGAAACTGACAAGCCGATAGGAAAGATTTTTCTCTACAACTTCATTTTCAAAAAGATCTTTTACCTCTCTTCTCTTCTGAGCTTATTCAAATATTCCATTTTAGCGAGACTATACCCCTTTTCCCTTTTGACCACTCGAAGATTTGACCGATGAGACCACTCCAAGGAGACAAGATATCGGACAACTAAGACCATTTGGAATGAAGAGGATTTTACCGTGTAAATGGAAACTACAACTATTGAAGACTCCGAAGACTAGGAGATTTTGAAGGCTCTGAAGAATTCCCAGATTTTTTTTATGACCTAGGAAGGTTACACTTATGGAATTTGACAGACTATGGAAGTAATCAATACCCGAGATCAAGGTGTATTGGAGTAAGACCGGAGCATGGAGAGTTAAAAACTCAAAGTTTTTGTCAAGGAAACCCTAAGGCAGGAGATATCAACTATGGAATGGTAGCTCATGGAAATGACAAGAGCAAAAACATGGATATCCATGATCTTGTTAACCGCCTATGCTATTGTCACCATGCGGAGTTAAGCGTGCAGATGCATGGAAGAATTGGATGGTAGAAGGCTGAAGGAGCATCTGTCAGCGAAGGATGCAGTTTTAACATAGCTGGCGTATCGCCAGGATCTGGAATATTACATCAAGGATTTTAAGATGGATCTGCAGGAAGCTGTATTTGACAAGGAAGCAGTTCGTGAAGAACCCATGTCCCAGAGGATTAAAATAGCCAAGCAGGAGGAGCTAAACCTCGAGATACCGGAGATTTGTTAGGAACTGAAGGACAGTAGGATCTTGGTTCATGTCAAGGAAGTTGAAACCAGAAGTTTGGAATGCAATTCCAGAATATTAAAGGACGTCACAAGAGATTTCACGTCAACAGAGATGATCTGGCAAAAGAACTTGAGAAGGACAATCACGATCGGAAGAAAGCCATCGGAGACATGAACAAGACTTGAAGAGTTTGATGACTTTGAGATCTATTGACCTTTAAAAGACAAAACCCCTGTATATACTTACGTTAGATGTGACGATTGTGAGCTGTCATTTGTTTGATGTTTTTCCGACAGCCACAATAAAATCTGTCTTTTCAAAACTTTTGTTTGTATTGTGTGTATCCCTCTCTATCTCTCTTATCCCACCCCAAACCTAGGGACCCCATAGAGGATGAATGGAGATGAGCTTGTATTGTCTGGACCAATGCATCAATTGGAGACAGACCAATGGATTCAGAACATGGAGGATCACATGAAGAACAACCCTATAGTCAGAAAGGATATGGCCCAGCATGCTCTTCCTTTTTTTTGAAAGAGGTGCTGCTACTTGGTGGAGGATGTACCAAACCATCAATGGATGGCAAGGAGAAACCACTTGGGAAGAATTTAAGTTGACTTTGTCAAAGTCTAGGTTTGTGTCCCAGAAATTGGAGCCTTATGGAAATGATATGGAGAAATTGCATGCAAGCTTTGTGGAGAAATAGGACACAAACATAAAGAACACCAGGATGAATACCCTCATAAGTGGGGGATTACCAAAGGAGTTAGCCGAGGAACTCAGGGAACTTCGATTGGAGATTGTTCCCAAAGGTTTTGTTGCAGCAATGGAAGTTCAGTCTACATTATTGGGAAAGATCCGTGAAGCTCAGAAGGATGACAAAGAGATTCCTGAGGTAAAAGAGAGAATGAGCAAAAGAAAGGCCAAAGGTTTTCGTAAGGATGAGCACGACGCCTTATGGTTCGAGGACCGTGTACATGTACCCAATAATACAGAGATCAGGAAGTTAATACTTCAGGAGGCTCATGACTCACCATACTCGATTCGCCTTGGAGACACCAAGATGTATTTGGATTTGAAGGAGTGTTTTTGGTGGACTGGTATGAAGAAGGATACTGTCGAATATGTAGTCGTATGTGACGTATGTCAGAGAGTGAAGGCAAAACATCAGAAGCCAGCAGGATTATTGCAGCCTATGCCGATACCCAAATGGAAGTGGGATAAGTTTGGCATGGATTTCATTACCGGATTTCCCAGAACCCGAACGATACATGATTCTATCTGGGTAGTAGTTGATTCGCTTGACCAAAGTGGCTCACTTTATCCCAGTGAAAACCACCTATACAAGTGCGAAGTTGGCCAAGATATATTTGACCAGGATCGTATGTCTGCATGGAGTTCCGAGGACCATCGTAGAGGAACACAATTTACCTCAAAGTTTTGGAATCAGCTGCACCAGACTTTGGGTACTAGGCTAGAGTTCAGTACAGCCTTTCATCCGCAGACAGATGGACAAATCGAGAGAGTTAATCAAATTCTGGAGGACATGTTGAGAGTGTGTGCGCTAGATTATGGATCTAGTAGGGATGATAATCTACCTTACGCTGAGTCCTCATACAACAACAGTTACCAAGCTAGTTTGAAGATGGCCCCTTGTGAAGCGTTGTATGGGAGAAGGAGCCAGACACCGTTGATGTGGGATGAAGTTGGAGACCGTCAGTTGTTTGGACTAAATATGATCAAGGAGTCAGAAGAGAATGTTAAGTTGCTTGAGATAGGTCAAGGTAGCTCAGTCCAGCGGAAGAGTTATGAGACTCAAAAACGCAAGGAGGTAGTCTATGAAATTGGAGACAGAGCATGTTCGTGTGTCCCCTCTGCGAGGAGTTAAACGATTTGGAGTTAAGGGAAAGTTAGCCCCGAGAATTGTAGGACCATACCGAGTTTTGGAGCGTATGGGAGAAGTGGCCAACAAGTTGGAGTCACCCGAAGGACTGTCAGGAGTTCATGATGTGTTTCACGTATCCCAGTTGAAGAAGTGCCATGCAGAGATGGCCAATATTTCCCCTGTAAGGACGCTTGACCCTGGAAAGGATAATGATGTTCCACGAAGTGGAGTATGGACTTCATAAGTATAAGATTTTATCTCGGTATGTGGAATATCCCATGAGTATGAAGAGATGAATTACTATTGGATATAAAGGAGGTATGATGTTGGAAGTATGGATCAATGGAAATTCCAAGATGAGTCTGAGTAATCATGTCCTAGTTTGGTGCCAATAGAAGGAAGGAAGACAGTACAACTGGATGGATTTTAAGTATGTTAGGAAGCTGGAATTGAATGTTGGGATAACGATCAGCTGCCCCGATGATGAGTTCAAGGATTATAAGTGATGAGATGGGCCATAACCCACAGGCCCCAGGACCTGCCAAGAAGCAAGCACATTCTTGCTGAAGGAAAAAAAACCTGGAAGAGGATATGCCTTCGTTAACCGACGGTTCTATAGGAGTTTACGGAAAACCTGAGAGCAGTTAAGGAACGATAGATGTTTGTTTGGCTTGCAGAATCAATGGACTTTCCGAACTTGGTTCGTCGACAAGAGAAATTCTTCAATGCTTGTGAGGATGACCGAGTGTTAGAATGCGAGATTCGCTAAACCATGTACAAGGTAATGATTTGGGTGCGGGATGGATTGATCACCATACCGACTTACTCTTATTATTCGCTTTGCTATATGGGATGGTAAATCTGAGTGACCTACCTATAGTAGAGTGACGACGATATTAAACCTTGTTTAAACCTTAGAATGGTATAAGTATTTTTCCCCTTGTACAAGGCAGTTGTTGCCAACCGTAGGTTATACGGTGAGGTTCAACCCAGACCCGTTTTCTGCAGGAGAAACCATAAATTGTTAACCACCATGAGATAACGATAGTTGTTTAGAATTGGCGCCAGACCCGTCAGCTAAGAGGACCCAGTTACGGGATAACCTTACCAAGATGAAAGAACAAAAGAATTGAGGAAAAGGTTATGCCACTACCGGAAGAGCCCAGAGAAGGAATTATCCTTACGATCTGAGAAGACCGACACTGTCAGCAATAAGGATGGAGTATATGAGTTTTGATGGAACCGTAACCATGCTTCTAAGGGTGCTAGCATCCGAGACCCCGGAGACGATCGATGGATTTTTTTTAGAAGACCCCCAAACCCTAACCCATTTTCTTGCTAGCCTCTCCGAATCTTGAGGACGAGATTCATTTTAAGGGTGGTAGTTTTGTAACATCCCAAAATTCTAAATTTTTGAATGTTATAATAAATAGATAGATTTGATTGTTTGTTTGATTGATTGACTGAAAGTGACTGAAGTTTGAAACTTTTTGAAAGTTAAATGAGAGGGAATAAAAGGACTTTCCCAAACTTTCATTTTTGCTTTTATGATCTTCGTGAATTCAAATTCTTTTCACCACAAAACCCTGGAGAGAAGATGACATGACTTCTTCCATTTATTTAAATGACAAGGGGTGTTGAAAATATTTGAATTTCATTCGAGAATATTTCCAATTTTGAAACTTTATGCAACTCAATGATTTTCACGAGCGAAGATAAAATGACTTCTTCAAATTATATGATATATGAGTTGGGAGTTTCAAAGAATTAAATTCAAAGTTCTTTTGAATTTATTTTCAATTGGAGTTATTTGAGTTTTATTCAAATTATTTTCTCCAAAAATAAAATATATGGAAAATAGGGTAACATGATTCCCTACATCGAGAAAATTGGAGAGAAATAAATTTGAATTAATTTTGGTATTTTAAAATGATTTTTATTGGATTTTATTAGACCAGTAGCACTCTTTGTTTTATTTGAATTTGTGTGTATTTTATTTGAAGCTAGAATAATGTTGATCTTGTAGAAAATATTTTTTGAAAATTTTGATATATTATATGCCTATATAATATTTTTCTATTTTAGTCTTTATTATTTTTAGTTTTCTGGTAAAATGTATTTAAAAAGGACTTCCTTGGCTGGGCGGCCCACCTAATGGCTGAGCCACGGCCCAGCCCGACGCACGCGATTCCCGAGCTCAAAGAGACCCGCCAAGACGCATCGCCGCCAGTCTTGCCTCCGCCTCCTCCTGCCCCCTCCTCCAAGCCGCGCCCTCCCCTGGCCTTTATAAGGCGAGGCCGCCCCCCCGCCCCCTCTTTTTCCTCAAACCGGAGCCGTCATCGCATCCCGCAGCCTCGCATGAACCCCGCCGGAGTTCGGGCTCCGACGAGATTCGCCGCCTTGCCCCGCGCTTCACCGCCGCCCACTACTGACGCCGCCATCACCATCGGATTCCCCTCGTCGCGCCGCTCCTCCTGACCACTTCATGGCGCCACGACCACCAGGCCGCTTCCCGTTCAACACCGCCGCCGCCGCCGTCATCCTCACCATGGCGCCGTCAACCATCATGATAAGCCGCCGCTCAAATCCGTCCGTCTGATCCTAGATCTAGGGCTGAGATTAGGTTTAGTTGTTTTTTTTCGTTTTTCTTTAAGTTATGAACGTTCGCTGGTTAGGTCTTCTCAGCGCATGGTTCATTCGTTAGCGTTCATTAACGAATGTTCGCTTTTTGGCCTTTTTATTTTTCTGTTAATTTCGGTCAGGGACCCATCCGTGAATATTTCTTTTACAGATTAGTCCCTAATCTTCAAACGGCCATAACTTTTTGCTCGTTAGTCGGAATTCAACGAAACCAACGCCCACTTCTTCATTACGATCCCCTCTTTCCACTAATCCAACTCAAACATGTTTTTGAAAGTTTTAAAATTTGAATTCAAACAGATTTGTATTTGAACTTCATTTGATCATAACTTGAGTTTCGTAACTCCGATTTAGTTGATTCCTTTTGCAAATCGAAGCTCTTGACGTAAACTTTCTGATAGGGCCAAACTAACTTAATTTTGGTACTGTTAGAAATTGTTTTATGTTGCAAGAGTTATTTGCTTGGTTTTGATGTTTTCTGAATCGTCTTCTTCGTTCTTTCTGATCTTTTGAGAGATTGCTTATGTGTGGTTACTATTGATTGCTTACAATAGATTGACCGGAGTGTGACGAGTAGAACTATCAAGAGTTTTGAGTGCGAATCATCTTCATCAACTTTGCAGGCAAGTAACACTTTGATCATATTTTTTCTCATACCCAGTTTTTATGCATTAGATCTACCCTCAAACACTTGCATGATTAGGATCTAATTAAATTGTGGGTTTTGGGAAGTAGATTGAGGTAGTACCTATTACCTGTTTTATTATCAAACCCTTGGGAGTTACTTCTCGTTTGCTTATTATGCCATGCTATGCTAGTAGACGTGGATTGGGTGAGTGAATTCCATGACAGATGTGAGATTGTTACATTAATGGTTTATTTAAGGTGGCAACTTAAACACACATCCTGGGTGGATTGAGGCACCTGGTTTCTATCAGGACTTGCTGTATTTCTTTGGACGCCACCCGTGCTCGGAGGGATCATGAGATTATTCAAACTAGAAACTTCCGTATGCAGCCACAAGCCATTATGGGCTCTGGCATAGTTGATTAAGTTGTGCGAACTCTTACGGGTAGACTAGAAGATGTAGGGGTTGTAGGTTGGTACGGTCTACCCACATGTAAGGTGCTAAGCGCTCGAAAGACTATGTCTCGGTCATCCGTTTCTCAAACACCATGTAGTGCGAGAAATCAAACGGAGGAGATCGAGTCTTGTGGGGAAAAGTGCGCAAACCTCTGCAGAGTGTATAAACTAATCATGATTAGCCGTGTCCCCGGTTATGGACATATTGAGTATCTAGTTCTTGGATTATCATGTGAATCTCATCATGTTACTTTTAATTAATATTTTTGGGTTTTAATTAGTACTTTTAATTGGGATTGAGGATGCTGTCAACCATTCTCAATGTTCAACAACCACCATGATAGTTAAATAAATTTATTCCTTTGCAGTAGGGAAAAATTGGCTTTTCGCAAAACTGTAACCATAGAGCTTTCCACCAGCCATATATGCATGTAGTATAGCTTATTCTTTCATTACTCTCTATGTGTTACATTGCGGCATATTCCATGTCTTGACCCATTTTCGGCTGCAATGTTTCATGTTGCAGACTTTTAGATTGACAGTAAGTGATACGTTAGGGTTCGATTTCCACACTCAACTTTGTCATTTGGTGTTGATGGGAATCCACAACCTTGTTGCTTCCGCTATATTTGGATTGAGGTAATAGTATTTATGTTATTTATACATGTGATTTACCTCTGTTATAAATCATCGAGTAATGTGTGTGTCAGCATACCGATCCAGGGATGACACTTAAGCACAGAGACTTAACCCATTCGGGTCTGGTCGCTACATTCTTACTCACACTGCCCGACCTTTGGAGCTCCGCCGCCACCGTCGACCTTCGTTTCTGCCTCCATAGCGGCCATTGCATCAACCCGGACCGACCAAAGCTTGGCGCTCCTCCGCTGTTCTCTCATCATCAGTGAGTTCTTCCTTTCTTTGCTCTAGATCCACCATTAGGGTTTCAAGGTTCATCGGAGTCTATCCAATCTCCCCCATTGTTCTTTCCTGTTCCTTTCATTAGCATAAACAACTAGCTGGATCCAATATTTCTTACGCGGCCGTAGCCATAATCCTCTTTTCGTTAGATCTGTTTCTTTACACAAATCTCATCTGAACCTTGCTGAACTGTTCAGACTCTTGAAATTAGGTCTGAATTTATTTTGATTTTCCAACGCACGGTAGATCTGAAATTACCATGCCAAGCTGTGAAACTTGTTTTTCCTTCACTTATACATCTTTAGACTTATACCAGATTAGGCGGTTTAACTTCATAGAAAAAATGATGACCCAGTAGATACCATTAGTCCACTGTTGAACCGCTAATGCACTCATCATTGTACTGTCCCCATCTTCAGACTCCAGTTCACAAGTAACCAACTCTGGTTTAAAAATATGCTTACATCCTTATACCGCTTTATAATTGTCACTGTAAATCTTAAACCGGCAATAATCATGTTTCAGATCATTCATTGCCATGGCCAAGCAAGTCTATGAATGCAATTGGGCTCCTTCTCGAGTAACCGAAGAACAGTTAAACAATCTTGTTAAAACGGGCACCTTAGCCAAGAAAGATGTCATCCACTGGAGGGTCCCTGGCCCGAAAAATCCTCCTATACCCAAGGATGGGGAGGTAGTTGTGTTTGCTGATCACCTAAGTCGAGGTTTTAGCCCTCCCGGTTCACAAATTTTCTGGGATGTACTGGCCAGTTTTCAAGTGTGCCCTCAAGACATTGGTCCAAATTCTGTGACCAACATCTGCCACTTCCAAGTCTTCTGTGAAGCTTATCTACAAGAGGAACCTACAGTCGAACTGTTTAGGGATTTCTTTCACTTAAACCTTCGCACAGAATTCACGGATGGACCCAATACTGAATTGGGCGGAATGGCGGTTCAGAAAAGGAAGGAAGTCACTTTTCCTCATCCCAAGCTCCACAGTCACCCCAAAGTGTGGAACCAGACCTGGTTTTATTGCAAGGATACATCTCCACCTGATGAAAACCCCCTGCCGGGTTACCTCCCTGAACTCCTTAGCAATACACATCCTTTTCCTCAGAGATTGACTGCAAAAGAAAGGGCCAACTATGCTCCTCAACTATCAAATCTTAGAGCCTTCATGGCGAACGGTTTGACAGGAGTTGATCTTGCTCGTTGCTGGATAAGTTGGAGTATTCTGCCCTTAAGCCGGCGTTCTGATTTGATGTGTCAGTACACGGGGAGTTTGAAGGATGCTCAACGATACATTGACATTCAGCTTACAGATGCGGAAGTTACTGAGGCGGTAAAGAAGATGCTAAATGAACCGGAGGCTGTCTGTGCCCAAACCGAACTGCTCCCTTTCTGCACCTTCCTCAAACCGCCAGCTGTAAGAATCATACAATCTTTTTTTCTGAAGTTGCTTCTGTCCAAATATTTTCTGAAATTGTGATTATCTTCTGACAGGGTAATGACCCGTTCTGGAGCAAGAAACCACAAGAAAAACCGGCAAAGCCGCAAGACAAACCGGCCAAGCCACTTCGCCCAAAGACCAAGGTTGTTAAGAAACCTGGCAAGAAAAGTACCACTGCATCCTCCGAGCTACCAGCTGATGACAATGTGGGTAACCCGGAATCAGAGGTAGACCTTGACTCTCTTGGTTCATTTTTTGTACACCTCATTGACAATGATTATTATCAGGACGACGCTGAAGGCAGTCACGCTGATGATGTAGAGGTAACCATTCTTTCCTCCGATTCAGATCCTCTGCCAACATCAAAAATCCGTCGAGCAAACCGGAAAGTAAAATTTTCTCACCCCCTTGCTTACTTGGACCCAAACTTTCTTTTGAAGACACAGCAGCACGAGGCTCGCCGCACAACCCGGCACATCGGCCAGGTAGTTACCTCCGCCGGTTTACCTTACAGCTCGGTACGGCAACGCCGATCAGAGGTCTCTTATCCCCTTGACACTTCATGCCCCAAAGCAGGTTGTTTCCGCCATCCTCTTAACCCGTCTGATTCAAATTATCAGGGCACTTCTGACTCCTCTTCTGGTGAGTCGTCGGCGACAAAACTTCCACCCCTCAAAACAGTTCTTGGGTGAGCTATATACTTGTTTTTATCCTTGATCTGTTATTTTTATATACTGTACTGATCCTCATGTTTATTTTCCTTAGTGCCAAGCCCAGACCCAGCAAGAAGGCTCGGTTGAATAAACCGACTGATGATAATGCGGATGTTGAACCGGAGAAGACTCCAGATTTCGAAGAAGCTAATACTGATGCCACACTTAATGATCCGCCGCCTCAGGACCATGATTTCGTTGCTGAACAAGTGGAAGTTGACACCACAAGCCATGCTGACCAGCCAACCAGCCCTGTCCGACCTGATGACAAACCGGTTAGTCCAGTTAAGGCTACTGACAAACCGCCAACCCCAGTAACGGCTGGTGATGACAAAGATGATGACATTATGATTACTGGCACTGGCCATACCGCTCCTGGCAATCCTATCGCTTTGTCAAAGCATACTGCCAAAGACGAGCTCTCTGCAATTGGCAAAGGCAAATGGAACGCCGATTTGTCAAATTATGCCCATCTGAATGCTCAAAACCTTCACTCCGGCTTCTTGAACCGTCTGTACACCAGCCGTGACTATGAAGCCAGTTTGGTAAATTTGATGAAAGAGCGATATGAGGTAATTAATACTCAACTCTTCTTAACTGTCTTTCTTTGCAAATTCCAAATATCAACTCCAATAGCCCCCAAGGTGACGGTTGAAGATATCAATCTAAACCGGGACTTTTAATAACAATCTTTTAGATTTGCAATATTACATCTTTTTTCACTGGTATAGTCCCCAAGGGCTGGTTTTACTTTGTGAAGATGAACCGGGACTATAGAAAAATTCCCATATCAGCAATTATGAGGAAACACACATTAGCCCCCAAGTGCCAAGAGTAATACATATATTGTGCTTGGGACTTGTAAAAATTTCTGATAAAGAGCAAATATGCATTAGCCCCCAAGTACCAAGGACATAAATTGTTATGTGTTTGGTACTTCAAATATGTACTGTCAACTCATTATACATATGTCTCTATATAGGCTGATATGAGCAAGAAAGAAAGCCAAACCGCTGATCTGCAAGAGACCTCAAATCCCAGCAAGCCGAAACCTCCAAAACCAAGGAAGAATTAACCAGCGCTCTAGGCTCTAATGAGAAACTGAAAGAGGGCTTCAACAAGGAGCGGGCAGATTGGGCGACAGAAAAATCCGCTTTGATAAAAAGAGCCAAGAACGCAGAAGCAGCTCTGAAACCAGTGGTTGATGAACTGACTGGTGTAAAGCGGCAGATTCATGCCATGACTGTTGTTGTGTTCGGTAAACATCTTTTCCTTAATACTTTCAACATATCTTCTCATGTGTTGTCGGTTTACTGATGTGGATAATGGTGCAGGAACTCATATTGGCCACCTGGGCTTTGATGTACAGAAGAAGCTGAAGGCTGCTTACACTCTAATAGAATAGTTGTACACCGGCGCGCAGCAGATCATCTATACTGCTTCACACAATAGTCCTCCTCCCACCTTGATCAAGGATACCTTAGAAAAAGGTTATCTATGCTTCCTGCCCGGGTAGACGAGCTAAAAAAGTCCGCCGCAAGAACGGGCGCTTTGACTGCACTATCCCGGGCAAAAGCATGGGTACCTGACTTTGATCCAGTGGAAGCGGCCCAAGGCTATCCTAGTTTGAAGGAAGACGGAATAGGATTTGGCAATGATGATCTCCGAATCATAAGCCGGGAAGTACGGCCATTGGCTTGTCAACTAGTTGAAGAAGCGGATCTCTCGTACTATCAGGCGAGTTACGATGATAAGAACAGACGGGTTGCTGCACCAATTCCAGAAGCGCAAAATCTTATCCCACAAATCCGTAAGCACACTTATGCCCCCTGACATTGAACCGTCCACGCTTATAAGCGATGAAGCTGTCTTCCAAGACCTAACTAGGATCGACTGGGCAACTGTTGACTTCCAGCCACTAGGTAGAGCGGAGGGAGTTGAACCAGTGCGAGATGATCCGCAGCCGTCAGGCCAAGCTGGTGACCAATCATGAACCAGAGGCCGGTTTAGTCGTCTACATGCTGCAACATGTATTTGAGAAAACAATTATCCTTTTGGGCACTGAAAGGCCTTGTAATAGGCTAGTTAAAATACTTGGTCTGGTATGCCTTCGTGCATATTTATCTGCGACTGATGCTTTCTTAATCCGACATGCTTAAGATATGATATTCATAATCCATAGCCATTTATTCAAGCTGTTCCTGCAGATAAGAAGCTTAAAGCATACAGCGGTTTACCCCCAATGGTCATGATATATATATATATATATATATATATATATATATATATATATATATATATATATATATATATATATATATATATATATATATATATATATATATATATATATATGACCAAGGTGTATAACCAAGGTTGTAAAAGATAACCAAATATGGAAATATATAATACATGTGACCTTTAGGCATAATGTTGGTTGACCAACGTTGTAGTGAGGGTCATAACCCTACTCTGGAGGATAAGTAACTCCTGTTATATGATGCCAGTTTACAATAAAACCATTGCGGGTTGTGATAAACACCGGTTTATTCCATACTGGTGACTTTGAGTCAAACCAAACCGGGTTGATAGTCTCCGGATTATAACTTGATCGTGTACTGACAACTTGTAGTTGACAGCCTAACCGGGTTGATAAACACCGGTTTGAAAACATCACAAATCTTATGAAAACAAAGAAAAACTTAGCAAAAGGCAAATAAAAACCGTTGTAGTTGAGGCTTTTTACGGGCTGCCAGGCCCCAAATTCGAGGCTTTTCATGGGCTACCAGGCCACTGAGTTAAACCATTTTTTCAAAGCCTTTTAAGATGGTCCTCAATCCTTAACCAATCATCATTTTAACTTGACAAGTTTAGGGTCTTCATTTTAGAGTAACTTGTCAAAGTTCGAAGGGTCATACTAGGTTTACCTGGGCGGAGTGACTTACTTAAATAGGCAGGTTAACCCGGGGTTTTAGGTGTATACACCAGGCTTCCAAGCCATGGCTTGATAGCCTATTACAAGTGTAGATTCTTTGTTCATTTCGACAGCAAAGAATCCCCAAGTAACATTTTGAGCTGCGCTCAGTGGGTGCCTATGTTTGAGTTGTTATTTTTCAACACTCTCTTTGGCCCCGGATTGATTTTCCTTTGAGCCGATCAAGAGGTGTGACTATGGTTCGGATACGACCAAGCCCCCAAGTGATGTTGTGGCATTACGCCGATCAAGAGGTGTAGCTATGGTTTGGATATGACCAAGCCCCCAAGTGATGTAACAGAAAGCTTTGAGAAGCTGAATCAAGGGGTAAACCGGACGCTGCTTTATAAACAGAATCTCCATGTAACCACACATGATGTAAGAAAAAACAACAGATACCCCGCTTTAACTGAGGTTCCGGTTTATTATATTGATCATAATATATACATTGTCATAATATGTACATAAGCAGAGCCTATGGCTCTGGTATAGTAAGGCCGAAGATGAGCAATATTCCACGGCCGGTTGGTCTCCTCCTCCGATTTACGTGAGTCTTTGCGCTTTCGAACATCGATTAGGTAGTACGACCCATTGTGTAGATTCTTGCTGGCCACAAAGGGTCCTTTCCAAGGGGGGAATAGCTTGTGCATATCCGTCTGATCCTGGATGAGTCGAAGCACCAAATTGCCTTCTTGAAAGATTCTGGTTCTAACCCGGCGGCTATGATAACGACGTAGATCTTGCTGATAAATCGCCGAACGGGCTGCCGCCATGTTGCGCTCCTCATCTAACAGGTCAAGAGCTTCCTGTCGTGCCTTCTCGTTGTCAGCTTCAACATATGCCGCTAAACGAGGTGAGGCATGACGGATGTCACTAGGAAGAACCGCTTCCGCTCCATAAACCATGAAGAACAGCATGTATCCTGTCGATCTGTTGGGTGTAGTATTTATGCTCCATAACACAGAAGGTAACTCCTCAACCCAACAACCCAGTGTCCGTTGCAAAGGAACCATAAGCCGGGGTTTGATGCCTCTCAAGATCTCTTGATTGGCCCTCTCTGCTTGACCATTGGACTGGGGGTGGGCCACTGATGACACGTCAAGCCGGATGTGCTCACGTTGACAGAACTCCTTCATGGCACCGTTTGACAGATTGGTACCATTGTCCGTTATAATGCTGTGCGGAAAGCCAAACCGGAAGATCACCTTTTTGATGAATTGAACCGCCGTAGCTGCATCACACTTACTAACTGGCTTTGCCTCCACCCACTTCATGAACTTATCAATCACCACCAAAAGGTGGGTCTTCTTGTCCTTGGATCTCTTGAAAGGCCCAACCATATCCAGCCCCCAAGTTGCAAACGGCCAGTTGATTGGAATCATCCTCAATTCCTGAGCCGGTACATGAGCGCGCGTTGAGAATTTTTGACAGCCATCACATCTTTTGACCAAGTCCTCGGCATCAGCATGAGCTGTCAACCAATACAAACCGTGACGAAACGCCTTGGCCACCAAAGATTTTGACCCGGCGTGGTGACCACAATCTCTTTCGTGGATCTCACGCAAAATTTCTCGGCCTTCTTCAGGAGACACACAGCATTGAAACGCACCTGTCACACTGCAATGATGTAACTCTCCATTGATAATAGTCATGGACTTGGACCACCGGATTATCTGCCTGGCCAAAGTTTCATCCTCTCGTAACTCGCCCCGTTTCATATATGCCAGATATGCAACCATCCAATCCGGGATAACATGAAGACCCGCCACCAACTGAGCTTCCGGATCAGGAACAACCAAATCCTCTTCACCAGGGAGCTTTACGGACGGATTATGCAAAACATCCAGGAAGACATAAGTTGAACCGGTTTACGTTGGGAACCAGGTGGCTTAAAGCATCCTCCGCTTCATTCTTCTGTCGGTCCACATGATCCACCTGATAACCTTTAAAGTGACCCGCAACAATATCCACCTCACGACGATATGCTGCCATGAGTGGGTCCTTGGAATCCCAAGTGTCGGACACTTGTTGAGCTACCAGATCCGAGTCACCGAAGCACTTAACTCGGCTTAGGTTCATCTCCTTCGCCATCCGAAGACCATGGAGTAAAGCCTCATATTCATCTGCATTGTTAGTGCAAGGGAACATTAAACGGAGAACATAACAAAACTTATCACCTCATGGGGAAGTTAATACGACTCCAGCCCCCGAGCCCTCCAGTTCATCAAAATGAATAGTCCAATAAGTATGATCCGGCTTCTCTTCTGGCACTTGTAGTTCTGTCCAATCATTGATAAAATCCACAAGTGCCTGAGATTTGATCGCGTTTGGGGTATGTATTTCAACCCGTGAGGCCCGAGCTCGATAGCCCACTTAGCAATCCGGCCAGTTGCTTCCCTGTTCTGAATTATATCCCCCAAAGGAGCAGAGCTGACCATCGTGATGGGATGACCTTGGAAATACTGCTTAAGCTTCCGGCTTGCCATAAAAACCCCATACACCAATTTTTGCCAATGTGGGTACCTCTGCTTGGACTCGATAAGTACCTCACTGATATAGTAAACCGTCCGTTGAACCAGATATTCCTTTCCTGCCTCTTTGCGCTCCACCACAATATCCACACTAACAGCCCGAGCGTTAGCTGCTACATATAGCAATAATGGCTCTTTGTCAACCGGAGCAGCAAGAACCGGCGGATTAGCCATCTGCCGCTTTAAATCCTAAAATGCTTCATTAGCGGCGTCACTCCAGATGAAGTTATCCGTTTTCTTCATCATCTGATATAAAGGGATGGCCTTCTCGCCAAGGCGACTGATAAACCAGCTCAACGCGGCAATCCGGCCCGCCAGGCGTTGAACATCATTGATACACTTCGGTTTGGCCAAGGAGGTGATGGCTTTGATCTTTTCCGGATTAGCTTCAATACCGTTGTTAGACACCAAAAGACCCAAGAGCTTGCCTGCAGGTACACCAAAGATGCACTTGGCCAGATTAAGCATCATTTTGTAAACCCGCAGGTTATCAAAGGTTTCCTTCAAGTCACCAATCAATGTCTCCTTCTTCCTTGATTTCACCGCAATATCATCCACATAGGCATGAACATTGCGGCCGATCTGTTCATGAAGACAATTCTGCACACACCGTTGATAAGTCGCCTGGGCGCTCTTGATGTTGGGAACATGCCCTAGAGGCAATAATAAAAATGATTATTATTATATTTCCTTGTTCATGATAATTGTCTATTGTTCATGCTATAATTGTGTTATCCGGAAATAGTAATACATGTGTGAATACATAGACCACAACATGTCCCTAGTGAGCCTCTAGTTGACTAGCTCGTTGATCAATGGATGGTTACGGTTTCCTGAACATGGACATTGGATGTCATTGATTACGGGATCGCATCATTGGGAGAATGATGTGATGGACAAGACCCAATCCTAAGCATAGCGCAAGATCGTGTAGTTTATTTACTAGAGCTTTTCTAATGTCAAGTATCATTTCCTTAGACCATGAGATCGTGCAACTCCCGGATATCGTAGGAGTGTTTTGGGTGTACCAAACGTCACAACATAACTGGGTGGCTATAAAGGTACACTACAGGTATCTCCGAAAGTGTCTGTTGGGTTGGCACGGATCGAGACTAGGATTTGTCACTCCGTATGACGGAGAGGTATCTCGGGGCCCACTCGGTAATGCATCATCATAATGAGCTCAATGTGACCAAGTGGTTGGTCACGGGATTATGCATTATGGAACGAGTAAAGTGACTTGCCGGTAACGAGATTGAATGAGGTATTGGGGTACCGACGATCGAATCTCGGGCAAGTAACGTACCGATTGACAAAGGGAATTGTATACGGGATTGCTTGAATCCTCGACATCGTGGTTCATCCGATGAGATCATCATGGAACATGTAGGAGCCAACATGGGTATCCAGATCCCGCTGTTGGTTATTGGCCAGAGAGCTGTCTCGGTCATGTCTGCGTGATTCCCGAACCCGTAGGGTCTACACACTTAAGGTTCGATGACGCTAGGGTTATTAGGAAGACTTGCATGTGATTACCGAATGTTGTTCGGCGTCCCGGATAAGATCCTGGACATCACGAGGAGTTCCGGAATGGTCTGGAGGTGAAGATCTATATATGGGAAGTTGTCATACGGTCACCGGAAAAGTTCGGGGGCATACCGGTATTGTACCAGGGCCACCGGAGGGTTCCGGGGGTCCACCGGGAGGGTACACCTCTCTCGGAGGGCCTTATGGGCCATAGAGGGAAGGGAACCAGCCCCTAGGAGGTCTGGGCGCACCCCCCCCCCCTTGGGCCCATGCTCCTAGGGTTGGGGGGAACCCTAAGGGGGGCGCCTCCCTTGCTTGGGGGGCAAGCCCCCTCCCCCTTGGCCGCCGCCCCCCTCTAGATCCCATCTAGAGGGGCCGGCCCCCCTTCCCACTTCTCCTATAAATAGAGGGGCGACGGGAGGGCTGCAGCACCACATCCAAGGCGCAGCCCCTCCCCTCCCCAACACCTCTGATACTCCGTTAAGAGCTTGGCGAAGCCCTGCCCGAGTACTGTCACTCCATCACCACCACGCTGTCGTGCTGCTGTTGGAGCTCTCTTCCTCAACCTCTCCCTCCTCCTTGCTGGATCAAGGCGCGGGAGACATCTCCGCTCCGTACGTGTGTTGAACGCGGAGGTGCCGTCCGTTCAGCACTAGGATCATCGGTGATTTGGATCACGACAAGTACGAACCATCAACCCCGTTCTCTTGAATGCTTCCGCTCGCGATCTACAAGGGTATGTAGATGCACTCCTCTCTCTCTCTCTCTCTCTCTCTCTCGTTGCTAGATGACCCCATAGATTGATCTTGGTGATGCGTAGAAAATTTTAAATTTCTGCTACATTCCCCAACGGTGGCATCATGAGTTAGGTCCATGCGTAGTTTCTATGCACGAGTAGAACACAAGTTGTTGTGGGTGTCGATTTTGTCAATTTACTTGTCGTTACTAGTCTTATCTTGATTCGGCGGCATCGTGGGATGAAGTGGCCCGGACCGACCTTACACGTACACTTACGTGAGACCGGTTCCACCTACTGACATGCACTAGTTGCATAAGGTGGCTAGCGGGTGTATGTCTCTCCCACTTTAGTCGGATCGGATTCGATGAAAAGGGTCCTTATGAAGGGTAAATAGAAATTGGCATATCACGTTGTGGTTTTGGCATAGGTAAGAAACGTTCTTGCTAGAAACCTATAGCAGCCACGTAAATATTTGCAACAATAATGAGAGGATGACTAACTTGTTTTTGCAGCATATGCCGTGTGATGTGATATGGCCAAAAGGATGTGATGAATGATATATATGTGATGTATGAGATTGATCATGTTCTGGTAATAGGAATCACAACTTGCATGTCGATGAGTATGACAACCGGCAGGAGCCATAGGAGTTGTCTTAATTTATTGTATGACCTGCCTGTCAATGAATAACGCCATGTAATTACTTTACTTTATTGCTAAACCGTTAGCCATAGTAGTAGAAGTAATAGTTGGCGAGACAACTTCATGAAGACACGATGATGGAGATCATGATGATGGAGATCATGGTGTCATGCCGGTGACGATGATGATCATGGCGCCCCAAAGATGGAGATCAAAAGGAGCAAAATGATATTGGCCATATCATGTCACTATTTGATTGCATGTAATGTTTATCATGTTTTTGCATCTTATTTGCTGAGAACGACGGTAGCATAAATAAGATGATCCCTCATAATAATTTCAAGAAAGTGTTCCCCCTAACTGTGGCCGTTGCTAAAGTTCTTTGTCTCGAAGCACCACGTGATGATCGGGTGTGATAGATTCTAACATTCACATACAACGGGTGTAAGCCAGATTTACACATCCAAAACACTTAGGTTGACTTGACGAGCCTAGCATGTACAGACATGGCCTCAGAACACAAGAGACCGAAAGGTCGAACATGAGTCGTATAGAAGATACGATCAACATGAAGATGTTCACCGATGATGACTAGTCTGTCTCACGTGATGATCGGACACGGCCTAGTTGACTCGGATCATGTATCACTTAGATGACTAGAGGGATGTCTGTCTGAGTGGGAGTTCATTAAATAATTAGATGAACTTAATTATCATGAATTTAGTCTAAAACTTTTGCAAATATGTCTTGTAGATCAAATGGCCAATGCTCATGTCAACCTCAACTTCAACGCGTTCCTAGAGAAAACCAAGCTGAAAGACGATGGTAGCAACTATACGGACTGGGTCGGGAACTTGAGTATCATCCTCATAGCTGCCAAAAAAGCATATGTCCTAGAAGCACCGCTAGGTGATGCACCCGCCCTAGCGAACCAAGACGTTATGAACGCTTGGCAGTCGTGTGTTGATGATTACTCCCTCGTTCGGTGCGGCATGCTTTACAGCTTAGAACCGGGGCTCCATAAACATTTCGAGCAGCACGGAGCATATGAGATGTTCCAAGAGCTTAGAATGGTTTTCCAAGCTCATGCCCGGGTCGAGAGATATGAAGTCTCCGACAAGTTCTACAGTTGTAAGATGGAGGAAAATAGTTTCGTCAGCGAGCACATACTCAAAATGTCTGGGTTGCACAACCGTTATCTCAGCTGGGAGTTAATCTCCCGGATGACGCGGTCATTGACAGAATCCTTCAGTCGCTTCCACTAAGCTACAAGAGCTTTGTGATGAACTTCAATATGCAGGGGATGGAGAAAACCATTCCTGGAGTATATTCAATGCTGAAATCAGCGGAGGTGGAAATCAAAAAGGAACATCAAGTGTTGATGGTGAATAAAACCACTAAGTTCAAGAAGGGCAAGGGTAAAAAGGGTTTCAAGAAAGATGGCAAGGGAGGTGCCACGCCCGGCAAGCAAGCTGCCGGGAAGAAACCAAAGAATGGACCCAAGCCTGAGACTGAGTGTTTTTATTGCAAGGAAGTAGTCCTTTGGAGCGGAACTGCCCCAAGTACTTAGCGGACAAGAAGGCCGGCAACACCAAAGGTATATGTGATATAAATGTAATTGATGTGTACCTTACCAGCACTCGTAGTAGCTCCTTGGTATTTGATACCGGTGCGGTTGCTCATATTTGTAACTCAAAACATGAGCTGCGAATAAGCGGAGGCTGGCGAAGGGCGTGGTGACGATCTTGGCGTCGGGAATGGTTCCAAGGTCGATGTGATCGCCGTCGACACGCTACCTCTACATTTACCTACGGGATTAGTTTTAAACCTCAATAACTGTTATTTAGTGCCAGCTTTGAGCATGAACATTGTATCTGGATCTCGTTTAATATGAGATGGCTAATCATTTAAATCCGAGAATAATGGTTGTTCTATTTATATGAGAGATATGTTTTATGGTCATGCCCCGCTGGTCAATGGTTTATTCTTAATGAATCTCGAACGTGATGTTACACATATTCATAGTGTGAATACCAAAAGATGTAAGGTTGATAATGATAGTCCCACATACTTGTGGCATTGCCGCCTTGGTCAAATTGGTGTCAAACGCATGAAGAAGCTCCATGCAGATGGAATTTTGGAGTCTCTTGATTACGAATCATTTGACACGTGCGAACCATGCCTCATGGGTAAAATGACCAAGACTCCATTCTCCAGAACAATGGAGCGAGCAACAAACTTATCGGAAATCATACATACTGATGTGTGCGGTCCAATGAGCATTGAGGCACGTGGTGGCTATCGTTATGTTCTCACCCTCACTAATGACTTGGGTAGATATGGGTATATCTACTTAATGAAACACAAGTCTGAGACCTTTGAAAATTTTAAGGAATTTCAGAGTGAGGTTGAAAATCAACGTGACAGAAAAATAAAGTTCTTACGATCAGATTGTGGAGGGGAATATTTAAGTCACGAATTTGGCACACACTTAAGGAAATGTGGAATCGTTTCACAACTCACGCCGCCTGGAACACCTCAGCGTAATGGTGTGTTCGAATGTCCTAATCGCACTCTATTGGATATGGTGTGATCTATGATGTCTCTTACCGATCTACCACTCTCATTTTGGGGCTATGCTTTAGGGACTGCCGCATTCACTTTAAATAGGGCTCCGTCGAAATCCGTTGAGACGACACCGTATGAATTATGGTTTTGGAAGAAATCTAAGCTGTCGTTTCTAAAAGTTTGGGGATCGATGCTTATGTCAAGAAACTTTGAAAAGCTCAAACCCAAGTCGGAAAATCGTCTTCATAGGATACCCTAAGGAAACCATTGGGTATACCTTCTACCTCAGATCCGAAGGCAAGATCTTTGTTGCCAAGAACGGGTCCTTTTGGAGAAAGAGTTTCCCTCGAAAGAAGTAAGTGGGAGGAAAGTAGAACTTGATGAAATCTGCCTCTTGAAGCGAAAGTAAGCGCAGCTCGGGAAGATGTTCTGTGGTTCCTGCACCGGCTAGAGAGGAGGTTAATGATGATGATCAAGGTACTTGGATCAAGTTGCTCTTGAACTTTGTAGGTCCACGAGGACACGTTCCACACCAGAATGGTATGGCAACCCCGTTCTGGAAATCATGTTGTTAGACAACGGTGAACCTTAGAACTATGAAGAAGCGATGGCGGGCCTAGATTACAACAAATGGCTTGAAGCCATGCAATCCGAGATAGGATCCATGTATGAAAACAAAGTATGGACTTTGACAGACTTACCCGATGATCGGCGAGCAATAGAAAATAAATGGATCTTTAAGAAGAAGACGGACGCGGATGGTAATGTTACCATCTACAAAGCTCGACTTGTCGCTAAGGGTTATCAACAAGTTCAAGGGGTTGACTACGATGAGACCTCACCCGTAGCGAAGCTTAAGTCCGTCCGAATCATGTTAGCAATTACCGCATTCTACGATTATGAGATATGCCAAATGGACGTCAAAACGGCATTCTTTAACGGCTTTCTTAAGGAAGAATTGTATATGATGCAGCCGGAAGGTTTTGTCGATCCTAAGAATGCTAACAAGGTATGCAAGCTCCAGTGCTCCATCTATGGGCTGGTGCAAGCATCTCGGAGTTGGAACATTAGCTTTGATGAAATGATCAAAGCGTTTGGGTTTATGCAGACTTATGGAGAAGCCTGCATTTACAAGAAAGTGAGTGGGAGCTCGGTAGCATTTCTCATATTACATGTGGATGACATACTGTTGATGGGAAATGATATAGAACTCTTGGAGAGCATAAAGGCCTACTTGAATAAGTGTTTTTCGATGAAGGACCTTGGAGAAGCTGCTTACATATTAGGCATCAAGATCTATAGAGATAGATCGAGACGCCTCATAGGTCTTTCACAAAGCACATACCTTGATAAGATATTGAAGAAGTTCAATATGGATCAGTCCAAGAATGGGTTCTTGCCTGTGTTGTAAGGTGTGAAATTGAGCTCGCCTCAATGTCTCACCACAGCAGAAGATAGAGAAAAGATGAGTGTCGTCCCCTATGCCCCGGCCATAGGGTCTATTATGTATGCCATGATGTGTACCAGACCTGATGTAAACCTTGCCGTAAGTTTGGTAGGAAGGTACCAAAGTAATCCTGACATGGAACACTGGACAGCGGTCAAGAATATCTGAAGTACACGAAAATGACTAAGGATATGTTTCTCTTTTATGGAGGTGACGAAGAGCTCAAATCGTAAAGGGTTACGTCGGCGCTAGCCGACACAGATCTGGATGACTCTAAGTCACAAAACTGGATACATGTATATTTTGAATGGTGGGGCGATGGTAGTGCGATTGCAAGCAAAGCGTCGTGGCGGGATCTACATGTGAAGCGGAATACATGGCAGCCTCGGAGGCAGCACATGAAGCAATCTGGATGAAGGAGTTCATTACCGACCTAGGAGTTGTTCCCAATGCGTCGGGGCCGATAACTCTCTTCTGTGACAACACTGGAGCCATTGCCCTCGCCAAGGAGCCCAGGTTTCACAATAAGACCAGGCACATCAAGCGTCGCTTCAACTCCATTTGTGAAAATGTTCAAGATGGAGACATAGATATTTGCAAAGTGCATATGGATCTGAATGTCGCAGATCCGTTGACTAAACCTCTTCCGCGAGAAAAACATGATCAACACCAGAACTCTATGGGTGTTCGATTCATCACAATGTAACTAGATTATTCACTCTAGTGCAAGTGGGAGATTGTTGGAAATATGCGCTAGAGGCAATAATAAAATGATTATTATTATATTTCCTTGTTCATGATAATTGTCTATTGTTCATGATATAATTGTGTTATCCGGAAATCGTAATATATGTGTGAATACATAGACCACAACATGTCCCTAGTGAGCCTCTAGTTGACTAGCTCGTTGATCAATGGATGGTTACGGTTCCATGACCATGGACATTGGATGTCATTGATAACGGGATCACATCATTGGGAGAATGATGTGATGGACAAGACCCAATGCTAAGCATAGCACAAGATCGTGTAGTTCGTTTGCTAGAGCTTTTCTAATGTCAAGTATCATTTCCTTAGACCATGAGATCGTGCAACTCCGGATACCGTAGGAGTGCTTTGGGTGTACCAAGCGTCTGGCGTAAGCGGGTGGCTACAAAGGTACACTATAGCTATCTCCGAAAGTGTCATTGGGTTGTACGGATCGAAGCAGGATTGTCCTCCGTATGATGAGGGGTATCTCTGGGCCCACTCGGTAATGCATCATCATAATGAGCTCAATGTGACCAAGTGGTTGGTCACGGGATCATCATTATGGAGCGAATAAAGTGACTTGCGTGCGAGATTGAGCGAAGTATTGGGATACCGATGATCGAATCTCGGGCAAGTAACGTACCGATTGACAAAGGGAATTGTATACGGGATTGCTTGAATCCTCGACATCATGGTTCATCCAATGAGATCATCGTGGAACATGTGTGAGCCAACATGGGTATCCAGATCCCGCTGTTGGTTATTGGCGGAGAGCTGTCTCGGTCATGTCTGCGTGATTCCCGAACCGTAGGGTCTACACATAAGGTTCGATGGCGCTAGGGTTATTAGGAAGACTTGTATGTGATTATCGAATGTTGTTCGGAGTCCCGGATGAGATCCCGGACATCACGAGGAGTTCCGGAATGGTTCGGAGGTGAAGATTTATATATGGGAAGTTGTCATACGGTCACCGGAATAGTTCAGGGGCATACCGGTATTGTACCGGGGCCACCAAAGGGGTTCCGGGGGTCCACCGGGAGGGGCCACCTCTCTCAGAGGGCCTTATGGGCCGTAGAGGGAAGGGAACCAGCCCCTAGGAGGGCTGGGTGCATCCCCCCTTGGGCCCATGCGCCTAGGGTTGGGGGGAACCCTAAGGGGGGGCGCCTCCCTTGCTTGGGGGGCAAGCCCCCTCCCCCTTGGCCGCCGCCCCCCTCTATATCCCATCTAGAGGGGCCGGCCCCCCTTCCCCCTTCTCCTATAAATAGAGGGACGAGGGGAGGGCTGAAGCACCACATCCAAGGCGCAGCCCCTACCCTCCCCAACACCTCTCCTCCTCCGTTAAGAGCTTGGCGAAGCCCTGCCAGAGTACTGCCACTCCATCACCACCACGCCGCCGTGCTGTTGTTGGAGCTCTCTTCCTCAACCTCTCCCTCCTCCTTGCTGGATCAAGGCGTGGGAGACGTCTCTGCTCCGTACGTGTGTTGAATGCGGAGGTGCCGTCCGTTCGGCGCTAGGATCATCGGTGATTTGGATCACGACGAGTACGACTCCATCAACCCCGTTCTCTTGAACGCTTCCGCTCGCGATCTACAAGGGTATGTAGATGCACTCCTCTCTCTCTCATTGCTAGATGACTCCTTAGATTGATCTTGGTGATGCGTAGAAAATTTTAAATTTCTGCTACGATCCCCAACACTTGAGCCCAAAGGGCAAGGACACATAGCAGAAGGCTCCAAAGGGAGTTATGAAGGTTGTCTTCTCCTGGTCCTTAACTGCCATTTTGATTTGATGATAATTATAATATGCACCCAAAAAGCTTAAACGCTCGCAACCCGCCGTAGCATCAATAATTTGATCAATACGGGGGAGGGCAAAAGGATCTGCTAGACAAGCTTTGTTGAGATCTGTATAGTCCACACACATACGCCAAGTGCCGTTCTTCTTAAGGACCAGCATCGGATTAGCCAACCACTCAGGATGAAATACTTCAACAATAAATCCAGCCGCCAAGAGCCTGACTACTTCTTCTCCAATAGCCTTGCATCTTTCCTCATTGAACCGGCGGAGAAACTGCTTGACCGGTTTATACTTGTGATCAACATTGAGAGTGTGCTCAACGAGTTCTCTCGGTACACTTGGCATGTCAGAAGACTTCCACACAAAGATCTCCCGATTCTCACGGATGAACTCGATGAGCGCGCTTTCCTATTTCGGATCCATGTAAGCACTGATGCTAAACTTCTTGGACGAATCGCCGGGCACGAAGTCAACAAGCTTAGTCTCATCAGCCGATTTAAATTTCAGGGCCGGATCATGCTCTGTAGTTGGTTTCTTCAATGAGGTCATATCTGTCAGATCAACATTATCTTTGTAGAACTTCAACTCTTCTGTTCCACAAACCAACTCAGCATAAGCCGCATCACCTTCTTCACACTCCAGAGCGATCTTGCGGCTCCCATGCACTGTTATAGTTCCCTTGTGACCCGGCATCTTGAGCTGCAGGTAGACATAACAAGTCCGTGCCATGAAATTAGCATAAGCTGGCCGTCCAAACAGGGCATGATACGGGCTTTTGATTTTCACCACTTCAAAGGTCAAAGTTTCTGATCTCGAGTCATGCTCATGTCCAAAAGCCACCTCCAGAGCTATTTTACCAACAGGGTATGCCGATTTACCAGGCATTACACCATGGAACACCGTATTGGACGGTTTAAGATTTTTATCGGTTGACCCCATGCGACGGAAAGTTTCATAATAAAGGATATTGATGCTACTCCCTCCGTCCATGAGAACCTTGGTGAACTTATAACCTCCCACCTGAGGTGCCACCACCAACGCCAGATGACCCGGATTATCAACCCGGGGCAGATGATCCTCTCGACTCCACACAATAGGCTGTTCAGACCAGCGTAAGTATCAGGGAACCGCCGGTTCAACGGAATTCACTGCCCTTTTATGAAGCTTCTGATCGCGCTTATCCAAGCTAGTGGTGAAGACATGATACTAGCCGCTATTCAACTGCTTCGGGTTGCTCTGGTAACCTGACTGCTGCTGCTGCTGTTGCCGATTCCCCTGATTGTTATAACCACCTTGGAAGCCTGAACCGGAATTTCCTCCGCCATAACCCGGCCCATGAGATCTGGGGCCTGCACCGCCGCCCGGTCCATGATCATACCGAAAAGAATCAGAATTTTTGAACTCTTGCGTGATGTAACAATCTTTCCAGAGGTGTGTGGACGGGTTCTCCTTTGTCCCATGCTTCGGGCAAGGCTGGTTCAACAGATAAGACAGGCAATCCGGGTTAGGACTTGGCCCTCCACCGCGTTGGGGCGGTTTACGCTTACGATGCTGGCCTTTGTCATGGGTGTTTGTATTAGCCACAAAGCCTAAACTGTGGTCCGCCTTACGCTTGCCTTCGTTTCCATGACCCGCGGGGTTGTGGTGCTGCCCCTTGGCATTGCCGCTCTTTTTCCCCTTCCCTGTCTTATCATCGTCAGACTCGGGATCCTTGGTAATATCGGAGTCGGCATACTTCACCAGAGCGGCCATGAGGGTTCCCAGGTCATTACAATGATGTTTGAGCCATCCCAACTTCAACTTCAGGGGTTCAAACCGGAAATTGCCTTCCAATGTTAAAACTACGGTATCAGCGTTGATGCCGTCCGATGAATGCAAAATCTCTGAAACCCGGCGCACCCAACGGGTTGTTGACTCTCCTTCCTCCTGGACACAGGCAGCTAAGTCCACAATTGACATGGGCTGCTTGCATGTATCCTTGAAATTCTGGATAAACCGGGCCGTAAACTCGGCCCATGACCTGATAGAATTAGCCGGTAAGATCTTCAGCCAAGTGTGGGCCGTCCCCTCTAGCATCATGGTGAAGTATTTCGCACATGCCGCATCGTCCACATCCAACATCTCCATGGCCATCTCATAGCTTTCGACCCATGTCTCAGGGGATAAATCAGCAGTGTAATTCGGCACCTTGCGCGGGCCTTTGAAATCCTTGGGCAGGCGCACATTGCGCAATGCTGGGACGAGACACGGTACTCCCAAAGAACTAGCACTACTAGGGAAAACCTTATACACAGAACTTTAGCAGTAGCGAGGGTCAAAAAAGCACGCTGGTGCTAAGTAGCAGTAGCACTCCTATGCAAACCGCGCTGCAGATAAAGTTCTAGCAGTAGCGTGTCTTGTTCTAAACACGTTACTACTAAAATTCCCACGGCTTAGCCGATAGGCTACACATAGTAGCAGCGACCTATAACGAACCGCGCTACCACTACTTTCTTTGTAGCAGTGCGTTTTAATCTAAACTCGCTACTGCTAAAGGATATAAAATTAAATGGAAAGCAAATAGAAA
Source organism: Aegilops longissima (assembly GCA_021605205.1). Lineage (NCBI taxonomy): Eukaryota > Viridiplantae > Streptophyta > Magnoliopsida > Poales > Poaceae > Aegilops > Aegilops longissima. The sequence continues at coordinate 355,984,188 of CM038679.1, forward strand.
GGTAACTGAAAATGAAAGAAATTGAATAAGGTGAAAGGAAAAAATAAAATGTGAAGAAAACTAAATGAAAAGGGGGAAAAAGAGAAAGGAGTAGCAGTAGCGTGTATCCCAGAACGCGTTGTAGCTAACTTAGCTGCAGCGCGCTTTCTGGAACGCGCTACTGCTACTTCTGACTTAACCACGAGGTTCGTCCTTTCCCACGGCCACTTCCCCCAAATCCAACTCTCCACTCTCACCGCCGCCGTCGCCCGTCGGCTGCCGCGCGCTCTCCGCACACCCTCTACGCCGCCCCCGACCCCAGATTCAACGCCGCCCCGCCCCCGACCTCAACGCCGCCACGGACGCCGCCCCCTACCTCAACACCGCCCCGGACGCCGCCCCCGACCCCGACCTCGACGCCGCCTGACCCTCCCTCGTCCCAGGCACCCGAGGTGAGCACTCCTGCTCCTCCCTCTCCCCTACCTCTGCCTAGGGTTTCTTTATATTTTAGTTACATCAAATGAGTTAGGGTTCATGTAAGGGTGGAAACGAATCAAATTTCCAAGATGAATCACAAAACGAGTAAAATTTGACCACTTATTTCACTTTATAGTTGGATAATTGGAATATCCGCTACCACTTTCCACCCCTAGGTTCTTCAAATTAGATGGTAATTAGGGCAGTAGTTCCTAGGTACTAATTAGTTAGTAAGAACTAGGTACTAATTAGGTACTAGTTTATTTTTATTTATAGTAAGTTTATTTTTAGTAAGAACTAGTTGAATTAATAGAACTAGTTAGTAAGAACTTTGTGCTATTTTTTTAGTTAAAGCAATATTTCCCGCATCGACGTGGACGATGCCTATCCCGCATCCTCGTCGTCGAGTCGCAGAGGGCGACACCTACTTGACCAGATGGGCCATGTCCGGACTGGGCTCTTGAGGTGGTCTGGGGCGCTACCTACCGGGGCGAGGTTGGTGAGGAGCCAGCCTATCGTTGACCGAACCTTCTTTGGTGGCGATCGCGTGGGCGATGGCGGTCGAGAGGCTCAAGGACTCAGCGGAGGTGGTGCGTCACCGTGTCGATGAGGAGGGCGCGCTTACGTCCGTCGCTACTTGTTTGCGTTGGAGCACATGTTCTCCAATACCGGCAGGTTCTCCGGGGATCTCTGGAGCTATGATCCGTGATGGTTCCTTCTCTGTGGGTGTCCACCACCCGCGTCGATACCCATCGTGTGCTAGGGTTTTAGTTGTATTAGTGATGTTATATGTATGACACTATTCGGGATGTATTAGTGATAATATTCGACGTGTACGGACGCATGAGATGATTTACTTTTGCTTATTGAATGCATGCTAATTTGAGTCCTATAAGATATTTTGAAATGTATATCTTGTGTTGCTCAATATCCAAGTGGCCGGCCATGTTTGCAGGTTACACCTCCGAGTGGCCTATGTTTTGCCAGAGTGTTGATTCATTTCCATTCCGGCAAATTTCAGGCTCTCGATATGTCCTATTTTAGCAAAGGTCATGCTGGATTTTTCTGTGAATTTTGGCATGACTTGTGCCAGAATATGTAGGAAATATCGAGTGCCCCGGATTTGTGTGTTGAGTATCCTGGTAGTTGTCTTCGAAAGGAGAGCTACACATGTTTTATGTTATTTTACCTAAGAGAGAGCAACAGGAGTGATTAGCTAGCTAGAAATGAGTTTGAGGATGATGATGTGCTACACTATTACTATGATGATAAAATAGCTAGTGTTGGTGGTAATGAGTGATGATTATTATTAGCTAGTGTTAGTGGTGATTAAATAAATACTATTGGTGGTAATGACTATGATGATGATTAAATAGCTTGTGCTGGCGGATTAGATTCAAGTGGAGGCAACATGGGGTGCACATCGAAAGTACTACTAGTCCAAACTAGATCAAGTTTGGATTAGTAGTATACTTTTGACATGCACCACATATTGCCTCCACTTGAACCTAATCCACCTTCATTTGACACACTGTTATGGACATAATGAGGTAAACCTCATAACTGGTATTGTACCAATATTTGTACGATGGCGCATAAATACACTAAAAATAAAAAAATAAAAAGAATACTAGTAGCGATGGAGAGAAAACACGCTGCCAGCAGTTACATTAGCAGTAGTGTGGGATTGAACAAACGCTGCAGCTATTTGCCCTAGCAGTAGTGCGTGCGGGCACGCGCTACTGCTAAGCAATAGCTGTAGCGCCTTATTAGTAGCGCGCCTGCCCGCGCTACTGATACACCGAAAACCCGTGCTGCTGCTAGCCTTTTCCCTAGTAGTGTAGAAGTAACTCTTGGTTCCACCGACGTGGTTGGACGTACCGGAGTAAGCTGACGGGCTTCATGCTGCGCCGCTAACTCGGCCTTTCTTCGTGCCCGAGCCCGGTCCAGCACCTCCTGAGCATCACCGGCACCACCCGCCGGGTTATTGCCATGGGGCGAATCACGGTTCCGCGTGTTGCTTGACACTGTCGGTTCATCCATACACCTAATGTAATTCCGGCTTGGGCGGAGAGTGGAATGAATCTGATCGCGACTATATGAATAAGCCTCCTGCTGAACCAAGGCTGTCTGAAGTAGCTCCTTAACCCGACGCATCTCGATCGCCGCCGGAGAATCGCCTTCGATAGGGATGGCCGCCAGCCGTGAAGCGGCAGCGACGATGTTGTCCATCAGGTTAGAGTAATGACCCGGTGGTGTTGGGACATGCGGTGTTACAATGTTCTTCTGACGAAGCGGATCCACCAAACGTGGCTGAACCGGCGCCCCCGCTCCAGGTGCCTCCGCCCGGTTTACCACCGGCGGATTACTGGTCCCTGCTCCTGGGGTGTTAAAGAGGTTTCTAGCATCATAAACCGGTGGCAGGCGAGATCGGTACCTCCTCATCAGGACTTCGTTCGACGCACTCTGATCCAGCATAATCCGGTAAGCCTGTGCATCCAAAGCGGCCCGCTCCGCCGCCATCCTGGTATCCTCATCTGCCAAGTCAGCTTTGGCATGGGTGATCTGATCTTTCACCTTCACGATTTCCGCATTGTGTGCATCCTTATCCGCCAGGTTAACCTCCGCCATTAGCGTTGCCAACGCGTCAAACAAATCAGATAAAACCTGAGCCGGCGGTCGCACAGGTCCTCCTGCCCCGGCCGCTGTTGCCGCTGCCGATACGGAAATCATCGCCGCTGCGGTCGAAGAGTGGAGCGCTGGCTGCGTACCAGCCATGAAGATTGCAACCCGGTTTGGCAGATCAAAGGGGTCCGGAATACTGTCGCCATCGGAACAGCCCCCGATCCGGCCATCTTGCAACTGATATAACGGCTCGGTTTCTCCGGTCGATGACTCGTCCCCGAAATAAACGACGGTTTCACCACCAGATTCCGATCTATCCTCAGATTCCCCTCCATTGATGACTCCCATGGAGGCACGCTTCATGACAGCTTGACCCGGGCAGATCTAGCACACTGAGCCATTTCAATGAGGCCGGTGCAGATGTTCGGCTCAGGGCCCGGTTCGCCGATCTTGCCAATGAAAACATGTATGCTCCCAAAGGGCACCCGGTACCCGTACTCGATTGAGCCGACCTCGGGGCCCCAGCCTGCATCGTCAATGTAGAGCTTGCCATGACGATTCCTGGTCATCCGGCCCACAGCGTAGCCCTTGAGTCCTTCGAAGCTGCCCTCTAAGAACTCGAAACCATCGTGTGATAGCCCCACGGTGGGTGCCAACTATCGTGGTTTTGTCACGGCAGATGTCCTAGAGAAAGGACTTAGTCGTGGAGCAATCGCTACGGGTTAACTTAAAGGGTTTAAAGCGGACAAGGGACGCAAGAGAGTTTATACTGGTTCGGCCCCTTGCGGTGAAGGTAAAAGCCTACGATCCAGTTGTTTTGGGATTGCTTGGGTTTCAATGACCAGGGAGCGAATACGCTTTGCCTGAGTCTCGAGTTGTTGTCTGTTCTCCTTAAACCTCCGCTGATGACCCACAAGTATAGGGGATCTATCGTAGTCCTTTCAATAAGTAAGAGTGTCGAACCCAATGAGGAGGAGAAGGAAATGATAAGCGGTTTTCAGCAAGTTATTCTCTGCAAGTACTGAAATAAGTGGTAACAGATAGTTTTGTGATAAGATAATTTGTAACGAGCAATAAGTAACAAAAGTAAATAAAGTGCAGCAAAGTGGCCCAATCCTTTTTGTAGCAAAGGACAAGCCTGGACAAACTCTTATAATAGGAAAAGCGCTCCCGAGGACACATGGGAATATCTTCAAGCTAGTTTTCATCATGTTCATATGATTCGCGTTCGGTACTTTGATAATTTGATATGTGGGTGGACCGGTGCTTGGGTGTTGTTCTTACTTGAACAAGCATCCCACTTATGATTAACCCCTATTGCAAGCGTCATAACTACAACAAAAGTATTAAGGTAAACCTAACCATAGCATGAAACATATGGATCCAAATCAGCCCTTACGAAGCAGCGCATAAACTAGGGTTTAAGCTTCATCACTCTAGCAACCCATCATCTACTTATTACTTCCCAATGCCTTCCTCTAAGCCCAAATAATGGTGAAGTGTTATGTAGTCGACGTTCACATAACACCACTAGAGGCTAGACAACATACATCTCATCAAAATATCGAACGAATACCAAAGTCACATGACTACTGATAGCAAGACTTCTCCCATATCCTCAGGAACAAATGTAACTACTCACAAAGCATATTCATGTTCATAATCAGAGGGGTATTAATATGCATATAGGATCTGAACATATGATCTTCCACCAAATAAACCAACTAGCATCAACTACAAGGAGTAATCAACACTACTAGCAACCTACTAGTACCAATCCCGGACTTGGAGACAAGAATTGGATACAAGAGATGAACTAGGATTTTGAGAGGAGATGGTGCTGGTGAAGATGTTGATGGAGATTGCCCTCTCGATGAGAGGAGGCGTTGGTGATGATGATGGCGATGATTTCCCCCTCCCAGAGGGAAGTGTCCCCGGCAGAACAGCTCTGCCGGAGCCCTAGATTGGTTCTGCCAAGGTTCCGCCTCGTGGCGGCGGAGTTTCGTCCCGAAAGGTTGCTTATGATTTTTCCTCGACGAAATACCTCATATAGTAGAAGATGGGCATCGGAGGGCCACCAGGGGGCCCACGAGGTAGGGGGTGAGCCCAGGGGGTAGGGCGCGCCCCCCACCCTCTGGCCAGGTGGGGCCCCCTCTGGTGAACTTCTTCCGCTGGATATTTTTTATTATTTCCCAAAATGACTTTCGTGGAGTTTGGGACTTTTGGAGTTGTGCGAATAGGTCTCTAATATTTGCTCCTTTTCCATTTATAATTCCAGTGCTTGGCATTCTCCTCCTTATGTAAACCTTGTAAAATAAGAGAGAACAGGCATAAGTATTGTGACATAACGTGTAATAACAGCCCATAGTGCAATAAATATCGATATAAAAGCTTGATGCAAAATGGACGTATCAACTCCCCCAATCTTAGACCTCGCTTGTCCTTAAGAGAAAGCCGATAACAATAAATATGTCCCCATGTTTAGAGGTAGAGGCGTCGATAAAAACAAAATACGGACATGAAGGCATCATGATTATTCTCATAACAGCAACATATATAGGAAATGTCATATGATTGCTTATGTTCAAGTAATAATCCATTCACAATGCAGAGTACGAATCATAAACTTTATTGAGAACAAACAAACTATAGTCTCAGTCATTGAAGCAATTGCAATTTATCATAACATCAGAAAGAGTCCATGTCAGAGCTTAATAGCAAGTCCACATACTCAACTATCATTTAGTCCTTCATAATTGCTAACACTCACGCGATACTTGTGTTTACGGAGTTTTCATCGGACACAGAGAAAGATAGGGGCTTATAGTTTCGCCTCCCAACCTTTTACCTCAAGGGTAATGTCAACAATAATAACTCATGCCCCCTACATCTAATTAGATATATCAATCAGGATCTTTCCAACACACTGTGGTTGCCAAAGGATAAAATGTAAAAAGGAAAGGTGAAGATCACCATGAATCTTGCATAAGGTAGAAGATAATGATAAAAGATAGGCCGTTCACAGAGGGAAGCAGAGGTTGCCATGCGCTTTTATGGTTGGATGCACAAAATCTTAATGCGAAAGAACGTCACTTTATATTGCCACTTGTGATATGAACCTTTATTATGCAGTCCGTCGCTTTTATTTCTTCCACATCACAAGATCGTATAAAGCTTATTTCTCCCACACCAATCAATCATACATATTTAGAGAGAAATTTTTATTGCTTTGCACCGATGACAACTTACTTGAAGGATACTCAATCCATAGGTAGATATGGTGGACTCTCATGGCAAAACTGGTTTAAGGGTTTTTGGAAGCACAAGTAGTATCTCTACTTGGTGCTGAGAATTTGGCTATCGCGAGGGGGAAAGGCAAGCTCAGCATGTTGGGAGATCCATGACAATATACTTTATCTCAGATATAAGAAAACATAACCCATTATGTTGTCTTCCTTGTCCAACATCAACTCTTTAGCATGTCATATTTTAATGAGTGCTCACAATCATAAAAGATGTCAATAATAGTATATCTATATGTGAAACCTCTCTTTCCTTATTACTTCATATTAATTGCAACGATGACCAAAACTATGTTTGCCAACTCCCAACAACTTTCAATCATCATACCATTTCTATGTGAAGTCATTACTCTCAATAAGATCAATATGAACTCTTTTATTCTTTTTATTATTTTATTTTTTCTTTCTTTTATTCACTCAAGATCCTGGCAAAATAGTCAAGCCCCTGACTCAACACTAATCTTTATTATATAGCTCACGGACTCGATTACATATAGAGATCATAAAGCAAAACTCAAAACTAGATCATGCCATAAACTTTATTCTACTAGATCAAGATACTACTAATAGGATCGAACTAAGAAAAATGGTAAAGATAGGATATGTGGTTGTGAAACGATACCGGGGCATCTCCCCCAAGCTTGGCAGTTGCCAAGGGGGAGTGCACATACCCATGTGATTATGTCTCCTTTGCTGGTGAAGATGGTGGAGGTGATGGATAGTCGCAAATCGAGCGTAAGAGGTCCTCCAACTTGCGAATAATGCCCTTGAGTGCAACGATATGCTCCTTCAACAAAATATTTTCACTTGTGAGATACTTGTTGTGAATACGAGCTAACTCAATCATCTTTAAAGCTTCGATTTCAGTTGGGGTGAGAAGTTGTGATCAAGTTGAAGGGTGTCTTCTGCTGCCGGAGCTAGGTCCTCTGTGGCCTTCTTGATCCTTTCATCCTCTTCAGTTCTATCTTCATTAGCCAAGCATATTTTTCACCATTGTTGGAGGAGGGTGACGACATGATGCCTGGCCTTGACACCCCTGACAGAAAATAGCTCGAAACAAGAACAGAGGATAATTGCGTGATACGGGAGTCAAAACCTTCGGGAGAATATATAATGAATTTTTACCGACCAAAATACGTATCGTGCAAGAAAACGGAGTCGGGGAGGCACACGAGGTGTCCACGAGGTAGGGGGCACGCCCAGGGGTGTAGGGCGCGCCCTCCACCCTTGTGGGGCCCTCGTGTCCTTCCCGGACTGCTACTTATTTTTCTATTTTTCTAAATATTCCAAAATGGAGAAATATTTCCTTAAAAATTGTTTTGGAGTCGGTTTACTTACCGTACCACATACCTACTCCTTTTCGGAGTCTGAAACATTCCGGAAAGTGTCCCTTATGTATTCCTCCGGGGTTACGATTTCAATAACATTGGTTTCAACATTTATAGGATTACCTGAGATATAGTGTTTGATTCTTTGACCGTTTACCACGTTCGGATTTGTGCCTTCGAAATTATTGATTTTTATGGCACCGGAACGATAGACCTCCTCGATAACATAGGGGCCTTCCCATTTAGAGAGAAGTTTTCCTGCAAAAAATCTTAAACGAGAGTTGTATAGCAATACATAGTCACCTACATTAAAATCACGCTTGTATCCTTTTGTCATGCCATCTTTTAACTTTTTTCTTTAAGCAACTTGGCATTTTCATAAGCTTGGGTTCTCCATTCATCAAGTGAGCTAATATCAAATAACCTCTTCTCACCGGCAAGTTTGAAATCATAGTTGAGCTCTTTAATAGCCCAATAAGCCTTATGCTCCATTTCGAGAGGTAAGTGGCATGCTTTTCCATAAACCATTTTATACGGAGACATACCCATAGGATTTTTATATGCAGTCCTATAGGCCCATAATGCATCATCAAGTTTCTTGGACCAATTCTTTCTAGACCTATTGACAGTCTTTTGCAAAATTAATTTGAGTTCTCAATTACTCAATTCTACTTGACCACTAGACTGTGGGTGATAAGGGGATGCAATTCTATGATTAACATCATACTTAGCAAGCATTTTTCGGAAAGCACCATGAATAAAATGTGAACCACCATCAGTCATTAAATATCTAGGGACTCCAAACCTCACAAAAATAACTTCTTTAAGCATTTTAATAGAAGTGTTATGATCAGCACTACTAGTTGGAATAGCTTCTACCCACTTAGTATCGTAATCAACAGCAACTAAAATATGTGTATATCCATTAGAGGCAGGAAAAGGTCCCATATAATCAAAGCCCCAAACGCAAATGGTTCAATAACAAGTGAATAGTTCATGGGAATTTCTTGATGTCTACTAATATTACCGATTCTTTGACATCCATCACAAGATAAGACAAACTTACGGGCATCCTTGAAGAGAGTAGGCCAATAAAAACCAGATTGCAATACCTTATGTGCAGTTCTATCTCCAGCATGGTGTCCTCCATAAGCTTCGGAGTGACATTTGCGTAGGATCTGTTCTTGTTCATGCTCAGGTACACAACGTCTAATAACACCATCTACTCCTTCTTTATAAAGATGTGGGTCATCCCAAAAGTTATGTCTCAAATCATAGAAAAACTTTTTCTTTTGCCGGTATGTGAAACTAGGTGGTATAAATTTAGCAACAATGTAATTAGCATAATCAGCATACCATGGAGTATTACGAGAAGCATTTACGACAGCTAATTCTTCATCAGGAAAGCTATCATCAATAGGTAGTGGGTCATCAAGAACATCTTCTAACCTAGACAAGTTGTCTGCAACGGGGTTCTCAGCTCCCTTTCTATCAACAATATGCAAATCAAATTCTTGTAGCAAGAGAGCCCATCTAATAAGTCTAGGTTTAGCATCTTTCTTTTCCATCAGGTATTTAATAGCAGCATGATCAGTGTGAATAGTTACTTTAGAATCAACAATATAAGGTCTGAACTTATCACATGCAAATACAACTGCTAAGAATTCTTTTTCAGTAGTAGCATAGTTTCTTTGAGCATTGTCGAAAGTTTTACTAGCATAATGGATAACATTTAATTTCTTATCAACTCTTTGCCCTAGAACAGCACCTACAGCATAATGACTAGCATCGCACATAATTTGAAAGAGTAAATTCCAATCCGGTGGCTGAACAATAGGTGCAGAGATCAATGCTTTCTTAAGTAGCTTCTACACAATCATCATCAAAGAAAAATGGTATATCTTTTTGTAATAAATTAGTGAGAGGCCGAGAAATTTTTGAGAAGTCCTTAATGAACCTCCTATAAAATCTGGCGTGACCAAGGAAACTTCTTATACCTTTGATGTCCTTGGGACATGGCATCTTTTCAATAGCGTCAACCTTGGCTTTATCAACTTCGATACCTCTTTCAGAAACTTTATGCCCCAAGACAATACCTTCATTAACCATAAAGTGGCACTTTTCCCAATTCAAGACAAGATTAGTTTCTTCACATCTCTGCAAAACTCGATCAAGATTGCTCAAGCAATCATCAAAAGAGGATCCATAGACGGAAAAGTCGTCCATGAAAACCTCACAAATCTTTTCACAAAAGTCAGAGAATATAGCCATCATGCATCTTTGAAAGGTAGCAGGTGCATTACATAAACCAAAAGGCATACGTCTATTAGCAAAATTACCAAAAGGGCATGTAAAAGTAGTCTTTGATTGATCTTTAGCCGACACAGGTATTTGAGAGAAACCAGAATAAACATATAGAAAGCAATAATGTGTATGTTTGCATAATCTTTCTAGAATTTGATCAATAAAATGTAAGGGGTAATGATCTTTCTTAGTAGCTTTATTTAATTTGCGGAAATCAATTACCATCCTATAACCTGTAATAATTCTTTGTGGAATCAATTCATCTTTATCATTAGGAACGACAGTAACACCTCCCTTCTTAGGGACACAATGAACAGGACTTACCCACTGACTATCAGCAACGGGATAAATTATACCTGCCTCCAAATGCTTTAGTATTTCTTTGCTTACCACATCTTTAATCTTAGGATTCAACCTTCGTTGATGATCACGAACTGGTTTGGCATCTTCTTCCAAATTTATTTTATATTGACATAGAGTGGGACTAATGCCCTTAAGATCATCAAGAGTATATCCAATAGCAACACGGTGCTTCTTCAGAGTTTTCAATAATATCTCTTCTTCATGCTCTGAAAGGTTAGCACTAATAATAACAGGATATATTTTCTTTTCATCAAGATAAGCATATTTAAGATTATCGAGCAAGCGATTCTCAAACAGGATCACCCTTGGGTGGAGGAGGATCCCTAAGTTTCAATAGGCAAATTATGTTTGAGAATAGGTTCTGTTTAAAGAATACTTCATCTATTTCCTTCTTTCATTCATAAACATATCATTTTCATGGTCTAGCAAATAATGTTCTAGAGGATCACTAGGAGGTACGGCAATAGAAGCAAGACCAATAATTTCATCCTTACTAGGCAATTCTTCTTCAAGGTGTTGTTTACTAAATTTAGAGAAATTGAACTCATGAATCATATGTCACAGCCCCAGATCAGCCCTAGAGCTTGCTTGTAACTAGTGGCATTGCATCCATGCATCATGTCTAAATTTCCATTAAATTTGAATTGGGGAATTGGAGAGCCTCAGGAATCATTTAAAATAAATGATCAACATTAAAAATTGCTTCAAATGTTTCCAAGGAAATGTTCCTTTTCAGCTTTGAAAAATATTGGCAAGAATAAAATTCAAACCAATATTTTTGGAGTGACTGAAACATTTTATTTTGGGCTTTTGAATTAATTCAATAACTACTTGCATTGGATATATATTTGATATATAAATAATATATGTCCAATAATTCTGGAACATCTTATGTGGTTTGGTATATTTTAGTTCTAGCCACATAACCATTTTCAGGATTTTATAAAATGGTTTAGTATTTTACTAAACTAAAACAAAACAGAACAAAATAGAAAAACAAAAACACAAATAAAAAGAGAGAGAGAGGGACTACCTGGTGCTCACCTCTCAGCCCACCTGGCCCACTCCAGCGGCCCAGCCCACCACCGCCTCCTTCCTGTCGCCTTCCTCCTCTGCCAGGAGGACGGGCGCGTGCCCGACGCGCGCACCGCCGCGCCGCGCCACCTCCACCCTGCCTGCTTCACCCCCCGACGCTCTGGACGCCTCTCCGAGCGCCACGCGACCCCCTGAACCTTCTCACTCTCTCCCCGAACTCCTCCCCCTCCTCTGTCTCGCTCTCTCTGCCGAACCCGGACGAGCTCGTCGCCGCCGTTCGCCATACCCGCGGCCACAGCCGTCCCCAAGCCTCCACGACATGCCCCCGAGCTCCGCCATTGACCTCTACGCCGTCCCCGCCAAGCCACGCGAGCGGAAGCGCCCCTCAGCTTCGTCCCCGACCTCGTCTTCAATCTCCGGCCGCCGGCAACCTCGCCGTGGATTCGCGAGCTTCATACCCTCCTCGACCTCGCCGTTGCCTCTGCTGGATTCGCGGTGAGCTCGCCGTCGTTTCCCCTCATCTCTCTCTCTCTCTCACGCGCCCTGTAGCCGCCGCCCCGCGGGCACCCGAAGCCGCCGTCCGCCATGGCCGGCGAGCTCCGTGCCCCCGAGCACCTCTGCCTCGCCTAGCAGCTCCGACGTGCTCCCGCTGCCCTTTAGGTGCTGCCTAGCACCTCCGTTCACTCCCCTATGAGCTGCAACACCGCGCCCGCACTTAGCCGAGCTCCGGCCTCCGCTGCCGAGCTCGTAGCCGTCGCCTCCGGCCACCACAGGCCCGGCTAGCACCACCTAACGACGCGCGCCGGCGAGGGCACTCCGACGCGCCTAGCCGCAGCTCGAATCGTGCCCTGTGGGCGATTCCCGAGCCTCCGCCGCGTCTGGTCGTTGCCGGCGGCTAGACGCCGGTGGATTAGCCCCGGTTGACCAGGGGTTTGACCCCCCCTGGGTCACTGACGTGTGGGCCCGCCCTGCTAATTAAACTTAGGATTAGGACTAACTAAAATTAGTTAGTCTAATGACTCTGACACGTGGGTCCCGCGCCACAGGTTTGACTCTGGTCAACCCTGTCGACTTGCTGACGTCACACAGGCATCATCTTGACGTGATAAAGTAATTCTATAATTAAAATAAATTAGGAAATGATTTATAAATTTCAGAAAATACTCTAAACTTCTAAAAATCATAGAAATTCAACCGTAACTCGGATTGAAATAATTTATATATGAAAATGATCAGAAAAATATGAAGAATCTGTTTATGCCATGATCATGCATGTTTGAACAAGTGAACCTCACTGAATAGGATGAATCATGATTAGGGTAACTTATGAAATAGCATTTGGAGTTGGAGTTCAACCTTGTTTGAATTCCACTTCAACTAACTTGGATTATTATTGCACTAGGTAAATTCAGTACCTTAATATGACATGTCATTCATGTGCATGTGCATTGCATTGATTGTGTTCTCTCTTGTTTGCGGTAATTGTCCCCTTAGGTAGGCGATGTATTAGCGATGAGTTCGATGACACCGATGAAGAACTATATAAATCTTCAGAAGTGCCAGGCAAGCAAAACCCCCTTGTTCATTCCGATATAATCCCACTCTCTCGCTCCTGCTCTATTTTACTGCATTAGGACAACCACGACTCATGTGTTACTTGTTGCGGTAGCTGAACCCCTTGATCCCTTGCATGACCTGTCATTCCACAGTAATTAGATGAAACCCACTAGCATGAGTAGGAATTGTTTGAGCCATGTTGTGCCTACTCATTTATGCTTGTTTGTCATGCCTGCTCTTGCTTAGAGTTGAGTCGGGTCGATTCATCGGGAATGAATTGGAATTGTTATGAACATGTCCTATTGTGTGTGAGCTAAGTGTGTGATCACGATTTGGTAAAGGTAGCGGTGAGAGGCCATGTAGGAGTACATGGTGGGTTGTCTCATTGCAGCCGTCCTCGGAACTGAGTTACGTGTTTGTGATCCATGATCTGATTACTACCACGCATTGGGCCCGAAACCAATGGACCCTCTCGGCTTCTTGACCACCCTTGTCCTCGGTCAGGGAGTTGCAAGTAGTTTACGTGTTTGTAGCATCTTTGGGGCCGACATAGCGCTGACCTTAGGGGTGGGTTGTGTTGCGGTAGGCACCGTGGGCCGGTGTACCGAGTGCCGTTTGGTATCTCGGGAACCCTGCACACATCGTTCGGGGCTGTATGGGAAACCTCGGCGGACTCCTGCGGATGGAACCGAATAGGCGATAAACCTGGACTAGGGACTTGAGTGTTTAGGTAGGCCGTGGCCGACACCCGTTGGGCTTCCGCTTGAAGGTTGCGAGTACATGTCGTGTAAACGGCGGTAAGTGGTGAGCGTGTGTGAAGAAGTACACCCTGCAGGGTTTAATATGATCTATTGAATAGCCGTGTCCACGGAGAAGGACTTCGGGTTGCCTATATCGGTTCATAGACAAGTGAAAGTGGATACACTAAAATCGCAAGATAAGCGTGAGTGCTATGGATGGCGTTCTCGTAGGGAGGCGGGGCGGATCCATAGTGGTGTATTGATATGGTGAATATGTGGACTCGTGTGCACCACCTCAAAAGAGTTACTTGCGATCGTAGTTCGGGATAGCCACCGAGTCAAAGCTGGCTTGCTGCGGTCAAACTCCACCACCCCCTTTGATAATGATGCATATGTAGTTAGTTACGATGTAAGTCTTGCTGAGTACAATTGTACTCACGTTTGCTTATTTTATGTTTTGCGAGAGAGGCGTCGGTCTCGCTAGTAGTTCCACGTGGACTTGACGTTTAGCTTGTTACCTCAGCTACGATCTTGTGCCCGGCGGAGATCTGGTAGATAGTCAGGCTTCTCAGCCTTTTCCATTTATAGTTGTCTGTACCCAGATATGTTTAGCTTCCGCTTGTGCTTTGACTTGTATGCTCTGAGTGTTGGGTCATGAGACCCATGTTTGTAATGTCTCGCTCTTCGGAGCCTATTGAATAATATTTCGAGTCGTAGAGTTATGTTGTGATGCCATGTTGTATCTACACATATTGAGCATATTGTGTGTATGTTTGAAATGCTTGGTATGTGTGGGATCCGACAAACTAGTTGTTTATCCTTGGCAGCCTCTCATATGGGAAATGTAGTCTCGTGCCTCCGGCGATAGTAGTCCGCTTCTGCCGGTTCACGAGTCCTGCTAGCCCAGCACTCTGCTTGGACACTTGGTGGCGGCATGTGTTTCACCGTTCCTATATCGTCCCTTCGGGAAATGTCACGCGGTATTGTCAGGAGTCCTGCCTAGCCTGCTGCAGCCGGGATACCGAGTCTCATAGCCAGTGCTACAGCCCGAATATATCGTTGATGACCGACATGCTCGATGTGATTCATGTATGCCTGTCCCCATGGGTTAGTGCGCTTTGGGTTCACGACTAGCCATGTCGGCCGGGTTCTTTGTCATATGGATGCTAGCGACACTATCATATCGTGAGCCAAAAGGCATAAGCGGTCCGGCCATGGTAAGGCGACACCGTGGGAATACCGTGCGTGAGGCCGCAAAGTGATATGATGTGTTACATGCTAGATCGGTGTGACCTAGGATCGGGGTCCGACAGCGTTGGTATCGAGCTTTTATGCAGTAGGATTACCAAGCCAAACTGGTCGAAGTTTTGTCTAGAAATGCTTTAGTTATGTAAGGGAATTGATTGTGGAAGGGAACGTAAGGCTCTTTTTACTCCTTATACCTCATGGCCTTCTGATCTGAGTCATCCTTTTCTCTTCTACGGGGTTTAAGAACTAGGTTTCTCATCTATCTATCAGGTTGACGTGTTACTAATCCATAGACTTTTAAGATTGTTGGTTTTAATCCCCAGTTCGGTTCCTACTATTTCTGTATGATAACTGTCGATCCCAGAATCTTGTTATGATGTTGTTGAGTGGTTATGCCACCATTTCTGCAGGATGTCTCAAATCATTTTGAGCATTTACAGCCGTTATCTTTGTCCGAGTCATCCAGGTCTCTAAATAGTCTGATGCATTTGCAAATCATTTCCCTTCGTTCCCGATGTCCTTTTGGGCCAGATTAAGCACACTAACCAGTCAGTGGAGGTACTTTGTTGCCTCGACATATATGTTGGAACTATTATTATGACCCTAGGTGTTTAGGAAGTCACCTAGCAATTTAGCAATGCTTTTGTATCCCTAGTGTGATAATTATGGCCATCATTTTGAAAGCATCCGTGATGCCATGTAGTAATAGGTATTCTACTCTGGGTTTACGAACACGAGATTCATCCTACTTCATGTTGTTAGTATTTGCTAGTGCCTTTAGGATATTAGTAACCTTTGCGATAGTCCTCGAAGTCCGTGGTATTCTCCTTCTTCCAAATACCATGAACTAATTATGGCAGCAGTTCTTTTAAACCAAAACATCACAATAAGAGTGCTCTTGAGAAGTACTCCATTCATAATTGTGAATCTGCCAATTCTACCTTTCTGCATGGATTATCCGGAAGAAATGTTGAGCTTGCTCGACATACTAATCTGTGCATCCACAACTCAGAAAATTATATGTTCCTTTGAGTTGTTCTCTTAGATGCCTTCCGACCTTCATCTATCAATTGATAGCCAAGGGTATGTGTGCATTTGTGCTCATCGATGCATTTTATCCTTGTGGTCCGTCAAGCCATTCTACTCCGGAATGACTAGGAGAGACAAACTCCAGTACCTCATCCATTTCTAGGATTGGGTCAAAGTAGTTGTATCCGCAGATCAAAACGCCAATTCAGCTTTTGTTACTGTTCTACCTTGGAGTGTTACCATCTTTATGTCAAGAGTGTCATGGGAATTGCACAACCTCCTAGGAATTCTTGATGCGGTGATACTTCTCACCATCATTGTTCATTTCTCGGTTCGTGTTGATGCAACCGAAAGCCGACAAGTGACTTGTGATGTGTGACATCAATACCCGAGCAACTTGTTGCTTGGTAGTGAATGGACAATATTCTCGTTCTTAGCGTGTTGGTTATTAAACCATCATCCTAAGATTGATCGTGCTACCTAGTCCCTATTTACGGTGCACACTTTGATTGATGAGTTAGGGTTGTGTCAAGTCCTCACTCATTTGATCATATCATCTTGCCCGAAAAGCAAGATTGTTCTCGAGCCTAGCAACATATCGGTGGTTCGTGACTTTCCAATTATCTTCTTGGAAGTGTTACGGGTTGTTTCTGATTGTTATGTTGAGCTCGTGATCAAGTTGGTTCCTTGTGGACCACCCTTTCTCCAAGAATCTGTGTTGGATATCCACGAGCTAGTTGGTTAAGCTAGGCAATTACCTTGGAGAGTTGGAAGATAAAAGCTTGCCTAACTTAGTTCATTCCAAAGGGATATTCTTGTGTAGTGTGTGTTGAAGAAGGATGATATCTTCATCGATTGGTCCCTGTGATCAGTTGCTGGACCTATTGTCTTATCAACTCTTTGATTCGAGTATGGGCCATTGTCGAGTCAAATCAGAACCAACGATATTCGTGATGTTGTCTTACTCGTGGTTGATCCCTCGAGCATACACCATTACATCTTTGGTCTGACCAATACTATCACGTGTTCACATGATGGTGGAAGTCGATGATATGGAAATTCGATGAGTTCTTGTTGAGCCCATCGGTAGCATTTTGTCTCCCCATGAGTCATGTTGAGCATCAACCTAGTATTGGAAACTTGTGTAAGCATTTCTTCGTGTTTTCGTTCATGAAGCATATGTTTGGATGAAAGTAGTGACTTCCTCTAATTCATGTGCATCGATGTAAGTTGCCGCCATGAATTTGAGAAAGGTTTGTTTTGTTTCCTCTGGAATCATCCCAAGCCGTCATGCACGTGCGAAGTATTCTATGGCATGATAGTGATCATCTTCATTTCATATGAATTCCATAGCACACCAAGCCACCGATTGACTCGTTCTAGGAAAAGGAGTTAAGTGCTAATCCATGGTAGTGCACAAGACTTCATCATCCTCGATGATGGTTCCACCTGAACTCGGTAGTGTTTTATTATAAGACTACCATGTGGTCATGCTTGTCTAGGACAACGTGTTCACTTGTTTGTAGCAAAACCAGCTCATGTTTTGGAGCTTGCTATCGTAGTTCATATCCGAGAATCTCATAGCGCCATCTCGTCGAGTTGTGTTGCAACCCTTCATTTTCAGACATGATGAGTCTGAAATATCCTAACACCAACCAGATCTGAATCTCAGGCAGATATGATGGTTGGAACATTCGAACAGTTGCATTTCGTTCCCAGCTTGTACCCCATTGTGCCAATTTCTATGGGCTGCCTTCTTAGTAATTTCTGTTCAAGATCATCCTCAAAAGTGGACTTACCATGGGTCCCCTCCACCTTCGATGATAAGCAAAATCATCCATTGCGTTGTCTTCAACAAGGTAGTCCACATCATCCATTCTAGTCCGGGTGTACCATTCCTTTGCATTCCACCACATGATCGCTTGCGATTGCCTTAGGCTGGTATAAAGAGTCTCAATGATCTCTAATTCAAAAGTAATTCTTTTTGCCACTTAAGGGAATAGTTCTTTGCGTCACCTTTTTGAGGTGCCCGTTCACGGGATCATGGTAAATATCTTCTCGCCACCTTGACACCATTCACCATCTTTCTAAGCGTGGAATTGTTGCCACTAATCAAACCTCGTTGTTGTTCTTCCATCCTCTCGATGCATTTTGTGTCCCAACTCGAGATGTGTCACCATCTCGATCCGTGAGTCGATCATGCTTACTTGATCTTCGTGAAGATCAAATCATGTAAGTTTTCCCCTTCTTTACGTTGTCGGGTCGAGTGAAGATTTCGATAGCAAAGGCGTCAAGACCAAAATGATGGAGTGAATCAACATCTTGAGAAGGGCAAATGGATCATGAAGATTGTGATAGTTGTGACTTCCTTTTCCTCTTACCTCCGTCTTGAATCTCGGGCGAGATTCTTGTTTAGTGGGGTGAGTATCACTGACCCAGATCAGCCCTAGAGCTTGCTTGTAACTAGTGGCATTGCATCCATGCATCATGTCTAAATTTCCATTAAATTTGAATTGGGGAATTGGAGAGCCTCGGGAATCATTTAAAATAAATGATCAACATTAAAATTGCTTCAAATGTTTCCAAGGAAATGTTCCTTTTCAGCTTTGAAAAATATTGGCAAGAATAAAATTCAAACCAATATTTTTGGAGTGATGAAACATTTTATTTTGGGCTTTTGAATTAATTCAATAACTACTTGCATTGGATATATATTTGATATATAAATAATATATGTCCAATAATTCAGAACATCTTATGTGGTTTGGTATATTTTAGTTCTAGCCACATAACCATTTTCAGGATTTTATAAAATGGTTTAGTATTTTACTAAACTAAAACAAAA
This sequence comes from Aegilops longissima, assembly GCA_021605205.1. Lineage (NCBI taxonomy): Eukaryota > Viridiplantae > Streptophyta > Magnoliopsida > Poales > Poaceae > Aegilops > Aegilops longissima. Next base: position 356,003,020 of record CM038679.1, read on the forward strand.
CAGAACAAAATAGAAAAACAAAAACACAAATAAAGAGAGAGAGAGGACTACACGGTGCTCACCTCTCAGCCCACAGCCCACTCCAGTGCCCAGCCCACCACCGCCTCCTTCCTGTCGCCTTCCTCCTCTGCCGGGGAGGGCAGGCGCGTGCCCGCAGCAGCCGCCGCGCCGCGCCACCTCCACCTGCCTGCTTCACCCCGGCGCTCTGGGCGCCTCTCCGGCGCCACGCGACCCCGAACCTTCTCACTCTCTCCCGAACTCCTCCCCTCCTCTATCTCGCTCTCTCTGCCGAACCGGACAGGCTCGTGCCGCCGTTCGCCATACCCATGACCACAGCCGTCCCCAAGCCTCCACGACATGCCCCAGAGCTCCGCCATTGACCTCTCGCCGTCCCGCCAAGCCACGCGAGCGAGGCGCCCCTCGGCCGTCCCGACCTCGTCTTCAATCTCCGGCCGCCGGCAACCTCGCCGTGGATTCGCGAGCTTCATACCCTCCTCGACCTCGCCGTTGCCTCTGCTGGATTCGCGGTGAGCTCGCCGTCGTTTCCCCTCATCTCTCTCTCTCTCACGCGCCCTGTAGCCGCCGCCCCGCGGGCACCCGAAGCCGCCGTCCGCCATGGCCGGCGAGCTCCGTGCCCCCGAGCACCTCTGCCTCGCCTAGCAGCTCCGGCGTGCTCCGCTGCCCTTTAGGTGCTGCCTAGCACCTCCGTTCACTCCCCTATGAGCTGCAACACCGCGCCCGACTTAGCCGAGCTCCGGCCTCCATTGCCGAGGCTCGTGGCCGTCGCCTCCGGCCACCACAGGCCCGGCTAGCACCACCTAACGGCAGCAGCGGGCGAGGGCACTCCGGCGCGCCTAGCCGCAGCTCGAATCGTGCCACGTGGGCGATTCCCGAGCCTCGCGCGCGTCTGGTGCGTTGCCGGCGGCTGAGCGCCGTGGATTAGCCCTGTTGACCGGGGTTTGACCCCCCAGGTCAGCGGCGTGTGGGCCATACGCTAATTAAACTTAGGATTAGGACTAACTAAAATTAGTTAGTCTAATGACTCGACACGTGGGTCCCAAGCCACAGGTTTGACTCTGGTCAACCACAGTCGACTTCTTGACGTCACCACGGGCATCATGCCGACGAGAAAGTAATTCTATAATTAAAATAAATTAGGAAATGATTTATAAATTTCAGAAAATACTCTAAACTTCTAAAAATCATAGAAATTCAACCGTAACTTCGGATTGAAATAATTTATATATGAAAATGATCAGAAAAATATGAAGAATCTGTTTATGCCATGATCATGCATGTTTGAACAAGTGAACCTCACTGAATAGGATGAATCATGATTAGGGTAACTTATGAAATAGCATTTGGAGTTGGAGTTCAACCTTGTTTGAATTCCACTTCAACTAACTTGGATTATTATTGCACTAGGTAAATTCAGTACCTTAATATGACATGTCATTCATGTGCATGTGCATTGCATTGATTGTGTTCTCTCTTGTTTGCGGTAATTGTCCCTTAGGTAGAGCGATGTCTTGGCGATGAGTTCGATGACACCGATGAAGAACTATATAAATCTTCAGAAGTGCCAGGCAAGCAAAACCCCCTTGTTCATTCCGATATAATCCCACTCTCTCGCTCCTGCTCTATTTTACTGCATTAGGACAACCACGACTCATGTGTTACTTGCTGCGGTAGCTGAACCCCTTGATCCCTTGCATGACCTGTCATTCCACAGTAATTAGATGAAACCCACTAGCATGAGTAGGAATTGTTTGAGCCATGTTGTGCCTACTCATTTATGCTTGTTTATCATGCTGCTCTTGCTTAGAGTTGAGTCGGGTCGATTCATCGGGAATGAATTGGAATTGTTATGAACATGTCCTATTGTGTGTGAGCTAAGTGTGTGATCACGATTTGGTAAAGGTAGCGGTGAGAGGCCATGTAGGAGTACATGGTGGGTTGTCTCATTGCAGCCGTCCTCGAGAACTGAGTTACGTGTTTGTGATCCATGATCAGATTACTACCACGCATTGGGCCCGAAACCAATGGACCCTCTCGGCTTCTTGACCACCCTTGTCCTCGGTCAGGAGTTGCAAGTAGTTTCGGTGTTTGTAGCATCTTTGGGGGCACGCATAGCGCTGACCTTAGGGGTGGGTTGTGTTGCGGTAGGCACCGTGGCCCGTGTACCGAGTGCCCGTTTGGTATCTCGGGAACCCTGCACACATCGTTCGGGCTGTATGGGAAACCTCGGCGGACTCCTGCGGATGGAACCGAATAGGCGATAAACCTGGACTAGGGACTTGAGTGTTTAGGTAGGCCGTGGCCGACACCCACGTTGGGCTTCCGCTTGAAGGTTGCGAGTACATGTCGTGTAAACGGCGGTAAGTGGTGAGCGTGTGTGAAGAAGTACACCCTGCGGGGTTTAATATGATCTATTGAATAGCCGTGTCCACGGAGAAGGACTTCGGGTTGCCTATATCAGTTCATAGACAAGTGAAAGTGGATACACTAAAATCGCAAGATAAGCGTGAGTGCTATGGATGGCGTTCTCGTGAGGGAGGCGAGGCGGATCCATAGTGGTGTATTGATATGGTGAATATGTGGACTCGTGTGCGCCACCTCAAAAGAGTTACTTGCGATCGTAGTTCGGGATAGCCACCGAGTCAAAGCTGGCTTGCTGCGGTCAAACTCCACCACCCCCTTTGATAATGATGCATATGTAGTTAGTTACGATGTAAGTCTTGCTGAGTACAATTGTACTCACGTTTGCTTATTTTATGTTTTGCGAGAGGCGTCGGTCTCGCTAGTAGTTCCACGTGGACTTGACGTTTAGCTTGTTACCTCAGCTACGATCTTGTGCCCGGCGGAGATCTGGTAGATAGTCGGGCTTCTCAGCCTTTTCCATTTATAGTTATGCGTACCCAGATATGTTTAGCTTCGCTTGTGCTTTGACTTGTATGCTCGAGTGTTGGGTCATGAGACCCATGTTTGTAATGTCTCGCTCTTGAGCCTATTGAATAATATTTGAGTCGTAGAGTTATGTTGTGATGCCATGTTGTATCTACACATATTGAGCATATTGTGTGTATGTTTGAAATGCTTGGTATGTGTGGGATCCGACAAACTAGTTGTTTATCCTTGGCAGCCTCTCATATGGGGAAATGTAGTCTCGTGCCTCCGGCGATAGTAGTCCGCTTCTGACCGGTTCACGGAGTCCTGCTAGCCCAGCACTACTGCTTGGACACTTGACTGGCGGCATGTGTTTCACTTCGTTCCTATATACATCCCTTCGGGAAATGTCACGCGGTATTGTCCAGGAGTCTGCCTAGCTGCTGCAGCCGGGATCCGGAGTCTCATAGCCAGTGCTACAGCCCGAATATATCGTTGATGACCGACATGCTCGATGTGATTCATGTATGCCTGTCCCCATGGGTTAGTGCCGCTTTGGGTTCACGACTAGCCATGTCGGCCCGGGTTCTTTGTCATATGGATGCTAGCGACACTATCATATCGTGAGCCAAAAGAGCATAAGCGGTCCGGCCATGGTAAAGCGACACCCGTGGGAATACCGTGCGTGAAGCCGCAAAGTGATATGATGTGTTACATGCTAGATCGGTGTGACCTAGGATCGGGGTCCTGACATCATATCATCCAGGCCAACAGTAACAACATTATTTTCGCAATTTATCTTAGCATTGACAGTATTCAAGAAGGGTCTACCAAATATAATGGGACAAAAGCTATCTTGTGGGGAACTAAGAACAAGAAAATCAGCAGGATATTTAGTTTTCCCACACAAGACTTCAACATCTCTAACGATTCCCACAGCTGATATAGTATCTCTATTGGCAAGTGTAATTGTAATATCAATACCTTCTATCTCAGCAGGTGAAATTTCATGCTTAATTTCTTCATACAAAGTATAAGGTATAATACTAGCACTAACACCCATATCACATAAGCCATGATAACAATGATTTCCTATTTTAACAGAAATAACAGGCACGCCTACCACGGGTCTATGTTTATCTTTAGCGCCAGGTTTAGCAATTCTAGCAGTTTCACCACAGAATTGAATAACATGCCCATCAATATTATCAGCCAAGAGATCTTTAACAATAGCAATATTAGGTTCTACTTTAACTTGCTCAGGAGGTGTATAAGTTCTAATATTACTTATACGAACAACAGTTGAAGCTTTAGCATGACCCTTTATTCTAACAGGGAAGGGTGGTTTCTCAACATAAGAAGTAGGAACAATAGGATCATTATAAGTGACAATCTTTTCTTCAAATTTAATAGGTGTAGTTACTTTTACTTATATGGGAGGATGATATTTAAACCATTTCTCCTTAGGGAGATCAACATAAGTAGCAAAAGATTCATATAAAGAAGCTACTATTAAGGAGTCAAGTCCATATTTAGTGCTAAACTTACGGAAAATATCGGTATCCATAAAAGATTTAACACCATCAAACTTAGGTGTCATACCAGACTCCTTACCTTCGTCGAGATCCCAATCTTAAGAGTTGCGTTTAATTCTATCCAATAAATCCCATTTAAATTCGATATTCTTCATCATAAAAGAGCCAGCACAAGAAGTATCGAGCATGGTGCGATTGTCTTCAGAAAGCCGAGCATAAAGATTTTGAATATTGTTTCTCTTGGGAGCTCATGATTGGGGCATGAATACAACATTGATTTAAGCCTCCCCCAAGCTTGAGCGATGCTTTCTCCTTCATGAGGCCAAAAATTATATATATAATTGCGATCACGATGAACAAGATGCATAGGATAATACTTTTGATGAAATTCCAATTTCAATCTTCTATAGTTCCATGATCTTGTATCATGACATAGCCTATACCATGTCAATGCATCTCCCTTCAAAGATAAAGGGAAGACCTTCTTCTTAACAACATCATCGGGTATACCTGCAAGCTTAAATAGTCCACAAACTTCATCCACGTATATTAGGTGCTCATCAGGATTCTTCGTTCCATCTCCTACAAAAGGATTAGCTAGCAGTTTTTCCATCATACCCGAAGGAAATTCAAAGGGAACATTTTCATATTCATTTTAAGTAGGTTCATTAGGTTGATGAGCAGCTCTTTGCTCTACTGGTCGGGGTGAAGATACCCCGAACAAGCCCTTCAGAGGATTACTTTCCATAGTAACAAGTGACAGTAAATTTCAGCACACTATATAAATTTTTCCTTACCAAATTCCACCTACCAAAGGCGCTTCACTCCCGCAGCGGCGCCAAAAAAGTCTTGATGACCCACAAGTATAGGGGATCTATCGTAGTCCTTTCGATAAGTAAGAGTGTCGAACCCAACGAGGAGCAGAAGGAAATGATAAGCGGTTTTCAGCAAGGTATTCTCTGCAAGTACTGAAATAAGTGGTAACAGATAGTTTTGTGATAAGATAATTTCTAACGAGCAATAAGTAACAAAAGTAAATAAAGTGCAGCAAAGTGGCCCAATCCTTTTTGTAGCAAAGGACAAGCCTGGACAAACTCTTATAATAGGAAAAGCGCTCCCGAGGACACATGGGAATATCGTCAAGCTAGTTTTCATCACGTTCATATGATTCGCATTCGGTACTTTCATAATTTGTTATGTAGGTGGACCGGTGCTTGGGTGCTGTTCTTACTTGAAAAAGCATCCCACTTATGATTAACCCCTATTGCAAGCGTCCACAACTACAACAAAAGTATTAAGGTAAACCTAACCATAGCATGAAACATATGGATCCAAATCAGCCCCTTACAGAGCAACGCATAAACTAGGGTTTAAGCTTCTGTCACTCTAGCAACCCATCATCTACTTATTACTTCCCAATGCCTTCCTCTAAGCCCAAATAATGGTGAAGTGTTATGTAGTCAATGTTCACATAACTCCACTAGACGCTAGACAACATACATCTCATCAAAATATCGAACGAATACCAAATTCACATGACTACTGATAGCAAGACTTCTCCCATGTCCTCAGGAACAAACGTAACTACTCACAAAGCATATTCATGTTCATAATGAGAGGGGTATTAATATGCATATAGGATCTGAACATATGATCTTCCACCAAATAAACCAACTAGCATCAACTACAAGGAGTAATCAACACTACTAGCAACCAACTAGTACCAATCCCGGACTTGGAGACAAGAATTGGATACAAGGATTTGAACTAGGGTTTTGAGAGGAGATGGTGCTGGTGAAGATGTTGATGGAGATTGCCCTCTCCCGATGAGAGGAGCGTTGGTGATGATGATGGCGATGATTTCCCCCTCCCGGAGGGAAGTGTCCCTGGCAGAACAGCTCTGGCGGAGCCCTAGATTGGTTCCGCCAAGGGCTCATATAGGTTGCTTATGATTTTTTCCTCGACGAAAGACCTCATATAGCAGAAGATGGGCATTAGAGGGCCACCAGGGGGCCCACGAGGTAGGGGGGCGCGCCCCCCACCCTCATGGCCAGGTGGGGCCCCTCTGGTGAACTTCTTCCACTGGATATTTTTTATTATTTCCCAAAATGACTTTCGTGGAGTTTGGGACTTACGGGTTGTGCGAATAGGTCTCTAATATTTCCTCCTTTTCGGCCCGAATTCCAGTGCAGGCATTCTCCTCCTTATGTAAACCTTGTAAAATAAGAGAGAACAGGCATAAGTATTGTGACATAACATGTAATAACAGCCCATAGTGCAATAAATATCGATACAAAAGCATGATGCAAAATGGACGTATCAGCCGCTGGGTCGTCCCCTTATATACATGGGTTGACGCCCGTCGGTTTACAGAATCCCGAGGCCGGCTCATAAACATGTCTGGCTCGGTCTCTGCTCTTTCTATCTTACAACACAAGTTTACATATTAATATCGGTTTATGTCTACAGGCCTTAAACCGGCTTTGGGCCCTGGGCCTTCATAAAGCGTCACCGTCTGTCTTCATGGGCTTCAGATATAATGAACTACTTATGGGGTTAACCAGGCCTCTCCTAGCCGGTTTACGCCTAGTGGTAATATCCCCAACAATGTGCCTAATCCTCCTTCTCCTGCTGGTCCTCTTGCTGGTCAACTACGTCTACCGCATCGTCCAAACACTGATGCAACAGCTAGTACTATTGCTCAAAGGCCTCAGAAGCATGCTCGTGTCCTAAATGACAGAGAGCTTCTTGTATCACTTCATCAGAAGCAGTACAGGCATCATGACTGGCTAAAGCGTCAGACACGAAGTATGCTCATTGACGTCAAACATATTCGCAACCTGGCTACCAAGAATTCCTTTGTTGCACATGAAGCATGTCGGCGGTCCTGGAAGAGCCTCACAATGTTGTGTTCTGAACATGATCTTCGCAGAGATGGCTTCACTAAACGATTCAAGTTTGACTCCAGGCCACCACAATCTGCAAGTTGGCGTCCAACTTCACCACTTGAAGATTTAGACTATTCATCTTCGGCTCCCACTGTAGTTGCTCGAGTCATAGATGAAGAGGACGACGCCACTTCACCATCGATGGCTTCACTGCATCATGATTATGCGCCAGGTCCCTCCACACCGCCCAACTCCAACGTCAACCCTGCTGCTCTGACATCTTCACCGCTTGGGAATGAGTAGACACCCTATGTCTTCAAACCTTTTTGGTCCTTACTGACAAAAGGGGGAGAAGCATATGAGTTGATAGTATTCAAGCGGATTCATATGCGTCGGGTGCTTATTTTTTGCTAAGTTCTTACAACTCTCGTTCTTAAAACTGTTGGTTTTTGAGTTGTAACACTTAAACTTGATGATCGCCTGCTACTTTTGCTGCTACCTTGTGATGCGATGATAAATTCCGCATGAAGCCATTCTTCAAATGCCCATTTCTCATTATGCATTTCATTACCTTCATTATTCTTATGTATGCATAATGAATTGTCTTCATGTGTTGAAGAGGACCTCCACAAAGTAAAACCTTCCATGTGCATTTGCATTCAAAAGCAAAACACTTATATGCACATCTTTAAGGGGAAACTTGTTCAACCTATGAAGACAATGCCCATGTACTTTAACTTTCATATACTTTTATCCCCGTTAAAAACTTTAACCAGTTTGTCATCAATCACCAAAAAGGGGGAGATTGTAAGTGCATCTAGTGCCACCCCTAGTTGGTTTTGGAGTATTGACGACAAACGTGGTTGAGGGACTAATGTGTTTGTGAGAATTGCAGGATAACACAGGTAGTAGACCCTCATTCATCTGGTTTACCTACCAGAGATGACCCCTAAAAATGTATGAAGACATTGAAGACAATGGTGGTTCGTGAAGACATTCACGTTGAAGAACATGACTTGTGAAGACATTCACTTGAAGACTATGGAGTGTGAAGACATAGTTTGTTTTGTAGTTTCCTTTTATTCTTCATTGAGTCATAGGAACCACCATACTGTTAAGTGGGTTCCAAGTGAACAAATTCAGATGACTAAAGTGATGCTCAACCAAAATCATATGTCTTCGAGCGAAGACAATGAGAGCAAATCTTATCTAGAGCTCGATAAGTCAGCTTTGCTTGTAGCCTAAGCCAAGCTGCCGCGTGTGTTTGAAATCCGACCGTTGGACACGTGTCGATTCCTTAGTGACCCAGGGTCATTTCAGACATATCATGTCGAGTTGCCTCCTGGCTATAAATAGCCCACCCCCTACACCATAAACTGGTGGCTGCTCAGAGTAAGTCCACGGCTTTTGTCGTTTGAGAGCAACCCACCTCCAAAGCCTTTGAGAGAGATATCCTTGCGAGGACAAAGCCCAAAAACACCCAGAGCCAAAGAGTGTTAGGCATCACTGGAGTCTTTCTGTCTGCGTGACCTGAAGACTTGTTACACTTGATGATTGTGTATCCTCCAGCCGGTTAGGCATCACGTTCTGAGGATCTAGTAGTCATTGTGGATCGCCAGTGAACGGAGTCTGTGAAGGTTTGGAAGTCTACCTTGAAGACTTACCAGAGTGATTGTGCACCGACTGGGTGTCCTTAGCTCAAGGGGAATAAGGTGAAGACACAGTCTTCTGAGTTCAATCTCAGTCTCCCTAACCAGACGTACAGTTGTCACAACAACTGGAATTGGTCTACCAAATCCTTGTCTTCACCAAGCTACTGGGTCTATCCCCCTACTTCCTTTAATTTTTAGTTTGTCTTCGTGAAGTCATAGCCTGCCTGCCTGATTTGTTTGACTTCCCTATGTGAAGACTATTACCTGTTTGGCTTCATACTATCTTCCATTCCGATCCATACTACCTACCTACTGTTAGTTTCCGTGCTTTTACTACATTGCTTAATTGACTATGGCTTTTCTAGTGTAGTTCATCTTCCACTGCATATCATATAGGTTCATTCTAACAGTTTGTCTTCAAAGACCTCATGTTTTGAAGAATTTCATAAAAATCGCCTGTTCACCCCCCCTCTAGTCGATAACTAGCACTTTCACCATCAATGCACCTGGTCCCCTTACTCGCTCAAGAGCTACGCAACTAGCAAACTTCTGTGGGCATTTTACATTTGTGTCTATATCTGAACTGTAACATCCCAAAATTCTAAAATTTGGAATGTTATAATAAATAGATTGATTTGATTGTTTGTTTGATTTTTTTTGACAGAAAGACTATAAGGGAACCCCCTACAATATAGTTGGTGCAACAAACCCAAATTGCAAGTACCGTGCCTTGAACCTGGGTGGGTGGGAAGGCATCAGCCCCTTCCCACCACTAGGCTATGCCTTAGTCTGCTTGTTTGTTTGATTGTTGTGTGATTGATTGACTAAAAGGAGTGAATTCGAAACTTTTTGAAAGTTAAATGAGAGGGAATAAAAGGACTTTCCCAAACTTTCATTTTGCTTTTATGATCCTCGTGAATTCAAATTCTTTTCGCCACAAAACCCTGGAGAGAAGATGACATGACTTCTCCAAAAATAAAATATATGGAAATTAGGGTAAAATGATTCCCTACAGTAGAAAATTGGAAAGAAATAAATTTGAAACCATTTTGGTATTTTGAAAATGATTTTATTGGGTTTTAAATAGGTCAGTAGCACTATTTGCTTTACTTGAATTTGTGTATATTTTATTTGACTCTATAAAAATGTTCATCTTGTAGGAAATCTTTTTCTGCAAATTTAGATATATTATATGCCTATATAATATTTTTTGTTTTACTTACTTTTTTCTTTGTCCGGATAAATGTTTTTTTAAGAAAAAGCTTCTACTCTGACCGACTGGGCCGAAGCCCAGCCGGCCCAACAGCGCCGCCGTCTCCCTCGCGCGTGCCCGAGCAGGTCTCCCCGAGTCCGAGCCGCCGCTGCCGCTCGTCGTGGTCACCCCGGCCTCCTCCTACCCCTTCCCCAAGCCACGCATCCCCTCCCCTCCTATAAAGGGCGCCGCCCCGGGCCCCTCTCTCCCTCCTCTCGCCTCGCCTCGCCCCGCATCTCGCGCCGCCACCGCATCTCACCGCCGCCGCCACCGCCGCCGGGAGCCGCAGCCGCCGCTCTCTCTTTGCCGTCGACGTCGCCGGCGCCGCCATCGACCCGCCGCTCCTCCCGACCCCTTCGCCGCCCTCCTCGATGACCGGAGCCGCTGCCCCGGCCGGACCCGAGCCGCCGCCGTCTGCCTGACCTCGCCGGAGTTCGGGTAAACCCTAACCCGATCTGCCGCCGGTTTTTAACAACAAAAAAAACCGTTGCCCCGGTCCGCTGGTTTTCTCGGCTTTGTTTAAAAAAACGGTTTAGTTTTTTTAGATCTATTCCATGAACGTTATATGTTTAGAACTAGTTGGCGAGCGTTCGCTCGGTAGTTTTTTTATTATTTTTATTTTATTCAGGGACCTGTTAGTAGTTAATTCTTTTACAGATTAGTCCCTAGTCTTAAAATATCACTACATTTTGCTCGTTAGTCGGAATTCAACAAAACCAACACCCACTTCTTCGTTATGATCTCCTCTATCCAGTAATCCAACTCAAACATGTTTTTGAAAACTTAAAATTTGAATATGAACTTCGTTTGATCATAACTTGAGTTTTATAACTTCGATTTAATTGATTCTTTTTGCAAATCGAAGCTCTTGACCTAAAATTTCTGATAAGGCCAAATTCACATAATTTTGGTGCTGTTAGAAATTGTTTTATGTTGCAAGAGTTATTTGCTTGGTTTTGATGTTTTCCGAATTGTTTTCTTCGTTCTTCCCGATCTTTTGAGTAATTGCTTATGTGTGGTTACTATTGATTGCTCACGATAGATTGACCGGAGTGTGACGAGTAGATCTATCAAGATTTTTGAGTGTGAATCATCTTCATCAACATTGCAGGCAAGTTCACACTTTGATCATACCTCTTTACTACCCAGTTTTGTTGCATTAGATCAATCCTCGGACATTTGCATGATTAGGATCTAATTAAATTGTGGGATGGGAAGTAGTTGAGGTAGTACCTATTACCTGTTCTATTATCAAACCTTTGGGAGTTACTTATACGTTTGCTTATTATGCCATGTTATGCTAGTAGACGTGGATTGGGTGAGTGATATCCATGACAGATGTGAGATTGTTAATTAATTGTTTATTTAAGGTGGCAACTTAGACACACATCTGGGTGGATTGAGGTACCTGGGTATTCCAGGATTGCCTGTTTTTTTGCACCGCCACCCAGGCTCAAAGGGATCATGAGATTATTCATACTAGAAACTTCCGTGTGCAGCCACAAGCTACTATGGGATCTAGCATAGTTGACTAAGTCGTGCGAACTCTTACAGTGGTAGACTAGCAGATGTAGGGGATGTAGGTGGCACGGTCTACCCGATCGTAAGGTGCTAGCGCTTCTGAAAGACTATGTCTCGGTCATCCGTTTCTCGAACACCATGTAGTGCGAGAAATGCAACGAAGGAGATCGAGTCTTGTCGGGTAAAGTGCGCAAACCTCTGCAGAGTGTATAAACTAATCATGATTAGCCGTGTCCCCGGTTATGGATGTCTTGAGTATCTAGTTCTTGGATTATCCTGTTGATCTCATCACATTACTTAAATAATTTGTTGGGTTGTTAATGATTACTTTTGATTGGGATTGAGAATGCTGTCAACCATTCTCAATGTTTAACAACCACCATGATAGTTAAATAAAATGTATTCCTTTGCAGTAGGGAAAAATTGGCTTTACGCAAAACCTTATAACCATAGAGCTTTTCCACCAGCCATATATGCATGTAGTGATAGCCATATTTCAGCATTGCTCTCGGTGTGAATTTGCGGTTACATTCAATGTCTTGACCCTTTGTGGCTGCAACGTCTCATGTTGCAGGATCTTCTGACAGTAAGGGATACGTTAGGGTTACGATTTCTACACTCAACTTTGCCGTTGGTGTTGATGGGAATCCACAACCTTGTTACTTCCGCTATTTGGATTGAGGTAATAGTATTTACGTTATTTATACATGTGGTTTACCTTTGTTATAAATCCTCGAGTACTGTGTGTGTCAGCATACCGATCCAGGGATGACACTTAAGCACACAGACTTGATCCATTCGGGTCGGGTCGCTACATGAACCCAAGAAAGTTGATGAATCCTTCATGGAACCTGAATGAATTCATGCTATGCAAGAAGAGTTTCAACAGTTTGAGCTGAATAAGGTCTGGGAACTGGTCGAACGTCCTGATCCTTACAAGCACAATATTATTGGCACCAAATGAATCTATCACAACAATCAAGATGAGCATGGTCAAGTTGTCAGAAACAAAGCTCGTCTCGTTGCCCAATGTTACACACAAGTGGATGGAATTGGCTTTGATGAAACCTTTGCTCTTGTGGCTAGGCTTGAAGCCATTCATATACTGCTAGCCTATGCTAACCACAACAACATTCTTCTGTACCAAATGGATGTGAAGAGTGCCTTCCTCAACGGCAAAATTGAAGAAGAAGTATATGCTGCTCAACCACCTGGCTTTGAATATCCAAAGCATCCTGATATGGTCTACAAACTCAATAAGGCACTGTATGGCCTCAAACAAGCACCTCGCGCTTGGTATGACACACTCAAAGACTTCCTGAAGTGCAAAGGCTTTAACTTGGTTCTCTAGATCCCACTCTCTTCACGAAGACATACAATGGAGAACTGTTTGTATGCCAAATCTATGTGGATGACATTATCTTCGGATATACAAACAAGAGATACAGTGATGAGTTTGGGAATATGATGCTAGAGCAATATCAGATGTCCATGATGGGAGAGCTGAAATTATTTTTGGTCTTCAAATCCGTCAATAGAGAAATGTCATCTTAATATCACAATAAAAATACCTCAAAGATTTCCTGAAAAAGTTTGGAATGCAAGACTACAAATGGTACACGACGCCAATGCCAACCAAAGGTCAATTGGGCCCCGACGACAATGATAAAGAGTTCGATCAAAAGCTATACCGCTCCATGATTGGTTCTTTGTTGTACCTATGTGCATCTAGGCCAGATATAATGCTTAGTGTTTGCATGTGTCCGATTCCAAGCGGCACAAAAGGAATCGCATCATCTAGCACTAGTATAGCGCGGTGCTATACAAACGGTTTTTAACCCCTTTCTGCGACGGCATTTGGAACCGTCGCCTAATGAGTGCGGGCGATAGGGGGGTCCTTCCCACACGACCGAGAAACCATCGGGGATATGCCCTCCTGGCACACACGCTCGGAAAAATGAGGTCGTGTGCGACCGATGAGCGACCAAATACGGTTATACGTACAGTAGAGCTCAAAAAATACAACTATACAGGTGAAATCATTTCTGGTCGTAAGTACATCCCACACAGTCAGTCCCCGCTAAATGTTTTCGTTCGTATATACATCCCACATAGTCGCCCAAGGAAAACATTCTATTCGCATGTACATCACACACAATTTTCCCTGTTAAAACGTTTGTGATAGCGTTTCCATTGCACATGGTATTAACAATTTTATCGTTTTTGTTATTGAATGCATCATACACAGTGCGTAGAACAAACTGTGTGGCAAAGGTTTTCCATCACACACAGTTTTTATGTGGTAAACGTTTGCGTCGGGTGGCCTAACGCAAACAGCTTTCAAGAGGATGTCGTGTGTGATTGTTCATTAATCTAACACGGTTTATTACTTGAAACTGTGTGCATTGCCTGAGGTCATCGCCCACAGTGTTTTCTCAATAACTGTTTGCAATAGAAAAACCCAATTAGCAGGCTAATTATCCTATTATTAATAATCCATTTATTAATCTAATTGACATTTCATATTAAGCACACAATATATTTCGTTTTCATAATTGAAATACACCAGAGTACAGCATCATATAGCTTCAACACTCAGCTACCCCATTACACAACTGCACCAACACCAAGTTTCACATGCAACATCTATAACCTTTCGAAATTAGCATCATAGATGGTACATAGACAAATGTATCTCATTTGGAAAACAGCTGAAGCAGAAGGCGAATATTGAGCCTTCATTGACGCTGAAGATCTTTGCAACTTTAGGCCAGTGCATGTGGATGATTGACCGTCCATCCTTCGTCCTCTTCAGGAACACTTCAATATTGAACCGTGGGTGTTGTATGAATACCTTCCTCGCCTCCTGACCATACAGGTGGTTTGAGAGCTAATCATCAGTGAACTGCTTTGGAAAGGCCTGAAAATGGAAATCGGTCAAAGAAATAAAAAAGGCAACGTATAATAGTTAGTACCATCCTGTAGTGAACTGATGTCTTCTTCATTGTGTAGACGAAGATCTTGTTGTTTTTTGTCGCTAATTTCTATATCCTAACAATCTTTCTGAGTTTCTTGACTTGACTGATATTCATGGACAACTCATTTCCCCATATGCAAAAAGGGTCGAACAGTGGGTCAAAACCTCTAACAGCAGGACCTACATGTGAAAGACCAAATTGTTAAAAACCTAAATATTAGAATGGTTCCTGCAGTTGCACAATAATGTGCTATTAGACAAAGGACCATGCATGCGCAAACCTCGATTGTAAACCTCAGTGCTTCCCATTGTTTCCCTGCAACACATATAAGGTAGTTAGTCATCAGGTTAAGTGAGGGTTCACATGCTATCAGTAAAATATGTTGATGAAAAATAAGCACATTGCAGATTCATCAGATTAATTCAAGCCACATGGAAAACCCATTTATCCAAACCAGGCATGATCAAGAACTAGGAAATATAGCACTTGTATATGTTTCTCATGTATTAAGTGCAGCCAAATTTGATTTATTCCACACATGCACAACAATACAAAATTCTACCCACGACAATTGGCATCGCGTTGCAGAATTGAACCAAGCAGTTAACTAAACACCACAACAAATGAACCAAACATTAACTGAGCACCACATTGCAATATATAACATACTCCTAATAGAGGATCGGACAGTTAACCAAATCAAGCATGCTTAACAACTTGGAAATATAGCAATTGTATTTGTTTCTCATGTATTTAGTATAGCCAAATTCAATTTATTCCTCACATGGTATACAATAACAGAATGCACACAATTGAACATCGCATTGCAGAATTGAACCAAATAGTTAACTAAACACCACAACAAATGAACCAAACGTTAACTAAGCACCACATTGCACAATATAACATACTCCTAATATAAGATCAGATAGTTAACCAAACCAAGCATGCTTAACAACTTGGAAATATAGCAATTTTATTTGTTTCTCATGTATTTAGTAAAGCCAAATTCGATTTATTTCTCACATGGTATACAATAACAGAATGCACCCAGAACAATTGAACATCACATTACAGAATTGAACCAAACAGTTAACTAAACACCACAACAAATGAACCAAACATTAACTGAGCACCACATTGCACAACGTATAACATACTAGAAGATCAGACAGTTAACCAAACCAAGCATGCTTGACAACTTGGAAATATAGCAATTGTGTTTGTTTCTCATGTATTTTATAAAGAAAAATTCAATTTATTTCTCACATGGAAGACAATACAAAATTGCACCCTGAAGAATTGAACATCACATTTGCAGAATTGAACCAAACAGTTAAGCGAACACGACAACTAATTAACCAAACAGTTAAAAGGGTTTTCTTGAGAAAATGCCATGAACTGTCATTTAAAGCAGCCAATTGCATTGCATCGTTGGCGCGCGAGGCGTCGACGGTGGCCTTGACGACGAGTTGCGCCTCCAAGATCCGGGGGTCGGCACGAATGACAGCCATTGCGACCTCATCCACGCGTGCGGCCGCGATTTGCTTCTCTGCTGCCAAATGCTCTTTGAGATCCTGGCTATACTGCGTGCATCATGGCCTAGGGTGGCACTTATTTGGTGGAGGGGTCGGTGATTTGGGTCGAAGATGTTGCGCCGGCGGTCGGGGCATGTGGGATGTGGAAGGAGGAGGAGGATGGGGGTCAGGTGTGGATTGCCTGCCTGGATAGATGAGGCCGAGCAGCATGAAGGAGGGTCGCCGGCGAGGAGGCGGCGCTGCAAGCAAGGAGTGAAGGTTTCAACTTGTAAAGGAAGGCGGAAATAGGGGAAATGTGGCATTTGGTAAGGGGGAGGACGGGGAGGTAGATATTTCCGCTGAAGCCGAAAATTTGGAATCGCTTCAGCGAAAAAACTGGCGCACAAAATGTCATCAGACACGGTCCCTTATTCAGAACTGTGTATGATATGTGAACATCACAAACAATTTAGATAGATTAACCCGTGTGTGATGAGTTTGAACGTCAAAAAATTTGGTTCGAATTTCCCTGGTTACAGTGGCCATCCACGTCATTGCATAATTTGGGTACACAAAGGAGACTACAGCACACCCACACTTCTTAATTGAGCAAGTTTAGTAATTAAACAGAGCTAGCTGACCTAAACATTACTCTAACAAATTAAAGACCGGCCCTCTTAATTAAATAAAACAAAGAGTACTACTATGGCTGGTGCTCGTCGATCTCCGCTGCCGCCACCATGTCCAGCTCGCGCCCGACAGTCTCTTGGGGAAGGGGCTCTATGGCATCCATCGCACCATACTCGGCAAACATATCGCCATCCACATTCGCCATCTCTTTTGAATAGGCTGCCACGAGCTGGGCGTGGGCGGGCGCGATCTGGGCTTTGCCGGGCTCCATCGTGGGAGGGTATGCCGCACAGTTACGGACGGTTGCTCGAACGCTCTCGGCGATTGCCAACTCTTTGGTCGTGGGTTGCCGTCTGTTGTCGGAGAAGCTTCGTTCAATTTGTGCGGTGACCGCCACGAGTTGGGCGTGGGCGGCCTCCATCAGAACTAAGGCCACCACTACGGAACAGACAGCTGTTGTGCCGCTCTCGCCAATTGCTATCCCCGAAGCAGATGTTGTTGCCGCCGCTTGAGAAGCAACAACGGCCGTTTGGGCTACCTTGGCTGCCCGGACGAAGATTGTGGTCGCCCTCATGAAGCTTGTTAGCACGCGCCTGGCGGCTACGGCCGCGCTCTTACCAGAGTGGGCCGCCGAAGTTGCCCTCACGATGCGGGTCCACGTCCCCATCTTTCACCAAAGATTATTGAAAAGTGAAATGATATTTGGGGAGCGATATAGTGTGCTTGACACACCGGTTGTGGACTATAGCCGTCACACCTTCTCGTGTAAGCCGTATGCATACTATACTCCAACGGTGCTCCAAGATATTTTGTGCTACATCTCACATGGTTGGTGATAATAAACTGTGTGCAATCTACTTGATTTCTCGTCTTGATTTGAATTACATAATGGGGTCACAGCTGCAAAGGATGGTGTTTAAATTGCTAGACCTTTTATCTGAAGTGAACATGCAACTATAGGGGTGTCGTCAAAAAAATGGAATTATTCAGGGTTCGTTTGGAGGTTTTTATACATTAACATGGTTTTGTAGGCATTTCAGGTGCATAATTCAAATTTGAACTACACGCACATGCTCCAGTGCATATAAACGGGTTGAAAAAACAAATTTGTGTCCTTGGTTGCATGCTTAGGTCCCATGCAAGAAATGGGATTGAATCTCAAACACCCTACCACCGTCACACGGCCGCAAACATTGAGATGCCTGGTTTTTAAATTCTAGTAAATCCAAAACTCGACTGAAATTCATGAAACTTGGCATGCTATCATGGAGCGGCATCAACATGCCGTGGTAAAAGTTTTTTCCCATTTCGGGAAGGTTTGGGTATAATCTTCTGACAAACCAGAGCTTATCACAACAAACGTGACGGTTTTGGTAGGGAACGTGCCACCTTTGGGGACGAAACGATGTCCATTGCCTCTTATTGATTTCAAAAAAAATCTAGTGTCAACATAGAACAACAGGAGTGTTGTGTTAAACTTTGGAATTTTTCGGGGTTCGTTTGTACATTTTTATACATTAACTAGGGTTTCTAGGCATTTTATGTGCATAATTCAAATTTGAACTACATGCTCTAGTGCATATAAATTGGTTGGAAAATCAAATATGTGTCCTTGGTTGCATGCTTAGGTCCCATGCAAGAAATGGGAATGAATGTCAAACACCCTGCCACCGTCACTGGGCCGCAAACATTGAGATGCCTGGTTTTTTAATTCTAGTAAATCCAAAACTCGTCTGAAATTCATGAAACTTGGCATGCTATCATGGAGTGGTATCAACATGTCATGGTAAAAAATTTATCCCATTTGGGGCAGGTTTGGGTATAAGCTTCTCACAAACCAGAGCTTCTCACCAGAAGCGTGATGGTTTCGGTAGGGAACGTGCCAACTTTCAGATGTTTTTATACATTAACTTGGTTTTGTAGGCATTTCAGGTGCATAATTCAAATTTGAACTACACGCACGTGCTCCAGTGCATATAAACGGGTTGAAAAAACAAATTTGTGTCCTTGGTTGCATGCTTAGGTCCCATGCAAGAAATGGGATTGAATGTCAAACACCCTGCCACCGTCACACGGCCGCAAACATTGAGATGCCTGGTTTTTAAATTCTAGTAAATCCAACTGAAATTCATAAAACTTGGCATGCTATCATGGAGTGGCATCAACATGCCGTGGTAAAAGTTTTGTACCATTTGGGGCAGGTTTGGGTATAATCTTCTCACAAACCAGAGCTTATCACAACAAACGTTATGGTTTTGGTAGGGAACGTGCCACCTTTGGGGACGTAACGATGTCCATTGCCTCTTATTGATTTCAAAAAAAATCTAGTGTCAACATAGAACAACAGGAGTGATGTGTTAAATTTTGGAATTTTTCGGGGTTCGTTTGGACATTTTTATACATTAACTATGGTTTCTAGGCATTTTATGTGCATAATTCAAATTTCAACTACATGATCCAGTGCATATAAATTGGTTGGAAATCAAATATGTGTCCTTGGTTGCATGCTTAGGTCCCATGCAAGAAATGGGAATGAATGTCAAACACCTTGCCACCGTCACTGGGTCGCAAACATTGAGATACCTGGTTTTTTAATTCTAGTAAATCCAAAACTCGTCTGAAATTCATGAAACTTGGCATGCTATCATGGAGTGGCATCAACATGTCGTGGTAAAAAATTTGTCCCATTTGGGGCAGGTTTGGGTATAAGCTTCTCACAAACCAGAGCTTCTCACCACAAGCGTGATGGTTTCGGTAGGGAACATGCCAACTTTCAGATGTTTTTATACATTAACTTGGTTTTGTAGGCATTTCAGGTGCATAATTCAAATTTTAACTACACGCACATGCTCTAGTGCATACAAACGGGTTGAAAAATCAAATATGTGTCCTTGGTTGCATGCTTAGGTCCCATGCAAGAAATGGGATTGAATGTCAAACACCCTGCCACCGTCACTCGGCCGCAAACATTGAGATACCTGGTATTTAAATTCTAGTAAATCCAAAACTTGTCTGAAATTCATGAAACTTGGCATGCTATCATGGAGCGGCATCAACATGTCGTGGTAAAATTTGTGTCCCATTTGGGGCAGGTTTGGGTATAAGCTTCTCACAAACCAGAGCTTCTCACAACAAGCATGATGGTTTCGGTAGGGAATGTGCCACCTTTTGGGACGAAATGATATCCGTTGCCTCTTATTTCTTTCAAAAAAATTCTAGGGTCAACATAGAGCAACAGGAGTGTTGTGTTAAGTTTTGGAATTTTTTGGGGTTCGTTTGGACATTTTTAAACATTAACTCGGTTTTCTAGTCATTTTCTGTGCATAATTCAAATTTGAACTACATGCACATGCTCCAGTGCATATAAATTGGTTGAAAAATCGTATATGTGTCCTTGGTTGCATGCTTAGGTCCCATGCAAGAAATGAGAATGAATGTCAAACACCCTGCCACCGTCACTTGGCCGCAAACATTGAGATACCTGGTTTTTAAATTCAAGTAAATCCAAAACTCATGTGAAATTCATGAAACTTGGCATGCTATCATGGAGCGGCATCAACATGTCGTGGTAAAAAATTTGTCCCAGTTGGGGCAGGTTTGGATACATGCTTCTCACAGAAAGCGTGATGATTTCGGTAGGGAACGTGCCACCTTTGGGGACAAAATGATATCCGTTGCCTCTTATTGCTTTTAAAAAATTTCTAGTGTCATCAGAGAACAACAGGAGTGTTGTGTTATATTTTGGAATTTTCAGGGTTCGTTTGGAAATTTTTATACATTAACTGGGTTTTCTAGGCATTTTATGTGCATAATTCAAATTTGAACTACATGCACATGCTCCAGTGCATATAAATTGGTTGAAAAATCAAGTCTGTGTCCTTGGGTGCATGCTTAGGTCCCATGCAAGGGCTCAGAGTTTGATCTAGTTGGATTCTCATATGCTGATTATGCTGGTGACACGGTTGATCGCAAGTCTACATCAGGCACATGTCACTTTCTTGGACGATCTCTTGTTTTTTGGTCTTCAAAGAAGCAGAACTGTGTATCACTCTCCACTGCTGAATCTGAATACATTACAACTGGATCTTTCTGCGCTCAGCTTCTCTGGATGAAACAAACTCTCAAGGATTATGGCATCAACATGAAGCATGTGCCACTCTACTGCGATAATGAAAGCGCCATCAAGATTGCCAACAATCCGGTTCAGCACTCGAAGACAAAGCACATTCCGATCCGTCATCACTTTCTCAGAGATCATGTCATGAAGGAAGATATTGATATCATTTACGTCAACAATGAAGAGCAATTGGCAGATATCTTCACAAAGCCCTTGGATGAGAAAAGGTTTTGAAAGCTGCGGTGTGAGCTAAATATCTTAGAATTCTCGAATGTCCTATGAATGGACACACATCCTAACGCTTATGCATATTGATGACATAGGTGCGCAACACACAAAGTAACGTATATCTTCAATTCATGAAGACTTACCCTCTAAGTGTGAATACATTAATGTGGAATCTAACTTTGGAGCGTCGCGATAATTGTGCGCCGTGTCTGGGTCTAATATTTCCTATATGGTGGGTAACGCCACCACCACACTTTCTTGAAGATTTTCATTTGGCCTCATGATTGCATTATCTTCATATTTGGTTTGTCTTCAACATTGGTTTGTCATCAAGGTTTATCTTCCCAATGTTGTCTTGGTCTTCACTGATATATATATATATATATGTGTGTGTGTGTGTGTGTGTGTGTGTGTGTGTGTGTGTGTGTGTGTGTGTGTGTGTGTGTGTGTGTGTGTGTGTGTGTGTGTGTGTGTGTGTGTGTGTGTGTGTGTGTGTGTGTGTCTGTGTGTGTGTGTGTGTGTGTGTTTTGTCCTCTACAGCATTCACTTATAGCTATGTCTTCAAATTTGCTATTTCCTGAACTAAGTGAATGTGATCGGACCCTAATCCCTTCTATGCTTATCCCTCAAATTCTCTCTTTCTCTTCATATGCATTATGTTGACACGTGTCAAATATCTTCACCGTGTCCTTGTCAGCTGAAGATAGAGAGACACTCAATTAAAACTGTTTTTAATGCTCTTATCTCTTTTGCCTGAATACCGGAGAAGCCGGAACAACCACCCGACAAACCAGGCACGCGTGGGATCGTGGTTCAACCCTCGATAAGTTGCATGCTGTCCACGTGTCCACCATATGTTAACCGCCAGGGGTACCTGCGTAATTGCACTGCGCCGCCCCTTCTCCTTATAAATACTTCACCCCCACGCGGTCATTATCTCTTCTCATGACTCACATCTCGCTCAAACCCTAGCGCCACCACTAGCCTCAGTCGACACCGGGGACAAAGCGCTTCGCTGTCGCAACCTCTCCAACGCCGTCTTCACGCCGGTCGCGGACATCGTCTGCTCCACCGCCGCCGTAGGTGTCTTCCGCTGCCAAGTTAGGGCGCGGGAGATTGGACTGCTCGGCCTCCTTCCGCCTCGTCTAGCAGTTCGTCATGGGGTAAATAAAACTCGCTTTTTACCGCCTATTTGATCTGTTTAATCTGTCCACATCTTCCAAAAGTGGTTTATACACTTCCAAATATATATCCTCTGTTTCTGCATCTCATAACTTGCAAGTATGTTCACTTATGCATCACAACTAGTTAGAATCCTCACTTGTACCTATTCGTGGATTAGTACAAATCTGGAACCAACTCACATCGATAAGTGAATGTCTTCGCACTATGAGGTAAATGTCTTCAAACTGATTTATCTTAAAAATCTTCTGAGAATGCATATGACCTCTTCCCCTTCCCTCGCATCTCTAATGCTGTCACAGGTACATGTCCGTGGGAGAATCCCTTGGTTCTCATAGTCTGCATTCGTTTGCAGAATTCTTACAGCATCACATTGAATCACCTGAAGCCAGCTCTTGTCTGACAAGCAGATATTCTCAACAATTTTATTTATTAATGGTTTGAGGATCCTACTCTCACCATTGACGATCTGCAGCTGCCCATTGACATCAGTGTCACATTTCAAGGCAGTATCGCCAATGAGCTTGCTATAGCTCAGAAAATTGTTGAGCTGAAGAACAAGATTGAGTATGAGAAGGCCCAGTTCAAGAAGCATATGGCAAAGCTCAGTGTCGTTGATGTTCAAAACTTCAAGCAGATGATGATTGACCTCAAGGCCCAGTTTAAGAAGAAACGTGAGGAAGCCAAAGGCTCTCGTGAGTGCATGAAGTACTACGCTGAGAAATGCGTCCAGGCTCACAATGAGGCTATGAAGAGAAAGGCACTTGGGCGTCCAGGCATCGACCCCAAGCTGGCTGCCAAGAAGAAGAAGAAGCCTGCTGAAGCTGAACCCGAAGCCCCAAGGCAGGAAAGACCAAGCATTATCTTCCCTGCCAGTATGACTGGCTCGAAGCCAAAGGTCTCTTCAGCAGCTTCAGAGCAGAAAAAGACTAGGTTGGCTGAGGCGGAAGCCAGGAAGAGGAAGCACCATGATACCTCTTATGTTGCTCCCTCTCGGAAGAAGATGCAGACAAAGTCCTCAAAGTCCTGACGAAAAGATCATGTTGTTCCCCAAGAACCACTCCTCGTTGATCCCATCTCTGTTGCACTACCTGCTTCCACCATCGTGAGCGTCGTCTCGTTGTGCATGAGCCTGCTTCCACAGAGGCTCATCAGTCTAAAGACATTCCAGCTATTGACACCAGCGCAGCTGAAGACATTGGTCATGATGACAATGTTGAAGATGATGAAGTCCTTCCTCAGATCCAGTCCAACCCGGTATCATCACCTACTCCGTCGAGCAGTGAATTGGTAAGCATTAGTGGTCCCATGACGCCAATTGCTCATGATGAATTCTGGGAACAGCAACACCCCAACTCCCCACTGCATGAAGTGATTCCTCGTACACCACCTGCTCATGTCACCACTCCGGTGCTTGAGACCCTGCAAGCTACACCAAAAGACATGGAGAAGACCACACCTTCACCAAAGGCGTCGCACTCTTTCCAAAGTCTTCGCAGAGGCCCTAGGCCCCAGGTCTCCATGTCAAGCATTCCTGAAGAGGATGTTCAAAACTCAAGCTAAGTAACACATCAAGTGTTTTCTGAAGCCATCTCTTCAGTATCTGCTCAAGAATCTGAAGCTAAAGCGGCTGAAGACATTCCGGCTGCATCAGCCAATGAAGAAAAAGGATAAGACAGTGAAACTGTTCCCCCTACTATTGATCTAGTTGTCTGATACGTCTCCAGCGTATCTATAATTTTTGATTGCTCCATGCTATATTATCTACTGTTTTGGATGTTAATGGGCTTTATTTTACACTTTTATATTATTTTTGGGACTAACCTATTAACCGGAGGCCCAACCCTGAATTGTTGTTTCTTGCCTATTTCAGTGTTTCGAAGAAAAGGAATATCAAACGGAGTCCAATTGGCCTGAAACTCCACATAACCTATTTTTGGACTAGAAGAAGCCCGCGGAGTACCGGAGCTGCACCAGGGGAGTCCCGGGCTGCCCACGAGGGTGTGGGGCACGCCCACCCCCTAGGGTGTGCCCCCCTATCTCGTGGACAGCCCGGAGGTCCGCCGACGTACTTCTTCCGCGTATATAACTCCATATACCCTAAAAACTTCGGGGAACAGAATTGATCGAGAGTTCCGCCGTCGCAAGCCTCTGTATCCACCAAAAACCAATCGGGACCCTGTTCCGGCACCCTCCCGGAGGGGGAACCCCCACCGGTGGCCATCTTCATCATCCCGGCGCTCTCCATGACGAGGAGGGAGTAGTTCACCCTCGGGCTGAGGGTATGTACCAGTAGCTATGTGTTTGATCTCTCTCTCTCGTGTTCTTGATTTGGCACGATCTTGATGTATCGCGAGCTTTGCTATTATAGTTGGATCTTATGTTGCTTCTCCCCCTCTACTCCCTTGTAACGGATTGAGTTTTCCCTTTGAAGTAATCTTATCGGATTGAGTCTTTCATGATTTGAGAACACTTGATGTATGTCTTGCCGTGCGTATCTTGTTGGGGAACGTTGCAGAAAATAAAAAAATTCTATGCTTCACCAAGATCAATCTATGAGTTCATCTAGCAACGAGAGAGAGGAATGCAAATGCATCTACATACCCTTGTAGATCGCGAGCGGAAGCATTCAAGAGAACGGGGTTGAGGGAGTCGTACTTGTCGTGATCCAAATCACCGATGATCCTAGTGCTGAATGGACAGCACCTCCGTGTTCAACACACGTACGGTTGGGGAAGACATCTCCGCCTTCTTGATCCAGCAAGGGGGAAGGAGAAGTTGATGGAGATCCAGCAGCACGACGGCGTGGTGGTGGATGCAGCAGCGATCTCGGCAGGGCTTCGCCAAGCTTCAGTGAGAAGGAGAGGTGGTGCATGGGGAGAGGGAGGCGCCAAGACCATGGGTGCAGCTTACCTCCCTCCCCCTTCTTTATATAGGCCTCCTAGGGGGGGCGCCGGCTCTAGGAGATGCAATCTCCTAGGGGGCGGCGGCTAGGGGGTGGCTTGCCCCCCAAGCCAGGTGGAGGCGCCCCCACCCCTAGGGTTTCCCAACCCTAGGCGCAGGGGGGGCCAAGGGGGGCACACCAGCCCACCAGGGGCTGGTTCCCCTCCCACTTCAGCCCATGGGGCCCTCCGGGATAGGTGGCCCCACCCGATGGACCCGCGGGACCCTTCCGGTGGTCCCGTTACAATACCGGTGACCCCCGAAACTTTCCCGATGGCCGAAACCTGACTTCCTATATATAATTCTTTACCTCCGGACCATTCTGGAACTCCTAGTGACGTCCGGGATCTCATCCGGGACTCCGAACAACTTTCGGGTTACTGCATATCATATCTCTACAACCCTAGCGTCACCGAACCTTTAAGTGTGTAGACCCTACGGGTTCGAGAGACATGCAGACATGACCGAGACGCCTCTCCGGTCAATAACCAACAGCGGGATCTGGATACCCATGTTGGCTCCCACATGCTCCTCGATGATCTCATCGAATGAACCACGATGTCGAGGATTCAAGTAACCCCGTATACAATTCCCTTTGTCAACCGATACGTTACTTGCCCGAGATTTGATCGTCGGTATCGCAATACCTCGTTTAATCTCGTTACCGGCAAGTCACTTTAGTCGTACCGCAATGCATGATCCTGTGACCAGACACTTGGTCACATTGAGCTCATTATGATGATGCATTACCCAGTGGGCTCAGAGATACCTCTCCGTCATACGGAGTGACAAATCCAGTCTCGATTCGTACCACCGCAGACACTTTCGGAGATACCGTAGTGTACCTTTATAGTCACCTAGTTACGTTGTGACGTTTAGCACACCCAAAGCACTCCTACGGTATCCGGGAGTTGCACAATCTCATGGTCTAAGGAAATGATACTTGACATTTGGAAAAGCTTTAGCTAAACGAACTACAAGATCTTTGAGCTATGCTTAGGACTGGGTCTTGTCCATCACATCATTCTGCCAATGATGTGATCCCGTTATCAATGACATCCAATGTCCATAGTCAGGTAACCATGACTATCTGTTGATTAACGAGCTTGTCAACTAGAGGCTCACTAGGGACACGTTGTGGTCTATGTATTCACACGTGTATTATGATTTCTGGATAACACAATTATAGCATGAATAACAGACAATTATTATGAACAAAGAAATATAATAATAACCATTTTATTGCCTCTAGGGCATATTTCCAACAGTCTCCCACTTGCACTAGAGTCAATCGTCTAGTTACATTGTGATGAATCGAACACCCATAGAGTTCTGGTGTTGATTATGTTTTGCCCTAGGGAGAGGTTTAGTCAACGGATCTGCTACATTCAGGTCCGTATGTACTTTACAAATATCTATGTCTCCATATTGAACATTTTCACTAATGGAGTTGAAGTGACGCTTGATGTGTCTGGTCTTCTTGTGAAACCTGGGCTCCTTGGCAAGTGCAATAGCTCCAGTGTTGTCACAGAAGAGTGCGATCGGCCCCGACGCATAGGGTATGACTCCTAGGTCGGTGATGAACTCCTTCACCCAGATTGCTTCATGCGCTACCTCCAAGGCTGCCATGTACTCTGCTTCACATGTAGATCCCGCCACGACGCTTTGCTTGCAACTGCACTAGCTTACTGCCCCGCCATTTAAAATATACACGTATCCGGTTTGTGACTTAGAGTCATCCAGATCTGTGTCGAAGCTAGAGTCGACGTAACCCTTTACGACGAGCTCTTCATCACCTCCATAGACGAGAAACATGTCCTTTTTTCTTTTCAGGTACTTCAGGATATTCTTGACCGCTGTCCAGTGTTCCTTGCCGGGATTACTTTGGTACCTTCCTACCAAACTTACGGCAAGGTTTACATTAGGTCTGGTACACAGCATGGCATACATAATAGATCCTATGGCTGAGGCATAGGGGATGACACTCATCTCTTCTTTATCTTCTCCCGTGGTCGGGCATTGAGCCGAGCTCAATCTCACACCTTGCAATACAGGCAAGAACCCTTTCTTGGACTGATCCATATTGAACTTCTTCAATATCTTATCAAGGTATGTGCTTTGTGAAAGACCTATGAGGCGTCTTGATCTATCCCTATAGATCTTGATGCCTAATATGTAAGCAGCTTCTCCAAGGTCCTTCATTGAAAAACACTTATTCAAGTAGGCCTTAATGCTGTCCAAAAGTTCTATATCATTTCCCATCAAAAGTATGTCATCTACATATAATATGAGAAATGCTACAAAGCTCCCACTCACTTTCTTGTAAACGCAGGCTTCTCCATAAGTCTGCATAAACCCAAACGCTTTGATCATCTCATCAAAGCGAATGTTCCAACTCCGAGATGCTTGCACCAGCCCATAAATGGATCGCTGGAGCTTGCATACCTTGTTAGCATTCTTAGGGTCGACAAAACCTTCCGACTGCATCATATACAGTTCTTCCTTAAGATGGCCGTTAAGGAATGCCGTTTTGACGTCCATTTTCCATATCTCATAATCATAGTATGCAGCAATTGCTAACATGATTCGGACAGACTTTATCTTCGCTACGGGAGAGAATATCTCATCGTAGTCAACCCCTTGAACTTGTCGATAACCCTTAGCGACAAGTCGAGCTTTATAGATGGTAACATTACCATCTGCGTCCGTCTTCTTCTTAAAGATCCATTTGTTTTCTATTGCTCGCCGATCATCGGGCAAGTCTGTCAAAGTCCATACTTCATTTTCATACATGGATCCTATCTCGGGTCGCATGGCTTCAAGCCATTTGTTGGAATCTGGGCCCGACATTGTTTCTTCATAGTTCGAAGGTTCACCATTGTCTAACAACATGATTTCCAGGACATGGTTGCCATACCACTCTAGTGTGGAACGTGTCCTCGTGGACCTACGAAGTTCAGTAGTAACTTGATCCGAAGTACCTTGATCGTCATCATTAACTTCCTCTTCAGTTGGTACTGGCACAACAGGAACATCTTCCTGAGCTGCACTACTCACCGGTTCAAGAGGTAGTACTTCATCAAGTTCCACTTTCCTCCCACTTACTTCTCTCGAGAGAAACTCTTTCTCCATAAAGGACCCGTTCTTGGCAACAAAGATCTTGCCTTCGGATCTGAGGTAGAAGGTATACCCAATGGTTTCCTTAGGGTATCCTATGAAGACGCATATTTCCGACTTGGGTTTGAGCTTCTCAGGTTGAAGTTTCTTGACATAAGCATCGCATCCCCAAACTTTTAGAAATGACAGCTTAGGTTTCTTCCCAAACCATAATTCATACGGTGTCGTCTAACCGGATTTATATGGTGCCCTATTTAAAGTGAATGTAGTTGTCTCTAAAGCGTATTCCCAAAATGATAGCGGTAAATCGATAAGAGACATCATAGACCGCACCATATCCAATAAAGTGCGATTACGACGTTCGGACACACCGTTACGCTGAGGTGTTCCAGGCGGCGTGAGTTGTGAAACGATTCCACATTTCCTTAAGTGCGTACCAAATTCGTGACTTAAATATTCTCCTCCACGATCTGATTGTAAGAACTTTATTTTTCGGTCACGTTGATTCTCTACCTCATTCTGAAATTCCTTGAACTTTTCAAAGGTCTCAGACTTGTGTTTCATCAAGTAGACATACCCATATCTACTCAAGTCGTCGGAGAGTGAGAACATAACGATATCCTCCATGAGCCTCAACGCTCATTGGACCGCACACATCAGTATGTATGATTTCCAATAAGTTG
This sequence comes from Aegilops longissima, assembly GCA_021605205.1. Taxonomy (NCBI): domain Eukaryota; kingdom Viridiplantae; phylum Streptophyta; class Magnoliopsida; order Poales; family Poaceae; genus Aegilops; species Aegilops longissima. The sequence goes on from CM038679.1 coordinate 356,032,149, forward strand.
GTTGCTCGCTCCATTGTTCCGGAGAACGGAGTCTTGGTCATTTTGACCATGAGGCATGGTTCGCATGTGTCAAATGATTCATAATCGAGAGACTCTAAAAGTCCATCAGCATGGAGCTTCTTCATGCGCTTGACACCAATGTGACCAAGGCGGCAGTGCCACAAGTATGTGGGACTATCATTATCAAATTTACATCTTTTGGTATTCACACTATGAATATGTGTAACATCACGTTCGAGATTCATTAAGAATAAACCATTGACCATCGGGGCATGACCATAAAACATATCTCTCATATAAATAGAACAAACATTATTCTCGGATTTAAATGAGTAGCCATCTCGTATTAAACGAGATCCAGATACAATGTTCATGCTCAAAGCTGGCACTAAATAACAATTATTGAGGTTTAAAACTAATCCCGTAGGTAAATGTAGAGGTAGCATGCCAACGGCGATCACATCGACCTTGGAACCATTCCCGACGCGCATCTCACCTCGTCCTTCGCCAGTTTCTGCTTATTCCGCAGCTCCTGCTTTGAGTTACAAATATGAGCAACGGCACCGATATCAAATACCCAGGAGCTACTACGAGTACTGGTAAGGTACACATCAATTACATGTATATCACATATACCTTTAGTGTTGCCGGCCTTCTTGTCCGCTAAGTATTTGGGGCAGTTCCACTTCCAGTGTCCGCTTCCCTTGCAATAAAAGCACTCAGTCTCAGGCTTGGGTCCATTCTTTGACTTCTTCCCGGCAACTGGCTTACCGGGTGCGACAACTCCCTTGTCGTCCTTCTTGAAGTTCTTCTTACCCTTGCCTTTCTTGAACTTAGTGGTTTTATTCACCATCAACACTTGATGTTCCTTTTTGATCTCTACCTCTGCTGACTTCAGCATTGAATATACCTCAGGAATGGTCTTTTCCATCCCCTGCATATTGAAGTTCATCACAAAGTTCTTGTAGCTCGGTGGAAGCGACTGAAGGATTCTGTCAATAACCGCGTCATCCGGGAGATTAACTCCCAGCTGAGTCAAGCGGTTGTGCAACCCAGACATTTTGAGTATGTGCTCACTGACAGAACTATTTTCCTCCATCTTACAACTGAAGAACTTGTCGGAGACTTCATATCTCTCGACTCGGGCATGAGCTTGGAAAACCATTTTCAGCTCTTCGAACATCTCATATTCTCTGTGTTGCTCAAAACGCTTTTGGAGCCCGGTTCTAAGCTGTAAAGCATGCTGCACTGAACGAGGGAGTAATCATCAGCACGAGACTGCAAAGCGTTCATAACGTCTTGGTTCTCTATGATGGGAGCTTCACCTAGCGGTGCTTCTAGGACATAATCTTTCTTTGCAGCTATGAGGATGATCCTCAGGTTCCGGACCCAGTCCGTATAGTTGCTGCCATCATCTTTCATCTTGGTTTTCTCTAGGAACGCGTTGAAGTTGAGGGTAACATGGGCCATTTGATCTACAAGACATATTGTAAAGATTTTAGACTAAATTCATGATAATTAAGTTCATCTAATCAAATTATTTAACGAACTCCCACTCATATTAGACATCCCTCTAGTCATCTAAGTGATACATGATCCGAGTCGACTAGGCCGTGTCCGATCATCACATGAGACGGACTAGTCATCATCGGTGAACATCTCCATGTTGATCATATCTTCCATACGACTCATGTTCGACCTTTCGGTCTCTTGTGTTCCGAGGCCATGTCTGTACATGCTAGGCTCGTCAAGTTAACCTAAGCGTTTATGCGTGTGTAAATCTGTCTTACACCCGTTGTATGTGAATGTTAGAATCTATCACACCCGATCATCACGTGGTGCTTTGAAACAACGAACTTTCGCAACGGCGCACAGTTAGGGGGAACACTTTATTGAAATTATTATGAGGGATCATCTTATTTACTACCGTCGTTCTAAGTAAACAAGATGCAAAAACATGATAAACATCACATGCAATCAAATAGTAGTGACATGATATGGCCAATATCATATAGCTCCTTTGATCTCCATCTTCCGGGCTCCATGATCATTTTTGTCACCGGCATGACACCATGATCTCCATCATCGTGTCTCCATGAAGTTGCTCGCCAACTATTTGTAGCGACCTGACCCAAAATCGGTCAAATCTCTGTGTCTGTACCATCCCAAGATCATGCTGGTACTCACAGTACATCGATGAAATAATCAAAGTTCAATCACACCTGAATTTATTACGATTCTCATATAGAGTCTTTATTACAAGAGAATAAATTCGCTCAAGGCCAACTCATGAGAAATAAACTACTAATGTTGCGAAGCGTAGAAGATAAAGCGAGTCCATCCGACTCCAAAGGGCAATCGCTAAGCGGGCGTAGCCTCCTCCGATCGAATATACCTCGCAACATAAGGCGTTGCAGCCATGTAGGTCAGCTTTTTGAATAAGCTGGCAAGTCATGAAGAATAACAATAATAAAGTTACTAACACTATATGCATTTTGGCTGTGGAGCTCTAAGTTTCATCATTTTGCGAAAAGCAAATTTTTCCCTACTACAGTGGACTTGCTTGCAAATTACTACAAATTGTTGGTAGTTATTGAGATGGTTCCGCCAACCAATATCTCATTCCCAAATTATTATGTCATAAAACCCTCAAATTAATTCATTAGTTTTAGTGTTGAGATTTCCGAATACTTCCAAGTTCCAGAGGCTCAAATTGTCCGTAACCGGGGACACGGCTAATCGATTAGATCTTTAACTCTGCAGAGGTTTGCGCACTTTTCCCGCAAGAATCATTCCCTCCTTTTAAGTCTTCGCACTTCATGGTGTTTGAAGATGGGATGAATGAAACAGGGTCTTCCAAAGAGTTCTTCAGCTCTGCCGGTACCCATCAATCTTACCGTTCTTCTACATCTCGTAGTACCGCCCAGCCAGCGTCACTACTAGGGTTAACCCAGCGAGCCCATAATGGCTTGCGGCTGCTGCAGTAAGCTTCCGGTCATGGGGCATCCATCTGTCTCTTCGTGGCTGGGTGAAGCTTTCCGCAAGATGTCATGGCACTTCTCCATGCATTCCGGCCAACCACTGGGTTCTCCAGTGGTGCCCGTCAACCAAATCCTCCACCCAAGAGTGAATTTGAAGTCCATCTTGATCATTGTAGGTCATGGGGTTGTCATCATCATTGACTCTCACATCTTTCTTATGAATTTCACTCAACCAAAACCCGTCTCGAGCATAGCAAAATAAAACTACTTCGTCCCGGGTCATGGTAACAAGGGATTGGTTCATCCTACCACATGATACTACTCAAGATTAACAACTTCAAAATTTCAACTCTGCATGCATGGTGGGGTGGTGATAATTTCTAATGCACAAAAACATAGGTATAGAAAATAACATGATCAAAACTTGCCTTCTTGATGATCCTCGTAAGCTAAAGATTCAGTAGTAGCAAGCTTCAGCACTCAGGAAACTCTACCGAGACAAACAATGATCACAATAAGCATATAGCATAGGATCACATAATACAATAGCATAACAAAGTAACACACCAAAACCAACAAAGCAAAACTCAAAGGAAAACTCAAAGAAAACCAACTCAAATTTCCTACTTCAAACAACAACTAAAAGTAGTTTTATATAACAAAAATTTCTCAACATAACCTAATCATGGTTTTATGTTAACTTAACAGAAAAGAAATTCATTAAGCAACTAGGAGCAAAAAGAATTAACTTAAAATCTATTATGAAACTCCTATTAGGCCTAATTCAATTTCTATTAAGAAAAATAAAATAAAACTTTTATTTATTATGAATAAAAGTTCATCCTATAAAGTGACAGAAACTATCCTAGAATAATCAATCACATGTTAAAAATAAATTTATTTACTAATTAAAATAATAGGAAAAACAGTAGCTAGTTAATTAATTAGGATTAACAAGATTCTGCTTAAAACTATTTTTTATTAATCCTAAAATACCCAAATTAATTCCTATGGTTTGGCAATGTCAAAATAAAGTTGGGACAAAAGAATCATCCAAAAATAATTTTTCTAACTCAAGTTATAACAGATTTACTATTCTGACCAAAACTAAAATAAAGCAATTTTAATTAATTTTAACATAGCTAAATATGTTTTCTACAGAAACTATAGAAAATTTGCAAACCAACAAAAAAGAATCACCTACAAATATTAAACAGAATAAAAGATATGAATTTTTCAAATCAGGAACTATTCATTAAAACAGAAAACAAAATAAATGAAAAAGGGCCTAATGGGCCTAAACTACACCGAGCGTAATATAAACTAAGCGGGCCTAGGGTTAAACTAGTCGGGCGGCTAAATAAAAAAACCTAACTAAAAACTAAACCGACTAAACCGGCGAACCGGCTTTATATAAAAAAAACGTACCCTTTGGTTCTAATCTACACCGTAGATTATGAATCGGACAGGGGTGATCTCCAGTGACTCACCGGCGCGGCGGGCGGCGGCGAGTGCTTTGGCCTCTCGGTCGTCGGGAGGTCGGTGGAGTGGCTTGGCAAGGTCTTGAGACGAGCTCGGGGGGTTCTTGGTGGAGTCGGTGGGGGTCGGGAGGCTAGGGCGGCGACGGCGACGCAAATGGCGGCGGGAGGTTCGAGCTCGGACGGCGTGAGAGAGGAGGAGGGCTCGGAGGGGTAAGGGGGAATGGGGTGCGGGGAGGGCTTAAATAGGGGGGCTCGGCCTTGGCAAGGGGGCGATCGGGAGATCGGCATCCGGATCTCACGGATCCGCGATCGGTGGGCCTGGCGTGGCGTGGGGCGAGGTTGAAGAAGGGGTGGGGTCCACTGAGAGAGAGAGAGAGGGCGGCGGCGGTCGGGCGACCGGCCCAAAGGGTTTCAGGCGAGGGAGGTGAGGCCGGCTCGGTCGGCTCATTGGGTTGGCCTCTGGGCCGCTGGTGGGCAGTGTGGGCCGGCTGGCTGGGCAGGGGCTGGCTGGCGCTTTGGGGGGTTTCTCTTTTTTAAAATTTTTTTAATAAAACAAAACAGAGTTAAAACATAAACTATAAATATTTTATATAGGACATATATATACTAAAATGATGGGGAATATTCCCTATCATTTGAACATTTTTCCAAAGGCAAAATCCAAACTTTATAAAAATCCATTTTTTCCAATATTCAAATAAAACCCAAATTTGAATTCAAAACTTTTGGCATTGTTTCCTCTGATATTTTTGGAGTGTCATGTTTACTCCTCTCATACTTTTGATCAAGTATTTATCAGGCATAGTTTTTGAAATGATTCCCACTTGCCAAAGTTTGAATTCAAATTCAAAACTCAAAATCCTTTGAAACTTCAAATGGCATTCAAATTCAAACAGGATGCATTAGATGCTTAGCTATAATTGTAAAACATTCCAAATAGGAAATTTGGGATGTTACAAACCTACCCACCTTAAGATGAATCTCGCCCTCGAGATTCGGGTTGGCTAGCAAATAGGTGCGGATGGTCTCGAAGAAGGTCTTCTTCGCGCTCCCAGGTGGCTTCTTCCTCGGAGTGGTGACTCCACAACACCTTGCAAAATTTGATGACCTTGCTGCGGGTGACTCGCTTTCATGATCTCGAGAATTCGGATGGGTTTCTCCTTATAAGTCAGATCCTTTGTCAAGCTGTATGGCCTCTAGGGCACCTTTGTGTCTCTCAACGGAATATCGGCCATGTCGGCATGACACTTCTTGGTGAGAAACATGGAAAACATCATGAACTCCGACAACCCTTCCGGCAGTTCCAACTTGTAAGCAACTTCTCCACGACGTTCGAGGATTTTGTAGGGCCAATGAATCGGGTGCTAACTTTCCTTGACACCAAACCTCTTGATTCCACGAAGTGAGACACACGAAGATATGCTCGGTCTCCCGCTCAGTAAGTCACTTCCTTGCTTCATCGTCGCATAACTCTTACGTCTCGATTGTGCTATCTTGAGTCTGTCTTGAATCAGCTTGACTTTCTCTTCGGAATCCCTGATAAGATCGGAACCGAAAAGTGATCGATCTCCAACACTATCCCACAGCAATGGTGTTCGCACCTCCTTCCGTATAGAGCCTCGAAAGGGGCCATCTTGATCTGGATTGATAACTGTTGTTGTATGAGAACTCTGCGTCGGCAAATTATCATCCCAGCTAGACCCATAGTCTAGCACACAAGCTCTCAACATGTCCTCCAGAATCTGGTTGACTCTCTCGGTCTGTCCATCTGTCTGCGGATGAAAAGCTGTACTGAACTCCAGCCTTGTACCCAAAGTTTCATGCAACTGCTTCCAAAACTTTGAGGTAAACTGTGTTCCTCTATTTGACACGATTTTCCTCGGAACTTCATGCAGACATACGATTCTGGTCATGTATATCTTGGCCAACTTAGCACTGGTATAGGTAGTCTTCACGGGAATGAAGTGAGCTACCTTGGTCAAACGATCAACCACTACCCAGATGGAATCATAACCTAAACGGGTCCTGGGTAATCCTGTGATGAAATCCATTCCAAGTTTCTCCCATTTCCAATCGGGAATCGGCAAAGGTTGAAGTAACCCTGCTGGCTTCGATGTTCCGCCTTTACTCGTTGACAAACATCGATACTGCTACGCACTCGGCAATATCCTTCTTCATACCTGTCCACCGTAAACTTTCCTTCAAATCCGGTACATCTTGGTGTTGCCGGGGTGAATCGAGTACGGTGAATCGTGAGCCTCCTGAAGAATTAGCTTCCTGAGCTCGGGATCATTGGGCACATAAATACGATCCTCGAACCATATAGCTCCGTGTTCATCCTTACGGAACCCTTTAGCTTTTCCTTCATTCATCTTTTGCTTTATCTCATCAATTTCCTTGTCCGTCTTCTCGGCTTCACGAATCCTTTCGGCCAAAGTGGACTGAACTTCGAGTTGCAACACATCCTCTCGGAACTATCTCCGATCGGAGATCTCGAGGTCATCGACTAACTCCTGGGTAATCCCCTGCGGTGAGTATTCACATAACTCTTACGGCTCAAAGCATCTGCTACAACATTAGCTTTACCGGGTGGTAATGCAATCTCATGTCATAGTCCTTTATCAACTCTAGCCATCTCCTCTCGCTCGAGGTTCAATTCCTTCTGCGTGAAGATATACTTCAAGCTCTTGTGATCTGTGTAAACATCACAACGGTTTCCGATGAGGAAATGTCTCTGTGTCTTGAGTGCATGCACTACGGCTGCTAACTCCAAATCATGTGTGGCATAATTCATCTCATGAGGTCGTAGCTGTGCGGAGGCATAAGCTACAACTTTTCCTTCCTGCATTAGTACTCCTCCGAGTCCTTGACGAGAAGCGCCACAATAAACCTGGTATTCCTTGTGTATGTCCGCAAAATCAATCTTTGGGCTGTGACCAGACGTTTCTTCAATTCCTGAAAACTGGCTTCACATTCCTCGGTCCAAACATACTTGGCTTCCTTCTTCAACAGCTCGGTCATGGGCTTGGCAATCTTCGAGAAGTTCTCAATGAACCTCCGATAATATCCTGCGAGTCCGAGAAAACTGCGGATCTCCTTGGTCGAGGTGGGTGATCGCCAATCGGTGATCGATTCAACCTTGGCGTAATCAAGCGCTATTCCTTCTCCTGAAATAACATGTCCGAGGAATCCAACTTCCTTCAGCCAAAATTCACATTTGCTGAACTTGGCATACAACCGATGTTCTCGAAGTTTCTCCAGAACTAGACGCAAATGTTCCTTATGCTCTTCCTCGCTCTTGGAGAAAATCAGTATATCATCGATGAACACCACGACAAACTTGTCCAAATATTCCATAAACACCTTGTTCATCAAATTCATGAAGTATGCAGGAGCATTGGTCAATCCAAATGACATGACGGTATACTCATATAAACCATACCTGGTAGTGAATGCTGTTCTGGGTATATCCTTTTCACGGATCTTCAATCGATGATACCCCGATCAAGATCGATCTTAGAGAATACCTTGGCTCCAACTAGCTGATCAAACAGATCATTAATCATCGGCAGAGGGTAATTGTTCTTGATGGTCACTTCGTTCAACGCACGATAATCCACAACCATCCTCAAGCTTCCATCCTTCTTCTCTACCAAAAGAACTGGGGCTCCCCAAGGTGATGAGCTTGGCCGAATATATCCTTTCTCCAATAACTCATTAATTTGATCCTTGATCTCTTTCAACTCATTCGGTGGCATCCAATAAGGCCTCTTGGATATTGGGGCTGTGCCGGGGAATAACTCAATCAGAAACTCAATGTCCCTGTCCGGTGGCATTCCTGGTAATTCCTCCGGAAATACATCGGGAAAATCTTGCACTACTGGCACTTCTTCCTGAATAACTCCCGTGAGGGAATGCACTGATTCTTCATCCTGGCTGTGCTGGCTACATACTTGATCCTCTTACGCTCCGGGGTGGTGAGCAGAATAGACTTATGGGCACGATCTATGTTCCTTCAAACTTGTCAACCAATCCATGCCTAGGATTACATCCAAGGTCCGGGTCTCCAACACTATGAGGTCTGCGGGAAATTTATGGTTCCCGATGTTGAGGGTTGCATGACAGCCTAAACCTGCCATCATTTCTCCTCTGCGGGCCCGACGAAGGGGCTTCTAAGGGTTTTAGTGGGCAACCCGTACTTTTCCACAACTACCCTTGATATGAATGAATCGTTGCACCGAATCAAAGAGTACCAATCTGAACGTGAATTCAATAAAACTTACCAACCACGATTGTTCGGCTGATCATAGGCGTCCTCCACGTCAATGTGGTTCACCGAGCACGAGGGAGCGGATTGGGCTTCTTCGCTGAGCCTCCATTGCTGTTTCCATTCCTCTGCTTGGCCTCCGGGCAGTCGGTGGCATAGTGCCCTGTCTTCTGGCACTTGAAGCAGGTGATGTGGCTCAGATCCTTCGGAGCCGGGGCAGAACGGTTCCGATTGCCATTACCGTTTCCATTGCCATTGCCATGGCCTGACTTGTTGTCCTGGTTGCGGTTGTTCCCATTTCCTCCATGGTTATGACCTCCATGGTTATGATGGGTGTGCCCTCCTGAGTATGGTGCATAACGGGGCTTCTGCTGGGCTCCCGAGTTGTGCTTCCCTGGCTGTACTTCCGCTTATGCTTTCTATCTGCTGCTGCTTGCCTTCAAGTATGGTGGCCTTGTCTACCAGCTCCTGGTAGTTGTTGAAGGTAGCCACAATAAGCTGCATACTCAGCTCGTCATTGAGTCCCTCAAGGAACTTCTCCCGCTTATGCATCTGTGGCCACATCATCCGGGGCATAGCGAGCTAGCTTGCTGAATTCATCCACGTTGTGCCACTGAAGACGGTTCCTCGGCGTAAGTTGCGGAACTCACGCTTCTTCGTGCTCATGGCTCCAACTAAAACATGAGCGGTGCGGAAGGCTGCTGGAATTGATCCCATGTGATGGCACCAATGGGATAAGTGGCGGTGTAGTTCTCCCACCAAGAAGCTGCAGGTCCATCAAGTTGATCTTGTGCAAAGCGCACCTTCTCTGCATCGGTCGTCCAACGTGATTAGCTCTCTTCCGACTTTGCGGAGCCAATCATCAGCCACAATTGGCTCAGTGCTACTAGAGAACACTGGCGGATTTAGCCTCAGGAATCGAGTCAAGTTGTCCACAGGGGGTGGTGGCGGTGGATTGTTGGTGTTGTTGTTCTGATTCTGGATGAGTAGCTGCATGAGTGCATTCTGCTGCTGAAGCAGCTGGGTGAGCTCTGGCGGAAAACCGGTGTCACGTCTCGGAGGCATCTGGTGTTTTGGAGTGGATGAGAAAATTAAAATAGAACAATGGTCTATGAGAAATAACACTACCCATATGAATGCACAATCATAAAACACACCAATCATTTATTCATTCCACTCAAACATGGTTCAAACTCGATTACAAAAGCTCATGACTAAACGAAAATATCGGCCTAACTGATCGATGAAAAAGGTAAAAATAACATGGTGGTCGACTAAAAAGTCTTCATCAATAATCCTTGCGTCCTCTGGTGTGATGTCCTCTTGTAACATCCCAAATTTTCAATTTGGAATGTTATACATTAGGTCATCATGCATATCATATTTTTCTCGCATTTTCCGATCCTAGAAATTTCACGCAACTCAAGGACCCTCGGAGAGAGTTGGAAGTTTCATTATTTTCATATTTGGGATTTTCCCCAAATTTTGAAAATAGGATCATTGGATTTATTTAATTATCTTCATAAAGTTTTTCCTATAAAAATATTTGGAGAGGGAATAATATGACTTTCCCAACATTTAGGAAAAATGAAGATATTATAAAATAAACCAAATTTGGTTTTGGAAGATTTATTTTGTTTAGGCAAAATGAGCATTTAAAAAAATTATGCATGTTTGCTGTTTTAAAGTTCATTTTGTTCGACTCATTTTAGGAGTCGGGAAAATTTGTTTTATTTAAATCGAATTCGTTTGGTATTTTTTTAATTGTTTTGGTTTAATTTTATTAAAAAAATTCGCGCCCCCTGGCCGAGGCCGGCCGGCCAGCCAGCCAGGCCCAGGCCCAGCTGCCCCCCGCCCACCTCCTCCCTCCGCTCCTGCTGTGTGCCCCCGCCAAGACGCCACCGCCGCCGCCTGAGTCCCACCCCGACCCGGCCTCCCTTGCCCCCTCCCAAGCCACCCGGCCCCTCTCCCCTTTATAACCCCCGCCCCCCCCCCTCTCCTCACCCCCTTGAGCCGCCCGCCACCAGCGCCCGACCGAACCCCCGCCGCCCAAGGGCGCCGCCGCCGCCGCCGTTCCCCGCACGCGGACGCGGACCCGCCGCCCGCGCCCCGACCCCGCCGCCCCTCGCCCCTCGCCCCGGAGCCCCGCCGGAGCCTCGCCGGCGAGATCACCGGAGGTAGCCCGCGCCCGATCCGGTTTTTCCCCTAATAACCGATCCGGTTTATTTAAAAAAAAAGATGTTCGGTTTTTTTTAAAAACCTAGATTGGTTTTATTTTTTTTGGTTTTCTTATTTAACGAACGTTCACCGAACCGTTCGTTTCAATGAACGCGTTCGTTGGATTCGTTCTGTTAACGAACGTCCGTTATTTAAACCGTTCGTCGTTTTCTTTTAATCGGATTTAAACCGTTATTTTTCTGATTTGATTTCAGATCCGATTTTCAAAACTGTTTTATTTCTCGCTCGTTTATCGGAATCAGGTGATTCAAGCGCCTGGAGTTTCGTAACGAAACTGCCGTTCCGACTACCCTACCTTCACAGAGTTTTGCTACTGTGAAATTTTGACCTAATTTCAGATCGCTAAACCGAGTCGTTCTCTCTCGAGTTTCGACTTTCGGAGTTTATTTTTTATTCGATTCTTTTGCAACCAGGGTTCTTAAGTTGAACTTTCTGGTTAGATCTTTTATTCGAGATTTCCCCGTGCATTAGATGAGTACTTATTGTATGCTTGTTGTTTGTCTGCGTTAGATCACCGAGTGCGCCGCTTGTTACTTGAATCTCTAGGACTCATGGATCATCGCAAGGCAAGTAACACTTTGATCATACCCTTCTCATACCCAGTTTTATGCATTAGATCTATTCCTCAAACACTTGCATGATTAGGATCTAATTAAATTGTGGGTTTGGGAAGTAGATTGAGGTAGTACCTATTACCTGCTTTTACTTATGAAACCTTGGGAGTTACTTCTCGTTTGCTTGTTCATGCCATGCTATGCTAGTAGGCGTGGATTGGGTGAGTGAATATCCATGACAGATGTGAGATTGTTAATTAATGGTTTATCTAAGGTGGCAACCTAAACACACATCTGGGTGGATTGAGGCACCTGGTTTCCATCAGACTTACTGTATTTCTTGGACCGCACCTGTGCTCTAAGGGATCATAAGATTATTCAAACTGGAAACTTCCGTGTGCAGCCACAAGCCAATTATGGGCTCTGGCGTAGTTGACTAAGTCGTGCGAACTCTTACGGGTAGGCTAGCTGATGTAGGGGATGTAGGTTGGTACGGTCTACCCACATGTAAGGTGCTAGCGCTTCGAAGACTATGTCTCGGTCATCCGTTTCTCAAACACCATGTAGTCACGAGAACCAAGCGGAGGCGATCGAGTCTTGTGGGGAAAAGTCGCAAACCTCTGCAGAGTGTATAAACTAATCATGATTAGCCGTGTCCCGGTTATGGACAATTTGAGTATCCTGTAATTGAATATCATGTGAGTCTCAACATGTTACTTCTAAATAAAAGCTATTGGGTTTTGATGAGTACTTTTAATTGGGATTGAGGATCTGTCAACCATTCTCAATGTTTAACAACCACCATGATAGTTAAATAAAATTATTCCTTTGATGTAGGGAAAATCAGCTTTATGCAAATGTAACAGAGAGCCTTACCACCAGCCATATATGCATGTAGTATAGGCTTATTCCTTCATTGCTCTTTATGTGTTACATTGCGGCAAGATATTCCATGTCTTGACCCGTTTGGCTGCAACTTTTCACGTTGCAGACTTTTCGACGACAGTAAGGTGTTAGGTCGTGGTTCTATACTCAGTGATGCCGTTGGAGTTGATGGACTCGCTTATCTTCCAAGCCTTCGCTGTTATTATTAGATGGCCTTAAGCCATATTTTTGTATTCAGTTCCCTTGTGGACAACGATGTAATAAGTGTGTGATTGCTACTCGCAATAAATCCTTGAAATCTTGTGTGGTGTCAAGATTATTGATCCGGGGATGACATCGAGCACGAGACTTGATCCATTCGGTCTGGTCGCTCTGAGAGAATGGTATCGAGCACACGCTAAGCGTAGGACACGACCACTAAGATAAAGCCATAGATCACTACTCTCTTCCCATTTTCTAACTCCTCATCTTTTCTACTCTCTAGGATGACGGACGCGAAGATCAAGTACACCCAACCGGATGAAGGCACACCTTTTGGATTTCACTTGAAGGAAGTCACTAAGTACCTGAACATTGGATTACCAAGCTTCACCGGGACTTTCAACGCCACTCTGCCATTGAAGAGGAGCTGGAAGATTCATGCTCACGTTCGGGAAGGACATTCGCCCCAATCACCAAGCCTATAGATAGTGTTTTGATTGCACCCACTTGGAGTCCAGGAAAGAGCATGGCAGCTCACATCACCATGGGACGATTGGAGAAGTTTATCAAGAAGACCTCAAGGATACCATCTACCAGATTTGCGGACGCCGAGATGACAACTGGGACATCGTCAACACCAAGAAGGATAGATCCATTGCAGCTTTCATCCAGGAGTTAAATCAGCACATTCGACGCCAGGAAAACCAAATGTGCAACGATATGTTGGAGTTGCGAAGACAAAGGGAAGGATCATCGAATGGAAGAAGAACTAAAGACTACCCGCAAGGACTACATGGACGAGATCGTAGCTCGGTAAGACACAATAACGATCTTAAGTACGAGATCGAAGAACTCAAGAAGAAGTTGGCGCCAGAATGAAGACCAGTATGTCGAATACCCAATCGACTACATCAACATCGACGACACAGATTCGGATCCAAGTGAACCCGACTTTGAAGACGAAGCTGGAGCAGACATCATGGAGTCTTCCACCGGTTCAAATTAGTAGAAGTCCCCCACATATTAGTAGTATTCCCTCCATGTAAACATTATAGTACACGCACTTTTGCGATAGTTAGATCGTTGTAAGCCCTTGTTTGATTGAATGAAGTGATTTTGTGTGCATTTGCTCATGTGCATTTGGGTAGTGATTCCCCTTAGACCTCATTCTATTCTACATTTCTCTCCTTTTCTAAACCCATCAGATGCCTCCGAGACGCGACCCCGGATTTGTTTTCCCGCCAGAAATCACCCAATTGATCCAGCAGCGAGAATACCTGATTCAAACATTGGTGCGTAACAACAACAACAACAACAACAACAACCCACCGCCACCACCACCACTGCGGATCATCGACTCGTTTCCTTAGACTGAACCCGCGGTGTATTCCAAAGAGCACCGAGCCGATTGTAGCAGATGGTGGCTCCGCAAGATAGGAAGGAGCTGACCACGCAGGATGCAGATGGTGAAAGAGTGAAGTTTGCAAGACATCAGCTTGAAGGACCCGCAGCAGCATGGTGGGAGAATTTCACACCACTTACCCGTGAGACACCGCCACATGGGACCAGTTTCAGCAAGCTTTTCGCAGTGCTCATGTTTCAGCAGGAGCCATGGCCATGAAGAAGCGTGAGTTTCGCAACCTACGCCAAGGAGGAAGGACTGTTGGCCAGTACGTGGATGACTTTAGTAAATTAGCACGTTATGCCCCAGATGACATTGCTACAGATGCAGCTAAGCAGGAGAAGTTTCTAGAAGGACTGAATGATGAGTTCAGCATGCCGTTGATGGTAGCAAGTTTCAACAACTACCAGGAGTTAGTAGACCGAGCTCTCATGATTGAAGGGAAGCAGCAGCAAATTGAGAACCGCAAGCGGAAGTATGGACAAGGGAAGTATAACTCTGGATCCCAGCAGAAGCCTCGTTATACCCCTAAATCAGGAATTCAGTTTTAGCATACCCATGGAGGAGGTAATTCGCATAACCATAATGGCACCAAGAATGGGAACGGGAATGGAGGAAGCAACGGACAGAACCGCACCAATCCGTCTACACCATCCAAGGTAGACTTGAGTCACATTACTTGCTTTAAGTGCCGCAAGACGGGGCACTATGCAAATGACTGTCCAGAAGGCCAGAATGGAAATGGCAATGGAAGCTCTGGAAAGAAGCCCAACCCTTTCAACAGGGGACAAGTGAACCACATTGATGTGGAGGAGGTTGAAGATCAGCCCGATGTAGTAATCGGTAAGTTTTTGGTTAAGTCATTTACTGCAGTTGTTCTTTTCGATACTGGTGCATCGCATTCATACATATCAAGGGGATTTGTGGATAAGTACAAGTTACCAACCCAAGCCCTTAGGTCACCCATGCTAGTAACCTCACCCGGAGCAGAGTATATGGCTAGTAAATGGTGTGATCGATTGCCACTAAGGATTGGACACTATGTTTTCCCCTCAGACCTAATAGTTCTGGAATCCCAAGGATTGGATGTGATATTAGGAATGGATTGGTTATCAAAGTATGGAGGAACATAGATTGTACCACAAGGTCAATTTTGCTCACCACACCGAAGGAAGGAGGATTAAGTATGTATCACGGCACGAGCCGAGGAGAGCACAAGTTAATTGCTTATCGAGTGGTACGGGAAGAAGTACCGATGGTAAAGGATTATCTGATGTATTTCGGAAGAGTTGCGGGAATGCCGCGGATAGAGACATTGAGTTTTTGATCGAGCTGTTGCCAGGAACAGGCCCGATATCGAAGCGACCGTACAGGATGCCCGCAAAAGACTTGGCGGAAATTAAGAAGCAGATTAAGGAACTATTGGATAAAGGCTTTATTCGCCCAAGTTCTTCACCTTGGGGATCACCCGTTTTATTGGTGGAGAAGAAGGATGGATCGTTGAGAATGGTTGTTGATTACCGTGGATTGAATGAAGTAACAATCAAGAACAAGTACCCACTACCTATGATAAATGATCTGTTTGATCGCTTGCAAGGAGCTAAAGTGTTTTCTAAGATCGACTTGCGATCAGGGTACCATCAGTTGAAGATTCGGGAGCAAGACATACCTAAGACAGCATTTACCACGAGATATGGACTGTATGAGTATACCGTTATGTCATTTGGATGACTAACGCACCAGCCTATTTCATGAACCCGATGAACAAAGTGTTTATGGAGTTTTTGGATAAGTTAAATCGTGGTGTTCATTGATGACATTTTGATTTTCTCGAAGGATGAAGAGGAACACAAGGAACATTTGAGATTGGTTTTGAGAAACCGAGGAACACCGGTTGTATGCCAAGTTCAGCAAATGTGAGTTTTGGCTAAAGGAAGTTGGATTTCTCGGACATGTTATATCCGGAGAAGGAATAGCAGTTGACCCCACAAAAGTTGAGACCGTAACCAAATGGGAAGCACCAACGACAGTTGAGAGATTCGAGTTTCCTTGGACTCGCAGGATACTACCGAAGATTCATTGAGAATTTCTCAAGGATTGCAAAGCCTATGACTGAATTGTTGAAGAAGGAAAACAAATTCATATGGGTGAGGACTGTGAGGCAAGTTTTCAAGAGTTGAAGAAAAGATTGGTTACCTCCCGGTTTTGGTATTGCGGATCGGACTAAGGATTATGAGGTGTATTGCACGCTTCACGTCGAGGACTTGGAGCCGTGCTTATGCAGGAAGGAAGAGTTGTTTCAGATGCTTCACGACAACTTAAGCCGCATGAGTTGAATTATGCCACTCATGATTTGGAGTTAGCAGCCGTTGTGCATGCCTTGAAGACGTGGAGACATTTTCTCATTGGAAATCATTGTGAAGTATATACGGATCACAAGAGTTTGAAGTACATCTTCACACAGAAGGAGTTGAATCTCAGACAAAGGAGATGGTTAGAGCTAATCAAGGATTTTGATATGAGATTGCATTATCACCCCGGAAAGGCTAATGTCGTAGCTGACGCATTGAGCCGTAAGAGCCACGTCAATACCCTAATGATGGGAGGAATACCCAATGAGTTAGCCGAGGACCTTCGAGAGCTATGTTTGGAAATAGTTCCGAAAGGCTATGTAGCAGCATTGGAGATTTAGTCGACACTGATGGACAAAATCAGAGAAGCCCAAAAAGCAGATAAGGAAGTTGCCTCTATAAAGGAGAAAATGAGTAAAGGGAAAGCTAAAGGATTTCATGAGGATGAGCACGATACCCTATGGTTTGAAGACCGTGTTTATGTGCCCAATGACCCAGAGATCAGGAAGTTGATTTTACAAGAAGCCCATGATTCACCCTATTCGATTCACCCAGGAAATACCAAGATGTATTTGGATTTGAAGAATATTTTCTGGTGGACCGGAATGAAGAAGGATATTGCGGAGTATGTAGCAGTTTGCGACGTATGTCATAAAGTAAAGGCAGAACATCAGAAGCCAGCAGGATTGTTACAACCGTTGCCGATACCCGAATGGAAGTGGGATAAACTAGGCATGGATTTCATCACAGGTTTGCCGAAGACCCGTTCAGGATATGACTCGATTTGGGTCATAGTCGACCGTTTGACCAAGGTAGCTCATTTCATACCAGTCAAGACTACCTATAGCAGTGCTAAGTTGGCAAAGATATACATGACCAGAATTGTGTGCTTACACGGAGTTCCGAGGAGCATCGTATCGGATAGAGGAACCCAGTTTACGTCGAAATTTTGGAACCAGTTACACGAAACATTGGGAACCCGATTGAATTCAAAGACAGCTTTCCACCCACAGACCGATGGACAGACCGAGAGAGTCAATCAGATTTTGGAGGACATGCTGAGAGCTTGTGCGCTAGATTATAGATCTAGTTGGGATGATAATTTGCCGTATGCAGAATTTTCCTACAATAACAGTTACCAAACCAGCTTGAAGATGGCACCTTTCGAGGCTTTGTATGGAAGAAGGTGCAGGACACCGTTGTCATGGGACTAAACCGAGATCGTCGATTGTTTGGACCAGATTTGATTAAGGAGTCCGAAAGAAAGTTAAGTTGATTCGAGACAGGCTCAAGGTAGCCCAGTCCGCATGTAAGAGCTATGCCGATTCAAAGCGCAGCGATTGAGTATGAAGTTGGAGACAGAGTATATCTCGAGTATCCCGCCGAGGAGTTAAGCGTTTTGGAGTGAAAGGAAAGTTAGCACCCCGTTTCGTTGGACCATATAAGATTTTGCAACGCATGGGAGAAGTTGCGTATAAGTTGGAATTGCCAGGAGGACTGTCAGGAGTTCATGATGTATTCCATGTTTCTCAGTTGAAGAAATGTCACCCCGAGATAGCAGAGGTACCGTTAAGAGACACAAGTACACTGGAAGCAATTGATTGAAGGATGACTTGACATATGAGGAAAAACCAGTTAAGATTCTCGATTATGCCAGCAGAGTTACCCGTAGCAAGGTTATCAAGTTTTGCAAAGTTCAGTGGAGCCACCACACTGAGGATGAAGCCACCTGGGAAAGAGAGGAAGTTTTGCTTAAGGACCACCCTCACCTATTTTCTAGCCAACCCGAATCTCGAGGGCGAGATTCATCTTAAGGGGGTAGGTTTGTAACATCCCAAATTTTCAATTTGGAATGTTATACATTAGGTCATCATGCATATCATATTTTTCTCGCATTTTCCGATCCTAGAAATTTCACGCAACTCAAGGACCCTCGGAGAGAGTTGGAAGTTTCATTATTTTCATATTTTGGATTTTCCCCAAATTTTGAAAATAGGATCATTGGATTTATTTAATTATCTTCATAAAGTTTTTCCTATAAAAATATTTGGAGAGGGAATAATATGACTTTCCCAACATTTAGGAAAAATGAAGATATTATAAATAAACCAAATTTGGTTTTGGAAGATTTATTTTGTTTAGGCAAAATGAGCATTTAAAAAATTATGCATGTTTGTTGTTTTAAAGTTCATTTTGTTCGACTCATTTTTAGGAGTCGGGAAAAATTTGTTTTATTTAAATCCGAATTCGTTTGGTATTTTTTTAATTCGTTTTGGTTTAATTTTATTAAAAAAAATTCGCCCCCCCTGGGCCGAGGCCCAGCCGGCCCAAGCCAGGCCCTGTGCCCAGCCCCGGCCCACCTCCTCTCCTCCCGCTCCATGCAGGTGCCCTGCCAAGACGCCACCCGCCGCCGCCCGAGTCCCACCCTGACCGGCCTCCTTGCCCCTTCCCAAGCCACCCGGCCCCCTCTCCCCCTTACAACCCTTGCCCCCCCCCTCTCTCACCTCACCCCTGGAGCCGCCCGCCACACGCGCCCAGCCGAACCCCGCCTAAGGGCGCGCCGCCATGCCCGTTTCCCGCGCGACGCCGGACCCGCCGCCCTCGCCTCCGACCCCGACCGCCCTCGCCCCTCACCAGAGCCCCGCCGAGCCTCGCCGGCGAGATCACCGAGGTAGCCAGCGCCCGATCCGGTTTTTCCCTAATAACCGATCCGGTTTATTTAAAAAAGATGTTGGTTTTTAAAAAAACCTAGATTGGTTTTTTTTTGGTTTTCTTATTTAACGAACGTTCACCGAACTGCTCGTTTCAATGAACGCGTTCGTTGGATTCGTTCTGTTAACGAACGTCCGTTATTTAAACCGTTAAATCGTTTTCTTTTAATCGAATTTAAACCGTTATTTTTCCGATTTGATTTGAGATCCGATTTTCAAAACTGTTTTATTTCTCGCTCGTTTATCGGAATCGGTGATTCAAGCGCTGGAGTTTCAGAACGAAACCGCCGTTCCGACTACCCTACCTTCACAGAGTTTTGCTACTGTGAAATTTTGACCTAATTTCAGATCGCTAAACCGAGTCGTTCTCTCTCGAGTTTCGACTTTCGGAGTTTATTTTTGATTCGATTCTTTTGCAACCAGGGTTCTTAAGTTGAACTTTCTGGTTAGATCTTTTATTCGAGATTTCCCGTGCATTAGATGAGTACTTATTGTATGCTTGTTGTTTGTCTGCGTTAGATCACCCGAGTGCGCCGCTTGTTACTTGAATCTCTAGGACTCGGATCATCGCAAGGCAAGTAACACTTTGATCATACCCTTCTCATACCCAGTTTTATGCATTAGATCTATTCCTCAAACACTTGCATGATTAGGATCTAATTAAATTGTGGGTTTGGGAAGTAGATTGAGGTAGTACCTATTACTGTTTTACTTATGAAACCTTGGGAGTTACTTCTCGTTTGCTTGTTCATGCCATGCTATGCTAGTAGACGTGGATTGGGTGAGTGAATATCCATGACAGATGTGAGATTGTTAATTAATGGTTTATCTAAGGTGGCAACTTAAACACACATCTGGGTGGATTGAGGCACTGGTTTCCATCAGACTTGCTGTATTTCTTGGACCGCCACCTGTGCTCTAAGGGATCATAAGATTATTCAAACTGGAAACTTCCGTGTGCAGCCACAAGCCAATTATGGGCTCTAGCGTAGTTGACTAAGTCGTGCGAACTCTTACGGGTAGGCTAGCTGATGTAGGGGATGTAGGTTGGTACGGTCTACCCACATGTAAGGTGCTAGCGCTTCTGAAAGACTATGTCTCGGTCATCCGTTTCTCAAACACCATGTAGTGCGAGAACCAAGCGGAGGCGATCGAGTCTTGTGGGGAAAAGTCATAAACCTCTGCAGAGTGTATAAACTAATCATGATTAGCCGTGTCCCGGTTATGGACAATTTGAGTATCCTGTAATTGAATATCATGTGAGTCTCAACATGTTACTTCTAAATAAAAGCTATTGGGTTTTGATGAGTACTTTTAATTGGGATTGAGGATGCTGTCAACCATTCTCAATGTTTAACAACCACCATGATAGTTAAATAAAATTATTCCTTTGATGTAGGGAAAAATTAGCTTTATGCAAATGTAACCGTAGAGCCTTACCACCAGCCATATATGCATGTAGTATAGGCTTATTCCTTCATTGCTCTTTATGTGTTACATTGCCAGATATTCCATGTGTGACCGTTTGGCTGCAACTTTTCACGTTGAGACTTTTCGCATTTACAGTAAGGTGTTAGGTCGTGGTTCTATACTCGATGATGCCGTTGGAGTTGATGGACTCGCTTATCTTCCAAGCCTTCGCTGTTATTATTAGATGGCCTTAAGCCATATTTTTGTATTCAGTTCCCTTGTGGACAACGATGTAATAAGTGTGTGATTGCTACTCTGCAATAAATCCTTGAAATCTTGTGTGGTGTCGACATTCGATCCGGGGATGACACCGAGCACGAGACTTGATCCATTCGGGTCTGGTCGCTACACCTCTGTTGTGGCGCCTCCTCTTGCGGCTTCCTCCAGTGGAACTCCCTTCATAATCCTGATCATTGCTCACGAGGGGTCCATCATCTCCACTCGGAAAAAGATCCTCTCCCAAGTCCATCTTTTCCTCTATCGCGCAAGCTTCATCTTCGGTCGTCGATTGTCTCCATGAAGTCCGCGACTTCTTCCTCATGGTTAAGGAAGTGCGTGTGTGCCTTCTCCTCCGGCCCAGTTCACGGAACAATAGCCTTCTGTGTGCCTTGAGTTCTGGCGAGTCGAATCTCCCGTTTCCTGAGGAGACACTCCAAGTCCTGGATGTAAGAGAGAGTGGAGTCGTCCTCCACGGTACGGATGATATCTCCATTCCTTGCCCTGCGAGAAACCATGGCGAGGTCTGAGGGATCGAGCTCGGCCCTGTACTCCTCTCGGAGATGTCCAAGGGCACGATAGATCGCCATGTCCCTTCCGATGATCCAGTTGAAGTCGGTGAACTCAAAGTCAATAGGCTCCGTGTGTCCTCCGAAGGTTCTCCCT
This sequence comes from Aegilops longissima, assembly GCA_021605205.1. NCBI lineage: Eukaryota > Viridiplantae > Streptophyta > Magnoliopsida > Poales > Poaceae > Aegilops > Aegilops longissima. The sequence goes on from CM038679.1 coordinate 356,053,572, forward strand.
GGGATATGCACTTCAATCCTGTAGCGGGTGTCCGTCGGAAGTGCATTAGTTGGCTTCCCGGTGATCGAGGGCAGAGCAATCTTCAGCTTCTTCACCATCTGGACCAGCTTCCTTCCGAAGGGCATCGTCTCGTCGGGTGGCAAAACTCCGTAGCAAAGCGGGGTGAACTCGACGCCATCTAGAATGTTGAAAATAGGAGAAGAGTCGAGAATTGAAGCAGGGAGAATTAAGGAATGATAAGGATACAAAGTAAATGGTCTCTACCTATGGCTTTCCGATTCTAGGGGTTACGATCCTACGGTCAGCGTGTGCTCTGATACCATCTCTGTAGCGACCTGACCCAAAATCGGTCAAATCTCTGTGTCTGTACCATCCCAAGATCATGCTGGTACTCACATTACATCGATGAAATAATCAAAGTTCAATCACACCTGAATTTATTACACGATTCTCATATAGAGTCTTTATTACAAGAGAATAAATTCGGCTCAAGGCCAACTCATGAGAAATAAACTACTAATGCTGCGAAGCGTAGAAGATAAAGCGAGTCCATCCGACTCCAAAGGGCAATCGCCAAGCGCGGAGCGTAGCCTCACTCCGATCGAATATACCTCGCAACATAAGACGTTGCAGCCATGTAGGTCAGCTTTTGAATAAGCTGGCAAGTCATGAAGAATAACAATAATAAAGTTACTAACACTATATGCATTTTGGCTGTGGAGCTCTAAGTTTCATCATTTTGCGAAAAGCAAATTTTTCCCTACTACAAGTGGACTTGCTTGCAAATTACTACAAATTGTTGGTAGTTATTGAGATGGTTCCGCCAACCAATATCTCATTCCCAAATTATTATGTCATAAAACCCCTCAAATTAATTCATTAGTTTTAGTGTTGAGATTTCGAATACTTCCAAGTTCCAGAGGCTCAATTGTCCGTAATCGGGACACGGCTAATCGATTAGATCTTTAACTCTGCAGAGGTTTGCGCACTTTTCCGCAAGAATCATTCCCTCCTTTTAAGTCTTCGCACTTCATGGTGTTTGAAGACGGGATGAATGAAACAGGTCTTCCAAAGAGTTCTTCAGCTCTGCGGTACCCATCCAATCCTACCGTTCTTCTACATCTCGTAGTACCGTCCAGCCAGCGTCACTACTAGGGTTAACCCAACCAGAGCCCATAATGGCTTGCGGCTGCGGGTAAGCTTCCGGTCATGGGGCATCCATCCGTCTCTTCGTGGCTGGGTGAAGCTTTCCGCAAGATGTCATGGCACTTCTCCATGCATCCCGGCCAACCACTGGGTTCTCCAGGGTGCCCGTCAACCGTCCTCCACCCAGTAGTGAATTTCGAAGTCCATCTTGATCATTGTAGGTCATGGGGTTGTCATCATCATTGACTCTCACATCTTGCTTATGAATTTCACTCAACCAAAACCCGTCTACGAGCATAGCAAAATAAAACTACTTCGTCCCGGGGTCATGGTAACAAGGGGATTGGTTCATCCTACCACATGATACTACTCAAGATTAACAACTTCAAAAATTTCAACTACTGCATGCATGGTGGGGTGGTGATAATTTCTAATGCACAAAAACATAGGTATAGAAAATAACATGATCAAAACTTGCCTTGCTGATGATCCTCGTAAGCTAAAGATTCGTAGTAGCAAGCTTCGCACTCCGGAAACTCTACCGAGACAAACAATGATCACAATAAGCATATAGCATAGGATCACATAATACAATAGCATAACAAAGTAACACACCAAAACCAACAAAGCAAAACTCAAAGGGAAAACTCAAAGAAAACCAACTCAAATTTCCTACTTCAAACAACAACTAAAAGTAGTTTTATATAACAAAAATTTTCTCAACATAACCTAATCATGGTTTTATGTTAACTTAACAGAAAAGAAATTCATTAAGCAACTAGGAGCAAAAAGAATTAACTTAAAATCTATTATGAAACTCCTATTAGGCCTAATTCAATTTCTATTAAGAAAATAAAATAAAACTTTTATTTATTATGAATAAAAGTTCATCCTATAAAGTGACAGAAACTATCCTAGAATAATCAATCACATGTTAAAAATAAATTTATTTACTAATTAAAATAATAGGAAAACAGTAGCTAGTTAATTAATTAGGATTAACAAGATTCTGCTTAAAACTATTTTTTATTAATGCTAAAATACCCAAATTAATTCCTATGGTTTGGCAATGTCAAAATAAAGTTGGGACAAAAGAATCATCCAAAATAATTTTTCTAACTCAAGTTATAACAGATTTACTATTCTGACCAAAACTAAAATAAAGCAATTTTAATTAATTTTAACATAGCTAAATATATTTTCTACAGAAACTATAGAAAATTTTCAAACCAACAAAAAAAGAATCACCTAAAAATATTAAACAGAATAAAAGATATGAATTTTTCAAATCAGGAACTATTCTGTTAAAACAGAAAACAAAAATAAATGAAAAAGGGCCTAATGGGCCTAAACTACGCACTGAGCGTAATATAAACTAAACGGGCCTAGGGTTAAACTAGTCGGGCCGGCTAAATAAAAAAAAACCCTAACTAAAAACTAAACCGGGCTTTATATAAAAAAAACGCGTACCCCTTCGGGGTTCTAATCTACACCGTAGATTATGAATCGGACGGGGGGGTGATCTCCGGTGACTCACCGGCGCTAGACGGCGGCGGCGGCGGCGGCGGCGGCGGCGGCGGCGAGTGCTTTGGCCTCTCCGGTCGTCGGGGAGGTCGGTGGAGTGGCCTGGCGGGTGCGGACGAGCTCGGGGGGGTTCTTGGTGGAGTCGGTGGGGGTCGGGGAGGGCTAGGGCGGCGACGGCGACGCAAATGGCGGCAGCGGGAGGTTCGGGCTCCGGCGACGGCGTGAGAGAGGAGGAGGGGCTCCGGCGAGGGGGTAAGGGGGGAATGGGGTGCGGGGGAGGGCTTAAATAGGGGGGGGCTCGGCCTTGGCAAGGGGGGGGGGGGAGATCGGCATCCCGGATCTCACGGGATCCGGCGATCGGCGGCGGCGCGGCGTGGCGTGGGGCGAGGGGTTGAAGAAGGGGGGTGGGGTCCACTGCCAGAGAGAGAGAGAGGGGCGCGGTGCGGTCGGGCGACCGGCTCCAAAGGGTTTCGGGCGAGGGGGAGGTGAGGCGGGCTCGGTCGGCTCATTGGGCTAGCCTCTGGGCACTGGTGGGGTGGGTGGCCGGTTGGCTGGGCAGGGGCTGGCTGGCGCTGAGGGGGTTCTCTTTTTTTAATTTATTTTTTAATAAAACAAAACAGAGTTAAAACATAAACTATAAATATTTTATATAGGACATATATATACTAAAATGATCAGGGAATATTCCTATCATTTGAACATTTTCCAAAGGCAAAATCCAAACTTTATAAAATCCATTTTTCCAATATTCAAATAAAACCCAAATTTGAATTCAAAACTTTTGGCATTGTTTCTCTCGATATTTTTGGAGTGTCATGTTTACTCCTCTCATACTTTTGATCAAGTATTTATCGGGCATAGTTTTGAAATGATTCCCACTTGCCAAAGTTTGAATTCAAATTCAAAACTCAAAATCCTCTGAAACTTCAAATGGCATTCAAATTCAAACAGGATGCATTAGATGCTTAGCTATAATTGTAAAACATTCCAAATAGGAAATTTGGGATGTTACAATATTACTTCTACTACTATGGCTAACGGTTTAGCAATAAAGTAAAGTAATTACATGGCGTTAAATCATTGACACGCAGGTCATACAATAATTAAGACAACTCCTTATGGCTCCTGCCGGTTGTCATACTCATCGACATGCAAGTCGTGATTCCTATTACAAGAACATGATCTCATACATCACATATATATCATTCATCACAACTTTTGGCCATATCACATCACAAAACAATTGCTGCAAAAACAAGTTAGACGTCCTCTAATTATTGTTGCATCTTTTACGTGGCTGCAATAGGGTTCTAGCAAGAACGTTTTCTTACCTACGTAAAAGCCACAACGTGATTTGTCAACTTATATTTACCCTTCATAAGGACCCTTTTCATTGAATCCGCTCCAACTAAAGTGGGAGAGACAGACACCCGCTAGCCACCTTAAGCAACTAGTGCATGTCAGTCGGTGGAACCTGTCTCACGTAAGCGTACGTGTAAGGTCGGTCCGGGCCGCTTCATCCCACAATACCGCTGAAGCAAAATAAGACTAGTAGTGGCAAGAAAGTTGACAACATCTACGCCCACAACAAGTTTGTGTTCTACTCGTGCAAAGAGAACTACGCATAGACCTAGCTCATGATGCCACTGTTGGGGAATGTTGCAGAAAATAAAAAATTTCTACGCTTCACCAAGATCAATCTATGATTTCATCTAGCAATGAGAGAGAGGAGTGCATCTACGTACCCTTGTAGATCATGAGCGAAGCGTTCAAGAGAACGGGGTTGAGGGAGTCGTGCTGCCGTGATCCAAATCACCGATGATCCTAGTCTTTGAACGGACAGCACCTCCGTGTTCAACACACGTCACGGTTGGGGAAGACGTCTCCTCCTTCTTGATCCAGCAAGGGGGAAGGAGAGGTTGATGGAGATCCAGCAGCACGACGGCGTGGTGGTGGATGCAGCAGCGATCTCGCCAAGGCTTCGCCAAGCTTCAGCGAGAAGGAGAGGTGGTGCGTGGGGAGAGGGAGGCGCCAAGAGCATGGGTGCGGCTGCCCTCCCTCCCCCTTCTTTATATGGGCCTCCTAGGGGGGGCGGCGGCCCTAGGAGATGCAATCTCCTAGGGGGGCGGCGGCCCTAGGAGATGCAATCTCCTAGGGGCGGCGGCCGGGGTGGCTTGCCCACAAGCCGGTGGGCGCCCCACCCTAGGGTTTCCCAACCCTAGGCTAGGGGGCCCAAGGGGCGCACCAGCCCACCAGGCTGGTTCCTCCCACTTCAGCCCATGGGGCCCTCCGGGATAGGTGGCCCCACCCGATGGACCCCCGGGACCCTTCCGGTGGTCCCGGTACAATACCGGTGACCCCCGAAACTTTCCCGATGGCCGAAACCTGGCTTCCTATATATAATTCTTTACCTTCGGACCATTCCGGAACTCCTCGTGATGTCCGGGATCTCATCCGGGACTCAGAACAACTTTCGGGTTACTTCATACTCATATCTCTACAACCCTAGTGTCACCGAACCTTAAGTGTGTAGACCCTACGGGTTCGGGAGACATGCAGACATGACCGAGACGCCTCTCTGATCAATAACTAACAGCGGGATCTGGATACCCATGTTGGCTCCCACATGCTCCTCAATGATCTCATTGGATGAACCACGATGTCGAGGATTCAAGTAACCCCGTATACAATTCCCTTTGTCAATCGGTATGTTACTTGCCCGAGATTCGATCGTCGGTATCCCAATACCTCGTTTAATCTCGTTACCGGCAAGTCGCTTTACTCGTACCGCAATGCATGATCCCGTGACCAGGCACTTGGTCACATTGAGCTCATTATGATGATGCATTACCGAGTGGGCCCAGAGATACCTCTCCGTCATACGGAGTGACAAATCCCAGTCTCGATTCGTGCCAACCCAACATACACCTTCGGAGATACCCGTAGTGTACCTTTATAGTCACCCAGTTACGTTGTGACGTTTGGCACACCCAAAGCACTCCTACGGTATCCGGGAGTTGCACAATCTCATGGTCTAAGGAAATGATACTTGACATTTGGAAAAGCTTTAGCTAAACGAACTACACGATCTTTGAGCTATGCTTAGGAATGGGTCTTGTCCATCACATCATTCTCCCAATGATGTGATCCCGTTATCAATGACATACAATGTTCATAGTCAGGAAACCAGGACTATCTGTGATCAACGAGCTAGTCAACTAGAGGCTCACTAGGGGCACGTTGTGGTCTATATATTCACACGTGTATTATGATTTCTGGATAACACAATTATAGCATGAATAACAGACAATTATCTTGAATAAAGAAATATAATAATAACCATTTTATTATTGCCTCTAGGGCATATTTCCAACATATCTGTGGTGACAATGGGATATCACATGATTCACTTGATGTATGTTTTGGTGATCAACTTGCGGGTTCCGCCCATGAACCTATGCATAGGGGTTGGCACACGTTTTCGTCTTGATTCTCCGATAGAATCTTTGGGGCACTCTTTGAGGTTCTATGTGTTGGTTGAATATATGAATCTGAGATTTTGTTATGCATATCGTATAATCATACCCACAGATACTTGAGGTGACATTGGAGTATCTAGGTGACATTAGGGATTTGGTTGATTTGTGTCTTAAGGTGTTATTCTAGTACGAACTCTAGGGCTGTTTGTGACACTTATAGGAATAGCCCAACAGATTGATTGGAAAGAATAACTTTGAGGTGGTTTCGTACCCTACCATAATCTCTTCGTTTGTTCTCTGTTATTAGTGACTTTGGAATGATTCTTTGTTGCATGTTGAGGGATAGTTATATGATCCAATTATGTTATTATTGTTGAGAGAACATGCACTAGTGAAAGTATGAACCCTAGGCCTTGTTTCCTAGCATTGCAATACCGTTTACACTCACTTTTGTCATTAGTTACCTTGTTGTTTTTATATTTTCAGATTGCAAAAACCTATATCTACCATCCATATTGCACTTGTATCACCATCTCTTCGCCGAACTAGTGCACCTATACAATTTACCATTGTATTGGGTGTGTTGGGGACTCAAGAGACTCTTTGTTATTTGGTTGCAGGGTTGCTTGAGAGAGACCATCTTCATCCTACGCCTCCCACGGATTGATAAACCTTAGGTCATCCACTTGAGGGAAATTTGCTACTGTCCTACAAACCAATGCACTTGGAGGCCCAACAACGTCTACAAGAAGAAGGTTGTGTAGTAGACATCAAGCTCTTTTCTGGTGCCGTTGCCGGGGAGGCTAGGTAAGCGGCACTCACACCCCATCAACTAAGCTCTTTTCTGGCGCCGTTGCCGGAGAGGTGAGTGCTTGAAGGTATATCTTTAGATCTTGCAATAGAATCTTTTTGTTTCTTGTTTTAGCACTAGTTTACTTTATAAAAGAAAACTACAAAAAAAGGAATTGAGTTTGTCTCATACGCTTCATCTTTTTAATATCTTTCGTGAGTATGATGGAAAGGAAAATTGTGCCAAAGTGTTAGAAGAAGAATGCATTAAAATGTTTGGCACTAAAACTTTGAATGATGAGCATGATTGCAATGTTGTTAGTATGAACTCCTTGAATATCCATGATGCTAATGATATGCAAAGCCACAAGCTTGGGGAAGCTATGTTTGATGAAGATGATATTTTTTGTCCCCCAAGCTTTGATGAGCAAATTTACTGATGAAAGCATGCCTCCTATCTATGATGATTATTGTGATGACACGTATGCTTTAAATAATAATGATAACCATGAAACTTGTCATCTTGATCTTAATTCTCAATCATATGATAGTTATTTTGTTGAGTTTGCTCCCACTACTATTCATGAGAAGAATTTTGCTTATGTGGAGAGTAGTAAATTTTCTATGCTTGTAGATCATGAAAATAATGCTTTAGGTGCTGGTTATATTGTTGAATTCATTCATGATGCTACTTAAAATTATTATGAGGGAGGAATATATGGTTGTAGGAATTGCAATACTATCAAGTTTCCTCTCTATGTGCTTAAAGTTTTGAAGTTATGCTTGTTTGACCTTCCTATGCTAGTTGATTATTGTTCCCATAAGTTGTTTGCTCAAAAAATCCCTATGCATAGGAAGTGGGTTAGACTTAAATGTGCTAGTCATATTCTTCATGATGCTCTATTTATGTTTCAATTCTTATCTCTTATGTGAGCATCATTGAAATCATCATGCCTGGCTAGGGGCGTTAAACGATAGCGCTTGTTGGGAGGAAAACCAATTTTGTTTTAGTCTCTTGCTTTTTGGTTCTGTTTAGGAATAAATACTCCATCTATCTTATGTTTAGATGTGGTTTTGTGTTTTAACTAGTGTTTGTGCCAAGTAGAACCTTTGGGTAGACTTGGGTGAAGTCTTAATGATCATGCTGTAAAAAACAGAAACTTTAGCGCCCACGAGATTAGCTAAAACATTATACTGGAGAGGGCTATTCAATTGATTCTTTTTGAAGATGATTACTAGAAAACTTCCTCAGGTCCACCAATTTATTTTAGAATTTTTGGAGTTCCAGAAGTATACGTTTGATACAGATTACTACAGACTATTCTGTTTTTGACAGATTCTGTTTTTCGTGTGTTGTTTGCTTATTTTGATGACTCTATGGCTAGTAAAATAGTTTATAAACCATAGAGAAGTTGGAATACAGTAGGTTTAACACCAATATAAATAAAGAATGAGTTCATTACAGTATCATGAAGTGGTGTTTTGTTTTCTTTCGCTAACGGAGCTCACGAGTTTTCTGTTAAGTTTTGTGTTGTGAAGTTTTCAAGTTTTGGGTAAAGATTCGATGGACTAGGAATAAGGAGTGGAAAGAGCCTAAGCTTGCAGATTCCCAAGGCACCCCAAGGTAATATTCAAGGAAAACCAAGAGCCTAAGCTTGGGGATGCCCCGGATGGCATCCCCTCTTTTGTCTTCGTTCATCGGTAACTTTACTTGGAGCTATATTTTTATTCACCACATGATATGTGTTTTGCTTGGAGCGTCATTTTATTTTGTTAGTATTTGCTTGCTGTTATTTATAATAGTGTTTTTCATCTCAAGTTTCAATAAAAATGTCAAGGATAGCTTCTCCTATGCTCATTTTGCAAGAATACATGTTACTGTTTGAAAAACAGAAAGTTTACCGCTGTTGCAAAAATTCCCTAGAAAAGTCAGAATGTGATAAAATGTTGAAACCTTTTGCATAATAATCTCTGATAAATTCACTACAGTGGGGATTTTATTTCATAATTTTTGGAGTTAGGGAAGTATGACGAATCTTGCATTCTTTACAGAATGTACTGTTTTGGCAGATTGCTGTTATGTTTGCATTGTTTGCATATGTTTGCTTGTTTAATGATTCTATTTGATGATGGGAGTATTAAATATGCAGAGTAATTTAGTATGCAATGTTGAATAATAATTTTAGTGATTTACTACAGTATAGTATGATAAGATTTTTGCATTGGTTTATACTAACTTATCTCACGAGTCTTTGTTGAGTTTTGTCTGGATGAAGCTTTTGAGATTTAGGAAACCGTGATATGAGAGGAATTAAGGAGACACAAAAGCTCAAGCTTGGGGATTTCCAAGGCACCCCAAGATAATATTTCAAGAAGTCTCAAGCATCTAAGCTTAGGGATGCCCCGGTAGGCATCTCACCTTTCTTCTCCAACAATTATCGGTTAGTATCGGTTGAACCTAAGATTTTGCTTCTTCACATGATGTGTGCTATCCTTGAAATGTCATTTTATTTTATTTTCTTGCTGCTTGAATAAAATACAAGATCTGAAATTATTAAATGGGAGAGTCTTCACATAGTTGTATAATTATTTAACTACTCATTGATCTCCACTCATATCTTTTGGAGTAGTTTGTAGTTTTGCTCTAGTACTTAACTTATATCTTTTAGAGCACGGTGGTGGATTTGTATTATAGAAATTATTGATCTCTCATGCTTCACTTAGATTATTTTGGGAGTCTTAAATAGCATGGTAAATTGCTTAAATAATCCTAATATGCTAAGCATAAATGATTTGTAAGAATTCTTGTGAGTGTTTTGAATACTATGAGAAGTTTGATGCTTAATAATTTTTTTAAGATATGAAGATGATGATATTAGAGTCATGCTAGTTGAGTAGTTGTGAATTTGAGAAATACTTGTGTTAAAGTTTGTGATTCCCGTAGCATGCACGTATGGTGAACCGTTATGTGATGAAGTCAGAGCATGATTTATTTATTGATTGTCTTCCTTATGAGTGGTGGTCGGGGACGAGCGATGGTCTTTTCCTACCAATATATCCCCATAGGAGCATGCGCGTAATACTTTGCTTCGATAACTTGTAGATTTTTGCAATAAGTATATGAGTTCTTTATGACTAATGTTGATTCCATGGATTATACGCACTCTTTTTCCTTCCACCATTGCTAGCCTCTCTAATACCGCGCACTTTTCGCCTGTATCATACACCCACCATATACCTTCCTCAAAACAGCCACCATACGTACCTTTCATGGCATTTCCATAGCCATTCTGAGGTATATTTCCATGCAACTTTCCACCGTTCCGTTTATTATGACACGATCCATCATTTTCATATTGCTTAGCATGATCATGTAGTTGACATCGTATTTGTGGCAAAGCCACCGTTCATAATTCTTTCATACATGTAACTCTTGAATCATTGCATATCTCAGTACACCGCCGGAGGCATTCATATAGAGTCATATCTTGTTCTAAGTATTGAGTTGTAATTCTTGAGTTGTAAGTAAATAAAAGTGTGATGATCATCATTATTAGAGCATTGTCCTAGTGAGGAAAGGATGATGGAGACTATGATTCCCCCACAAGTCGGGATGAGGCTCCGGACGAAAAATTAAAAGAGGCCAAAGAAGCCCAAATAAAAAAATAAAAAACAGGCCATAAAAAAAGAGAAGGCCCAAACAAAAAAAATAAAAAAAGAGAGAAAAAGAGAGAAGGGACAATGCTAGTATCCTTTTACCACACTTGTGCTTCAAAGTAGCACCATGATCTTCATGATAGAGAGTCTCCTATGTTGTCACTTTCATATACTAGTGGGAATTTTACATTATAGAACTTGGCTTGTATATTCCAATGATGGGCTTCCTCAAAATGCCATAGGTCTTCGTGAGCAAACGAGTTGGATGCACACCCACTTAGTTTCTTTTTGAGCTTTCATACACTTATAGCTCTAGTGCATCTGTTTCATGGCAATCCCTACTCACTCACATTGATATCTATTGATGGGCATCTCCATAGCCCGTTGATACGCCTAGTTGATGTGAGACTATCTTTCCCCTTTTTGTCTTCTTCACAACCACCATTCTATTCCACATATAGTGCTATGTCCATGGCTCACGCTCATGTATTGCGTAAAGATTGAAAAAGTTTGAGAATGTCAAAAGTATGAAACAATTTCTTGGCTTGTCATCGGGGTTGTGCATGATTTAAATACTTTGTGTGGTGAAGATAGAGCATAGCCAGACTATATGATTTTGTAGGGATAACTTTCTTTGGCCATGTTATTTTGAGAAGACATAACTGCTTTGTTAGTATGCTTGAAGTATTATTATTTTTTTGTCAATATGAACTTTTATCTTGAATCTTTCGGATCTGAATATTCATATCACAATTAAGAAGAATTACATTGAAATTATGCCAAGTAGCATTCCACATCAAAAATTATCTTTTTTATCATTTACCTACTCGAGGACGAGCAGGAATTAAGCTTCGGGATGATGATACGTCTCCAACGTATCTATAATTTTTGATTGCTCCATGCTATATTATCTACTTTTTTGGATGTTAATGGGATTTATTTTACACTTTTATATTATTTTTGGGACTAACCTATTAACCGGAGGCCCAGCCTAGAATTGATGTTTCTTGCCTATTTCAGTGTTTCGAAGAAAAGGAATATCAAACGGAGTCCAATTGACCTGAAACTCCACAGGACCTATTTTTGGACCAGAAGAAGCCCACGGAGTACCGGAGCTGCACCAGGGAGTCCCCGGCTGCCCACGAGGGTGGGGGCGCGCTCACCCCCCTAGGGCATGCCCCCTGTAGCGACCCGACCTCAGACGGTCAAGCCTACGTGTTCTTGTGCCATCCACGGATCAAGTATCTTGGCACACACAGTACATCAATGTATATATCAAAGTGCAATCACATGTATAATTAACGTAAAACTGATATATACCTCATAAGTCACAGCGGAAACAAATAGTCGGGTGTGGAGTCCCATCAACGCCATCGGCAGGTTGAGTGTAGACCGTAACCCTGTATAGTAACTCTTACTCGTCGAAGAAAATCCTGCAACATGATACGTTGCAGCCGTGTAGGTCAGTACATTGAATGTACCGGCAAGATCACAACATGAATAAACAGATGGTAAAACTATACTATATGAAATTTGGCTTTGTGGCTCTGTATCTGAGTTTTGTTTGCGTAAAAGCTGATTTTATTTTTCCTACATCAAAGGAATAAATGAAGTCTGTACTATGGAGTTTTCTATCATGACATGGTTCCGCCAACCGATGTCTCATAGCCCAAAATCATCATATGTTGCCCACAATTAAGTTATCAATCCGGTGTTGAGAGTTCCGAGATAGATCCAAGTCCAGATGCTCAAATTGTCCGTAACCGGGGACACGGCTAATCGATTAGGTTTAAACCCTCTGCAGAGGTTTGTACACTTTACCCGCAAGATTTGATCCCTCTTTTTATGTTCTCGCACTTCAGGGTGTTTGAGAACAAGACGACCGAAACATGGTCTTCCGAAGAGTTCCTCGACCCTTTGTCCGGTGCTCATCCAATCCTACCGTAGTTCTACATCTGCTAGCACCGTCCCAGCCAAAGTCACAACTAAGGTCAACCAAGCGAGCCCATAGTGACTTGCGGTTGCATGTAAGCTTCCGGGCATGAAGTATTCTTCCGTCTCTTTGAGTCTGGGTGAAGCTTTCCGCAAGATGTCATGGCGCTTCTCCATGCATCCCGCCAACCACTGGTTTCTCCAGGTGCCCGTCAACAATCCTTCACCCAGTGAGTGTGTATTGAATTCTTGTCTCGAGTCTTGAAGTCTTGAGGCCTTGAAGATCAGTCCTTGCAGATTCCATCATGGAGTTGTCGTCATTTACATAGATCCTCCATTCTCACACCACTCCGAGCACTCATACCAACCCGTCTACTATAGCGTAGCATTAAAATAAATAACGTCCGGGCTTGGTAACAGGGTGATGGGTTCCTAACTCATGCATACTACTCAACTACAAGGATTCAATATCACTCTTTGGAGGGTGGTTGCAAAGATGCCACTAAATGCAATAAAACATAGATGAAAGCATGGTCAAAGTGAACTTGCACGGTATTACTTGATGAAGATAACAACGCTCTCGAAAATAACTTGATAGGACTATATGCAACTCTCCGATGAAAATCTATATAGTTAAACATAGTATTCACATAAGCAAACATACTAACAAGCAATACCAACACTCAAAATAACAATTAAAATAAAAAATAAAAACTCAATAATAAAACTCCAACAAAGTCCAAAGAAGCTTCAAATAAAACTAGGAAGAAAAACTACTAACGAAAATCTATGACTTTTCTACAAACATCTAATATAGTCCTGCCCTAAGTAAAAACTTAACAATAATTAAAACACTAAACTAATAAATTAACAGAAAATACAAAGTAAAACAAGTAAGTTAACAGAAGGTATTTTTCATAAAATTTTATTTGCAAAAAGAAACAAATAAAAAGCTTTTATGAAACACTAACTATGACCTAAACAAGTTTTCATACAAAACTAAGTAAAATAAAATTTTAAAATAAAAACAAAATTTTTTTGTTGACTAACAGAAACAAAACTAAATTTTTAAGAGTGACAAAATAAATAATTTGAAACTAATAAAAACAATAAAGAAATGGCTAAAACAGAACTATAAGTAAAACAGTACTGTTTTGCTAAAATCCTAATTTAAATTAACCTGAAAATAAAATACTAAATACTACTGGATAAACAAAGGTCCTAGAGACCAGGAGCAAAAAGAATCGGTCGAAAATAATATTCCTAACTCAAAATATCTCAAATCTAGTGATTTGAGAAAATTCATCTAAACACAAATTTAAACTGCTCAAATATGAAATACAATTGAACTAACAGAAACTTCATAAAATTTGTGATCCAAGGCAGTTGGAATCACTCAAAATACTAAAAACTCTAAAAGATATGAATTTTCTAAGATTGCTATTTTCTGAAAAAAAAATGAATTACAGGATTTCATGGATCTCACGGAGTAGTCGTCGGAGTTGGGGAAGAAGATCGGATCCGATGTTGCAGTTGATCCTAGAGGAAAGGAGATCACGGGGACGGTGGAGAGGAGATCATATAAACCTCAGGAGAGGTCGAGGCGCGGCGGCGGCACTTGGCGGCGGTGGTGTTACCTTCTTCTTTGCTCTGCTGCGGAGAGGAGCGGAGAAGAGAGGAGAGGAGAGGAGAGGTGTTGGTTTGATGTGTTGGAGGGGGTGCTTGGGTATTTATAGTGGGGAGGGAGGGCTTTGCTTGGGTAGGGGACAAGAAATAGACTAGGATTAGGAAACAAAAGGAAAAGATCTAGAAACAAATGGAATAAGCGGAATAACGAACGGGATCAAATCCTACTAGGATTTGTAAAGAATAAAACCTTGGCTCCCTGGCTCCCTAGGTGCGTGCGGTGGATGGCCTTGGCGGGCCGGCGCTGGCTTGGCCTTGGGCCTTGGCCCTTAGCCCGGCGGGCATGACAAATTTTTTTTTTTGAGAGACAACAAAACAGAAATAAATAAAATTTTATATAGGCATATAATATATCAAAATTTTCAGAAAAGATTTTCTACAACATGAACACTATTTTAGCTTCAAATAAAATACACACAAATTTTAATAATTCACACAGTGCTACGGTCCAATAAAATCCAATAAAATCATTTTTAAAATACCAAAATGACTTCAAATTAATTTCTCTCAATTTTCTGATGTAGGGAATCATGTTACCCTATTTTCTATATATTTTGTTTTGGAGAAAATAATTTGAATAAAACTCAAATAACTCCAAATTGGAAATAAATTCAAAAGAACTTTGAATTTAATTCTTTTAAAACTCCCAACTCATATTTCATTTAATTTGAAGAAGTCATTTTATCTTCTCTCGTGAAAATCATTGAGTTGCATAAAGTTTCAGAATTGGAAATATTTTTCAAATGAAATTCAAATATTTTCAACACCCTTGTCATTTAAGTAAATGGAAGAAGTCATGTCATCTTCTCTCCGGGTTTTGTGATGAAAAGAATTTGAATTCATGGAGATCATAAATGCAAGGTGGAAGTTTGGGAAAGTCATTTCATTCCCTCTCATTCAACTTTCAGAAAGTTTCAAATTTCACTCAATTTCACACAATAAATCACACAACAAACAATCAATCAATCAAAACTATTTATTTATTATAACATTCCAAAATTTAGAATTTTGGGATGTTACAAACCTACACACTTAAAATGAATCTAGTCCCGAGATTGAAGAAACTAACAAGAAATAGGTTAGGGTTTGGGGTCTTCTCCAAAATCCATCGATCGTCTCCGGTCTCGGGTGCTACCACCCTTAGAAGCATTATTACGGTTCCATCAAAACTCAGATACTCCATCCTTATTCTTGGCGATGTCGGTCTTCTCGAGATATTAAGGATAATTCCTTCTCTGGGCTCTTCCGGTAGTGGCATAACCTTTTCCTCAATTCTTTTGTCTTTTACTCTTGGTAAGGTTATTCCAGACTGGGTCTTCATAGCTGACGGTCCGGCGCCAATTCTAAACAAATATCGGTACCTCATGGTGGTCAACGATTTATGGTTTCCCTAGAGAAACGGTGCAGGTTGAACCTCACCGTATAACCTACGGTTGGCAACAACTGCCGTGTACAAGGGAAAAAATACCTATACCTTTCTAAGGTTTAAACAAGGTTTTGATCGTCGTCTCTCTACTATAGGTAAGTCACTCAGATTTTACCATCCCATATAGCAAAGCGAATAATAAGAGTAAGTCGGTATGGTGATCAATCCATCCCTTTTAAATCATTACCTTGTACATGGTTTTGCGAATCTCGCATTCTAACACTCGGTCATCCTCACAAGCATTGCAGAATTTCTCTTGTCGACGAACCAAGTTCGGAAAATCCATTGATTCTGCAGGCCAAACAAACCTCTATCGTTCCTTAACAACACTCAGGTTTTGCGTAAACTCCTATAGAATCGTCGGTTGATCAAATCGTAGTCTATTCCCAAAATTTCTCCATTGGGTACTTGACCCTTATTAATTCCTGGGCCTGCGGGTTATGAGCCCACTTCAACACGTGTACCAATTTCACTCATCCTTGGAGTTACAATTGCTCCATTTTCCAACATTACACCACTTTAAATCCAATAACATCTCATTTCTTAATACCATCATATCAAAGATAAAACTTCAACTCATTTTTTTCCAAACTCCAACCTGTGGGACACATTTCCATTTCCATTGGTCTAGTGTTCTTCATAGGGTACTTTCACCCTTAAAATGAAATTCACAAATCCATCCATAGACCATATTTCTCATATCCTCGAAAATGGTCAAAATCTTTGTTCACAGAGTAACAACTCATACAATTAAACATATGAAAACACGTCACCTTAACTTTATTGATTTCATGAATCCATTACAAACTCTAAGCACCCATTACATAACTCAACTCATTGGACTCATGAAAATGAAATTGCTTTCTACTACTCTTATTTCCAATATTAAAATTCCAACTACTCAACTCCAGCTTTCATCTTGTTGGGACATTTAGTAGCATAATGTCCTGCTTCCTTGCAGCGAAAACAAAAGACTTCCGACATGTCTCGGGGCTTCTTTGTGATTATGTAGGCTCCTTGGATTCTTGGCTTCTTTTACGGACATTTACTAGCGTAATGACCTAAATCCTTGCACTGTAACAAGTGATATGACTCAGATCCTTCTCTGCGAAAATTGTGTTGTTCTAGGGTTGCCTTCTTTTCTCTTCTGGATTTCTCTGTAATGATCGAGCTTCTATTTCCGAGGGTCAAACTTCACTTCGCTGTCGGAAATATCCGAGATACTCTTTTCTTTCCTTGGTGCAATACTGCGAAAAATGTCCTTCTTCTCCACATGTATAGCAGGCATTGGAGTAAAATCTGTTGAGGCCTTCTCCATCAGGGTCTTCAACACATTCCTTCATCACAGGTTCTTTCATAACTTCTCGGAGGGCTTCTTTCATTCCTTCTTCCTGCTCCTGAATAGTTTGTTGCACCATGGGGTAAATGTGACACTGAGTCGGGTAGTGGGTGGTTCCTTCACACAAGAAACAAGTCACCTGACTAGTTGGGCATTCCTCAACTGGGTGTTTCTCCTCACAATGAGGGCATCCATCCTTGTGTTCCTCCTGGGTGTGTCCTGTTTCTCCGCAAATCTTGCAGGCACAAGGTTTATTTCTTGGTGTATCATGGTGCTTCCGGGTAAGGCGAGATCTTGTCGAGTCTTCTTGAATTCTTCCCAAGTCTTTGCTCCATTCCATCCTGTATAGCTTGATGCATCTGCCACCATGTTGCAGCACTTCCTTCAAACTCTTGAAGAGCGTCACGATACTTCATTCTTCCTTGAAACCAAATTGCTCTCAAGTGATTCTCCATGTTCGAATCCATAGCTCTGCCTCCGGCTGAGCCTTCGGTCCAGAGAATATCAGTCCAACTTCATTCATCATCTATGGGGTCCAAAAGTTTTGGGATGAGATATGAGAGAGGTGGGGAGGGAGAGATACACACAATACAAACAATAGTTTTGAAGAAACGAGTTTTGTTTTGGGGTTGTCGGAAAACCACAAACAAATGACAATCACAAATCATCGCATCTAACGTAGGTGTATAACAGGGGTTTGGTCTCTAAAGGTCAAATAATTCTTCAGGAACTTCAAATTCTTCAAGTCTTCAGAGTCTTCAATTGTTGCAGCTGCAATTCTTCCAACACATGGTGAAATCCTCTTTACTCTGAAATGGCCATCAGTTGTCCGATATCTTTAATTCTTGGAGTGACTTCAGTTGATCTTCCGTGTGGTCAAAAGGGAAAGGTGTATATTCTAACTATTTGAGGTGAGAGTGTGTATTTGATAAAATCTGAAATGATGAGAAGTAAGAGTCTTTTTGAAAATAAAGTTTTAGAAATTTCCTGTCCAAGGGGCTTTCCGATTTCTAGGGTCACGTCCTACAGTCAACATGTGCTCTGATACCATTTCAGAGCGACCGACCTCGAGACGGTCAAGCCTACGTGTTCTGTGCCATCCACAGATCAAGTATTTGGCACACAGTACATCAATGTATATATCAAAGTGCAATCACATGTATAATTAACGTAAAACTGATATATACCTCATAAGTCACAATGAAACAAATAGTCGGGTGTGGAGTCCCATCAACGCCATCGGCAGGTTGAGTGTAGACCGTAACCTGTATAGTAACTCTTACTGTCGAAGAAAATCCTGCAACATGATACGTTGCAGCCGTGTAGGTCGATTACATTGAATGTACCGCAAGATCACAACATGAATAAACAGATGGTAAAACTATACTATATGAAATTTGGCTTTGTGGCTCAGTATCGAGTTTTGTTTGCGTAAAAGCTGATTTTATTTTCCCTACATCAAAGGAATAAATGAAGTCTGTACTATGGAGTTTTCTATCATGACATGGTTCCGCCAACCGATGTCTCATAGCCCAAAATCATCATATGTTGCCCACAATTAAGTTATCAATCCAGTGTTGAGAGTTCCGAGATAGATCCAAGTCCGGATGCTCAAATTGTCCGTAAACGGGACACGGCTAATCGATTAGGTTTAAACCCTCTGCAGAGGTTTGTACACTTTACCCGCAAGATTCGATCCTCTTTTACGTTCTCGCACTTGAGGTGTTTGAGAACAAGACGACCAAACATGGTCTTCGAAGAGTTCCTCGACCACCGTCGGTGCTCATCCAATCCTACCGTAGTTCTACATCTGCTAGCACCGCCCCAGCCAGAGTCACAACTAAGGTCAACCAAGCGAGCCCATAGTGACTTGCGGTTGCAGGTAAGCTTCCGGGCATGAAGTATTCTTCCGTCTCTTTGAGTCTGGGTGAAGCTTTCCGCAAGATGTCATGGCGCTTCTCCATGCATCCCGCCAACCCTTGGTTTCTCCAGGTGCCCGTCAACCAATCCTTCACCCAAGAGTGTGTATTGAATTCTTGTCTCGAGTCTTGAAGTCTTGAGGCCTTGAAGATGCAGTCCTTGCAGATTCCATCATGGAGTTGTCGTCATTTACATAGATCCTCCATTCTCACACCACTCCGAGCACTCATACCAACCCGTCTACTATAGCGTAGCATTAAAATAAATAACGTCCGGGCTTGGTAACAGGGTGATGGGTTCCTAACTCATGCATACTACTCAACTACAAGGATTCAATATCACTCTGGAGGGTGGTTGCAAAGATGCCACTAAATGCAATAAAACATAGGTACGAAAGCATGGTCAAAGTGAACTTGCTCGGTATTACTTGATGAAGATAACAACGCTCTCGAAAATAACTTGATAGGACTATATGCAACTCTCCGATGAAAATCTATATAGTTAAACATAGTATTCACATAAGCAAACATACTAACAAGCAATACCAACACTCAAAATAACAATTAAAATAAAAAATAAAACTCAATAATAAAACTCCAACAAAGTCCAAAGAAGCTTCAAATAAAACTAGGAAGAAAAACTACTAACGAAAATCTATGACTTTTCTACAAACATCTAATATAGTCCTGCCCTAAGTAAAAACTTAACAATAATTAAAACACTAAACTAATAAATTAACAGAAAATACAAAGTAAAACAAGTAAGTTAACAGAAGGTATTTTTCATAAAATTTTATTTGCAAAAAGAAACAAATAAAAAGCTTTTATGAAACACTAACTATGACCTAAACAAGTTTTCATACAAAACTAAGTAAAATAAAATTTTAAAATAAAACAAAATTTTCTTTTGTTGACTAACAGAAACAAAACTAAATTTTTAAGAGTGACAAAATAAATAATTTGAAACTAATAAAACAATAAAGAAATGGCTAAAACAGAACTATAAGTAAAACAGTACTGTTTTGCTAAAATCCTAATTTAAATTAACCTGAAAATAAAATACTAAATACTACTGGATAAACAAAGGTCCTAGAGACCAGGAGCAAAAAGAATCGGTCGAAAATAATATTCCTAACTCAAAATATCTCAAATCTAGTGATTTGAGAAAATTCATCTAAACACAAATTTAAACTGCTCAAATATGAAATACAATTGAACTAACAGAAACTTCATAAAATTTGTGATCCAAGGCAGTTGGAATCACTCAAAATACTAAAAACTCTAAAAGATATGAATTTTCTAAGATTGCTATTTTCTGAAAAAATGAATTACGGGATTTCGTGGATCTCACGGAGTAGTCGTCGGAGTTGGGGAAGAAGATCGGATCCGATGTTGCGGTTGATCCTAGAGGAAAGGAGATCACGGGACGGTGGAGAGGAGATCATATAAACCTCAGGAGAGGTCGAGAGGCGGCGGCACTTGGCGGCGGCGGTGGTGTTGCACTGCTGCTGCTGCTGGAGAGGAGCGGAGAGGAGAGGAGAGGAGAGGAGAGGTGTTGGTTTGATGTGTTGGAGGGGGGGGGGTGCTTGGGTATTTATAGTGGGGAAGGGAGGGCTTTGCTTGGGTAGGGGACAAGAAATAGACTAGGATTAGGAAACAAAAGGGAAAAGATCTAGAAACAAATCGGAATAAACGGAATAACGAAACGGGATCAAATCCTACTAGGATTTGTAAAAGAATAGGAAACCTTGGCTCCCTGGCTCCCTAGGTGCGTGCGGTGGATGGCCTTGGCCGGCCGGCCGCGCTAACCATTTGGGCCTTGGCCCTTGGCCCGGCTGGGCGCAGCAATTTTTTTTTTTGACAGAGACAACAAAACAGAAATAAATAAAATTTTATATAGGCATATAATATATCAAAATTTTCAGAAAAAGATTTTCTACAACATGAACACTATTTTAGCTTCAAATAAAATACACACAAATTTTAATAATTCACACAGTGCTACGGTCCAATAAAATCCAATAAAAATCATTTTAAAATACCAAAATGACTTCAAATTAATTTCTCTCCAATTTTCTGATGTAGGGAATCATGTTACCCTATTTTCTATATATTTTGTTTTTGGAGAAAATAATTTGAATAAAACTCAAATAACTCCAAATTGGAAATAAATTCAAAAGAACTTTGAATTTAATTCTTTTAAAACTCCCAACTCATATTTCATTTAATTTGAAGAAGTCATTTTATCTTCTCTCGTGAAAATCATTGAGTTGCATAAAGTTTCAGAATTGGAAATATTTTCCAAATGAAATTCAAATATTTTCAACACCCTTGTCATTTAAATAAGTGGAAGAAGTCATGTCATCTTCTCTCCAGGGTTTTGTGATGAAAAGAATTTGAATTCATGGAGATCATAAATGCAAGGTGGAAGTTTGGGAAAGTCATTTCATTCCCTCTCATTCAACTTTCAGAAAGTTTCAAATTTCACTCAATTTCACACAATAAATCACACAACAAACAATCAATCAATCAAAACTATTTATTTATTATAAGATTCCAAAATTTAGAATTTTGGGATGTTACACCCCCCTACCTCGTGGACAGCCCGGAGGTTCACCGGCGTACTTCTTCGGCCTATATAACTCCATATACCCTAAAAACTTCGAGGAACAGAATTGATCGGGTGTTCCGCCTCCGCAAGCCTCTGTAGCCACCAAAAACCAATCGGGACCCTGTTCCGGCACCCTGCCGGAGGGGGGAACCCTCACCGGTGGCCATCTTCATCATCCCAGCGCTCTCCATGATGAAGAGGGAGTAGTTCACCCTCGGGGCTGAGGATATGTACCAGTAGCTATGTGTTTGATCTCTCTCTCTCGCGTTCTTGATTTGGCACGATCTTGATGTATCGCGAGCTTTGCGATTATAGTTGGATCTTATGTTGCTTCTCCCCCTCTACTCCCTTGTAACGGATTGAGTTTTCCCTTTGAAGTAATCTTATCGGATTGAGTCTTTAATGATTTGAGAACACTTGATGTATGTCTTGCCGTGTGTATCTATGGTGACAATGGGATATCACGTGATTCAGTTGATGTATGTTTTGGTGATCAACTTGCGGGTTCTGCCCATGAACCTATGTATAGGGGTTGGCACATGTTTTCATCTTGATTCTCCGATAGAAACTTTGGGGCACTCTTTGAGGTTCTATGTGTTGGTTGAATAGATGAATCTGAGATTTTGTGATGCATATCGTATAATCATACCCACGGATACTTGAGGTGACATTGGAGTATCTAGGTGACATTAGGGTTTTGGTTGATTTGTGTCTTAAGGTGTTATTCTAGTACGAACTCTAGGGCTATTTGTGACACTTATAGGAATAGCCCAATGGATTGATTGGAAAGAATAACTTTGAGGTGGTTTTGTACCCTACCATAATCTCTTCGTTTGGTCTCCGCTATTAGTGACTTTGGAGTGATTCTTTGTTGCATGTTGAGGGATAGTTATATGATCCAATTATGTTATTATTGTTGAGAGAACTTGCACTAGTGAAAGTATGAACCCTAGGCCTTGTTTCCTAGCATTGCAATACCGTTTACGCTCACTTTTATCATTAGTTACCTTGATTTTTTTATATTTTCAGATTACAAAAACCTATATCTACCATCCATATTGCACTTGTATCACCATCTCTTCGCCGAACTAGTGCACCTATACAATTTACCATTGTATTGGGTGTGTTGGGGACACAAGAGACTCTTTGTTATTTGGTTGCAGGGTTGCTTGAGAGAGACCATCTTCATCCTATGCCTCCCACGGATTGATAAACCGTAGGTCATCCACTTGAGGGAAATTTGCTACTGTCCTACAAACCTCTGCACTTGGAGGCCCAACAACGTCTACAAGAAGAAGGTTGTGTAGTAGACATCATTGTCCAAGAAGAAGAAGTGATCATGCCCGACCCCCCAGTTCATGAAGTCACTGAAGTTGAGGCCAATGCGGCTGCCACCACCACCACTACTGAAGCCAATGACGTTGTCATGGCTGAAGATAATGTGCATACTGAAGTCATTGCTGCCACGGAAGATAATGCGCGGCCATCCACTTCGGATGTGGCCATTCCTCCCCCTGTACCTCACACACTAGAGCGTGCATACAACCATGGTGAGCTCGTTATTGTACGGTGGCCTATCTTGATACCACCCACTGCTCCTGGTCCTCAATACGACTATCACGTGGAACAAAGGCCTCAAATGCAGAAGCCAAAGCCTAGGCTGCCAAGGCTTCCAAGTGTTGTCACTACTCAAGGCTCCTTCAGTGTGCTAAGCTTCAGAGAGCACAACATCTTCTTTGACTCTGCCAAGAATCCATACAAGAAGCCAAAGATCTCCTCGGATAGGTTCTGGAGCCATCAGCAAAGCAACTACTACTCATGCATTCTATACAATCAAGACAGGATTTTTCCTCACAAGCGTCTTGACTGTGATGCCATTGCTAGGCTGCCATGCCTTGAATATGCTCTTGATTGCTTCCGCGAAGTTGGGCTTCTCCCATTTATCACTGACAAGGAGCATTGGAATGAAGAGCTTCTTCTGCAGTTCTATGCTACTCTACACATAAGAGGCTAGAAGAGGGATCCGAACACATGGGTCCTAGAGTGGATGATAAGAGATGTCCATCATGAAGCCAAAGCTCAGAATATCATTGAGCTAACTTCCCTGCCCACTCCTGGTGATATGTATGAGCCAGGTTGTCAGCTATACAAACAAGAACTGCAGAGCATTTTCCAGAAGCCTGAGCCAAACATGAGTCAAAGGCTCGGCATGATGAAACCATTGCCCATTGATGCTGAATATCCCAAGGAATTCTACGACAAGGACCTCGAGTACCTACCCCGCACCATTTATCATATTCTGAGGCGTACACTGTGGCCTATCAAGGGACATTCTCCTGATGCCAAGCTTGAAGGCGCCATGAAGACATTGGTCTTCTACATCATCACTGGCATCAGGTTCAACACACAAGATTTCTTCATTAGACAGTTGGCCGCTTCAGGAATTGATCTATTTGGCCTCAAGTTTTATGTTCCATGGGTCATGCGGCTGATAAAGCTTCACTCTACCATCAACTATCAAGCTTCAGCTCGAGGCCATGTTGTATGCTTGCCTAAAGTGGACATGTCTCATGAAGCCATCTATCTTGTGCCTACCAAGGAGCCAATACGCGAAGACAATGTTGTATTTCAAAGCTTCACTCAGCCCATTGAAGGAGTTCATCTGCCTAATCCTCCTGCTCCTGCTGGTCCTCTTGCTGGTCAACTACGTCTGCCGCATCGTGCAAACACTAATGCAATAACTAGCACTATTGCTCAAAGGCCTCAAAAGTGTGCTCGTGTCCTAAATGACAGAGAGTGTCTTGTGTCACTTCATCAGAAGCAGGAAAGGCATCATGACTGGATAAAGCGTCAGATGCGAAGTATGCTCATTGACATCAATCATATTCGCAACCTGGCTACGAAGAATTCTTTTGTTGCCCACGAAGCCTATCAGCGATCCTGGAAGAGCCTCACAATGCTTTGTTCTGAAGAAGATCTTCGCGAAGACGGCTTCACTGAATGTTCCAAGTTTGACTCCAGGCCTCCACAATCTGCAAGTTGGCGTCCAACTCCTTCCCTTGAAGATTCGGACTTTTCATCTTCGTCTCCCACTATGGTTGCTCGAGTCATAGATGAAGAGGACGACGCCACTTCACCAGCGATGGCTTCACTGCATCACGATTCTGCGTCAGGCCATTCTGCACCGCCCAACTCCAACGTCGAACCTGTGGCTCCAACATCTTCACCGCCTGGGAACGACTAGATACTCTATGTCTTCAAAACTTTTTGGTCCTCACTGACAAAAGGGCGAGTAGCATATGAGTTGATAGTCTTGAAGCGGGTCCATATGGGTCGGGTGCTTATTTTTGCTAAGTTCTACAACTCTCGCTCTTGAAACCATTTGGCTTTTGAGTTGTAACACTTAAACTTGATGGTCGTCTGCTACTTTTGCTGCTACCTTATGATGCGATGATAAATTCCGCATGAAGTCATTCTGCAGTCGCCCATTTCTCATTGTGCATGTCATTATCTTCATTGCTCTTATGTATGCATGATAAATTGTCTTCATGTGTTGAAGAGGATCACCACAAAGCAAAACCTGCCATGTGCATTTGCATTCAAAACCAAATCATTTATATGCACATCTTCCGTGGAGCCTTTTTCAACCTATGAAGACAATGCCCATTGATACGTCTCCGTCGTGTCTATAATTTTTGATTGTTTCATGCCAATATTATACAACTTTCACATGTTTTTGGCAACTTTTTATATGATTTATTGGACTAACTTATTGATTCAGTGCCCAGTGCCGGTTCTTTTTTTTGCATGTTTTTTGTATCGCAGAATATCCATATCAAACGAAGTCCATACGCGATAAAAATTTTCTGGAGAATTATTTTGGAATATATGTGATTTTTGGGAGTTGGAATCACCGCAAACGGAGGCCCACACAACCCATAAGACACCAGGGCGCGCCAGAGACCCCTGGCGCGTGGTGGTGGGTTGTGCCCTCCTCGAACGTCGGTTGGAGCTCTACTTCGGGTGCAAGCAAGCTTATATCCGGAAAAAAATCATGTTAAAATCTCAGCGCAATCGGAGTTAAAGATCTCCGGGAATATAAGAAATGGTTTTCGGCTAGATCTGGGAACGCGAAACAGAAGAGAACAGAGAGGGAGATCCAATCTTGGAGGAGCTCCCGCCCCTCCGCCGCCATGGAGACCAAGGACCAGAGGGGGAACTCTCCTCCCATCTAGGGGGAGGCCAAGGAAGAAGAAGAAGTAGGGGGCCTCTCGCCCCCTCGCTTCGGGTGGCGCCGGAGTGCCGCCGGGGCAACGATCGGGACGACGATCTACACCAACGATCTTGCTACCGTCAACACCAACTCTCTCCCCCTCTATGCAGTGGTGTAACACACCTTCTCCCCACTGTAATCTCTACTTAAACATGGTGCTCAACTCCATATATTATTTCCCAATGATCTATGGTTATCCTATGATGTTTGAGTATTCTGTTTTGTCCTATGGGCTAATCGTGATCTTGGTTGGTATGATTGTATATTTTATTTATGGTGTTGTCCTACGGTGCCCTTCATCTCGCGCAAACGTGAGGGCCCCCCGCTATAGGGTGTTGTAATACGTTCATGATTTGCTTATGGTGGGTTGCGAGAGTGACAGAAGCTTAAACCCGAGTAAGTGGGGTATGACGTATGGGAGTAAAGAGGACTTGATACTTAATGCTATGGTTGGGTTTCACGACCTTAATGATCTTTAGTAGTTGCGGATGCTTGCTAGGGGTCCAATCATAAGTGCATATGATCCAAGTAGAGAAAGTATGTTAGCTCATGCCTCTCCCTCATACAAAATTACAAGAATGATTACCGGTACTTGTTATCGATTGCCTAGGGACAAATAACTTTCTTGTTGACACAAACCCTTTTTCTAAACACCTAACTTTTATTATCTTGCAAAGTACTTCTAGTTTTTTTTCTTTCAAAGTAGTTCTAGCATCACACCTACAAAATAGTTTCATACTTGTTTTCGGTAAAGAAAATGTCGAGTGTGCCTAGAGCTGTATCGGTGGTCGATAGAACTTGAGGGAATATTTGTTCTGCCTTTAGCTCCTCGTTGGGTTCAACACTCTTATTTATCGAAGAAGGCTACAAACGATCCCCTATACTTGTGGGTTATCAAGACCTCTTTCTGGCGCCGTTGCCGGGGAGCAATAGCGTGGGGTGAATATTCTCATGTGTTCTTGTTTGGTTTATCACTAAGTAGTTTTGTTCTAAGTTGTTCTATATCTTTAGTTATGGACATGGAACACGAAACACCAAAAAAATTGATTGTACTTGCTACTCATGGAGATGGGGAACCTCCTAAAACCCTCGATGCTCATTATGTGAAAAATATTATGCACTACTTTGATAATCCTGAGAAACCCCCATTCAACATGATAATGGGAGTAAGATTGGATCAACGTGAATACTTTAGGGATTATCGGTTGACACAAAAAGGGAAACTTTTATGGGATCAAATTCATATGTTGCATTGGTATGCTCGGGATTTATGCTTGAGATATGATTATACTTGTTTCTCTAGGATGAACGCTCCACATCTACCCTTTTCATGCAAATTTAGTGATAATGAAACCTTGGCTTCTTATGCTAATGGTATATATGATTATTATGATGTGGAACCAATAGAAGAATTTGTTGCTTTTAAGGGTGCTTATGAAATTGAATCTTTGTTTGAAAAGTTTGAAGATTTTGATGATTCAGTTTATAGACCTGAAAATTTTGCTATCCTTAAATATTGATATGATAATTATAAATTCAATTCCGATATTGATGCATTTGAGAAGTCTTCGTTGTCCAAGAAGAGACTAATATTTTGCAGGAAACTATAGAGGAAGAAATTGATGAAAGTATGAGCTCATTGCATGAAAAATATGAGGAGGAGAGCGAAGAACAAAAGGAGGAAGAGCGGATTGATCACCCGTGCCCACCTTCTAATGAGAGTAACTCTTCAACTCATACATTGTTTAATTTCTCTTCATTCTTACCGAAGGATGAATGCTATGATAATTGCTATGATCATGTTGATTCGTTTGAAATATCCCTTTTTGATGAACTTGATGCTTGCTATGCTTGTGGCCAAGATGCCAGTTTGAATTATGCTTATGGAGATGAACTTGCTATAGTTCCTTATATTAATAATGACATTGTTGCTATTGCACCCACACATGATAGTCCTATTATCTTTTTGAATTCTCCAAACTAAACTATATTGGAGAAGTTTGCACTTATTAAGGATTACATTGATGGGTTGCGTTCTACCACTACACATGATAATTCTGATGAGTATAATAGTGCTTGCTGCTCCTACTTGCAATTATTATGATAGAGGAACTACATCTCCGCCTCTTTATGTTTTCAACACGATAGAATTGCAAAAAACTGCTCATGCTATGTATTGGCCTTTACTTGATGTGCATGAATTGTTCTTGTATGACATGCCGATGCATAGGAAGAGAGTTAGACTTCGTCATTGCTTGATATATGTTGCTTTGTGCTCACTACTAAATGTCAAATCATTGCTAATTAAAATTGGCTTTGATATACCTTGGGATCCGGGTGGATCCATTACTTGAGCACTTTATGCCTAGCTTAATGGCTTTAAAGAAAGCGCTGCCAGGGAGACAAACCGGAAGTTTTAGAGATTCGTTTATTTCTGTTGAGTGCTTTTATATAGTTTTAAAACAAATATATATAGAGGGGAACTTAAAACTTCACATAAGGAAAAGTGAAAGTGAGAGGGACGAGCATTGTGAAAATGGGAGCTAGCCTTGAACTTTGTTCATGCCCATGGAAACCTTGTGAATCTTAATTACAGAAACTTTTCAAAAAAAAGTAATTATCCCCTTGTACAATTCCATTGTATTATAAAAATAATGTGCCAAGATTTGCCTTTAGGATGAGTAGATTGCTTGTTGGTATGTGTGGTGCAAAAACAGAAACTTTGGCTGTAGCGCGTGATTTTACATTTTTTACTGGAACTTCAAAAAAAATTGAAACTTTTTGCAAAGTATTTCTATACAATGTTTTTATTTCTTCATAATTTCTTCATAATTGTTGGAGTACCAGAAGTATGGTGAATGTTCAGATTACTACAGACTGTCCTGTTTAAGACAGATTTTGTTTTTGATTCATTGTTTTGCTTGTTTTGATGAAACTATCGATTCTATCAGTGGATTAAGCCATGAAAAAGTTATGTTACAGTATATACAATGCAAAAACAAAATATGAATTGGTTTGCAACAGTAATTAGAGTAGTGATTTGCTTTATTATACTAACGGATCTTACAGAGCTTTCTGTTGAGTTTTGTGTGGATGAAGTGATCAAAGATCGAGGAGGCCTCGATATGAGGAGAAGGAGGAGAGGCAAGAGCTCAAGCTTGGGGATTCCCAAGGCACCCCAAGTAAATATTCAAAGAGACTCCAGCGTCTAAGCTTGGGGATGCCCCGGAAGGCATCCCATCTTTCTTCAACAAGTATATGTATGTTTTCGGTTTCGTTTCGTTCATGTGATATGTGCAAATCTTGGAGCGTCTTTTGCGCTTAGTTTTTAATTTTCTTTTATGCACCATGATGGTATGAGATAGTCCATGGTTGATTTATAGAATTCTCATTGCATTTCACTTATATCTTTTGTGTATGGCTTTATAGAATGCTTCATGTGCTTCACTTATATCTTTTGAAGTTTGGATTGTCTGTTTCTCTTCACATAGAAAACTGTTATTTGTAGAATGCTCTTTTGCTGCACTTATATTTATTAGAGCGTGATCTTTTATAGAAAGAATTAAACTCTCATGCTTCACCTATATCTATTTAGAGAGTCAACAAGAATTGGTCATTTGCATGGTTAGTTATGAAATCCTACATAAAACTTATGGATCACTGAATATGATATGTTTGATTCCTTGCAATAGTTTTTCGATATAGAGATGATAATATGTGGGAGGTACTAGTAAACGATTATGGTTAGTAAGAATATTGGTGTTAAGGTTTGTGATTCCCGAAGCATGCACGTATAGTCTCTTGTTATGCTATGAAGTTGCAGCATGATTTATTATTGATTGTCCTCCTTATGAGTGGTGGTCTGGGACGAGTGATGGTCTTTTCCTACCAATCTATCCCCCTAGGGGCATGCGTAGTAGTACATTGCTTCGTGGGCTAATAAACTTTTGTAATAACTATATGAGTTCTTTATGACTAATGTGAGTCCATGGATTATACGCACTCTTACCTTTCCGCAATTTGCTAGCCCCTACGGTACCGTGCATTGCCCTTTCTCACCTCGAGAGTCGGTGCAAACTTCGCCGGTGCATCCAAAACCCGTGATATGATACGCTCTATCACACATAAGCCTTATTATATCTTCCTCAAAACAGCCACCATACCTACCTATTATGGCTTTTCAATGGCCATTCCGACATATATCGCCATGCAACTTCCATCGCTTCTGTTTTGATGACTTGAGCATTCATTGTCATATTGCTTTGCATGATCATATAGCTGACATAGTAGTTGTCGCTCAGCCACCGTTCATCATTTTTTATACATGTTACGCTAGATCATTGCACATCCTGGTACATTGCCAGAGGCATCCATATAGAGTCATACTTTGTCATAGGTATCGAGTTGTAATTTTTATTTCTTTTGAGTTATAAGTAAATATAAGTGTGATGATCATCATTATTAATTTTTAGAGTAGTGCCCCAGTGAGGAAAGGATGATGGAGACTATGATTCCCCCACAAGTCGGGATGAGACTCCGGACAATGAGAGGAAAAAAATAAAAATAAAAAAAGAAAGAAAAAGAAAGAAAAAAATAAATAACAAAGAGATAAGGGGCATTGTTAGTATCCTTCACCACACTTGTGCTTCAAAGTAGCACCATTTTTTTCATATGGAGAGTCTCCTATGTTGTCACTTTCATATACTAGTGGGAATTTTTCATTGTAGGATTAGATGCACACCCACTTAGTTTTCATATTGAGCTTTCATACACTTATAGCTCTTAGTGCATTCATTGCATGGCAATCCCTACTCCTCGCGTTGATATCAATTGATGGGCATCTCCATAGCCGGTTTGTTAGCCGCGTCGATGTGAGACTTTCTTACTTTTTTGTCTTCTCTATATTTACTACTATCATTATACTCTATTCCACCCGTAGTGCTATATCCATAGCTTGCGCTCATGTATTGCATGAGGATTGAAAAAGCTGAGGCGTGTTAAAAAGTATGAACCAATTTCTCGGCTTGTCAACGGGATTGTGCTTGATAAATAATTTGTTTTAAGAAGACAGAGCATGACAAGACTATATGATTTTGTAGGTATAACTTTCTTTAGCGTTGATTTTTGAAAGGCATGATTGTTTGTTGGGATTCCTGAGTATTGATGTATTTATGTCAAATTATAGACCATTGCTTTAATAACATATGTCTTAATAGTCATGCCATGACTAGACATATGATCAAGTTTATGCTAGGTAGCATTCCACATCAAAAATTATCTTTTTTATCATTTACCTACTCGAGGACGAGCAGGAATTAAGCTTGGGGATGCTAATACATCTCCATCGTATCTATAATTTTTGATTGTTTCATGCCAATATTATACAACTTTCACATGTTTTTGGAAACTTTTTATATGATTTATTGGACTAACTTATTGATCAAGTGCCCAGTGTCAGTTCCTGTTTTTGCATGTTTTTTGTATTGCAGAATATCCATATCAAACGAAGTACAAACGCGATAAGATTTACGGAGAATTATTTTGGAATATATGTGATTTTGCGGAGTTGGAATCACCGCAAACAGAGGCCCACACAGCCCACAAGACACCAGGGCGCGCCAGAGGCCCCTGGCACGTGGTAGTGGGTTGTGCCCTCCTCGAACGTCGGTTGGAGCTCTACTTCGGGTGCAAGGAAGCTTATATCTGGGGGGGGGGGGGAATCGTGTTAAAGTCTCAGCGCAATCGGAGTTATGGATCTCCGGGAATATAAGAAACGGTTTTCGGCCAGATCTGGGGAACGCGAAACAGAAGAGAACAGAGAGGGAGATCCAATCTCGGAGAGGCTCCCGCCCCTCCGCCACCATGGAGACCAAGGGCCAGAGGGGGAACTCTCCTCCCATCTAGGCGGGAGGCCAAGGAATAAGAAGAAGGAGGGGGGCTCTCTCCCCCTCGCTTTCGGTGGCGCCGGTGTGCCTTCGGGGCGACGATCGGGACGACGATCTACATCAACAATCTTGCTACCGTCAACACCAACTCTCTTCCCCTCTATGCAGCGGTGTAACACCCCTTCCCCATGTTGTAATATCTACTTAAACATGGTGCTCAACTCCATATATTATTTCCCAATGATCTATGGTTATCCTATGATGTTTGAGTAGATCTATTTTGTCCTATGGGTTAATCGTGATCTTGGTTGGTATGATTGTATATTTTATTTATGGTGCTGTCCTACAGTTCCCTCCATCTCGCACAAACTTGAGGGCCCCATGTTGTAGGGTGTTGCAATACGTTCATGATTTGCTTATGGTGGGTTGCGAGAGTGACAGAAGTTTAAACCCGAGTAAGTGGGGTAGGACGTATGGGAGTAAAGAGGACTTGATACTTAACGTTGTGGTTGGGTTTCACGACCTTAATGATCTTAAGTAGTTGCGGATGCTTGCTAGGGGTCCAATCATAAGTGCATATGATCCAAGTAGAGAAAGTATGTTAGCTCATGCCTCTCCCTCATATAAAATTACAAGAATGATTACCGGTACTTGTTATCGATTGCCTAGGGACAAATAACTTTCTTGTTGACACAAACCCTTTTTCTAAACACCTAACTTTTATTATCTTGAAAAGTACTTCTAGTTTTATTCTTGCAAAGTAGTTCTAGCATCACACCTACAAAATAGTTTCATACTTGTTTTCAGTAAAGCAAACGTCAAGTGTGCGTAGAGTTGTATCGGTGGTCGATAGAACATGAGGGAATATTTGTTCTGCCTTTAGCTCCTCATTGGGTTCAACACTCTTATTTATCGAAGAAGGCTACAAACGGTCCCATATACTTGTGGGTTATCACCCATGTACTTGAACTTTCACATATTTTTATCCCTGTTGAAATCTTCAACCAATTTGTCATCAATCACCAAAAAGGGGGAGACTGTAAGTGTATCTAGTACCACCCCTAGTTGG
Source organism: Aegilops longissima (assembly GCA_021605205.1). Taxonomy (NCBI): domain Eukaryota; kingdom Viridiplantae; phylum Streptophyta; class Magnoliopsida; order Poales; family Poaceae; genus Aegilops; species Aegilops longissima. The sequence continues at coordinate 356,086,307 of CM038679.1, forward strand.
TTTTGGAGTATTTACGACAAACATGGTTGAGGGACTAATGTGTTTGTGAGAATTGCAGGATAACACAAGTAGTAGTCCCTCATTGATTCGGTTTACCTACCAGAGATGACCCCTAAAAATGTATGAAGACATTGAAGACAATGGTGGTTCGTGAAAACATTCACTTGAAGATAATGACTTGTGAAGACATTCACTTGAATACTATGGAGTGCGAAGACATTGTTTCTTTCGTAGTTTCCTTTTCTTCTTTATTGAGTCATAGGAACCACCGTACTGTTAAGTGGGGTCCAAGTGAACAAAGTCAGATGACTGAAGTGATACTCAACCAAAATCCTATATCTTCGAGCGAAGACAATGAGAGCAAATCTTATCCAAAGTTAGACGAGTCAGCTTTGCTTGTAGCCCAAGCCAAGCTGTCGCGTGTGTTTAAAATCCGACCGTTGGACACGCGTCGGTTCCTTAGTGACCCAGGGTCATTTTGGACATATCATGTCTGATTGCCTCCTGGCTATAAATAGCCCACCCCCTACACCATAAATTGGTGGTTGCTCAGAGTTAGTGCACGGCTTTTGTCATTTGAGAGAGACCCACCTCCGAAGCCTTTGAGAGAGAGATCCTTGCGAGGACAAATCCCAAAACACCCAGAGACAAAGAGTGTTAGGCATCACTGAAGTCTTCATGTCCGCGTGACTTGAAAACTTGTTACACTTGAGGACTGTGCATCCTCCAACCGGTTAGGCGTCATGTTCTGAGGATCCAAGAGTTATTGTGGATCACCAGTGAATGGAGTCTGTGAAGGTTTGTAAGTCTAGCTTGAAGACTTACCAGAGTGATTGGGAAAGGACTGGGTGTCCTGTGATAGCCTGGCTTATTAGGGATGATAGACTACTCATATCAATAAGGAATTCCTTCTTTTCCGGGAGCCCATTCGGAAAGAACTCCAAAGTTAAGCGTGCTCATCTTGGAGTAGTTTCAGGATGGGTGACCGACCATGAAGTTGCTCCCGGGTGCGCACGAGTGAGGACAAATTGTGCAGGAAAGACTAGTATTGATATGTGGGGCCAGTCTACATCCCGCCAGGAGTAACGACCACTGGCGGGTGTGTTCGGGGCGTTACAAGTTGGTATCAGAGCCGACCCTCGCGGTTAAACGGATGTTTGCGGACAGGTGCGCGGCCATGTTGTGCATGACGTGTGTGACCCATCGTGGCACACGGCATGGCACATGTTCCGGACTGGAAGCACAGACGTATGTGCCAAGAGGGAATGTTCCTATGGCCCGACGAGGACGTCGGTTCCTCTGAGTGGGGGTGTATGTGATAGCCTGGCTTATTAGGGATGATAGACTACTCATATCAATAAGAAATTCCTTCTTTTCCGGGAGCCCATTCGGAAAGAACTCCAAAGTTAAGCGTGCTCAGCTTGGAGTAGTTTTAGGATGGGTGACCGACCGGCAAGTTGCTCCCGGGTGCGCACGAGTGAGGACAAAGTTCACAGAAAAGACTAGTATTGATCTGTGGGGCCAGTCTAGATCCCGCCAGGAGTAATGACCACCGGCGGGTGTGTCCGGGGCGTTACATGTCCTTAGCTCAAGGGGAATAAGGTGAAGACACAGTCTTCTGAGTTCAATCTCAGCCTCCCTAACTAGACATACTGTTGTCACAGCAACTGAAACTGGTCTACCAAATCCTTGTCTTCACCAAGCTACTGGTTCTATCCCCTGCTTCCTTTACTTTTCAGTTTGTCTTCGTGAAATCATTGCCTGCCTGCCTGATTTGTTTGACTTTGTTGTGCGAAGACTATTACCTGTTTGGCTTCGTACTGTCTTTCATTCCGATCCGTACTACCTAGCTGATGTTAGTCTTCATGCTTTCACTACATTGCTTAATTGACTATGGCTGGTCTAGCTGATGTTAGTCTTCATGCTTTCACTACATTGCTTAATTGACTATGGCTGGTCTAGTGTAGTTCATCTTCCGCTACATATCATATAGGTTCATTCTAACAGTTTGTCTTCAAAGACATCGAGTTTTGAAGACTTTCATAAAATCACCTATTCACCCCCGCTCTAGTCGATAACTAGCACTTTCAGTAACAAGTAACAAGTAGCAATAGTAGCAAAGGTGCAGCAACTTGGCCCAATCCTTTCTATAGCAAATGACAAGCCGGAAAGTTCTCTTATATAAAGAAAAGTGTTCTCGAGGACACATGGGAATTGTCGTCTAGTCACGTTCATCATGTTTAGTTGATTCGTGTTCACTACTTTGATAATTTGATATGTGGGTCTACCGGTGCTTGGGTGTTGTTCTTACTTGAACAAACAACCCACTTATGATTACCCCCTCCCGCAAGCATCCACAACTAAGAAAAAAGAATTAAGATAAATCTAACCATAGCAAGAAACATTTGGATCCAAATCATCCCCTTACGAAATAACGCATAAACTTGGGTTCAAGTTTCTGCCACTCTAGCAATCCATCATCTACTTATTACTCCATAATGCCTTCCCTTAGGCCCAAATATGGTGAAGTGTCATGTAGTCGACGTTCACATGACACCACTAAAAGAAGCAACACCATACATATGAGAAAAATATCAATCGAATACCAACATCATATGATTACTTATGACAAGACATCTCCCATGTCCTCAAGAATAAAAGTAATTACTCACAAATAAAATTCATGTTCAAGATCAGTGGGGTATTAAATATGCTTGAGGATATGAACATTTAATCTTCCACCAAATAAATCAACTAGCATCAACCACAAGATGTAATCAACAATACTAGCAACCCGCAGGTACCAGTCTGAGATTTTGGGACAAAGATTGAATACAAGACATGAACTAGGGTTTGAGAGAAGATGGTGTTGGTGAAGATGTTGATGAAGATTGGTCCTCCCATGATGAGAGGATCGTTGGTGATGTCGATGGCTTCGATTTCCCCCTCCCAGAGGGAAGTTTCCCTGGCGGAATCGCTCCGCTGGAGAGTAAAAGTGCTCCTACCAAGGTTCCGCCTCGAGACGGCGGCGCTTCGTCCCGAAAGTCTTCTTCTGATTTTTTTCTAGGGCAAATGGCTTCATGTAGCAAAAGATGGGCACCAGAGGCCTGCCAGGGGGCCCACAAGCTCAGGGGGCGCTCCCTCCCCCAGGCTTGTCGCTTCCTGATGGGTCCCCTCCTGGTGCTTCATCCGCCAACATTTTTTATATATTCCAAAATAATTCTTTGTAAATTCAGGTCATTTGGAGTTGTGCAGAATAGCTATCTCTGACGTAGCTCTTTCCGATCCAGAATTCCAGCTGCCAGCAATCTCACTCTTCATGTGAAACTTGCAAAATAAGAGAGAAAAGACATAAGAATTGCATCATAAAATGAAATAACAATCCAAAACACAATAAATAACAGTAGAAAACCATGATACAAGATGGACGTATCAACTCCCCCAAGTTTAGACTTCGCTTGTCCTCAAGCGAAAGCCGAAATCGATAATCATGACCCCATGTTTAGAGAGAGAGAGGTGTTGATAAAAACAAAATACAGACGTATCAACTCCCCCAAATTTAGACCTCGCTTGTCCTTTATTTTTTTAAATGTAGCTTTATTTTTGAAATTAGTAAGGTGACCATAGAAGCTCATAAGTTAGCCAAGCATTCTCTTTCGTTAGGGTTGGGGCGCCACATTTGGTTTGGTCACCCTCACGACCCAACATGTATCCCACAAACTATGGTTTTTGATGAATAAAGCTTGATTAAATCTAAAAAAACATGAAACTTTTGTTGTTGTTGACGTGCCGCGCTGACAAGTTGTTTTCTTGTTTTTGCTGGAAACAAGGATGAAGTTGTTGCTACGCATGAAACTGCATGAGATATCAGCTGGCACCATTCACCGCTGGCAGTGCACTGCATGCCTGTTATGCATGGAGTCCACGCCACTAGGCAATAGCAATCTCATCACTTTTTTTTTGAATGATTTGAAGATAGCAATCTCATGACATGACTGGAATGCTCCACGGTTGGTCCTCTCCGTGCAGTCGTCTCCTAGGCCATATGGCCACTAGGACTACAAGTCCACGAAAAGAGCAATTGAATCATGGACTTTAGCCGTTGAGCAAACACTCGACTTGATTGAGTTCTTTCCTTGCCACCAGGCAAAATTTTCAAAGATGCGATGGGCGCCATACTATGGGCGCTCCGCCGCGCCACCTGCTGAGAAAATATCGCCATGACGTAAACTGTGACATTTTCTCTACAAATGGTCCAAGGGCTAAGGAACATGGTAGTACTCAGAAGATGGCGGATTACGGAGGGAAAACAGAACAAAAGTACGTATGAAATGCAAACAAACAAATAAACAGCATTCTATTTCTTCTTCCCAGCTTTGCCCTCCTTCCTCCTGACAATCTCGTCCTGGTACCGGATACCCTTCCCCTTGTATGGCTCCGGAGGCCTCCACTTCTTTATGGTGGCAGCAAACTGACCGATTTCGCTCTTGTCGTACCCACTCACGATGATTCTCGTGTTCTCCTCCACCTTGACTTGAAGTCCTTCTGGGACAGCCATCCGGACAGGGTGCGAGAATCCCAGGTTCATCACCAGGTCTTTGCCCTCCACCGTCGCACGGTACCCAACCCCCACTAACTGAAGCCTCTTGTCAAATCCTTTTGACACCCCCACGATGATGTTGTCCGTCAGGGTTCTGCATTAACAACAATTTGCAACCGTGTTTTTAGAACAACTTCGAGATGATTGATCTAATCCAACCAACCAATAGTTACTTTTAGTTAGTTAGCGAATGAATGTGCAAACATCATTCTCTTTCCGTACAAGAACATTATGCTCTTATGATTAATGACAGCAAATTTAGATACCAGTAACAGAAAAAAAAAAGGAAAGAAAGGGTTGGCTAAAGCTTGACTCAAGGAGTCAAGGGTTAAGGGATCGATCCATTTTCACAAACAGTTAAGGAGACAGAATTTGGTCTCATATCAATCTATCATCATGCATAAAAATAGTTGTAGTGGCAAATCCCTTGCCACTTCACAAAAAATATTTCTTTCTTTTTCATTTATTTAGTTCCCCGCCTAAACTAGATTTGTTTGCCTTGGTATGAATAGACAACAGGGTACCAAATGTTGGAAATAAATACTTCTATCCAAATCTTTTGCAGACATGTTACAAAAGCTCTCTCTGTTTCTTCCCCGCCTACATTGAACAATTTTAGAGCTAAACAAAGCAAGATGACCACCTACATTTATGATTGGGAAGACAGGTGTCTCCTAAAGAATTTAAACATTGCTTTCTGGAAACTAGAATCTTGTAGGAGCTAGTAAGAGTAAAAGGTTATGCGGATAGCATATGTGATAGAACTTCATTTTCAGGCACTGGTGGTATCACAGTGTAATTAAGTTTTTTTTTCATACTGCCGCTCTTGAGTGCAAGAAGTGATGGCTCATATATGGGAATTGTGACAAGAGCAGGCATCACAAGTTAGTACTCACTTTGGGTATACAAGAAAAGATATGGAACAAACATAATGAGCAGTGACGCAATGACAGTGAAATAAGCAAACTCATTTTGCAGTTTCTGTTGTCAGTTTTACCTGAAAAGGCCATGCATCTGATTCGCCCTTTTGGTTTCCACAGTCTTGAATACTCTCAATTTGCCAGTTTCTTCTTTCACAACTTTTACTTCGGTGGGATAGTTTAATGACAACTCTCCCAGTGGACCCTTAGCTTTGACAAACTGCTCCTCTAGTGTTAGAGTAACATTTGATGGAACTTCAATCGGCTTCTTTCCGATTCTAGATTCCTTGCATTCCACTGTTTTTCTAATGAAACCAACTCTGCCAGCAGGGATAACACGAAGAAGTATGCCTTGTGACTTCCCAAGGAAGCCAGTTCTTGAATTACTGTTTTATTTCACACAAAAATAAGATTCAGTAAAATATTATGTATTTTCCATAGAAAAGCACAAGCCCTTACGTCAAAAATAAGAACACGTTACTTTGACTGCAGACATATTAGTAAAGCGAAATACAGATAAAATCATGAATGCTCAGCAGGACTATTTTTAGTGAGACCCAAAGACAAAATGATATAAGCTACAAAATCTAAAAACCGGTAGCTAAAAACATGACCCTGAACCATTCACCTAGCATACCAAGTACTTCTCCGCTTTTCTTGCTCGGTAGTAACAAAATGAGATATTAAAGACACTTGTTTCAGTTCTGCACAAAATCCACTCCTTGTTAGGAGCTCAGCTTATCAGTAGCATGATAAGGCAATACTTCATTTAAAGCTTTTGGAAAGCTAGACCTTCAATATAAAAAACAACCTGGAGGTGGAGGTGACTTTGCAACCCACGAATCTGGGATATCAATATCTGTATACACGGTAATGAGGTTGTTCCAGAACGGTCCTATGATGAATAACTTCATGATCGACCCCATTTTGCGGATACAAAGATTTGGGATGCTAAATGATAGATGCATATTGTAGGCAGATTACCGGCCTATGGACGCAAATCAAAATGTGGGGGTACTATTAGTATACCCAAGGCATTGGTACATTGAACTAAGTAGCAGGACAGTTGTGCCCCATCCACAGCCACAATCCTAATACTAATAGAATGAGCAAAGTCCCCACACGGTTACGTGCCTCCCGAGTTCAAAGTGTCAGAGAACGCTGAACTTACTACTACTTGGTAACCAATCTACTTACACAGCCTATTGGCACAGTCCCGAAGCCAATAGCATCGGAATCGAGAACTACTTATTCTCGGCGAAGCGACAAGATAACTGCAGCCTACAACGAATGCGATTGCGGGTGAACCATCCAGGACCGCCTGCGCGGGTGGAGCCACGGCGCTCCGTGCATTTGAACATAAAGAACCAAATTCAACAAAGGGGCGAAGAAACAGATAGACTCGTCTGTGAAGACATCGATGAGGGGTGTAGAGAGAAGTAAGCGGTACCAAGGGAGGTGGAGGGAGGGGGAGAGGGACGCCATGGACGGGCTCGGTGCTGCCGCCGCTCGCTCGGCGTGCGCGCTTCTTTTCTTATCCTTTATCCACAGGAGGGAGGGAGGGGGGGGGCAAGAGGCTGGCAGGGGCTAACGCGGGCTCTCAAGCTGTCCGAATGTGTTTTGTCCTTTATAGTATCGGTCCTCAAGGGTATCCGTTTTCTTCACAAACCGGGAAGACTTTGCAGCCGTTCGACCGCTGCCATACACGTGTTAGACAACTCGGATCCATTCAAAACTCTCTCCCGTCCATGTACACATCGCAATCTCCATTCCAAATCTCCGCGCACCTTTCCTGCTCCCATCTTCCTCCACTCATCGGCGATGGGCAAGTCCCGGGCCTCGGTGCCGGCGGGCGGCTCTGGATCGTGGCGCCACTGCCCTCGCTCTTCGGGGCCGTCGTCCTCCATGGCGACCAGCTCCTCTACGATGGTGGAGATCGTCATCTCCTCGGTGACGAGGAGGACAAGCCGCTACAGCATACCGTCCTATCTAAGGACACGGTGTATGCTGTGACGGACGCCGAGTACGAGGAGTAGTTGGAGCCGATGCTCCGGCGCTCGCTCCTCCATGACCACGTTCCGGTGGCGGCACTAGAGCTGCTTCTCCGTGCCGTCAAGCCAGAGCCGCAGTCTGTAGGATCGAAAGTATGTCTAGATGGGGGGTGATTAGACTACTTTACCAAATAAAATATTTCTTTTTCCCAATTTTAGTTGTGGACGGATTTTAGCAATTATGACAAGTCAAGGAATCAACCTACACATACAATTCTAAGAGTATAGCAGCGGAATATAAAATATTACATGTGAAGGTAAAAGGAAGGGTTTGGAGAAAGCAAACGCAATGGGACACCGAGATTTTTGGCATGGTTCCGATAGGTGGTGCTATCGTACGTCCACGTTGATGAAAACTTAAACCCACGAAGGGTAACGGTTGCGCGAGTCCACGAAGGGCTCCACCCACGAAGGGTCCACGAAGAAGCAACCTTGTCTATCCCACCATGACCATCGTCCATGAAGGACTTGCCTCACTCGGGTAGATCTTCATGAAGTAGGCGATCTCTTCGCCTTTACAAACTTCTTGATGAGGACATCACTAACAAAGTTACACCCACAGCCCCTACTGATACATATACTGGACCAATTAGTAGAGCTCGCGCATGCCAATTAAATTACCAGGTACTTTCATTTCTTGGTAATGATTCTAATGTTCGTGAGAATATGATGTTGTCTAAATTGGATACATTTGTCTTGCTTACAAATGAAGGACCTAGCTTGGACAAGAAGGATGATTATTGGAGCAAGATCAAGCATGGAGATGATGGCATGCGCAAGGGGAACAAGAACGGAGTTACAAGTGATGTTTTGAGGACTTTGAAGCCACCATAATGAGTGCGTGAAGCCTTGGACGAAATATACAAGATGCCACTTCATAAATTTCGTCCAGAGGCTATTATAGGTGCTGCGTCACCTTATTATTGGGCCAGGCCCATGTAATTTCGAAATACTTGAGTATAGACTGTTTTTAGAGTCCGTATGTATGGGGAGAGAAGAGTTAGGGTTGGTTTCGGACCCCTCCTCCAAGGGCCATGAAATTCCCCCTCTCTTCCTCTATATATACAGCCCTTAGGGCGTCGTTTAGGCTTTGAGTTTTGTTTAGATTAAAGTTCGCCATAGCTGCAACTTCGCGTACTTTGTTTGTGTTCAACGACTAGACAAAGGCGTCACAGAACCCCACCTTGATCAATAAAGCTTTCTTCTTATATTCGCAATATCCAAATTGCAATCTTAGTTTCTTGTTTGTTCTTCGTTTGCCTGCAGGAAACAGACCTTCGTAGTCAAGTTGATCGTGCTCCGGCGTGGTCAATAACCTTTCGAAGTTGGTTTAGTAATTGCTAAGGCGCGACGTCCTCGCACGTTCGTAGTCGTATTGTCAAAGTCGACTTCCTCCAGAACGATAGCCACCATCTCATCGAAAGACGGACACCTTTGCCTCTATCAAGTGGTATCGAGTTCCGTGTTGCTCGGTGAGATTTTACAGCTTTTCATAGTTTAGATCGAGTCGTTCTTTATACCTACAGTCCACGAAAAAACCAAAAAAAATTAGGGTTAGTTCATCATATCCGAACCAGTCTGAGCCTTTGCATAGTCTTTTCAGTATTTTGCTTTGTTGAATTTGCAGTTGCATCGTCGTGTCAAGTTGCTGGTCTTAGCGTCTAGTTTCCCTTAGAGTTTTGAGTTTTGTTCACAAGTTGTCACGCCGCCGCACCATTGTCATCACTCCTTCCATCTACCACCACCGCTTATCCGCTACCAAGCCGTATCCATATACCACCACCAATCTGTATCCATATACCACCACCGCTACCATATACCACCACCGCTGCCATATACCACCACCGCTGCCATATCTTACCATCATATATCCACCACCAATCCGAATTCTTCTCATATTAGGTTTGCTTCCGAGATCCATCTATTTTCCGATTCATGTTTCCTTGCCTGAATAGGTTTCGAAAAGAAATTCTGGAGACCCTTGGGCAGTTTTTAGGCCAAAATTTCGGCGACCAAAAATATTTTTCCCTATCCTATTTTTATGTCCCAGGGAGCGTATTGAGACACTCGCCATCATAGTGATTTTTTGTCGCACTTTTTCGTCGTCGCTGCCCTGATTTCCAAAAAAAATTGTCAAAAAATTGCGTGCCTATCCTGTTAGTATGACTTGGGAAGAATTTTGAGACACTCGCCATTATAGTGATTTTTCGCAAAAAAAGAGGAGCGCAAAAAAAGTGCAAAAAAAATTCAGAGTGTGCTTTTCCCTTGTTTACGTGTCGCGCCGTGATTTTGTTCATGTTGTAGGCTCGCGTCTCTAGTACGGTCTAGCCTAGGACCAGCACAGTACCGTCGTTGAGCGTTTATTCAACTTTGCATCTCTGAATTGATTATCGCTGACCCTTTTTGCTACCATATTATAAGCCTTCCCAGCTCCACATACATCTACGTCGTGCGTTTGACTCTCCCTGGTAATCACTCTATCTAAGCTTTGAGAGTTTTGACTACAATGGTTGCCGATCACCACCTGCTGGTTGGTAAGAACTGGTAAGAATTTGAGATTTGCTTAACGGATTTGTGACGCCCCACCACCACCATTTTCAAGTAGTCTGTAGGATCATATTCTTTTTTGTTTCTATTGCTGCTAAACATGGCAGGATCACAAGTCGATGAGACTGACTGGGAGAACATGAGAATAAGGAGTTGCATGATAAATTTCAGCAAATGATGAGTGAACAGGTGCAAGATGTGCTGAACAATTTTGAAGAGGCCATGGATAAGATAACTGGCCTTGAGAAGATGTTCGAAACAAAGATCGATAACAAATTTAATGAACTTCTTGCGCTTTTTCCACAACCACCATCGCCCGCACCTGCCGCAACAACATTTATTTATTTATTTATTTATTTATTTACAACAACAACAACGCATTTATTTACACAACAACAACAACAACAACAACAACAACAACAACAACAACAACAACAACAACACGGCGACGACGGCGACGACGACATTTATTTACGACGACGACGACGACGACGACGACGACGACGACGACGACGACGACGACGACGACGACGACGACGACGACGACGACGACGACGACGACGACGACGACGACGACGACGACGACGACGACGATTTATTTATTTATTTACGACGATTTACGACGACGATTTACGATTTATTTATTTATTTATTTACAACGACAACAACAACAACAACGCATTTATTTATTTACAACAACAACAACAACAACAACAACAACAACAACAACAACAACAACAACAACAACAACAACAACAACAACAACAACAACAACAACAACAACAACAACAACAACAACGACGACGACGACGACGACGAAGACGACGACGACGACGACGACAACAACGACGACGACCATGACCTCCACGTCGCGAAACAGCCCTCCACCGAGCGAGCCGTGTCCATCTTGAGCCTGGCCAAACTGTTGGTGCTGCTGTTTATACTTTTGTGGCTCCTGCTGCTGATGAGGAGGAGGATAATTATGCGGGAGATTACGAGGATGAGGTTGATCAAAATCAGAACTACGTGCAACCATCAGGTCGTCCACATGCAAATAATCGCAACAAGAGGTGTCGGTGTCAAACCGCGGATCTCGTAGGGGTCCCGAATCGTGCGTCTAGGCGGATGGTAACAGGAGACAAGGGACATGATGTTTTACCAGGTTTGGGCCCTCTTGATGGAGGTAAAACCCACGCCCCGCTAGATTAATATTGATGATGTGTGTTACAAGAGTGGATCTACCACGAGATCAAAGAGGCTAAACCCTAGAAGCTAGCCTATGGTATGATTGTTGTTCGTCCTACGGACTAAAACCCTCCGGTTTATATAGACACCGGATAGGGTTAGGGTTACACAGAGTCGGTTACAATGGTAGGAGATCTACATATCCGTATCGCCAAGCTTGCCTTCCACGCCAAGGAAAGTCCCATCCGGACACGGGACGAAGTCTACAATCTTGTATCTTCATAGTCTTGGAGTCCGCCGATGATGATAGTTCGCTATCCGGACACCCCTAGTCCGAACTCCCTCAAGAGCCCTCGAACCAGGCTTCCATGACGACGAGTCCGGTGCGATATTGTCTTCGCATTGCAAGGCGGGTTCTTCCTCCGAATAATTTATAGAAGATTGTGAACACCAGGATAGTGTCCGGCTCTGCAAAACAAGCTCCACATAACACCGTAGAGAGAATAGTTTTTGCACAGATCTGCTGACGTATTCCGCGGGCGTGACATCACACCACGCCAGCCTTCATATGAATCGCTTTTTATTGTTCCACCTCAGCGTGTTTAGCGAGGCGGTTTCCTCGCACGCCTTATCAAAGTGCAGATCGTGCCCCCTTATTCGGGATTCTCATCAATACGGACGGGTAACCCAACTGCGTCGCTGGCCCGCCTTTTCTATCAAAGGCGAGTCCTAATCGACCATGGGGTGGGCTCTTGGTATTCAACCTCTTTATAACGAGACCAAGGCCCTCTCCTTTTACACCTCTATCGAGTTCGACTCACGCTCGAGTTCCAACACCCCAAAGCTTCAGATTCGGGCGCCGGACTTTCGACGATGTCCGCTCCGACCAAAGATGGCCGATGGGTGTCTTCCTCCGCTATAGAAGAAGACGTGCTAAAGCTGCGAGACGCTGTATCTAACCGGCGAGATCTCAGATAGGCTGCTCGCCCTGTGGCAGGTCATTCCCACTCCTGAGCCCGGCGAGAACGTGGTGTTCAGTGTCTCACTTCCGCCGGGTTTAGGCTTCCGACGGACCCCTTTGTGCGGGGCTCATGTTTTATTATGGGCTTGATTTCCATGACTTGAATCCGAGTCCATCCTCCATATCTCGTCATTCATTGTTGTATGTGAGGCCTTCCTCCATATTACCCTCACTTTGGATTGTGGCTCAAGACCTTCAAGGTGGAGCCAAAGGGCATCGGGGTAGCAAATGAAGCGGAGGGGCGGTCATAAGCAAATGCGCTGGTGCTCCGTGGGCCGAGGGCTCTTTTCAAGAGGAGCTTGGTTTACAAGAACGGAGTGGTTCTATATCACCGCTCCTGGGGCACCAAATGGGCGGCGCCCCGCCTTCCGCCAGTCCACCAGCGGTGGCGCCATGGGTCAACAAGGGGCTCGACTGGGGTTGTCCAGGGCGCCTCGCCTGCAGGGCCGATTCGAGATCTCCAGAAAGAGGGATCAATCTGGCTGCAAAGTGGCGCAGTTATTGTGATCCGGCGCCTTCAGCCTCGCAAACGCCCCCCTCCGCCTGTGGGAATTCAACCGAGGGACCATGAGCTCTCCAAAATTTTATGGGCACGATGCCCGTGGAGATGTATAAACTGTTCTTCGGATCATGAGAGGAGTGTCCGGACTTGACCGATGATGCAGGACTAAGCTGCAATCGCCCAGATGCTCAAGTAAGTAGTCCCAGAACCGGACAAGCTGTTCATTCATTTATTATACGATATGCCCTTTAAAGGATTCGTTTTTGAACAGAGTGGATAGCCAAGGCAAAGTTGATAAGGTGTCCGGCCCTCCCAGAGACCACGCCGGATCCCATGTTGACCAAGATGTTGAAGGTCGCGCTTTTGAAGAAGGTGAAGGGAGGAGCGGGGAGCAACCGCCTGTGAAGGAGGCTATCAAGGAAGGAGGGATTAAGAGTCCCACCTTCGAGGAGAGAAGAGGACCGCCCAAGATCCGGAGGTCAAGGCCTCAAAGAAAGGAAGGAATCTTCGCGGAGAGTCCGCTGGAAGTAACCCATCCGCACTATTTCCCCAAGGATCATCCTCCAATGAGCCGTAAGTAAAACGAAGGGTCTTGTAAATAAGGAACATCCCTGTATTTATTTATGAAGATAACCGAAATTGTACCTTGTAGTTCGGACCTCAGCCCTTCTCGCAGAGCTCGCCTTCGGGGATCTTCTTCGAGATGATGGAGAGCGAACGCTCCACCGGTGCACCTCATAGAAGCGGACGACCCGGAGGTGTCGTCAGCAGAGGGTTCCCCAAGTCCCGGGGGAGGTCCGCGCCAAGTGGTGTGCGGTCAGAGGAGCTGAGGGATTTGCTCGGGCGAGCGGCTATCTCAGAAGATCACCATGCTCTAATGGGTATGGTGATTGAAAGAATTGCATCTGCAGAGAGCGGATTGCACGAAGCCGTCAGAAGCTTACTGACGGGGTTTGAGGTACGCAAAAAATGATGTACCTGCTGACAGTTATGCATATAAAATGTGCCATGTATAGATAGTAGCCCCTGAGACTCGGTATGTTGTCAAAATTGACAACGTGCCGAGGATCAAATTCTCAGTTTTAACATATCGCCGCTCCTAAACAGGTGGCGGGTCGTCCGGAGGCCAGCCGGACTGATGAATATGCCGAACTAAAGCGGCAGCCTGATGAGGCGGATGCGGACATCGCGCTGGTCAATAAACGGTTTGATGAGTCACAAGGTATGCGACTTCTATGCGGACACCTGGTAAGGGAGCTTGATGCCCATGTCTTACTAATCATATGCTTAATGCGATGGTGCCGCCGCTGTGGAAGAGCTGCGGGCGAACTCGCCCGAGCGAAAGAGCAAGCCGTAATTAGTAATGCGGCTGCTTTAAAGGCGCCAAGAGCTAGAAGCTGAACGGGCTGCTCACCGCCAAGCAAAGAGGAGATGGCCAAAAGGTTAAGGAATGCTACCGATCGCTGCGAGGTTCTTGAAAAAGAGCATCAAGTTAAACGGAGGGTTTAAAGAAGGTGCCGCCGAGACCAAGAATGCCCAATCGGCTTTGAGAGCTGCCAAGGAGGAGCCGAGTCGGGCCGTGGCAATTGCGGCTGGAAAACCGTTTCGCTGCGGAGGAAATATACAGATCCAAAGTATGCTCCGCTGGATAAATTATGGAGTTCAGAGGATGCTTATATGGACTTGGCGGCGAAGCGCCGTGGACTCGGTTGAGCACTTCCGGGCCGTAAGGGGCACAAAAGGGAAGAGCTATCTCGGTCGCAATTCCATACTCGAGCGCCCTCTGCCGCCGACCGATCGGTTGGTCGAGTGGGCCGAGCTGAATCGATTGTCCGGATTGGCCATGAAGCATGTCTTGACTCACTTGTGGCGGACGGACCCCACCAAGAGCTATTTTGGTGTAGTGCAGCAGCTTGGAGCGGTGTGCCAGACGACGCGGCGAAGCGATCGGCATGTATTGAGGGAGCGCGGATGGCTCTTGCCCGTGTCAAGACATACCGGGCGAGATGAAGGCCATCGACGTTGCATCCCGTGATTCGGACAGAGGTCGAGTACCGCCGAGCACTACTTTGAAGAAGTTCCGCCGGGCGCTCGCTTAATAGAGACGCAGATGCTCAAGGATATTATGTTTGAATGACATGTATGATTCGTGAAAACGATGTTTCAATGTAATATAAGTGCTTTTTATACTTGTGCCTTCAAGTAGTAAACTACTCCCTGTGCGGCCGTTTATGTATATGTGTATATAACCTGAAAGATGGCAGTCCTTGGCTTCAGCCCCCACGCACATAGTGTGGGGGTGTTTGCAAAAAATGCGCTTTTCACACTTAATCCAACGTATTGGTCCTGTTAAGGAGGTGGTAGCGTAGCAAACCAGGCAACCGGACTATAATGCTTTATCACTTTCACTTAGCCATAGGAGTTCGAGGGTGGGGCTACTATATAGCCCCTGGGGGCATCGCACTCTCCCGAATTCAGGTGCGTATGTGCATGACCGAAACCGTCCTTCGTTAATGCGGAGGAAGTCTAAACATTCCGTGAGTCATCGAGTGGTTAACCGTCTCTCGCTATACCATGACAGTCAGCCGGCTTTTCATCGAGGTGCTCGCCGCCGAACCGGGCACAATCGCAGAGTTCTCCGGTGCCGCGTTAGCCGTGAAAACGGAACGTAAGGCAGCAAAACACGTGAGCCGCAACCCAACATTTGACCAAAGACATGATTCGAGCTGATGCATATAAGGCCTAACTCGAGACGCCGAATACTCCCTAAGGTATTCGGTCTTTATGAAAATGGGCAAAATAAGGCCCTAAGCCCTTTGTGTCCGTGTTAGCGCAAGAAAATTCTGGTGCGGCCAATGCCAAAGCACCAGCCTCCTCCTCGCTTATATTTAAGGAACTGGGGAATGTATATCAACAAGAGACAGTGAAAAAGGTTTACGCAGGTCTTAATCAAAAGAATCTCGCAACGGGTCCCTCATCGCACGCCTGCTACTGTGTCTCCGCAGCCGATCCTCGACGGGTGTAGCACGTTGTTCATATGTAAAAGAGAGGAACTTAGTTTAAAAGAAAAGGATAGTGCTAAAGATGTACTTAATATTTAAATAAACAAAGTACGGTTCAAGAAGTGAATAAAATTTGAGCTTTATTGTCTCTTGTTGTACATGCATGCAGCCCCTTGTATGGGGGTATGCCGCTAGTGGGCGCCGGACTGCCTAGCCATATCCGGGTTTGAATGACCTGTTGGTGTTCTTTGCCTAGTGGAGCCGGATAGCTGTGGAGCTGTCGATGCAGTCTCCCTTCTTCCGCCGAGTAACACTTAATACTTCCTTTTAAGGAGATGATGCGCGTGGACCGGCATTTTAAGTGTTAGAGATGCATAATGCAGTATTGTGTTAAAGCGGGTAAAGCCTCGCGTCCCAATAGTGCTTGATGGCTACTTTTAAACGGGCGACATGGAAGAGTAACCTTCGCGATGGAAGTTGTCTGATGAACCAAACACAACTTCTAGCAGTATGGAGCCCGTGCAGAGGGCGTATGGGTCGGGCAAGACTTTAAAGGAGGTGTTGCTACGGCGAATTTTGGTTGGTTTATCCCCATCCTGCGGATTGTGTCCTCGATATATCAAGTTTATGTCATCGCCGCCATCCATGAGGACATGTGTAAATTGGAATCCGTCGATTATAGGATCCAATATCAAGGCAGTCCATCCCTGTTTGGATATTATCGGAATAGTCCCGATGGTCGAAGGTGATTGGTTTTGACAACCAATGTGCGCGCGCCTTTTAGTGGGTGCCGCTCTGTTTTTCCCTTTGATCACGTGAAGTGAGTTTACTGCTTTAACCTTTTGTGGGAAATTCTTTTGTTTTCCGGGCTCGCTTGTGGTGCTCGTCATCATTTTCCCTTTGTGTGTCGATCCCTTGTGTTCGCATTAAGTCGGCCGGACTGCTTGAAGACCCAACAATCTCTGTGGGTATGGTTTGCGTGCTTCCTGAGGTACCATGTATTTGACATACCTGTCCGTAATCTTGTTTAGGTTGGATAGCTCGTCACCGTTATCCTTTAGGGCAATGTTTTGTTGTTCGCCGAGAGCTTTTGAATCCGGCGTTGACCGCCGCATTATTTGGGCCATTTTCTTTATTCCGGCGCTGATCTTTTCAAGGTCGTGATTTCCCATTTCCATCCCTGGTTTCGATGTACTGGTCGCTGGTATCGCATCTAGCCAGCCAGCTGTCCTCTCCCCGCAAAAGCGGTCATGAGGCTTGTCAATGCGCCATTGTTCTTGGCTTTTCTTGGCCGAGGTGTCTGGCGAGCCATTCGTCTCTGGACGTTGTGTTTGAAAGCTGCTAAGGCTTCGCGTCCGGACAATGACTATTTGGTTCTTTTTAGTAAGGAACCTGTTCCTGAATTTCCGGCTGACTCTCCGGCTGTTGAGTTATGTGACTTAGATCGCTCAGATCCTGAGGGCGGACATAAGTCCCCCAAAATTTGCCCGAAATGCATCCTCGAGCTCTCCCCAGCTTCCAATGGTATTTTCGGGAGGCTTTTAAGCCAATGCCGAGTTGGCCCTTTGAGTTTAAGGGTAAGTATTTTATGGCGTGAGATCGCTCCTCTAGCCATGTATATATGGAGGATGTAATCCTCGATCCGCATCTGTGGTCTGTTGTTCCGTCAGATGCCTCTATGTTTACGGGTTTGAACTCACTGGAAATTCATGATCCAAGACCTCATTGGTGAAACATAGGGGTGCGGCACCCTATATTTGGCTGTGCCGTGATCTTCGGATTTTGACGATTGCATTGTTTTGACGAGCTCGCTTTCTTGGCCCATAGATGGACCTAACTGGGTCGCCCTCTTGGTGTGAATCCTTATGCGGATCGCATATTGGCTTGTGTTGGCGCCATTCACCGCTCTCTTTTCGCGTGGGGTCGCCCATCCGACCGGTGGCCTTCTTACTTTTTAATTGTGGGGCTCTAAGGCCTCCTCGTCAATTCGGGCAGTAGCTTTTTTTCGGTAGCTTTTTGTTCGGCGATCGTCGCCGCATTTGTTGTCTGGGTGCTGAATACTTTGCTCCATCTAATCCCGAGTGCATCTTCCGCTGTTTTGAGCTTCCGCTTGCTTTTTTCAGGCTACGCAGCGATGGCGACGAGCCTTTTCGGAGGTCATTTTGCTCCAATGGTTTGTCCGGCGTGAGGTCGCCCGGCCTGTTGTCTTCGCCGGGATGATTGTTTATCCAAGTTGTCTTGTTCGGACGATCGCCGATAGCTTGGTCGTTGTCCACCGGTTCGCCTCGCTCTATGGCTGGGTCTTTGTTGAGGCGGACTTTGTTCGCATTTACGCTGCCGCTTTTGACTGCCGAGGGATTTATCCTTCGTAGCGCCCCGCTTCTCCTCGTCTTCATTTGCTTTAGGTGTATCCACCATGTATACATCATGGGTGAGGTTGTCCAAAGATCCTATAGGTGCTGGCTCATTGTTGTCTCCTACATCGCCGCCCATACCGCCGATGTCTTCGGAGTCGAAATCGAGCACGCCGTGTAAGCTTTCGGCGGTGGCTATGAAGTGGGTGGTGGGTGGGCTTTGAATTTCTTCGTCATCCGTGATCCCAACCGCCCCGACCGCAGATCCGCCAGGCTCTCCGGATAAAGAGAGAGACTTTAGTGTATTCAGGATGTCGCCAAAGGGCGAGTGCTTGAAAGATGTCCGCGCCATGAACTCCATAACGGGCGCCAATCGATTCGATTGGCAAGGGCGCTGAGGGTTCGGAGTCCGGAAAGGAGTCCGCTTCCGGAGTCAAGGTCTTTGCAAAGGACAGGATGGAGTTCGCTCGATCGCCAGAGATTGAAGCCCCGAGGCAGTGTCCAACCACTCGTCCTCGATCGGGGAATCCGCCCGGATTAAGGGTCGGAGCGGATTTCGTGCGGCCTCCGTGGCACCGCTCGCCGCAGAGCTAGATCATGCCCATCGAGACAAGGCGGCACGCTATTGTGGCTCAATCCGTCAAGATCAAGTCTCCGCGATATCGGCCGATAGTTTAAGCTTCCGAATCTGACCTGACGGTCAGGGGTGTAGCTTTTGATCTGCTCTAGATGGCCAAGTGAATTGGCCCACAGTGCAAAGCCGCCGAACACGAAGATCTGTCCGGGGAGAAAAGTCTCACCCTGGACCGTGTCGTTGTTGATGTTCAAAGGAGCCATCGAGCCTATCGGTGACGGATACGAGGAGCTCTCAATGAAAGCACCAATGTCGGTGTCAAACCGCGGATCTCGGTAGGGGGTCCCGAACTGTGCATCTAGGCGGATGGTAACAGAGACAAGGGACACGATGTTTTACCTGTGTTCGGGCCCTCTTGATGGAGGTAAAACCCTACGTCCTGCTAGATTAATATTGATGATGTGTGTTACAAGAGTGGATCTACCACGAGATCAAAGAGGCTAAACCCTAGAAGCTAGCCTATGGTATGATTGTTGTTCGCCCCACGGACTAAAACCCTCCGGTTTATATAGACACCGGATAGGGTTAGAGTTACACAAAGTCGGTTACAATGGTAGGAGATCTACATATCCGTATCGCCAAGCTTGCCTTCCATGCCAAGGAAAGTCCCATCCGGACACGGGACGAAGTCTTCAATCTTGTATCTTCATAATCTTGGAGTCCGGCCGATGATGATAGTTCGGCTATCCGGACACCCCCTAGTCCGGAACTCCCTCAGTAGGGCTATACCACCCCCTCAGGTACGAGATCATGACCATCTCCCTAGATTGAAATTGAATATTCCACCATTTGAGGGTAGATACGTTCTTGATATATATCTTAGTTGGGAGTTAGAAACCGAACAACTTTTTACATGTTTAGAATATCCCGAGGAGAGACGTGTTGCTGCTGCACTTTGTGCTTTCACTAGTTTAGCTTGTGTGTGGTGGTCTGAACATCATAGATTATATCCGAATAATATTCCAACTACTTGGGTTGCTTTGAAAACTGCTATGTGTACTCGTTGGGTTCCACCATATTATCATCGTGAATTACTTCAAAAATTGCAGCGTTTAAGATAAGGAAATTTTTTTTGTAGAGGAATATTATCAGGAATTACAAAACTGTCATGATAAGATGCGGTATTGTTGAGGATAATGAGGCTATGCTTGCACGTTTTATGGGTTGCTTAAATAGAGAGATTTAGACAATTCTAGAGTATAAGGAGTATAATAGTATCACTCGTTTATTCCATCTTGCTTGCAAATCTGAACGTGAAGTGCAGGATCGACAGGCCTTGGCACGAACTAACTTTTCTGCAGGTCGACCTTCCTCATGGGCACCTCGTGCATCCTCTACTTCCACACATTCTACTGCATCGGCACCTCCATCAGCTGCCACCTCCAGTCGTGATGCAAGAAAGCAGGCACAACTACCACTATCTGCCAAGAGCACACTGTCGGCCCTGTACAGAGCTCTTCTTCTTCCATGGCATCAACAGGGCACACAAGTGATATTACTTGTCGTTGTTGTAAGGGAAGAGGTCATTATGCGAGAGAATGCAAATCTCAGCGTGTGATGATTGCTACTGATGATGGTGGGTATGAGTCCGCTAGTGACTATGATGAGGAGAATTTGGCTCTTATTACACGTGAAGAACACAGTGGAGATGATTCTGAACATGAGACGCAAATACATGGCTCCTGAAGATGCCGACAGGTATGAATGTTTAGTTGCTCAACGTGTTTTGAGTGTGCAGGTTACACAAGCTGAGCAAAATCAGAGGCATAATTTGTTCCGTACAAAGGGAGTTGTGAAGGAATGTTCTGTTTGCGTCATCATAGATGGAGGGAGCTGCAACAACTTGGCTAGCATGGAGATGGTGGAGAAGCTATCTCTCACCACAAGACCACATCCACATCCTTATTACATCCAATGGTTCAACAACAGCGTCAAGGTTAAGGTAACACGTACTGTTCGTGTGCATTTTAGTATATCTACATATGCTGATTATGTTGATTGTGATGTGGTACCTATGCAAGCATGTTCCTTATTACTTGGTAGACCATGAAAATTTGATAAAAATTATGCACACCATGGTAGAAACAATCAGTATACTCTTGTTCATAAGGATAAACATATTACTTTGCTTCTTATGTCTCCTGATTCCATTTTGAAAGATTATATTAATAGAGCTAATAAAGCAAAACAGGAGAAAAATAAGAGTGAAAATCAGATTCTGGCAAAAGAATTTGAGCAACAAATGAAGCCTGATAATAAACCATCTAGTATTGCTTCTGAAATTAAATTGAAAAGTGCATGTTTACTTGCCACAAAATCTGATATTGATGAGCTAGATTTTAGCTATTCTATTTTCTATGCTTTTGTGTGCAAAGACGCATTATTTTCTTTCGAGGACGTGCCTTCCTCTTTGCCTCCTGCCATTAGTAACATTTTGTAGGAGTTCGCTGACGTATTTCCACAAGACGTGCCACCGGGATTACCACCTATTCGAGGGATTGAGCATCAGATTGACTTAATTCCCGGTGCTTCGCTACCCAACTGTGCACCATACCGTACCAATCCAGAGGAGACGAAGGATATTATGCGTCAAGTCCAGGAGCTGCTCGACAAGGGTTATATTCGCGAATCCCTTAGTCCTTTTGCTATTCCTATTATTCTAGTGCCAAAAAAGGATGGTACATCGCGTATGTGTGTTGATTGTAGAGGCATTAATAATATTACTGTTCATTATCGTCATCCTATTCCTAGGCTAGATGATATGCTTGATGAATTGAGTGGCTCTACAATTTTCTCCAAAGTTGATTTGCGTAGTGGATACCATCAAATTCGTATGAAATTGGGAGATGAATGGAAAACTGCATTTAAAACTAAGTTTGGTTTATATGAGTGGTTAGTCACGCCTTTTGGGTTAACTAATGCACCTAGTACTTTCATAATATTAATGAACGAAGTTCTACGTGCATTCATTGGACGATTTGTGGTAGTCTATTTTGATGATATACTGATTTATAGTAAATCTTTGGAGGAACATTTAGAACATTTACTTGCTATTTTTATTGCTCTACGTGATGCACGTTTGTTTGGTAACCTTGGAAAGTGCACCTTTTGCACCGACCGAGTCTCTTTTCTTGGCTATGTTGTTACTCCACAGGGAATTGAAGTTGATAAAGCCAAGATTGAAGCTATTGAGAGTTGGCCGCAGCCCAAAACGGTCACACAAGTGAGGAGTTTCCTTGGCCTCGCTGGTTTCTCCAGGCGTTTTGTGAGAGATTTCAGCACCATTGCTGCACCTCTCAACGAGCTTACAAAGAAGGATGTGCCTTTTGTTTGGGGTAGTGCACATGAAGAAGCCTTCACGGTATTGAAAGATAAGTTGACACATGCTCCTTTACTCCAACTTCCTGATTTTAATAAGACTTTTGAGCTTGAATGTGATGCTAGTGGAATTGGATTAGAGGTGTGTTATTACAAGATGGCAAACCTGTTGTATACTTTTTCTAAAAATTGAGTGGGCCTAGTCTGAACTATTCTACTTATGATAAAGAATTATATGCTCTTGATCGGACCTTAGAAACATGGCAACATTATTTATGGCCCAACAAATTTGTTATACATTCTGATCATGAATCTTTGGAACACATTAAAAGTCAAGCAAAACTGAATCGTAGACATGCTAAATGGGTTGAATTCATTGAGACTTTCCCTTATGTCATTAAACACAAGAAGGGTAAAGAAAATGTTATTGTTGATGCATTGTCTCATCGTTATACTATGCTTTCACAACTTGACTTTAAAATATTTGGTTTGGAGACCATCAAAGATCAATATGTGCATGATGCTGAATTTGAAGATGTATTGCAGAATTGTAAGGAAGGGAGAACTTGGAACAAGTTAGTCGTTAACAATGGATTTGTGTTTCGTGCTAACAAGCTATGCATTCCAGCTAGCTCTGTTCGTCTTTTGTTGTTGCAGGAGGCACATGGAGGAGGATTAATGGGACACTTTGGCGTGAAGAAGACGAAGGATATACTTGCTACACATTTCTTTTGGCCAAAGATGAGATGGGGTGTTGAGCGTTTTGTTGCTCGCTGCACTACATGTCAAAGAGCTAAGTCACGACTCAATCCTCATGGTTTACATATGCCTTTGCCTGTACCTAGTGTTCCTTGGGAGGATATATCTATGGAATTTGTTTTAGGTTTACCTCGAACAAAGAAGGGGAGGGGTAGAATATTTATTGTCGTGGATAGGTTCTCGAAAATGGCACACTTTATACCATGTCATAAAAGCGATGATGCTCTTAATGTTGCTGATTTGTTCTTTCATGAAATTATTCGCTTGCATGGTGTGCCAAATACTATTGTTTCAGAGCGTGATACTAAATTTCTTAGCCACTTTTGGAGATGTTTATGGGCTAAGTTGGGGACTAAACTGCCTTTTAGTACTACATGTCATCCCCAAACTGATGGACAAACTGAAGTAGTCAATAGAACATTGTCTACCATGCTTAGGGCTGTTTTGAAGAACAACAAGAAAATTTGGGAAGAATGCTTGCCTCATATTGAATTTGCTTATAATCGGTCGCTGCATTCTACTACTAAGATGTGCCCTTTTGAAATTTGCTTATAATCGGTCGCGTCACAGAACCCCACCTTGATCAATAAAGATTTCCTCTTATATTCGCAATATCCAGATTGCAATCTTAGTTTCTTGCTTGTTCTTCATTTGCCTGCAGGAAACAGACCTTCGTGGTCAGGTTGATCATGCTCCGGCGTGGTCAATAACCTCTCGGAGTTGGTTTAGCAATTGCTAAGGCGCGACGTCCTCACACGTTCGTAGTCGGATCGTCAAAGTCAGCTTCCTCCAAAATGACAGCTACCATCTCATCAAAAGAGGGGACACCTTTGCCTCTATCACTTATTGGTTCAACTCAACATCGCGAGGAGGCTCCCAAGCGACACCTAACCAATCTAGGAGACACCACTCTCCAAAATGTAATAAACGGTGTGTTGATGATGAACTCCTTACTCTTGTGCTTCAAATGATAGTCTCCCCTACACTCAACTCTCTCTCATAGATTTTGCTATGGTGGAAGAAGGATTTGAGTGGAAAACAACTCGGGGGAGGCTAGAAATCAAGGTTCAAATGGTAGAAATAGAATCTCTTGATCTCAACACATGAGCAGGTGGTTCTCTCTCAGAAAATGAATGGCGGAAGTGTAGGCACGTTCTAATGGCTCTCTCTTATGAGAAGAAGGGGGTGGAGGGGTATATATAGCCTCCACACTGTCGGATGTGGGGTTCCGGCAAAACCCTTAAGGTTCGAACTCTGGGGTGCGCGCAAAGTCTTTCCCTCCTACCGATCCACGCCCTAGCTCACTAAGATCTTGCGGACGAACTCGACGAACTCGCAACACAGAAAGACACGAGATTTATACTGGTTCAGGCCACCGTTGTGGTGTAATATCCTACTCCAGTGTGGTGGTGGTGGATTGCCTCTTGGGCTGATGATGAACAAGACAGGGGAAGAACAACCTCCCGAGGTTGAGGTGTTCTTGTGGCTAGGGTAGGCTCTCGATCGATCAGATCAAGCTGAGATGCCCCTACCGTGGTGGCTAGTTCTACTTATATAGGCCCCGGTCCTCTCCCCAAATATTGAGCGGGAAGGAGCCAACAACGGCGGGCAAATTTGAAGGGGACAACTAGTACAAGCTATCCCGACAAAGTGGTCTTCGCTGCGAAGGCTCCGTGATGACGCCGTCTTGGGCTCCACGATGACCTTCGTCCTGTCGTCCTTCTGGTCTTGGTCTCATTGCACCGATATGGCAACCTTTGCCTGATGCCTCGGTACTCCTCGCCTGCGCTTGCCCCCTTAGCACCAAAGAGGAAATAAGGACGCTGCGCGCGCTGGCGCCCGCCTGGTGCCGATCGTCATGGCTCACATCACGAGAGCCACATGAGGTTTTCCCCGCCTTGATATCTCCGCTCCTCGTGAGCCTGCCTGGCTAGGCCACTCCCGTGGAGGTCTTGCGTCGTCCGCCTCGCTAGGGTCTCGGATGCCTTTTTAATGAAGGTGGGCCATACGACCCGCTGACTTAGCCACGCCGTGGGCCGCAAGCAGGCAAGTCTGGGGACCCCCGTTCCCAGAGCACCGACAGTAGTCCCCGGGCCCAAGGTGCGCTCGGGCTTGGCTTCGCGGCGAAGCCAAGGGTCAAGTATGGAGCATCGCGGGCCCTAAAAGCCGGCGGCCTCGGTTAACGCGTGGCGGTTGATTGGACGTGGGCGTCTCCGCTTCCCCATGCTGCCTCTGAATCCGCCTGGCTATGCGGCCCCCGCTGCTCACATAATTACTCCTCCATCGTCTACGCCTCGCTTCCTCAATCTCCCCGCTTCCTCGAGACTCTGTTTCTCTTCTCCAATCTGACCTGCCCTCTGCCCGCTTCGTTGCCATGGCGCCAAAACAAGCAGATAAGGGAAAGAAGCCCTTGTCTCCGCTAAGCGCTCCTCCGGCCATCGAGCCGGCGCTAGGTCAATCCCGAGTGCTCAACGATGAGGCCATGGACAAGGTGCATCCGATGTTTGCTTCTAGCTTCAACGAGTGGGGAGAGACGGTGGCTTGGCCTGCGTCTCGCACTCGCATGGCTCGGGCAACCACTGAAGTCCCAATCTTCATAGATGCTCTCTGGGCCGGTTTGATTCCTCCCTTCTCTGCCTTCTTCAATGCGGTGCTCGAGCATTATCAGATCCACATGTTGCATCTTGACCCTCAATCGATGACTCTTCTTGCTGTCTTCGCCTTCGTGTGCGAAGCCATGGTGGGTATCGCTCCTTCGGTGGCCCTCCTTCGTCATTTCTTCTCACTGCATCTAATCGGCCCCCAGCAATGCTCGGGTGCGTGAGCTTCCAGGCCGTGGCCGCGACGGCGGGCACGGGGATCGACTTCGGGATTCCTCCCCCGCGAGCGAGTTTCGGACACGGTGGGTGTTCGTCGATGCTGGCGTGCTCAACCCTCTGCTTCATGCTCCGCCAGGGCCTGCTGTTCCCAACTCCAATTGGGGCCACGAGAAGCTCACGAGCCCCCGTCTTGCTCCCGTCACTACAAGAAATATGTCAACTTGTGACCCTCACTATTGGCCGCTGAAAGGTCATAGTTTTTCATTTGTGACCTTTTTGTGACCAAAAACAGAAGGTCAAAAGCTGGCGGTCGTAAACTGAAATTAACGACATTCTCACAGAAGGTCGTTGAACCCATGACCTTTTGTTTTGGTACTGGTTGTCTGCCCAGGCCACGTCAGATCCGACATGGCAATCTGACGTGGCAAAATTGTGACCAATTCAAAAGGTCACTGACAAGATTCAGCCCGGTCCGATTAGGTGTTTTACATGGGCCGAGCCCAATAATTCAACCTATTTGTGTTTTTTTTCTGTCAATTTTTGGTCAGGTTCATGGGCCAAGCCCTACAATTCGGCCTTTTTATTTTCTGGGCCTAGGCCATTTTGCATTCCGTTTCATTCAGCCTTTTGTTTTTGTTTTTCATAAATGCACAATATTCTAGTCCACTATTGTTTGGGCCATAGCCTTTTTAGAGCCCAAATATTGTTCGATCCAATAGACGAACATTCAGCCTTTTTCATTCACAGATTTCAATTTTACTCATTTCAATAGCAAACAATCAATAATTCTCACAATTAAATGATCAAATCCAAAAATCACTCTATGAAACTCAGAACAACACATCTGCACGATCCATCAAGTGTACATACAATCGAAACAAATACAGAGGCACCATAACTATTGTGCACATCTCCGTGATTCTTCGATCTTCGGTCACAAAGAAGAGCCACCTCGGTCGCTTGCCTCGCATTTGGCGGAACTTGTTGGTCGTGGTTCGTTATAGTCAAGCAGCCTCTTGTACTCGAAGGCCTATAAAATAAAATGGATAAGTTAGATTGATTACTGTAGGTGCAGCACATTTTCTGGAAGAGTCATAAACATGAATGGAGCATTATACTTGGATGGAAAAAACAGCATCCTATCACCAAGCAAACACTACTTGACAGGAAACTGTGCATTTCGTCCATGTATCCATTAGTAGCAGGATAGCAGTAATGATTCACATGGCACGAATAATTCATTATGAGGAAACATGTTGCTAGGTATGAAACAAACTATTTACAGAGGTTAAATGGACACATGTACAATACATAGCTTGCTGTAAGCAGGAAACACTAGTGCTCATATACCAAAATCTACGGCTATACTTATGGACGATAGTAACAAGTTAAACATCGAAGAAAGCACTTGCTAAGATATCATCATTTAGGGGCATTTACATCACCAATGTGGCAAACTTCAAAGCTGTTCAGCAGAACATATTTGTCACCAGTTACAAGCATATTCTCGTTCATGCATAACTATAGTCAGCTCTATTTCAAAAACCAGAAGCAAACCAACCGCCCATCAACATTTATGTACTATCTAAACCAACAAAGATGTCAACTCAAATACTTCTAGAAATCAGTGCCCATACGCACTTGTAGGTTGCGTAAACACTAGAGTTTCACCACAACGATTACTGACCGCAACAAATGAATAAACAAATTAAACAACATGCCACAATTTCCTCAGTGCCTACAATACCACTGTGATTCATTGACATTGCCAGGGGCAAGTGAAGCACCCAGCGAGTGTTTCTACAAAGCTAGAGAGATGGATAGCAGCAAAGCAGAGCGGACCTTGGTTGTCTTGTGCGGCAGCCTGAAGGTTGTCCACCTCCTCGTAGCCTTCTCCTCGCCATCGCCGTGGTTGTGGTCAGGCGAAGACAGAAGAGGTCGGATCTGCAGCAAGAAGCAAGCTCATCATATTCATCCTTGCCAACAATATACAGGCAGACGTCTCCGATCATGGTATACGCGATGGAGACCGACCTGGGAGAGTAATTCTGGGAAACACAATGTAACGAAGTGATGGCTCACAATGTTGGCTTTGGCATAGCAGAGAGCAAACTAAATAAAAATTGCTTAGTTCACCCACTTGAATAGAATAACAACTCATGTAAACATTTAATCAAAACGTGATGCTTTGGTTTCGGTCAAGGTTTAATCAAATTGACACATACAAAACTGAACCAAGACCTGATTTGTTTCATTTATAGCTGCACAATTGCAAGTATCATCCAGATCTTGGAGAGGGGAAGCTCACCACGCTAGGAGAGCAGGAGGACGCAACCGTCGGTCCACGCGCTGGAGGATAGGAGGCCTTGCTGCTCCACCTCCTCTGACCAAGAGAGCTCGTCGGGGATGGCCGCGTCGAGGAGGACGGCGTCCAGCACACTGCCGAATGGGCGGAGAATGGGGTTCAGGGGCATTGCCCGCGTGTTAACAAACTTTAAGACAACCTCAAAAAAATCAAATGCGTCGAGCATGGCACATACCCCAGCAGCATGGGCTCATGTCTAATGTATGAACTATTCTTCAATTATTTCTAAAGAATATATATTATTTAACTAGTTTATCATTACATAGTGTTTCCCAATTACCATGCCCACTAATGGAGAATGAGAGAGCTAAGTCAGACTCTCCGGCCATGTACCCAAAAATAACCTATCTAGTGCACATGTATCCAGACTGAGGATCTGGCGCGGATCGAGCGGAGAGGACGGGGGAGCTCACCTCGCAGCGGAGCATGTGGTCAAAGGAGCAGCGGGCGAGGTCGGGGGCGAGGCTGAAGGGGCCGAAGACGGAGGCTGGTCGTGGCTGGTCGAAGGAGCGTGTGATCTCCATCATTGCAGCTTCTGGGATAATAATAGACCAAATTAACTAGAGTTGAAGCTGGTAAACAGGAGAACAAGAGCATTATATAAAGTTCCACCAATGTCCAAGCATCTTTTATTTAGGATCAAATTAAGCTCCACAGAGATGTATAAATACAATATATATGAGACTATAAAGCATTCTTGAGACTGAGACCAGATTTAGAAATGAACAGTAACACAGAAGACAGAAAGTGTGCAAGATACTCTTGTCAAGTGTAACTTATGCCAGGTCTGGATTGCCATATGTGCAGTAGTAATTAGAATGAGTCAAATGGAACAGGCTACTAGCAGAGAGTAAGAGCATGCCAACCAGATCGACTTAGCCTAGTCGGAGAAATACTAGTAGGACTAGCCCCTCGCAGGCATATTTGAATTAATGGCAGATTAGAAGTGACAGGTGCAATGCAACTGTATCATATACATTGGCTTAAACGTGGTCTCAGCATCCAGAGATCACCTTCCACAAGCAATGCATACAGCTTAGGTAGTCAGATATGCTTAAGTAATACAGTTGCCATCATTTATCTCACCGACACATGCACAAGAGAAACATCACGGAGGATTGATTTTGACCGACTTCCCTGTCAGTGGCAAACTTGCGGTGTGAGAGTCTCAGTGCTAAACTATGAACATATCGAGGGCATGCCGACAGGTATTCCAGTGTACCTGCATCAAAGGAAACAATAGAGCACATGTAAGGCAACACTAGAAACAAGCAAAGGAGGTAGTATTTGCATATATAATATAACTGGAAAGCAGCTTCATGCCTAAGAAAAATGGATGGGTCGGTCACTTGCCTTGACGATGTTCTCCATTCCTTTGGTGATGAACTAGTTGAAGGAGTAATTGTGCTCCTTCACGAGATCTCTGACCTATGGATTCAATTAGCCAGACATACACATGTGTCAAAGCAAAGGAATCGATGTGAATTGAGGCATAAATCCAATGACACACGTGTCACACTACAAAAAAATACACTTCCGTGATGATACGTGTTTGTCACAGTAGGTCGCGTTTTTTGTCATGCATGTACATCCATGACAAATTTATGATGTAATCAAGATAGTCATACCGTGTTGTCAGAGAAGTGTTCCATGACATTACCAAAATTGTCATCACGGAAGTGTCCACTTCCATGACAATAAATCGCGTCACGTAAGTGCTTTCGTCAAGGGTGACCGACATGTGGCATCCACCGTAATGGAACTCCGTTAAGCTATCAGGTCGGATTTTGGATCCGATAACCCGTTAACAGCCCTGACCAATGGGAAATTTCCACGTGTAAAATTTGATTGGTCAAGGGAACACCGTCACCGTCGATGGGCCGATGTCGCCTCGTCCATTGGAGGAGACATGCCTATGATACGTCGACCGTGGTCGGGCCCAACAGAGGCCCATATAGGTTAAAAAGGCCGCCGTCAAAGGCTCGTAGAACTTAATTAGGTACTAGTGGGCCAGCCCAATAACGGCCTCCTTAATAAAGGCCCATTTACGACCCGGCCGATCTGGCCCGTTAATTATTCGCCCAATATTTGGGCCCATTTACGGCCGAAGCCGATCTCGCCCGTTAATTGTTCGCCAATATTTGGGCCCATTTGCGGCCCGAAGCCAAATCTACCCCGTTAATTGTTTGCCGAATATTTGGGCCAAACTACAGCCCAGTGACTTTCGGCCTGTTAGAGGCCTGATGTAGACATGGGCCCATTTCAGCCCGGTGTGACTTTCGGCATGGGAATGGCCCATGCTGCCCATGGGCCATATATGGTCCGATGGGACATTGAGCCCACTAACGGCCCGTGCTAAAGGTGGCAACAGTTAAGCCCAACATGACTTTGGGCCTATTAAAGGCCTGTCGTGTAATTCAGCCCGTTGATGCCTGTACTAAGCTTTCGGCCTCTTAAAGGCCCATGATATCAGTGGGCCAACTAAGGCCCGAGATATGTTTCGGCCTGGTAACGGCCCGTGAGCTAACTAGGCCCAAAACGGCCTGGTCTACATTTCGGCCTGCTGAAGGCCCGTCGACGACTAGTGAAAATTGAGGCCCAACATGCATTTTGGCCTGCTAAAGGCCCGTGGTTTCATCTCGCCGTAATAAAGCCAAGACAATATTCAGCCCGTTAATGTCCCAACACTACCGGGCCAAACTAATACTGGTCGATAAAAGGCCCAACTAAAATATAGGCTGGTGTAAGTTTGGGCCTGGCGCAATGTGTGAAGGCCCCAATCATTCGGGCCCAAGAAAGACGCAGACCGGCCCAATTGTGGCTCGCTAGAAACCTGGCCCGTTAGAGTAGAATGTTTCGGTCCGGTCGACTACATCTGAGTTTTTTTTCAGATAGCGAATGATGGCAGTAACTAGTAGGAATTAAGAACAAAGCTACTCTATACAATAAAGAAATTACGGCATAGTAACTAAGAATAAACCTACACTATACAATAAAGGATTTAAGGTATATTACATCCTTTGGGCATCAAGTTCGCCACCAAAGGATCATAAAGCGCAAGAAGAAGCAGATTACAAAATCGGGCACCATTGCAGCGTAAAAAATAATATCGAACCGAGACCACTTCCAAGACAGTTCAAGAAAGGTTAGCCTTATGGGGAACTGCTGCAAGAAGTCAGCCGAGCAAGGCTGTGATACCGCCTAGCATGTCGTCATAGCTTCCAGGTGTAGCTGTTTAGCGATGAGGTTCTCATTGGTGTTCTCCGCAATATTTCTTAGAGATAGGACTCCAAGTTGAATTTAAGTTGCAGAATGCCTTTCTGCTAGAACTTGGGACTGAAGAAGTCGAACTGATTCAGACAATGAATTATGTGAGCTTGTCTGACTGTTAGTCTCAAGTAACTTGAACACTGCATCAAGACAAGACTTTGGGGTTGTCTCGCTATCTTCAAGATGTTTTGCCTTCTTTGCTGCAATATATGTTGGGTTTGTCTCACAACCTTCAACAGACTTGTGCATGCCATCGTGCATATCACCTGAAACAAAGCGTAGAGATGACAGGTTTTGCACATGTATAAACAAAGATGATAACTGTTCTGTCAATTCTATCCAATTTCAAATTAGAAAATAAAGAGTAAGTTCAAAATATCAATAGCATAATTTGGCATTGTTCATAATGCGGGAGCTTCACCACACCTTTTGGATTACCATGTCAACATAACAAGCATAGATGAAGGGCAAAGAAAATCATTGTATCTATTTTGGATAATGTGCATGGCATGTTGTTCATATCATCACCACATTACTAAGATAAAATAGGAGATGACAAGGTGCAAACGTGGGCTTCTTCACCACACATCGGATTATAGATCCACAAAACAAGCATACATATAGGGAGTATTAAGTAATGCATGGTATGAATATGAATTTGGTTTTACAAGTAAAACTTAGAACTTACGGTTCTTACGAACATGCATTTTGGTAGAAACAACAAACTAAACAGCAAAGAACGTTAGGGAGTATG
Source organism: Aegilops longissima (assembly GCA_021605205.1). Lineage (NCBI taxonomy): Eukaryota > Viridiplantae > Streptophyta > Magnoliopsida > Poales > Poaceae > Aegilops > Aegilops longissima. The sequence goes on from CM038679.1 coordinate 356,118,408, forward strand.
AGCAAATTAAACAACAGCTTGAGGATAAAGGCTTTAGAAGGACCGACTTACATTAACAGCTAACACGGCTTTATAATGCCCTTCACCATGTCAAGGGAAGGATAACTCAAGAATTTCAGCACAGAATGTTCCTCATAAGCATTGCCTGTACTCTACATTTTGTAGAGAGTAATTATAGATATGATAATACTTGAAGGGTTAGAGGATAATGAAGATAAGATGCAGATTGATGCTACATAATCAACTACCAATCCCTGGAAGTAGCTGTTAATGTAAGTACAGTGATAGACCACATTCAGTCCTTACAAGAGGACTGCAGAGCTAAACCTCTTCAAAAGCATTGGGTTGATTCTAAATTTATGTAAGAGTCCATACAGATCTTATAATGTCCACCAAATGGACAATTACGAGACTAACATGTGCAGTGATGATACATAATCAAACAACTATGAAAGTAAGTATGGTTATACAGGGCAAGAGGTACTCACAAGAGCAATGCGAAGGTGCAAAAGATAGTTGCGATATTACATGTTCCCTTGAGAACGGATGTTCTTACGCTAACAGATTTTTCGTACAAGTGAGACATTAAGGCAAATGCAGAAATGTAGTTCAAATTGTGATGTGATATCATAGACAAGACCTTCCGCTGCAGCCGAGACCAATGTGTAACAAGATTATTCCAGTCACCATCGGATAAATGTAGCGGAGACTTTACAGAAATTTCATTCAGAGGCTTGCCATCGAAGCGCGCTTGCCTCGTAGGAATGATACTTCATCAACGAAGTTCTTGAAAAGCGCAACCAACCCTTGCTCGTCATCACAATCCAGTTTTCTCCTCGCCTATTTAAAAGAATGAAATCTTGTGTCTTCGTCACAGAAACATATGCAGAATGAGCATGAATAACATTAGTACATTACTTACGCAGTAAGTTGCGGTGGAAGACCTGGAAATTGTTGTGTGTTCATGTATAATCTTTCCATGAAGGAAAGATGCGCACAAAGTTCCCGACAACAACATAAGCTTCGTCTTCTAAACTGGGAAGAAATGGAACAGGGTCCTATTTGCTGCAATTGGGGCTCTCTAGTTCAAAAGGATTTGGCAACCGGATTTGGTGTACTCTTTTTTGGAATGGGGTTTTGCGTCAGCAATTGGTGCTATGTCAATCGGCATAATCATACTGCTTTGCTGCAGCTGGGGTCTACTGAGTTGGGGCATCGAAATGACCAAAGGTAGTAGGGCTAGAGTCGCTAGAGTTGGGGTATTTTGTGGGTCGTGATATTGCACCTACACCTAATGGGCTATTTGATTTATCAGGTGCCACTACCTTTTCCAAATACTTTGCTTGTGCTCCTCCACGATCAGCAATCGCCCTCTTCCTTTTGAGCGTCTGAGACACAAGAACAACATTTTAATGGATAAATATGGTATGATGACTGATGGAATATGTACTGAAAATGGATAGGCAGGCCTTATTCACATACACGATGTGTAAACTAAGCTAATGGCAGTTCAACAAAGTAGAAGCAACGCAAAGCATCAGTTGCAAGATATGTGCGAACAATGTAACCTTGGAAAGTTAGAGCAAGTACCTCGATGGGTGAATAAGATAGGGCATCTTCCTCTGACTCCTCCACTAGGGAGCTACATTGACTTAGGTCTCCCTCTAGCTCGTAATCACTGTTAGGATCATATTCGAGCATGAATCAGAGGTGGAGAGTGTTTGCATTACATTGCATCCGGACTTGATTTCAGTCCCTTAATGCCAAGTTCGACAGCCATGGCATTGTTCTCGCTTTATTCTTTTCATGCGTGCAAGCTCATAATCATTATGATGCTGTTCGTAATCTGAGATTGATGAAAACATAAAAGTAGTCGATTATCTATGGAATGCATTATGGATTCAACTCGAGAGTGTCTCCTATAAACCCTGCATATGCAAAGTTCACCTCCCCAACCGTGACTGACGGACCACACGTAAATACAAACCCTTATGTCTCTATAACAAAGTGTGCACACATTTCAAAACTGAAGTAGGAACATTAGAATCATATGAAATTCGTATTTGAACAAATAAACTAAGAAATTATGAGTGGCGTAATGTTTAGCTTCAAAGGTGGAGTGTTGATAGTGCGACACAAAGCAAGTAGGCAGATTGTATTCCATGTAAAATATCAAAACCTATGTAAAAGTTGGAAATGACACTTTCTTTCTATATAATGCAGTGTTCGTTACCCACACATGATGGAAGAGATCACATAGAGAAATACTATTCACTCATGTCTACGGTTCCAGAATTTAGAAACAGGGTGATCCATCCTAAAAGAATATTGACAACAAATATGACAAGGCAAGCATAGATGTAGTGAATCAATCATTTACTTGTGAGCTTATTAGGACAAGTATGCGAATTGTAATCGCAGAAGAGACGCCCAAAATCTGAATGAAGAAGTTTGTCTAGTACTTATTGTTTGCAACTAATCGACGTGAATAATTGGATATTATATCGAATGAGTAAGAAAGACAAGTAAAATTGTCAACAAACCTGGCTTTGTAGTAATGTGGGTCAATGTCACTACGACCAACAATCCAAAATGACTAGTTTCGCTTCGAGGGCGGAATTTTGAAAACCCCGTGAACTTTAGAGGTACTAAAGATTACCGAAATACATCTGAACCATTAAGTGTAGGTAGCACTGAGCACACAACAAACCCTAATGACAGTCCTGCCTAATGAGTAATGAATCAATTAGAAAAGGGATAATTGTATTCATACCCTTAGTTGTGTCCCCCTCAACCGATATGCCCCTAGTTTTTGAAAACAGGTGGTCTTGCCCAACCTACTAGGTCGTCTTGTGCTTTTGCCCTTTGACTGTTTGACCGTCACTTTGAAAAATTCATAACTAATTCATACTAAATCAGAAAAATGCAAATAAGATACCAACATGTTTGGAAAAACATCACATGTATGTCAATGTCACTTGCATTCATGACAAAAGTGTTGGTAAGTGCCCATCCGAGTTTTAGCTCTTATCATACCACCATGAACAGGAAAGTCTAAAAAAACTTCAAGAAAAATTTGGTGCCAAAGAATTGTAAATGTTTTAAGTGCTTGCCAAGTTTCATCAGGGAATGACATTCATGGAAGTCGTGGCAAAAAAAATAGTCAACACCCAAAAATAGACTGTTTTTTGCCACAACTTCTACGAATGTCATTCCCTCATGAAACTTGGCAGGCACTTAAAACATTTACAATTCTTTGGCACCAAATTTTTCTTGAATTTTTTGAAGTTTTTTTAGACATTCCTGTTCATGGTGGTATGGTAAGAGCTAAAACTCTGATGGGCACTTACCAACACTTTTGTTATGAATGCAAGCCACATTGACATACAGGTGATGTTTTTCCAAACATTTTGGTATCTTATTTGCATTTTTCTGATTTAGTATGAATTAGTTATGAAGTTTTCAAAGTGACGGTCAAACGGTCAAAGGGCAAAAGCACAAGACGACAAAGTAGGTTGGGCAAGACCACGTGTTTTCAAAAACTAGGGGCATATCGGTTGAGGGGGACACAACTAAGGGTATGAATACAATTATCCCATTAGAAAATGGGTGATGAGGAGTGGCTGCTGAGTGTTGAGGACGTATCTCAGGATAAATCGGGTTGGCTTGGTGGGTGTTGCACGCCTGAGCCCTGAACGGACTGGGAAGGTAGGCACGGCGGCGCGCCCGGCAGCGGTGACGCTTGTTGGGCGAGCGGCTCCTCGGCGCCCCGTTAGTCCGCGCCTCCTCCTAGAGTCATGCTGTCTGGGACAGCTAGTCGCCGGCGCAGGCAGGCCTTTGGGGCAGTAGAGATCGGAGCCAGCAGTAACAGAGGGGAATCCGGGCCCGACGACCCAAAATCCCAGGGTGGGCCGCCCACCGTGGGCACCTGAGAGATACACACCCAAGCGGCGAACATGCATTTTCAAACTAATTTAGGAACATTTAGTGACCAATTAAACAACTCGCTTTTAATAATATCATATTCAGATTTGAACAACTAAGCTTGTTTAGCTTGATGGGTGGAGCAATGTTATTATGACACGAAGCACGATTCTCGATCGATAGTGATCATAAAAGGGGAAACTCTAAGCATATTTTTTAGCAAAAGAGGGTTTCCTCCGATTTCTATTAAAAAACCACCACAGAACCAACATGATCAATTTAACCCTAAGCATGATCAATTAAACCGTATTATGGTTGTGCCATGGCAGATTTGAAGCTACAAACCGGAGAATGATATTTAGCATCCATTGTTTGCTTCAAACTAAGAACTAAATTCTAAGAGCTGAAAAGAAAGTAGAGTAACCAAGTTAAGATCTATTTTCTGGTTGAGATCAAAAAGTTGAGGAGATATGAAGTACCACCTCTCTTGGCATGCGATGGCTGTCGGTGGCATTGAAGCAGATCTGTGACGGTAGACAGGTGCATCGGGGGATAAGTCCCATTGCGGTGGAAGAGAAGGTCGTGTGAGCGGCCCCGGCAAAGAGGACGACGGCGCCGATGAAGCGAGAGGACGCGAGGCAAGGCTATTGGTTCGTCACCATGGATGAGAAATGACCATCTCTAGCAGTGGATGACGCGGTCTTGGTAGGCGCACCGGCATGGTGGAGGACGATGGCGATGGATGTGGTGGAGGACGGCGGCGATGGATGGGGTGGCGGACGGAGGCTGGTGTTGGGATGGGGTGTTCTAGCGCGGACGGTGTATGAATGGGAAAATGGAGGAGAGGTATGGGGAACCATGTTTTTGGGACGCTACCGTCGAAATATGGGAAAGTTACTGAACTTAGCCCCGCTTAAAATTTGGACGCCTCGTCGGTTGGGGATAGGACGGTAATCTCAAGATCTCACCAATATTTGCCTGAGTGATTTCGAGCGAGGAGAGGGTGGTTGGCGCCCACGGTGTATGAACGGGCTGACAGGTAGGGCGGTTGTGTCACGTCTGAGTGAAGTTACAAACCTGCCCCTATTGAAAATATTGGCCTACATCGATTTCGGCCGAGTCGAGTTTGTTTTGCCGTCCATCGTGTATGAATGGGGAATGGAGGGAGAAACAGAGGTCTTTCGGATGAGCTTGAATCAAATGTGTTTTGCCACCCATGTTTGATGCCCACCGTGTCGGAATGGGCTCAGAGGTGGTCGTGTCACATCTAATTGAAGTTACTAACCTACCCCTATTTATAGCAGTGGAAATCGGGCCGATGGATTGTCCGTGTAATGGGTAGACAGTTATTTCCATCTCCCAAACACTTGGCTTCGGGCAGCCGACATGGGAGTGGACATTTTGCCGCTTCTTTCAATTTTGGGACAATAAGCATCCACGCTTACCCGGCAACTAAATTGAATCCATTTTGTATTCCTATATGAATCTTTATAAATCATTCTATGTGTTTTATATATCTTCAAAAGGACGACAAAGATGTATTCCACTGTCATATATGAATATGGTTTACAAATGCCGATACTCAAATTCAGAAACTAGAATCCAGTTTAAGGTGAATTCAAATATTTGGAACACTTCATGTCCAACTCAAATGTCACACGCAGCATAATGTGTACTCCCATTTAGATATGTACACAAGCGATGTATCAAGATTCAAATACCGAGTCAATCAACCAAGAATGTACAGAACTAGCGGATATATAAACACTTATAGAGTATATGGATCAATAATATCAACTAACATACATAAGCGGGTCATTGTACTTTTTTTTTGTCTACAACAACATCCTTTTTAGCCAGCATCTTGGCCCTTTCCGATGCGTGCCACTTATGGTCCATCTATACTACTACTATTGCTGAATGCACATTCAGCCCGATTGGCATATTTGTAGGTCCTGCACAGCAATCCAAATGAAATGTCTCCAGTCTTATCAATTAATACAGACTTTTGCTCAAATAAAATTACAAACAAAAAAACAATTATTACATGATCTCTAAAACAAATGGTTTGATTGATTACATGAACAGACAACACAAAGGTTATTCAACTATGGAAAGAACATTTCACCTATGATTTACCAAGTAGGAATTTAATTTCCTTTTTCCTTCAGACCTTAACAATCTGGTCAGTCTCAGCTTGCTTCGCTTTTGAAATCCACCAAATATTTAATGGTTGTCTTGAGTACTACTTGTGATTGTGCTGTTTGCTTCCTCAACATGTCAACTTCATCTCTAAGTGCGTAAGAGAATCTCTTTCTACCACTAGTTTAGCCTCTAGAGCATCAGCAGTTGGCAATTCATAATGCACGATTGGGCGGTGCCATCGCTGTGGGATGATGCAACGTCCATGGGGACCTCTCTCTTTGATCTTGGGCTAACCTGTTTTGCCATTAAAGTTCGATTGATTCGAAAAGTTGAAGTTAGCAAAACATCTCAACTGGGAGTTATAACAACAAACCAGTTAAACAAACAAGGAATTAAAGAGTTTCAATTGGATGCTGAAAAGTAGTTATTAACATCATTGTAACTCATTGTTGCAGCAGCAATGCGATTAAACAAACAAGTAGATATTTAAGTTAAGGCAAATAGGTAATTCTTAACAGAAGTATCAAACACATAGATAGGCGCGATCTACAATATGATTAACAAGCTGTGCCATTATGTAATCGTAGCAAACTAAATTAAGCCAAGCAACGAATTGAACAATTTTGCAATAAGTGGCTAACTAAAATTCGAGAAGCAGTATGGCGAACTTACGCTAGTTCTTTGTATAGGCATCGCAACTTCTTTTTTCGCTACAAGGTTGTACGAAGGAGTCCATGGCATCAATTGCTTGGATACACAGTCCCAATACTTCTTTCTTCCCACACTGCATGGGTAAGTCGAATGGTTAATCTGGGAAGATGGTGCATCGTTGATATGTTATATGAGGACGTGTAGTCAGACTAGTTCTAGCCAAACACATCACACTGGCTTTTACTGTGTATTTCATGCGATTACTTTTGGCATATCGAGATCTAAGCAATCTACAATAGGATGAAAAGACTGGCATCCTTCACATTATTGGTGAACTCAGTTCATAGAAACAAGCAATTCAACCATTCTGTGGGTAAAACAAAAGCGCCATTGGAATATTTTTCACTATCCAATCATACACGCAAAAAGGGGCGACGCCACCATAGGGGCTGGTATGGGCGGCCGCCTCAGGTGGCTTGAAAGTGTGCACCTAGTTTGAGTCGTCCAGGTTGGCCCACACTAGTTTTGTTCGTCCCAACGCACGAGCAGGCAATGTAAAAATGAAGAAAATGTTTCAATTTGATGGGCCAATAACATAAGTGCAAGGCAGGCCCTATAGCAGGCTCTCGGCCCAAATGAGCGCCTCCCATATCGATCGACAACAGAAAAATCCCAATTCATTCGCTCCACCTCCACCGTTCGCCCTAACCTAGCCATTTGGACAGACCGACACAACACTTCCTCGCGCCCTCGTTGGAGGGCGGTCGCCGGGCTTCAAGCTTAATGGAAGGACAAGAAGATGAAGATCCAACCCTGGGTGTAGCTCATGGGAGGCAGCAGCGGCATCACGGGCATGGCATCGAGCTTGCATAAACAGACAACGCAGCTTGTAAGAGTAGCATGCATAACGAGCAGGTACATCACATCCCTGATTATATCTAATTCAACTCTTCAATTTCGGCCAATAGTTAAACCCGACGGTGTTGTAAAACTGCTTGTATGTAGGGAATCTATGAGAAAATGAAACCAATTTCTACTTATTTTATAACTCCCCAATCAATACCGAATCGATGAATCTGATGTATCTAATCAAGTTTCCGTGCAAACATACAAGCTCATGTTGTTCTTGAGCTCAAGTGTCTAATGAATGCAGACTACTAATGAAGGATTTGATGCAAACATTTTACATGCTCCTCGGTGATGAACATATAGTGTCTAATGAGGGATCTAATGCAAGCATTTTGCAAGCTCATTGAAGGATTTAGTGTCTAATGATGATCTACTATGTTGAGAGAGAGATATTTGCGAGCATTGATGACAAGCAAATTATAGTGCATTTTCATAGCTTGAGGAAACGCCGAGGCCATCTACCGTAAAGTCCCCAGATCATGACAACATAGCATAAATACTTTTCTAATCTATTGTTTGAAACTATTGGCATACTTGTGCAGGATAGATATATTGATATGCAGTTTATGACTGGTTATACGTGCAATTACACTTCGATATTTTCAGCCGAGAACTAATAATTCAAGCGGTGTATCACCATGTTTGTAGTCCTTGTACACCATGTTGCATTTTGTGTTTTTGGTGCTTGCATCATTTAGTGTTTATAATCTGAACTACTTTGGATCATTAGCTGGTTTTCAAAGTGCATGTTGCTTCACATTTCTCAAGTTATGTTGATTTCTGAGTGCAAGTGCCTTCGTATTTTTAAGTTAAATATTCGCCTGGTAACTTGAATTCATGGATCAGCCATCGCACACAAATCATACATGAATGCCAAGTCTGAATTAAATGAAATGCGTGGACTTACACTAGCTCGTTGTATAGGCTCACTTTGCAGCTCTGCTTGCGCTTGGGATGTTCCATGTACAAGTCCATGTTACCACTTGCTTGGATGTGCAGGCCTTGTGCCCTTGCATCCCCCTCTGCATTTTTGACACGCTAATGGTTGATCAAATAAGAGGAATCGACCTTGATGTTGTACCGAGGATGATACTTACAAGGTTATATGGGTGTGCAGGATGTGTACCAGATCCCGTAAGCGCCGTCATGCTTCGCTAAAAATGGATTTGCTTGTTTCAGATGATATCTCCGTAAGAAATAAGAGTTAAAGTCGAGTTGCATAGGCGTGTAAGCTAAGAGAGCAGTGAAAGGATATCCAAACATCGCCGAAAAAGGCACAAGGGAGTGATGTGTGGATACCTAGTTTAGGCCGGCATTTGGGCATGCTCGCCTAGCTAGAGTGCGGGTCACTTCAGAGCCGTTGAGGGTGATGCGCTGGCATTGGCTGGCCGCGCACGGATGCAGATCTTGAGTGGCAGTGGAGCGCTACGATGCGGTGGAGAGACCGTTGGTGAAGCCCCAACGGCCTCGGGGGGCGGAGGTGAGACGATGTGCTCGGTGAAGTAGCCCCAGTGAGCTGGGAGACGGCATCGGTGAAGCGCACCTGATGCGGTGGAACTAAGTGTCTGTGAGGCACGTCGGTTGCGGCGGCCGACGTTGTCGGTGGACCACCCAAAGGCGTGACGAGGGCGAGATGATGTAGCTCCAGCGGTGGTGAAGCGCGACCGCCGTCTTCGTCGTCGTCGTCCGCACAGAGGTGGGGAACGGTGGGGAAAGAGACGAGATGAGGGGCGATTCGAGGGTTGGCGGCGAATTAGGGATTTGAGCAATCTGGGTGCGGAAGGGGACGGTGGAGAAGAGAGATTTTGTAGGGATGGAATTAGGGCCGCCAGATATTTCAATCCGAAACATGGAAGCGCGAACTTATATTGTCGTCGCCCTTTTTTTGGGGGGGGGTGGTGGTGGGTGCTACGCGTCCGTCCGACACACGCGACCACCCCGACAGGTCTATGCTTGGTGTTTAAGGCACCTGCTTTTGTCCATGACATGTGGGCCCAACAGTTGCCGCCCACATGTCACCACCCAAAGGCGTTGCCTTTAAGACACCAAGAAGGCCCACCCGACACGACCCTGGTCTACCTAGTGCGCCTACATTTGAGAATGCAAACGAATCTGTATGTATTACAATGGCCGTGTTTTCCTTGCAATAATTAGTCATTCCAAATGAGATACTCCATCCGTTCACTTTTGTAAGTCGTTTGCATAACTTAAAATGAACTGTTTTGCACATTGTCCTAAATGTCTTCAAGGTCTTATAAAAGTGAACAGAGGGAGTAATATAAATTAATTAATGAGGAGTTATTTGAAAAAATCAAACGGTACCCACGCTTAACGTGGATTAGAGTGTGTCACATAATTAGTTATTTGAATTAGAGTGTGTGTCACGTAGTTAGATTTTTGAATTAGAGTGTGTGTCACGTGGCGATCTCAAATTCTAACGTGGATTTAGATTTCACCGTATCCACGCTACTTTTTAATACAAATTCATATGTATATGATGAACACCATGGTAGTGAGAAAACTTTTGGATGGATTCAAACATATGACCTACAAAATAGCACAACAAATTGAGTCAATGTCAACTTTTCAAACTTAGTATGGCACGAATTCAAATAATTACCCGTATGCTGGTCCTCGGTTCAAATCTTACAATGTACACGAATTGAAACATCGATATTAAGTCTCGTACTATGTACATTCAAATGTTGTTTTAGCCCCCCCGCACAAACGCTTATACTTCTGTATCGGTCAATCTTCCTCTCCTAACCACCTTAGGAAGCTATCGGTTTCCAACACACGTTCATTCTTTCTCTCCATGTTTCGATCTCTAAGTCTCTCAACTAAACAACCCCTTTTTCCACTCTGTTACCAAATGTATTTACCTCACACACCCGCCATTGCACCCCATGCCGAGCTCTCTCTCTCCCCCCCTCTCCCTCTCACCCTCTCGCGCTAAATACATGCATTGCCTATCTAGCCCCCCAACCTCTCGTGCACACGCAAGCACGTTGTATATCTAGGTCACTCCCTTGAGACTGTCTCACTCTTTGTTCTGCACGGCGGGCCACACTCGCTCAATCTCGCTCTCTTTATCTGAGTCTCGTTTAACCTCATTTTCTTTCACACACAAATGATATATCTCCCTCTTCGGGACTCGATCGACACACTCTATACTCTCTCACGCAGATTGTCTATCTAGGCCTGCCCATCCAAACCGCCGCCACTCTTTCGACCTCATGGTGGGCCACGCTCACTCAATCTCTCTCTCTCTCTCTCCGCGTATGTCTCGATTGACCTCGCCCTTTCTCGGACAAAAACGATATATCACCATGTTTGAGCCCAATTCGACCTATTCACATTGTATACTCTCTCACGCACATCGTCTATCTAGGTCACTCTCTCCAACCCGTCTCACTCTTTTTCGATCGCTGACGACCCTATGTGATCGGTTGACCTTGCTTCCTCCCACGCACAAAATATATCTACACGCCTGCGGACTGGATCATCTTTCAAGCTCTATCTTACAACCCTCACCCTTGCCAAAAAGCTCAATCGGACAATATATCTCCAGAGCATATATATTTGTTCAATGAATGTCGGACCACAGTCACTTTGTCTCTATATCTATATGTCTCTCGATTGACCTTGCTTTCTCACACCGTATCTTCCACGCGTTGAAGCTACTACCTCTCCATCCCTCGCAAAGCCGGAGCTATTTACATTGCGAGGGGCACTCCAACCTTGGATTAATTTGTGTAGGCATTTATTCCGGTCGGTTTAGATTATATTTTCGTAGCATTCGGCCCACAACTACTCCAAACACCGCTGCAACCCATGCAACTCCCTAGTTGATTTCCCTCTGCTCGCCATCGCTCTCGCACGTCCTTTCTCGCCTTCAACGTAGCACCATGGTATTATTGAAAAACTATGTTGTTCTCTTTAATTATTATAAATAACCTACAAAACTACACACCGATAGTCCACTTGGAATGGAACAAATTTCGACCCACAAATTAAAGTGCTACAAACTACACACCGAGGGGCCCACATGTCATGAAACAAATTTGGACCCATATACAAATTAAAAAATAAAGGACGAGGATCGAACATGCGACCGGGCCTTCAAGCCGCACGTCAATAGGCAACATACGTAGAATAGCAATGTTTGTTGTACCCCCTTTGTTCACATAATGTTCTTATATTACCACAACCTAATTAATGGATAACATGTAATATTATTTTTAGTACTATTCGCCTTCACTTACTGGTGGGTTCCATGTGTCTCTCTCTCCTCCCTTCTTCGCTTAGACGCACGGCAAACAGGAAGAACTCGAGGCGATGTTGACATTGACCATATCTGGATGCGTTCACAAGTCACGGCACCAGTTTCACGTACTAGCAGCACTAGTCAGTGTGTACGTGCAATGCACTTTAATTTGGAAGTATATGAAGTGCATGCGGATATTAACTAATAAGATATTATTTGCGTGTTGTCATGTGATTAGCACTATTTTTGGCATGAAATTAACTACACGCTAAACGTGTTGAGCGCTTGACATTGAATCAGTCTAGGTCGTTGGATGACAAGGAATACATGTGGCTTGATGATGTTTTATATTTCATTTGATACGGCTCTAGCAGAACATTCAATCTATCAAACCATACATTTCATTCAGTCTGACTCCGAATTTAAATTATACGACGATCGATATAAAATAAACGAAAATGATAAACGTTCAGATTTTAAGCATGGCAATCCGAACGTTTTTCATGGCAAATTTAGATTACGCGCGGCGGCGGGGCGCTTCGCGGTGGGAAGTGGTTCCTCTCCGCTGCTTCGTGTGTCGCGGGCCACTCACCGACGGCAACGGCGGCGTTTTGCGCCGTTGTTGGCGTATTCTCGACGTTGGCCTAGCTTCAAGGAAGGCCAAATGTTCTCGACTTTGAGCGAAGTCAACTGGCAGGAGGAGGCGACTGGCGTTGGTGCAAGGAAGCGGTCGACGGTGGCCATCCATGCCGCTGAGGGGGGCACTGGCACCCGCGCGGGGACATGCGCTGTCAACGGCGTGGCGGAGACATTTGTGTGCACAGGCACCGCACGGGCGCAGACGCTCGCAGAGCACGCGCATCTTGTTGGCATGCGCCGCAGGTGCACGGCATCGCACGGGCGTCGGGCTGCAGCACGCGCAAGAAGCGCATGCGCTGGCAGGTGCACGGGCGCGTGAAAGTCGGCGGGGACCTCGTGGAACCCCGTGGCATCAAGCTCGACGACAATGTGCGGCTCCCAGCCCATCGATGCCATGGGGATGGGCGCTGGCGCAGTCAGGGCGACGGGAGCCGGAACGGGAGCGGGGACAGGCGTGGCGTCTTCCCGCAAGGCCAGTTCAATATCGTCCCAAAGCTCCTTATGTTCTTGAGACTCCGGCTGGGTGTCTTCCTCAGGAAACTGGAACATAAAGGGCAGACCATCGTGATGCGGCATGGCGTACGTTTAGGTTAGGCTAGTTGGAGGTAGACGAAAGGAGAATCGGAGAGGAAGAGAGAGGATTGTAGCGATACCGCTAGTTCGGGGTTGATTTTATACTGCGGCGCCGGCGACATTAAAAGTGGGAGCAGTTGGGACGACGGTGGGCAGCGGAGCCTGGTCAAAGGGCTCGCCTCCCGGTGAGTCTGCACAGCGGTCTACTCGCACGCCTCCCTGATAGCCAGCGCAGCGGTCTGCTCGCATGCCTCCCGTCGACTCACAAGCTTGCTGGGACGGCACCTGCCGATGAGAAGCGGGGACTCGTGGCGGCACGTAAACACCCACAGTTTCAATAGTGAAAGCGTTCGCCTTAACGTGACAGGTCTTTGTTCCAAAATACCTTGGCTCTTCATTTGTGCAACTTGTCATAAGCAGCTTGTCTCGAATTGAAGAAAAAAATTACGAAGTAATATTTGTGCCATATCACGTGACCATGCTCAGTTTCAAGAATTTATGCTCACTTTTGGATTTTCTGAAATTTAAGATCCAGGATTTGAAACAATATCATAACCTGCATCATGCAATAAATTTTCAAGCCGTACATCTGTCCTGTTGTATTTCTTAAGAAAGGATTTGGTCAAACATTTTGCTTAGTTATACTTCAGACAAGTTATATATGGAGAGTAAAAGGATAATCCCTCCGTACTAGTGCATTGCCTGATATATTAACTCAAGTACTAGGCACAAACAAACAGGCTCAATTCTGTGCTCATCCTGGTGTAGTAGTAGTAGTACTAGGCAATGCAGTTGACGGGTGACCTTGACGAGCGGCGACCGAGGGAATTGAACCGTGCTCGGCACGGTAGGTAACGTTGTCTAGTTACTAAAGCATCCCTCCGTTGTTCATCGGTAGTCATTATGGACCGGGGACATGAGGGGAATTTCCTAGGGCTGGAATTCTGGTCGCCAGATATTTCGACTTGAAACGCCGAGGCTCGACCGGTTGGTGTTGTTTAATGTGCGTATTTCACGACGCCACCGAAGGACACGAGCCCGGTTTTTTAGGATCAACACGAGCCAAGGTCTGGCTGGTACGCCGTTGGGTCCTACCATTCGAGAATACGAAAGGAACGTTTTAAATTGTTGAATGAATCTATGTGTATTACAATACCCGTATTTTCCTTGCAAATACTAATCTCAACGTGGTAATTGATTTATGACGAGTTGTTGAATTAGAGTGAGTTTGTGATATAGTGATCTCAACGTGTATTTCACATTTCATGGTATCCCTAGTAAGTTTTCCAATGCAGATTCAAATTTAAAAGATGAACAATACGGAGGTGAGAAAACTTTGTATGTATCAAGCATATGACCACACACACACACAGAGACACACACGCACGAACACAACAACAATCCAATAAGTATAGTGCATCTATTTTTCCAAACCATGCATGTATGACACGAATTCAAAAATATTCCTTCTATTCCTAAATATTAGTCTTTTAGAGAGTTCAACAAGTGACTACATACGGAGCAAAATGAGTGAATCTAGACTCTAAAATATGTCTATATACATCCGTATGTGCCAGTCCATTTGAAGCCTCTAAAAGACTAATATTTAGGAACAAAGGGAGTAAAATGTAAGACATCCATGGTCCTCAGTTCAATATTTAAAATGAACATGAAACTGAAACATGAATATTAAGTCTAGTACTACAAGACATGCAAATGTTGTGTTTAGGCGGAGCTATGATTGTCGGGGTCAACCCTCGACCTTAGATAAAATTTGGATCTCTGCTTAGGGTTGTTTAGATTATATTTGTCCCCACCCTCCCAACCACCGATTGGTTGTGCACCCCACACCCCTCCTCCCCGGGAGAATATCATGTGCCCCCATACCTTAGATGTTATATGCCGATACGAGTTGCTTGGAGCTTGTAGATCTGAGATATAGCAGCTCACATGATGTGTCTTAGTATTTTTGCAGGAAACCTTGATGAGTTTGAGAATTGCACACAATTTGTAAAAAAACTACTTAGATGCCCTTTGATCCCATATCCAACGCCTCAAAGCTCGTATCACCGTAGCATCTAAGAAGAAGGAGGAGATCATATTCTCCTGTATGTAAGAATATCATGTGCTACCACACCTTAGATGCTTTGGTGATACAAGCTCTTCGGAGGCGTTGGATTTGTGACCCAACACCTCCTCGGTGGTTCGAATGGTTTTTGCGTAAAAGCCCCAAAAGAGTTCGCCATCGCCATAAGCACAAAGATCGCCAGATGCCATTGGATCTCAGATCAAACGACATCCAAGCTCGTATCACCGTAGCATCGAATCTGCGATAGCACCTTATGTTTTCTCGCACGGGAGAGTATGAGGTGCTCCCGCACCGTAGATTCTATGGTGATACGAGTTCACTGAGATCTAACAACCCACAATAGGAGGTTTGAATGTTTTTGCAATATACGACTGATAGAGTTTGGGAAATCCGCAGAAAGTACAAGTACTATTCATGTGCCATATGATCACTGATCATACGACCTAGATGGTCATATCACCGTAGCGGGTAATTAAGCTACGGGGAGCACCTAATATGAGCACCGGGGAGCCGTTGGATCGAAGATGCAGCGGTACACACAAGGCTTGAATGTTTTATTCGCAAAAGAAGCCTTTGGAGAGTTTGGAAATTGCGCATAATTACAAAGACTACTCCCAAGCCATTGATCTCACTTCCAACGGTGTAAAACTCGATCACCATAGTATCTAAGCTATGGGTGGATGTGATATTCTATGTCGCTGTCACTTTTGTTCAGAACTTGCAAAATGCGTAACTCGTGCCGTTATTTGTCTAACCGCAAAGTGTTTGTTCAAAAAACATCCTACACTGAAATATCGGAACAACACACGGGGTCCCACTTGTCATTAATCAAATTTGGACCTAAAACTAACAAATCTGAAAGACGAGATTTGAACTGGCAACCTGGACTACAAAGCGTAAGTCGATAGCCTGAAAAAAAAAAAACGGTTGTTGGCTTTGTCCCATAACTTGATTTTATACAGTACTTGCGTTGAGTAGAGTAGAGGGAGTGCCTCGCCAACACGTGCATGACTGTTGTCTCACTTACTAGTGGGTCCCAGGTCTGCGATCTCAATCTCTCTTCTCTCCATCATCTAACCTTTGCACGGGCACACACGAAGAGCGGCGCTAGCTTGCCGTGGTGTTACTACAACTAAAAAAAGCTTGGAAAATAGAATAATCGCCTAGAACAAGAGACGTTGTGGCTGGTCGAGACGGAGCTAACCACATCTATCCTCCGTGCCATGTTTGCATGATGAAGTTGTGTGGCTAGTGGGGTGTTTTCGACCGACTGGCTGGGTCCCGAGGTCGAACCATAGGTACTACGCCCGACACAAGATATTTTTACATGCACATTTTTCCTCCGTGTCGAGACGTGGCCCACCCTACGCGCTGTTTCGGGTCCTCCGGGTGGTGCATGCATATATTCTTCCGGCGTGGGACGCCCTACCGCTGCGTTTTCGGGTCCTCCTCGGTCGAGCGCCGAAGCAAGTAAATGAGTCGTCAAATCACTAAAGACCACCTTTCCCGCCGAGTACATCAGTGAAGCACGGTGGCTAGCTAGTTGTGCTAGTTCGACCGATTAGCTAGGCCGCCGCCACATTTGTTTTTTCACCCCTTTTCTTATCTACTTGCCGGCATGTAAATTTAAATATCCACCGCGGCGTTGCTCTGGTGTTTGGGTGCGGCAAGATTTTTAATTTATTGATTGACGGAGCAAAGCGTAGGATTTTAAATTTTTTGAGTGACGAGGCAGCGCGGCAGCAATTAGTCATGATGACTACCTGTAAAACCCATCGCTCCTCGATGTGAGAAGTCGTTGATCGGTGTTTTACCGTGTTGAAAACCAAAGATTCCCCGCCCCTCCGCCTTCCCGAGATTGCATTGCCTTTCAGCCGCTTTCGCCCCTTTGCTTCCTCTCCCCATTGCTTCTACCGTGCCATGGCGGCAGCAGCAGATCACAGAGTCCGAGGTGAGGCGATGACACAGAGCTCCATGCCAAGGATGCGGAGCTCGGTAATAAGGGACGGAGCTCCGTGAGCTCAAGGAGGAGAGGAGTGCAATGTTCCTCCATTATGTGCGGAGTTCACGGAGCTTCAAAAGCGGCAGCGCCTACCACAAAGATGCTCGAGGCGCCGTGGCGTTGCTGCAGAAAGCGGAGATACGATAAGCCGTCGGGGAGCGGCCGAGCGCCGAGCGGGCCGATCTTGATGAGGTCCAGATCGCCTCAACCACTTGGTGTACCAAGTTTCCACGCGACGTGTTGCGGGCTGCGCGATGCCTACCGTCGTGCCGGTAGCGACGATGCCGGGCCGTCAGCTAAACCTGCTCAATCACCCGGTCGACTTCAATGAACTGCGTGGCTTCCTCGACCTGGTCTCCTTCTTCACCTATATCTCCGAGGAGCTGAGCCGCCTCCGCGATGGTGGGGGCTGAGCTGGACAAGGAGGGTTGCGGGCTGCCGCCGCCGCTGTCGGGCGAATCCTTTCAGCGCTCCGCCACCGAATCCATTCATGCTATTGACGCCGTCTTTGACGAGCTGGCTCCGCCGACCGAGAGCGGGCTCATGGGCGGTTGCACCTGCATCACCAACGTCGTGCGCCTCGAGAAGCAGAGGGACTTGGTGGTGTTTAGGCGCCTCTGCATGGGCATGTCCATGTCTCGGTGCAACATGACCGTTGGATCAAACATGACGGTGCAGATCACCATCAGAGCACAAAGCGTGTGGGTGTGTTTGGTTGCATTTTCATCTCCATATAGTTGTTTCCTCTTCATGTATTTTTGTCAACCTACTAGTGTGGACTCCTGCACCTTCATGCACTCGCTAAACACCCAAAAGTGGGTCAAGAAGGAACTTTGCTCCCATCCGTGCACCCTTCATACACCCTCGCCTAACACTATTCACGCTACATATGGTTCATGTTTCGTGGAGTATCAGAGCACTGCATTCCGTGCGGCGTGGACCAAGTTCTGTTAACATTGATCTCACCATTCATTCTCGACCGGACAGTGAAAAAGCGGTACTATGTTACATATAGGAGTAGTTGACATGCGCACAACATCATTTGTTATTGTCATATCTTACTACACTAGCAACAAGATTGTGTAGTACTGACTGAACCACTGCACATGCCTAATAATAGGAGCACTGTGTATGTTCAAGTGGCTGCTGTGTTTCACGCTCCTCCATCGTAAGAGTGGAAACGCTTGTTGTAATCTTTTTTTTCTTCAGAATGAAAAACAGTGGACATGCTCTACCGTGCGGATCCTCCTCCAGCCATGCACTAAATTACTCACTATCGCCGACGTGTGGGACAGCCAGCACCTGGGTCCACCAGCCATGCACTAAATTACTCCGTAGTAGAGTGACGGTAGACTACCCCGATCGAACCGCCGCAGAATGCCCAATGAGCCGTCAAATCACAAAACCCTCCTTTCCAAAGAAGAAGTTGGACGGACGAAGCAACCATCATTTCACTCTTCTCTCTCAGCTTCCTCTCTTGAAGAAAACCCCCACTCGCTTCGCTTCTCCGTCATCTCGTTCCTCCTTTCGCTCTTCTCTCTCAGCTTCCTTTCTTGGATGGACGCCGGAGCACCGCCACATTTGTTTTTTCACAACCTTTTTTTATCAACTTGCCGGCATGTAAATTTAAATATCCACCGCGGCGTTGCTCTGGTGTTTGGGTGCGGCAGGATTTTTAATTTTTTGATTGACGGGAGCAGGCGCGGTAGGATTTTAAATTTTTTGAGTGACGGGAGCAGGCGCGGCAGCAATTAGTCATGATGACTCCACCTGTAAAAACCCACTGCTCTCTGATGTGAGAAGTCGTCGACTGGTGTTTTACCGTGTTGAAAACCAAAAGATTCCCCGCTCCCTCCTCCTTCCCGTAGATTGCATTGCATTCAGCCGTTTCGCCCCCTTTGCTTCCTCTCCCCATTGCTTCTACCTGGTGCCATGGCGGCGCAGCAGATCACGGAGTCCGAGGTGAGGCGCCTGACACAGGAGCTCCATGCCAAGGATGCGGAGCTCAGGGCGAAGGACGTGGCGCTCCGTGAGCTCAAGGAGGAGAGGAGTGCCATGCTCCTCCGTTATGTGCGGGAGTTCAAGGAGCTTCAAAAGTGGCAGGCGTCCACCACAAAGATGCTCGAGGCGTCGGCGGTGTTGCTGCAGAAAGCGGGAGATACGATAGGCCGTCAGGGGAGCCGGCTGGAGCGCGAGCGGGCCGATCGTGATGAGGTCCAGGATCGCCTCAGCCACTTGGTGAACCAAGTTGCCACGCACGTGTTGCGGCTGCGCGATGCCTACCGTCTTTCCAGTGCGACGATGCGAGCCGTCGGGCTAAACCCGTTTGACCACTCGGTCGACTTCAATGAGCTGCGGCTTCCTGACCTGGTCTCCTTCTTCACCTATATCTCCAAGGAGCTGAGCCGTCTCCGTGCGATGGTGGGGGCTGACCTGGACAAGGAGGGGTTGCAGGCTATCGTCGCCGTTGCCGGTCGAATCCTTTCAGGGCTCCGTCACCGGAATCCATTCGTGCCATTGGACGCCGTCTTTGACGAGCTGGCTCCCGTCGACCGCGACCGGGAGCGGGCTCTGCGGGCGGTTGCACCCTGCATCACCAACATCGTGCGCCTCGAGAAGCAGAGGGACTTCGGTGGTGTTTAGGCGCCCTCTGCATGGGCATGTCCATGTCTCGGTGCAACATGACCGTTGGATCAAACTCAAACGGTGCAGATGAGTCACTGTAGCACAAAGCGTGTGGGTGTGTTTGGTTGCATTCTCATCTCAATATAGTTGTTTCCTCTTCGTGTATTTTTGTCAACCTACTAGTGTGGACTCCTGCACCCTTCATGCAATCTGCCAAACACCAAAAAGTGGGTCAAGAAGGGAACTTTTGCTCCCATCCTGTGCACCCTTCATACACCCTACCTAACACTATTCGTGCTTCATATGGTTCATGTTTCATGGAGTACTGTAGCACCGTACTCTCCGTGCGCTATGGACCTAGTTCTATTAACATTGATCTCACCGTTCATTCTCGACCGGACAGTGAAAAGGCGGTACTATGTTACATATAGGAGTAGTTGACATGCGCACAACATCATTTGTTATCGTCATATCTTACTACACTAGCAACAAGATTGTGTAGTACTGACATATGAACCATTGCACATGCCTAGTAGTAGGAGCACTGTATGTTCAAGTGGCTGCCGTGTTTCAGCACTCCTCCGTCAGAAGAGTGGAAACGCTTGTCTGTAATCATTTTTTCTTGAGAATGAAAAATAGTGGACACGCTTTACCATGCGGATCCTCCTCCACCATGCATTAAATTACTCACTTTACCGACGTGGGACAGCCAAGACTGGGTCCACCAGCCATGCACTAAATTACTCCGTAGTAGAGTGACGGTAGACTACCCCGATCGAACCGCCGCAATAATTCCCAATGAGCCGTCAAATCACAAAACCCCCTCCTTTCCAGCAGTAAGTTGGACGGACGAAGCAACCATCATTTCACTCTTCTCTCTCAGCTTCCTCTCTTGAAGAAAACCCAACTCGCTTCGCTTCTCCCTCATCTCGTTCCTCCTTTCACTCTTCTCTCTCAGCTTCCTCTCTTGGATGGACGCCGGAGCACCGGCCGACGTGATGTCTATGGCTCTGGCCAAAACCTTCGAGGCTCATGGTATGAAGAAGTGCAAGCACCCCGCCGAGACTACCGCAGACAAGCTCAAAAAAGCCATCGCCCTGTCGAAGCCCCCCTCTCCGGAATCCCTCATTAAGCAAGTCCAGGTAATGTTTCTTGTTGACGATCTTTTTCTCGACCTTGATCGTGTTTTTTCATCTAACACACAGTACTAGTACTGGTAGTACAACTTTCTAGGTGATCTTGCATGTGATTTTAGTGTGCCAAATGGCGGTTCTAAATTCCTCTTTTGACCAAAACATGCGAGAGGTTGACACTGATTTCTTATAGATTACTTTCAACTACTCCCTCTGTCCCGAATTTCTTGTCTTAGATTTGTCTAGATACGGATGTATCTAATACTAAAATGTGACTTGATACATCCGTATCTAGACAAATCTAAGACAATAAGTTTGGGATGGAGGGAGTACTTTATGAACATCAATGCTACCTTTTAAGAGGGTATATTTGCCTCAGTAACTTGTGTTATGGATATTGCATGTAATCCCTCTGCTCTCATGCCTTTGAAGACATGTTCTAGTGTCTTTGTTCACTCATTTCGTATGTATATGTAGTCATATATGGAGTATAATATCGAAAATCATCTTATATTTCTGAACGGAGGTAGTAATAAAATATGGTTTCTGTTTGAATTAGAACCAGGTCCGCGGTGGAGATGAGGTTCTCAAGGTCATGCCGTGTGAACAGGAAGACCTGATGATGAGTTCTACTGCTGAACTATCCAGCTGTTGTGTCCTTGTCGCCACGTGTCCTGAACTAGTGTTTTCCTGTAGCATTGTTGTCAGGTGTGTTCTCGAGGCTGTACTTGACCACAACAATTTCCTGGCTGCGCCTTCGATTACGAAGGGTGTGGTTCATGTAAAGCTTCCCAACAAATATGATGCAGCCTGTCTTCATCATCATGTTTATGAGTGGAAATACCACTCTGTTAGGTTCTCCAAGGTTGACAAGATGGTGATGGTGCATGTAGACATCTCACACGAAGTCCATGGCCTAGTCAGTTATGCGGGTTTCATCCCGTAGGTCGGTGGCAAGAAATAGTCTGCAGAGTTTAGTTAGTGCAACTTTGCTTGTCTGTAGTAAGTACTATTGTTCAGTACTTGATTTGTGTTTGTGAACCTCAGATTTTTTATTAGTACTCGCCACTTTTGGTGTGTGGTCAGTCCTGAGAACGGTCTATGTTAATGTCTGTCCACTCAATTCAGTCTGTATATTTTGAAGTATCCAGATCATATTTTTGTGAGGACGGTTTATCAATTATGGTTACACTCCAATATCTGTATGCATTGCAGGGTTTATCGCACCCACCAGGATTTCCAGGTCCATGGATGTTCGGTCCATACGATTTGTCACGACCTTTGACTGTCCCCGCTTGTGGGAGTAGGCGGGCCCCTGCATGCCACGCGAGTTGGACGATCAATCTTCTGCTTAGTATTTCAACATAGTGATTTCTGGTAAGGATTCGCTCGTGTCACATCAAGTAAATCTTATTGATTTACTGTCTAAATCTTATTGATTTAATGTCATGTTTTCTTTCTTTTCTTGCAATTTTGCGATGCAGGTTTTGCCATGTGACATTCATCACAGAATAAACCGTTTGGTTTGCTCTATGATGGCTATTTTTGCAGGTTTCACTTCTTATGTCGTGTCAGTAACGAAGGCACTGTCCATCACTTATATTACTGGAAAAAATTGGATCAGTCTGTTGTCTAAGTACAAGTTGAATCCCTATGATGAACTGCAGTTTGGTTTAACAAAAAATGCCACAATTAGTCCTTCTCGCGTTTAAAAGAAATGAAGAAAAAAACTGGATCATGGTCACGGATCCTAGTCAAGTTAGAAAGATGATCATAGCAGACCAGACATGATCGCCATTGTCTCGCACAAATCGATCACCGGCAGTTGCTCTAGCATCGACAATGGCAAGCAAAGCTCACCGATCCAAATGAGGATTGGGCATCGACGGCGTCGGGATCACCGATCACCGGAGGATCGGGCATCGACGCCGCACTGCCCGACACCGCACCAGCTCAACAAGGAGCACCATCTCCGGCAGCAAGCAGCTGCTTCGCACCTGCACCAACACTTGCACTTCAGATCTGCTCCGCCCGTGCAGGTTGCACAAAGAACATATTGGGCTGCGATTCGACTTCATATACCAAAGTCCTTACAAAACCGACATGTCCACCTTCTTGGTAAGCATTGGCCGCCCAAGTGCTTCGTTTTTTTTCTTTCCATGTTGTTTCACATGATTCATCGTGTTGATCTAACTGTTTGGGTATGTCTTCTTGTTTGCAAACAGAGATTTCTAGAGCAACGATGGAGTCGCTCAACAATCCATGCATCATGCCAAGTTTCTCTTACCATGTGTAGCCTTGGTGTGAATGAACCTGCTCAATATACCGTAAGTACAAAGGATGGTCGATGATGATTGATGCTAAATGATGGTCAAGGTTCAAATCTAAATCATATCTTGCGGTAGGGATGATCTCAAAATCGCACTTTCTTGGCAAGGAGAGCTGGTCCAAATCAACTTTGAAATTCTTCAAGAGCAAAGACGCAATCGCCGAACTGATCTATCCTCCGAGAGATTTTGATGTAATAATCTGGTGAAACAAGTGTCCTGTGTGTATAAGTAGTACGACAGTATTATTTATCACATGGTATATCGTTGATATAATTGCAACTCTGATTGCTGGTTAGAACCTGCTGCTCGATTTCATTCCAACAACTGCCATGCTTTATTCAATTTTGTGTATTCGCCTTGTGACAACATCTAAAACCAGCGCCGTACCGATCGCTTGCAATATGAAAAGCGCTGAGGTAGAACACATGGGCCCCCAAACATGCAGGGTCGGCTCATGCACAAAGTCCGTAACCATGAGCCTATCTCGAGTATTATATTCTCAGCTGTACCCCCATAAAAAGCTGAACCCCATAATGCCCGTGCATTGCAGAGGGAGTATATTTCTCGGCAAGGTGAGCCTGTGATATAAAGATTTGTATATTTCTTTACAGAGAGGAGTATCTCTCTCGTCAAAAATATATTTATGTGTAACTAGTTACTCCTGTCTTTCTACTTCCTTTCACTGATATGTGGGGCATCGGCAATGGGGTCCACGTGCCATATGCACAAATTAGAGTGCACAACTTCACGGTAGACACACCCCGGTCATAGCACCGCAGTAATGCCCAATGAGCCGTCAAATCACAACCCCCCCTTTCCGGCTTAAGCGAGAAGCTGGACGGACGAAGCGGCAATATTTCACTGGGCCTGAATCCCTTCTCCTCGCTCGCTTGTTCAGAGAAAACCCCCTCTCGGCGATTGCATAGGGTTTTCTCATGGAGAACCAGTACAATTCTTCATCCATCCCGATAAATCCAAGTCCCTTGGTCGCAGGTAATCCTAGGATGGCAGCCGCCGTTGATGCATTTTTCTTCCCATCGAATCTAGTGTGTTTCATTTGCAATTGCCCAAAGTGCGAGTACCCTACAGGTTTCTGCGCCCTCGAGACGCCACACTTGTTCCTTCTCATCCTAACACAGCATTTTGAAATGCGCATGATGTTCCTAGAATCCTCTTTTCTATCCGGAGGGTGGTTTTTTAACATGCTGTGTTCTCTTATTATTTTTCCTGCAGTGTATTATTTGCTCGCTGTAACACATGTACTCAAGATGCTCGGCCTTGCCATAACTGAATACACTAGTTTAATGGTCACAGTGAAGACAAGCCATGGATATAAGTTCGAGTTGGGTTCATGAACCAAGAAGATCACTGCTTTTTTATGGTCAACTTGGATAAACTTTCTCAAGTGTTACGGATTGAAAGTTGGCGCATCTAATGTTGATGGAAATAGCAGAACCTGGTCTCATCTTCACCGCGATCTTCCACCCGACGTCGCTCCAATTGTTCATCCATGTTAGTTTTGTATCTGGTTCTTGCTTGTTGCCTCGATTACTTCTTAATCCACCTATCTGTCTAACTAATCACAATTTAACTTTAGAAGTAGCAACGAATCTCTCACTTAAGATGCTACTTTAACTAATATTTTCTTATAATTGGCGGCACGTAGGTTTTTTCAGAGTTAAGCGATCTGCTCGCTTGTTACTCTGTAATAACTCGGCTGTTACTAATGGCACTGAAGTTGACTGGATCGACACCCACAAGTTCCTACACTTTATTGATCGTCTTGAGGTCCTTGTGGGGCGTTTAAATGGTGAAAGGCCATGTGGGATATGTGTGCCACTGCTGCACTCATTGAACAGGTCCAACTGTGTCGACGAGCTGTTTTCTGTTATATATGTTGTTCATAAACTATTTCTTATACACAGTTTTACAGCTGTGATCTTCTTGAAACAGGAACTGCCGAGTTCTATTGTTCCTATACAGATGCCTGACCATGGTCGGGTCAGACTTGCGCTTGGTCACAACATGATGTTTATGTCGACCTACTCAATTCTCATTGGAGGTGAAAAGATACTTATTCATGGCTGGTCTCAAATAATGAAGGCCCGTCCATCTTGGAGAATAGGACAGAAGATTATGTTCATGCTTTTCCATGGCTCTAAAGCTTAATATCATGTTTATTGACCACGCTGCGAGATGAAGCCGCTTTCGGAAGGTTGTGGATGCGCTGGGTGGCGCCTGGCCTTGTCACGGGCTTGGCGGCCTCACCCTTGGTTAATCAGAGGCAAAGTAGCACTGCTCGAGGCGTGCTTTGTACGGTTGGACTGTATAAGTACTCATACTGCTTCCAGCTTTGGTTGTTAAGTGCCCTCGCTGGTTTGATTAAGGTTGTTAAGTACTCCTGCTACTTTTATAGTCTGTCATGTTTCTTCACCCTGTCTTCCTCCACCTTAAAACCAAACCAGCGGCGGGCCGCCGCTTCCACCTCCCACGGTGGCTGCGCCAACAAGACGATCGCCACCCCACCGTCTCCTAAATCGTTAACGCCGACATCCTCCGCGCGCTTTGGTGCGCTCGCCTCGGCGCCGCCCTCTCACGTTGTCAACATGGTCAACAAACAACAGGAATCGACAGAAGTACGTGGAGAGGATGACAGTAGGGGCCCACCACGTCAGCGTATGGAAAAATAAAATGCTTCCTCCTAGTGTTTTCCTGACATCTAGGACCCACGACATTGTGAGCGTATATAGTCACTAGACAAGAGAACAACACAAGATCGGCTAACACCTGGGACGTAGCTACTCGAGCAGTATTTTTTGTTTGGTATTGTTGAGACGGAGCAGGGTTTGAACTGGGCTGTGGCCCATCTAGCCCAGGCTTATATTTTATGTTCATCATGTGACCATCCCAGTTATTTTTTCTTTGTGAAAATGAGCCCAGTTTAATTCTTCTGAAGAATACCCAATCCAGGCCTACTTATTTTTCTATGCCCTGATGGGCTGCAACTCTTTCAAGACGCGTGCAAATATTTAAAGTAATATGAAATGGGTTGTAAATATAAAAACAGATGACAAATTGGCAATTACTTTATAATTTCTGATTTTTTCACATTTTTAGATTCCTATTTCACTGGGCATTAACCTAATTTAAATATATCTTCAAAGTACTTTAAATCTAGTTCGACATTTCGGTATTAAAAATAGTTTGGAACCCACAGAAATATGCGAAATTGGCCCTGGCCAACCAAAAAAAACGACTGCAATAAATTGCATAAGAAGTTGACATGAGCTATATATAAATTAAAAAAAAAGAGGGAGTAGTCTGACTTGTGGGCCTGTTTAGTTGACGCGTATGCAAGATTTTTTTAGTTATTATATACGTCAACAAACGATTCTAGCAGACGTAACCGTTGGATGTCAATCCAACGACCGTCGTGTTTCTTCAATCTATGATCTTCTTGCTCCAGCCGCCAAAGCAGCGCCAAGGGACCGCTCGCTCCCGCCTCCCGTGGCGGGTGTGCTGCCTGCAGAGCCTCATCACCCCTACTACTCCCACCGCTGGCGTGGCATCCTCTACTCACCCACACCCCTCGTTATTCTCAAGGCGACGACAGCCTCACACCGCAGCCGAACGGTGAACCTCGACTCCTCTCCGCGCGGGCTTCCACTGCGCGTCTTCCCGGCTCCGCGTCGTCCCATTCCTAGGCCTCGCCGTCGTCCACCGCCGTGGTGCTCTCGGCGCAGCGTGGTCAATGTGGTCAACGACCGACTTCCATCGAAGAGTACTGTACGTGGAGAGGCTGACAGCTGGTTCCACAGCAGACGCAAGGAAGTGCCTCCTTATTACGCGGAAAATAATTATTCCTCCACCTGACAGCAGGGACCCACTAGACGGGCCAACAGTATTTCACGAAAAAACATTTGCCCCTGACTGCTGGGAACCACAAGATGGGCCACCATATTTCGCGAAAAAAACGTTCCCCCCGCTGTCAGCTCGGACCCACCGGAAGTGCCTCCTTATTACACACAAAAAATGAATACCCCCTGCTAGCTGGGACCCACCTTGGTGGAGGCTGACTTATGGGGCTACTAAGTTGATGGGGACGGATGCCTTTGTCAACTTTAGTCAATATATGAACAATTCTAGCTCCAGTGACCGAACAATGTCCATCCAACGGCCGTAGTGCTTCTTCAACCTCTGGTCTTCTTGCTCCAGCAGCCAAAAGCAGCGCCGGTCATGCCGCCTGCTCCTGTCGCCCGTGGTCGGCTGTGATGCCGCAGAGGCCTCACCGCCCCCTACTACTCCCACCGCTGGCCAGGTCATCCCTCTACGCGCCCACACCCCTCGTTATTCTCTGCGGCGGCAGCCTCACACCGCAATTAACGAGAGAACCTCATACTCCTCACGCGTGGGCATCCGCTGCGCGTCTTCCCGGCTCGCGTCGCCCCTTCCTAGGCCTCGCCGCTGTCCACCGCCTGGTGCTCTTGGCGTGGCGTGGTCAACGTGGTCAAGGAATGGCTTCCATCGGACGTGGATCAGACGTGGAGAGGCCGACACTGGTCCACGGCCGCAGCAAGGAAGTGCCTCCTTATTACGCGGAAAATAATGATTCCTCCACCGACACTGGGACCCACCGGACGAGCCATCGATTTCACGGAAAAAACATTTCCCCTGACTGTTGGGACCCACCAGCTTCATCTTCGCACGCAAGGAAGTGCGTCCGAGCAAAAAAAAAACAATTCGCCCCCCTGACTGCTGGAACCCACTAGCTACACCTTCGCACGCAAGGAAGTGCGTCCGGGCAAAAAAAAATGATTCGCCCCGATCGCTGGGACCCACCGCTACATCTTCGCAGCAAGGAAGTGTGTCCGCAAAAACGATTTCTCGACCGCTAGGACACGCCACTAAATCTTCGCGACGCAAGGAAGTGCTCGATCGGGACCCACCGGTCGAAGCATACGTGGCGTTGTCATTCTGGTCGCGAACGGTAACGCACATACTGGTCATTGTAGAGGTGCGCACGTGTCGTAGTAGAGGCATGCACGTAGCATGTACACGTACGTACAGCGGCCAGGGTGCAAGAAAGAAAATACGGCCACGTATGTGTACATACGGGCTGGGTCTCGAATGCCTACTCACGCATACGTACGCCCAAGGCTCGTGTACATGGCTGGGTCGGAACGGAGAAACAGCGTCGTCGTCGTGTTCATGGGGAGGCAACGGAGTGCGTCGTGTTCATGGGGAGGCAACGGAATGCGTCGTGTTCATGGGGAGGCAACGGAACGCGTAGGAGCTAACCGGCTGGGTTGGAACGGAATGTGTGGTCGTGTTCATCGGGAGGGCTTGGGCGGAACAGGCGATGGAAACGAGGCATGGCGTACCGCACAACGGAGGAAACGAACCTCCTACGTTTGGAACTGGGTCCTGTTGATCGGGAGGGGTGTGGCGTACTGCAAAACGGACGAAACGGACCTCCTACGGTCGAAACGGGGGTCCTGTTGATCGGGAGGGGTGTGGCGTGCATCAAAATGGATTTAAACGGACCTCCCACGGTCAAAACGGGGTCATGTTGATCGGGAGGGTGTGGCATACCACAAAACGGACGTAAACAGACTTGTGTTGGAGCGCTTCAAATAAACGGGGTCCTGTTCATCGGGAGGGTGTGGCGTCGCAAAACGGACTCCACGGATACTGTTCATCTCCACCGTCGACCTCCACCAGCCTCCACGGGCTACCGTCGACCTCCTCCAGCCTCCACGGGCTCCTGCTCATCCAGCCTCCACCCCGCTTACTCCACCGGCTACTATTCAACCACCCTCCACCGTCTCACCTGCTCATCCAGCCCTCCACACCATGGGGTCCTGTTCAACCACCCTCCACGGGCACCCTCCATCGCTCATCGCTCATCCAGCCCTCCACACCACGGGTCCTGTTCATCCAGAGGCAAACGCCACCGCCACTGCTCATCCAACCCCCCGCAACGCCATCGCTCATCTTAGAGGTAGCATCGATCGGCTTGATTAGCGGCGCAGAGCGGCGAATCGCCGATCTGGTTCGATTAACGACCATCGATCGATCGCTCGGGTTCAAGAACGCGTAGCTGCGGCAGTCAATCGCCGGGTTCGATTAGAGCCCAACGCCTTGCTCGGGTTGATTAACGCCGCACACACGCACGACGCACGTGAGAGAAAGCGCGATCGCTTGGCCCCGACCTCCCCGTGAACCGGAACTCCCGAAATTTTCCTCCCCTCGCTTCTACCACGGTTTTTCCGTCATGGACAGCCCAAAGAATGTCATGCAGCTGCGGCTCCGCCCGCCTGCTTAAAAGCCCATTTTCTGTCATGATTTTTTGTCATAGAAGTATGAACCCACCACATCTATGTTGATACCGGGTTTTGTCACAATTATCGTCATAGAAGTGTCATATGTATGACAGAAAAAATTCCGTTCGGCCCAAAATGTCACGGATGTGTCTTTTTTTGTAGTGTCAGACCAAATGAATTGAGGCATAGATCAAATGAGTAACCCCGTTGAAAGGAAAGGTGGATCAACTAGCGTACGACAAAGAGGAACCCAACCCTATGCATTCACAGGACCAAATAATTGATCAACCCACCTGCCTCAAATGCAAAAGCTGCAAGATCTTCTTGGTCTTTCACTACTAGTGAAAAGCCTATACACAGAGGTATAGCAGTAGCGCTGGTTAAAATAGGGCGCTACTGCTAATTTGTAGTAGCGCGTTCATGCAAAGCGCGCTATAGCTAAAACGTTAGCAGTAGCGCATGTTTGGAAACAAGCGCTACCACTATCGTTCCCACGGCTTAGACGATAGGCTACACATAGTAGTAGCGATCCATATAGAACCGCGCTACCGCTACTTCCTTTGTAGCAGGGCGTTTTCTTCTAAATTCGCTACTGCTAGAGGATATAAAACTAACTTTAAAGCAAATAGAAAGGTATCTGAAAATGAAAGAAATAGAATAAGGTGAAAGGAAAAAAATAAAATTTGAAGAAAAATAAATGAAAAAGGGAAAAAAGAGAAAGGAGTAGCGATGGCGTATACCGAGAATCGCGTCAGTAGCTAAAGTAGTAGTGGCGCGCTCGAACGCTCTCATGCTATTCGAATTAACCACCCACCGCTCAAAATTTGGCTAAGTCCTCCATTCCCCTTTCCCTACTCCTCTGTCGCTTGCCCAGCCCAGCCTGCCCTCACCGCCGCTGCCCGCCTCAACCTCAGCCCGCCGCCTTGCTGCTCTCGACCTCACCGTCGCCACCTCGACCTCACCGCTTGGCCTGAGCCCGCCCAAAGACCGCCTCCCGATCCCGAGCCCGCCCTCGCCGCCCCTACCTCTCCGCCGAGCACCTCCCGCCACCGTCTCTCCTCTCTGTTAGCCCCCACCCTCCCCACCCCTTTCTCTCTGCTTCATTAGTTAGTACTAGATGTTTTTAGTAGTAGTAGATGTTAATTTAGGGTTCATAGATAATGATTTTTAGTAGTTGAACTAGTTTAGTTTTAGTTGAACTAGTTTAGTTTTAGTTGAACTAGTTTAGATTTAGTTGAACTAGTTTAGTTTTAGTTGAACTAGTTTAGTAAGTAAATTAATAAACTAGTTGAATTAATAGAACTAATGTATTTTTAGTAAGTAAATTAATAAACTAGTTGAACTAGTTTAGTTTTAGTTGAACTAGTTTAGTAAGTAAATTAATATAACTAGTTGAACTACTTTATTTTTAGAAAGAACTAGTTTTTTCTATTTATAGTAAGTTTATATTTAGTAAGAACTAGTTGAATTAATAGAACTAGTTGAACATGTCATGTTTGTTGTTATTTTTTAGTTTAAGCAATTATTCAGGGATGTATTAGTGATAACTTATAGGGTTTTTGCTTTTGCATAAATCAAGGAGCCCTCCATCATCCCGTCGTCGTCCCGTGCCACCGACCCCTCCGACCTCGAGGTGAGACCTGCCAAATCTCCATGTATATCTTGTGTTGCTCATATAGGATATGTGGTTGCCCAAGTGGCGGTCATGTTCAGTTACACCTCCGAGTGGCCTATGTTTTGCCGAGTGTTGATTAATTTCTGTTCCGGCAAATTTCAGGCGCTCGATATGTCCTTTTTTAGCAAAGGTCATGCCGGATTTTTCCGTGAATTCTGGCATGACTTGTGCTAGAGTATGTACAATTTTAATCTTTGAATTATGAACATAGGAAATGTCGTACTCGGACGATTTACAGCCTCCTGTGGAGTGCAGCTGGTGCCACGACGATCGAGGTATGTGCGACAGGTTCGTTGAGCTGGACGAAGATCGGCGCTTCAGCATTAAGCTCGAGGAGACATTC
The DNA here is from genome assembly GCA_021605205.1 of Aegilops longissima. Taxonomy (NCBI): domain Eukaryota; kingdom Viridiplantae; phylum Streptophyta; class Magnoliopsida; order Poales; family Poaceae; genus Aegilops; species Aegilops longissima. The sequence continues at coordinate 356,150,036 of CM038679.1, forward strand.
GATGTTGAAACGGTACGCAACAACGACAAGTGTTTTTTTTTCATAATTAAGCATGACTTGAACTATTTCAACGTCTAATTTTCATCTTTTACAATTCGACTAGCTTACCCATGCCATGCAAGATGCTATGTCTTGGAGAGGATGGGTTTTGAAGACCATGAAAATTTTGAAACAAAGAAAATACACCTAAGGACCCATCATGATATGGATTTTGAAGTAAATCTGTGCAATGCTCAGAGCATAATCCATTTTGGTTGCCAAAATTGGGAAGCACTTTGCAAAATGTATGGTTTTTATGAGGGTATGATTGTCACCATGGATCTTGGTGATCCTGACATTGAGCAAGACAATATGGACATTTGGGTCGTTGTTGATACGCTTCCGATTCTACCGCAATGTGAGTTTCTCAAACATAGTTATTAACTGTAACGCCCCAAGACCGGAGCTTCAGTTGCCTTCCAGGGTTTCCGAGTTTTGTCGTGTGATTTGTTTTGAGTGTGCATTCATCATGTCATCTCTTGCATTGCATCATCGCATCATGCCATCATATCATTAATTTTTAAAACTCAACTAAATAAATTGTATGGATTTTTCGATCCATTTAAACCGAGGGATTCACATGGTGACTTCTCTTTATAACATATCCTCCCAATATTAGGGAGCTATATTAAAATATTCCATTGTTTTGGAATCACCATAACCCACTTGCATAATAAATCCCATGCCTTTTCTGCCCGAGTTGACCTCAAAACCTTGCCAATTTTATTTCATCATTTTCCGAGTTCCACCAAAATCCTCGGCCATTTTTGTTAAATTCTTCATATTTTTGTGAGCCCGGGAAAATCGTCCTCGTTCCCAAATTCTTTCCCTAACCCTCTCTTTCTTTTTGTCTCTCTATTTTTCTTTTCTGCTAAATATAAAGAGTAGAGAGGAGAGAGAGAAGAGATCCTAGCCAGGCCTCTGGCCATTTTCTTCCCTACCCGGGCCGGCCTCTAAGGCACCAGCCCACCTAACCAACTCTAACCCTAGGCCCCAAGGCCCAGCCTCCCCTCGATCCATCTCTCTCCCTCGACTCCCACCAGCGCCGCCTCCCCATCTCCCCCGATCCCCTCGTCCTCCCCATCTCTCCCGATCCCCCCTCATCTCCCCTCGATCCTCGGTGCGCCGCCGCCACGCCAGCCATCGCCAGGAGAGCCCGCTCCTCCGATCCCTCGGCCTCCTTCCTCTCCTCCATGGCGCCTCCTCGCCCGAGTGCCTTCTCCCTCGGCCTCCTCCTCGAAGCGCCTCCTCTCCATCGCGCCACCGTCCCGCCTCTCCACCTCCTCGCGGCCGGCCAGACTCGCCCGCTGCGTGCGGTGCCCTCCATCGCCGACGAGCTCCACCAGAGCCCGCGGCCCCTTTGCTCCGCCCGCACCTCGCCCTTGCCTTCCTTTGCCTCGACCTTCTCCTCGCTGCCGTGACTGCCGCCGCCTCCACCACGCCCGTGCCTCCCTCCATGGTCGGGTTTGAGCAGGAGCTCCCGAGTTGGTGCCCGTCCGTCGCCTCCACGCGCCTGCCGCGCCCAGGCTCCTTCCATGGCCACGCCCGCCGTCAGGCTGCTGCTCCCGTCGGCCCTGCCATTGCGCCTCCTCGCCGAGGCCACCTGGTTCATCCTCCACGCCATGGCCAACCCGACTCCAAGCTCCTGCGGTAGCCTCACCTTCTGTGCCACCTTGCCTCGCCGTTTGACCCCAAGCCACCACTCGCATCGCGGTCTTCATCCGCCAGACGCCAAGACCCTTCCGTGGATGCGTCAAGTACCCCTGCCGCGACTACCGGTGTTTTTTTTGAAGACTGCCAAGTACCATTTTATCAGACGCTTGAACGACTACCACACCGGAACGCCAAGTACACGGATACGCCAAGTTCGACTACATGTAACAGCAAGTACCACTACGGCCGGAGACCTCGGATCCGTCAAGTACCCTTTGGATGCGCCAAGTTCCACTTCCGATGAACGTTTTGGAATCGGCAAGTACCACGACTACGACCGATGCCCCGAGGACACCGAGTTCGACTACACCCGGTGATGCATTAAGTTCCTCTACCGTCGACCAACATCCACGGACATGAACAACTACTTCCGATGACGAGATGTACCACTACCATCGAACGTGAACAACGACTTCCACTACGCCGTGTACGACTACTTCCCTCGACGATCATCGCGAGAACGTCTACTTCCCTCTACGAAACGCTTTCCGTCCCGTTTGAACGATCCGAAGGTATAACCCGAGACGACCGCGATGAGATGCCCTTGCATGTATGAGATGCACGATATGTTTGCACCGTGTCCGAATTGTCCTTGCGATGCCCCTCTTTTGCCATGCCACCGTTCCGTGGGAACCCGGTAATCGGGAGCACCCCACCATCCTCGCATGACTCGCTCACGCCCACTTCTTTTGCTCCGGTATCTCCATTAGCTACCGGAACCGGAATGTTGCCGTGGCACCATTTCCGTTAATCGCTGCCGTGGCACCTTTTTTTTTCGTTTCCGCCACGACGACTAATGCTTCATAACATGCTCATGTTAACATTTTCATAAAATTGCATAAACTTGCACATGTCATCCGCATCATGATAACAACATTAAAATGTTTAAAATTGTTGTTTGCATTAATTTGCTTAAATGCCATGCTAAGATGATTTATTTCATAACTAAATAACCGTAGCTCGGATTTAAATAAATTATATATGTAAATGGGGTGGAAAAATGCCTAGTTTAACATGGTGTACTTGCTTTGCATGTTTAACAACATTAAAATTGTGTTTAGGGCAGATCAGTACCTAATCCATAAATATGCACATGAGGATTTTCCGGAATTGTTGTTTGTTATCTCCGGCCTCATTTAATCTTGCCTAAATAGTTAGTTTCATTTGCTTCACCTCTTGCCATGGTTAACAACATTTAATATTGTTTGGTATCCTAACCGAGATCAAACTAAATATGTCAATGTGGTGTTTTGTCAATATGCAACCCGCTGCATATTGAGCTCCACTTAATTTGTAGGATTGTTTGTGCATATTGCCATGCCATGCTATTTAAACCGGTCATGCATCATACTTGATTGTGCATCATGCCATGTTTATGATTGTGTGTTTACTATGTTGTTTGCTTCTTTCGGTTTGCTTCTCCCGTTAGCTTTGGTTTCCTTCCGGAGTTGTGAGGGTTCGTTCGACCACGTCCGCTTGTCTTCTTCATGGATTCGTTCTTCTTCCTTGCGGGATTTCGTGCAAGATGATCATACCCTCGAAATCACTTCTATCTTTGCTTGCTAGATGCTCGCTCTTTTGCTATGCCTATGCTACGATGCCTATCACTTGCTTATCATGCCTCCCATATTGCCATGTCAAGCCCCTAACCATCCTTTCCTAGCAAACCGTTGTTTGGCTATGTTACCGCTTTGCTCAGCCCTCTTATAGCGTTGTTAGTTGCGGTGAAGATGAAGTTTGTTCCTTGTTGAACATGGAGATGTTGTTCCTTGTTGGAACATGTTTACTTGTTGGGATATCACAATATATCTTATTTAATTAATGCATCTATATACTTGGTAAAGGGTGGAAGGCTCGGCCTTATGCCCAGTGTTTTGTTCCACTCTTGCCGCCCTAGTTTCCGTCATACGGTGTTATGTTCCCGGATTTTGCGTCCCTAACGCGGTCGGGTGATTTATGGGACCCCTTGACAGTTCGCTTTGAATAAGACTTTTTCAGCAAGGCCCAACATTGGTTTTACCATTTGCCTCACCTAGCCCTTTTTTCCCTTGGGTTTCGGAGCCCAAGGGTCATCTTATTTTACCCCCGGGCGTTGATCGTCGTGAGTGCTGGTCCAAACTGTCACCGCCGGTGGTACCCAGGGCAACTCTGGGTTCGCCACGGAAGTTTGGACAATCCGTGTGCCCCGAGACCGAGATATGTGCAGCTCCTATCAGATTTGTCGGCACATCCGGCGGCTTTGCTGGACTTGTTTTATTATTGTCGAAATGTCTTGTAGCCGGATTCGAGACTGATCGGGTCTTCCCGGGAGAAGGAATATCCTTCGTTGATCGCGAGAGCTTATCATGGGCTGTTGGGACACCCTGCAGGGTTTGAACTTTCAAAGCCGTGCCGCATGTTATGTGGCAGATGGGAATTTGTTAATGTCCGTTGTAGAAAACCCGAAGTTGATCTTAATTAAAATACACCAATCGGCGTGTGTAACCGTGATGGTCTCTTCTCGGCGGAGTCCGGGAAGTGAACACGGTGTTGGAGTTATGTTTGACGTAAGTAGTTTCAGGATCACTTCTTGATCATAGTTGTTCGACCGTGCTTTGCTTCTCTTCTCGCTCTCTTTTGCGTTTGTTAGCCACCATATATGCTAGCCGCTTGCTGCAGCTCCACCTCACTACCCTGTCCTACCTTTAAGCTTAAATAGTCTTGATCTCGCGGGTGTGAGATTGCTGAGTCCCCGTGACTCACAGATACTTCCAAAACCAGTTTGCAGGTGCCGATGAAACCGCAGGTGATGCATCCGAGCTCAAGGAGGAGCTCGATGAGGATCTTGTTCATTGTGTTGTTTCGTTTGATTGATCAAGAGTGGAGCCAGTTGGGACGATCGGGATCCTGTAGCATTTGGGGTAGTCTTCTTTTATTTTGGTTCCGTAGTCGGACCTTGATTGTATCTGTATGATGTAATGCTTTACTCATGTATTGTGTGAAGTGGCGATTGTAAGACAACTATGTATCTCTTCCCCTTATGTAATACATGGGTTGTGTGAAGATTACCTCACTTGCGACATTGCTTTCAATGCGGTTATGCCTCTAAGTCGTGCTTCGACACGGGAGATATAGCCGCATCGAGGGCGCTAAGTTGGTAATCGAGCCTTCCCGACTTAGGAGCCCCTACTTGATTGTTTGTTGGCGTTGTTGAGTCTAGAACGGAAAATGTTTTGAGTCTTAGGATTATATATATCGGAGAGTAGGATTTTTTTACTCCTCGGTCCCTTAAATCGCTCTGGTGAGGTATCCCGACGAGAGTTTTGACTTTTTCTCCTCAAATTTCACTAAATTTTTTTAGGATCACGCTGGTATCTTGGAATCGTTCCGATAGTTTTGTGACGAGAACATTGTTCTTGGTGCCTCCCGACATTTAGGGGTTGTGGCGGTGTCCGGGAGTTGAGCTCCGAGGTGTTGTCGTCACAATTTTATCGTTGCATTCGGAATACCTGAGTTTTACCGACATCGAAATCTCTTTTGTGCAGTTGTTGGTGAGATAACCCTAATAGCCCAGTACTGTGGCGAGTGCAGGAGTATTGCCATGACTTGTATAACGGATGCTTTTCGAAGGTCGAGGTACAAGATTTCCGAAGGTTTCTCGGTTATGTGTTGACGGATGGATACAGCTGGATCTAGGTATTGTTAGTTTGGGTGATATATTTTGTGTCCCCTGTATCCCCAACACCAGATTGTATAACCAGAAAGTTTCGGGAGTTTATAGGTGGGAATTCTAGTAGCTTACAGGATATTCTTTCCGACAGATGTATGATTTGAGATTGGGGTTCAACGTCTAGTGGTCCGCCCATTCATGGTCGATTTACAGTGGTCGCGAGACGTCTTAAAGAATCCTTGGCTATGCTGATTCGGGGACGTCTTGTTTGTCATTCGTGACGTCCGCTATACGTCGTGTCCGTGTGGGCCCCACCACGAACACTTTGGGCGAAATCTCTATCATGTGTTTGTTCCGGCTTATTCTACAAGCCAAATCCTTGTTTTGTTTTATTTGTGGTATTCGAGTTGCTTCGAAGTCAAATGTTGAATCCATACCTTTTCCTCAAATGGTGTTCTCATATTGCTATGTGAATACTAATCCTTCTTGATCACTGAGCTTGTCATGTTAATTCTTTTCTCAACCGGCGTGCTTCTCTTCAAGTGGATCCGATCATTCCAACATTCGCAAGATCAATTCTAAGCTTTTTCTCAACGGTGTTCGTTTCATCCGACCTAAGTTGCCTTTGTTTTCCCGCCCTCCCACCCTTTTTCTTCAAGGACTCAGATTTCTTAATCAAGTATCCATTTTGTTGAGTGAAGTTTCTTCATTCTTTTCCTTTAATGTTTTATCCGGTGATTTCTCATGAAGACGCTAAGGAAGCTTTAACCTTATCATTGTTCCATTCTAATTTTCTTCTCCGTGGATTTAAGTCAAGTTTTCGGTGTTGATCGTATCCTTTTCATCGTTTCAAATGCTTTCTCATGTCGGTGCATCTCTTAATCATCCACTTCTCGCTATTCAATTGTTCCGGAGTGTTGAAGATATCTCAGAAGATTCTAGTTTCCATTCTCAATTCACTCAAGTTCTTTTGAGGATGCTATCTCATTCAAGCCATTTAATTCTACCGGTGCAATATCTATTTCAAACAATTGTTCAACGGTGGTTCTTTTGAGTGGGCCCTAACCCACAGGTCTTTTTCCAGGATCTTACCTTACTCTTTTATTTTCCCGGAGCTATTCCCAAATTATTTTCGAAGTTTGATGTAAGGATGATTTATCATCAGTCAAATGTCTTTCTCCAAGATCTTTCAAATTATCTTCATCGTTGGTTCAACCTTTCTAATTTTCATTCCGGAGTGTCTCAACAATTCATGGTGATGTTTCTCGTCGTCATTCTCGAATTTTGAAGACCGAAGACGAGTTTCTCTTTAGTCTTGCTCCATTATCTTCAAGATTCTTGGTTCTAGTTTGATGCCATCCTCTCATAATTATTTTTGGTTGTGAGAATTCTTTTAACCCACCCGGAGCATTCAGGAGTCTTTTCAGTTTGATTCTTCGGAGCCCATCATCTCAGAATTATTCATTCCAGCTTTCAGCTCTCGTTCTCCAAATCATACCGGTGCATCATTCAAGTATTCACTAATCAGTTCATGATCTCTCCGTTCTCATGTATCTAAATTCCCTCAAGTATCAACGTCGTTTTATAATTCCTCCCGGTGATTCGTTCTCTTTTCTTCATTCATTTTCAATTCTTACGGTGGTTCGTTCAAGATTTCACTTCCTTCTTTATCATATAGATTCATTTGTTCTCTCATAATCCTACCGGTGGTTTGTTCAACAATCCTATTCCTTTATTATCGTATCAATTTATTCGTTGTTTCAATCCTACCGGTGGTTCGTTGAAGACCTTCCCAAGTTTGCGCCATATCTATCTTAATCCTTTCTATGGGAATAAGTAGTATGCCAAATCCGTTGCTTGTCATCAATTTAATTGGTGAAGGATCAACATGATGTAATTCTTATTCTTGTTCCATCGAGTAAATTCAATTCCTTATTCCGGAGGTTCATCAAAATTCTTGGTTTCATTTGTTCATCTTTCTTTCCGGAGTTCCAAGTTTTCTCAGTATATCATTTCAAAGCTTCATCTTAACACTGCAAGGCTTCACCTTGTGTTTTCAACTTCTCTTTCTTTTATCATCCTTTTTCTTACCAGAGTTCTTCATGGAGGCTCTACATGGTGCTTCCTCAAGGATTCTTTTCATTCTTCAATTGTTCATCAAGATTTCTCTCGGAGTTAAGATCCGTCAAGCCATACTCAAAAATTGAGCATGGTGTTCAACACATGTTTTGTTTTGAGAAGCTCAAGTATTCTTCATCTTGCATTCCAAAGTGCAATTCATTCTATCTTGCCATTTGAGGTGGTATTATGTCATTCTTGACAATTTCACTTCATGTTTCATGATTCACTTGTTGTCAAGAATGAGATATTTAAATCCATCATTTTCTCTTTGTTCAAGAGATCTTTTCAACCAATCAATCTTTTGTTGGAGTTATATTGGGTTATATTTCACCTACAGCCTTCCCTAAGGATTGTAGCTATTTGTGGTGCTTATCAATGATCCAAATTTCTCCTTCTCTTCTCGGTGAAGAAGTTTCTTTTATCTTCACTGATCTCAACCAATCATTTGTTTCTGTTAATGGCGGGTTGTCACCTCATAGTCTTGAGATGTTTCCATAAGCCCACTACAAGCTTATTCTTACCGTTGTTGTTTTTTCAAACAACTCCGTTCTATCCTTGTTTGTAAGGATGCTTCATTCAAATTCATTTGTGGTAGAAGTTGTCATTTTCTTCTCCATCCCTTTATCCCAACAATCTAGATTCTATTCTTTCATTTCGAAGGCATTGTGATGTTGCTCTTTTCGACCCATCGTCTCGTTTTGCCAAGATCATGTTCTTTTCTTACTTATCCATTTAACCGGAGGTTGTGTCATCTCTTCAAGTTCTTTTCATCTTATCAAGTTTTCCTTCTTCTTTTAGTCGGAGTGCTGCCCAAATTTTATCAATCTTATTCCTTGTCTATCTAGTTTTAACCGGAGTGGTTTCAGTATCTATCTTATCACTAAACCTCTTGGTTTTCGTCGTATCCCTTGTTCCTCTTTTCCAACAGAGTGTTTTCAACTTTCTTCATCTTCATTGTTTTGTTTCTTTCATTTTGTTCAACCTCTCAAGGTTCTTTGGTTTCACTCGTCTGTCGGAGAAGCAACTTAGTTTTACCTCTTCCTCTCCCGCTTTTCTCCGGTGCCATCCTAGATCTCGGGACGAGATCCTCTCGTAGTGGTGGAGTGTTGTAACGCCCCAAGACCGGAGCTTCAGTTGCCTTCCAGGGTTTCCGAGTTTTGTCGTGTGATTTGTTTTGTGTGTGCATTCATCATGTCATCTCTTGCATTGCATCATCGCATCATGCCATCATATCATTAATTTTTAAAACTCAACTAAATAAATTGTATAGATTTTTCGATCCATTTAAACCGAGGGATTCACATGGTGACTTCTCTTTATAACATATCCTCCCAATATTAGGGAGCTATATTAAAAATATTCCATTGTTTTGGAATCACCATAACCCACTTGCATAATAAATCCCATGCCTTTTCTACTCCGAGTTGACCTCAAAACCTTGCCAATTTTATTTCATCATTTTCCGGAGTTCCACCAAAAATCCTCGGGCCATTTTTGTTAAATTCTTCATATTTTTGTGAGCCCGGGAAAATCGTCCTCGTTCCCAAATTCTTTCCCTAACCCTCTCTTTCTTTTTGTCTCTCTATTTTTCTTTTCTGCTAAATATAAAGAGTAGAGAGGAGAGAGAGAAGAGATCCCAGCCAGGCCTCTGGCCATTTTCTTCCCTACCCGGCCCGGCCTCTAAGGCACCAGCCCACCTAACCAACTCTAACCCTAGGCCCCAAGGCCCAGCCTCCCCTCGATCCATCTCTCTCCCTCGACTCCCACCAGCGCCGCCTCCCCATCTCCCCCGATCCCCTCGTCCTCCCCATCTCTCCCGATCCCCCCTCATCTCCCCTCGATCCTCTGTGCGCCGCCGCCACGCTCAGCCATCGCCAGGGAGAGCCCGCTCCTCCCGATCCCCTTGGCCTCCTTCCTCTCCTCCATGGCGCCTCCTCGCCGCCCGAGTGCCTTCTCCCCTCGGCCTCCTCCTCGAGCGCCTCCTCTCCATCGCGCCACCGTCCCGCGCCTCTCCACCTCCTCGCGCCGGCCGCTCGCACCTCGCCGCGCCGTGCCGGTGCCCTCCATCGCCGACGAGCTCCACCAGGAGCCCGCGTCCCCTTTGCTCCGCCCCGCACCTCGCCCTTGTCTTCCTTTGCCTCGACCTTCTCCTCACTGCCGTGACTGTCGCCGCCTCCACCACGCCCGTGCCTCCCTCCAGGTCGGGTTTGAGCAGGAGCTCCCGAGTTGGTGCCCGTCTGTCGCCTCCACGCGCCTGCCGCGCCGAGCTCCTTCCATGGCCACGCCTCGCCGTCCGGGCTGCTGCTCCCGTCGGCCCTGCCATTGCGCCTCCTCGCCGAGGCCACCTGGTTCATCCTCCACGCCATGGCCAACCCGACTCCAAGCTCCTGCGGTAGCCTCACCTTCCTGCGCCACCTTGCCTCAGTCGTTTGACCCCAAGCCACCACCTCGCATCGCGGTCTTCATCCGCCAAGGACGCCAAGACCCTTCCGTGGATGCGTCAAGTACCCCTGCCGCGACTACCAGTGTTTTTTTTGAAGACTGCCAAGTACCATTTTATCAGACGCTTGAACGACTACCACACCGGAACGCCAAGTACACGGATACGCCAAGTTCGACTACATGTAACAGCAAGTACCACTACGGCCGGAGACCTCGGATCCGTCAAGTACCCTTTGGATGCGCCAAGTTCCACTTCCGATGAACGTTTTGGAATCGGCAAGTACCACGACTACGACCGATGCCCCGAGGACACCGAGTTCGACTACACCCGGTGATGCATTAAGTTCCTCTACCGTCGACCCGAACATCCACGGGACATGAACAACTACTTCCGATGACGAGATGTACCACTACCATCGAACGTGAACAACGACTTCCACTACGCCGTGTACGACTACTTCCCTCGACGATCATCGCGAGAACGTCTACTTCCCTCTACGAAACGCTTTCCGTCCCGTTTGAACGATCCGAAGGTATAACCCGAGACGACCGCGATGAGATGCCCTTGCATGTATGAGATGCACGATATGTTTGCACCGTGTCCGAATTGTCCTTGCGATGCCCCTCTTTTGCCATGCCACCGTTCCGTGGGAACCCGGTAATCGGGAGCACCCCACCATCCTCGCATGACTCGCTCACGCCCACTTCTTTTGCTCCGGTATCTCCATTAGCTACCGGAACCGGAATGTTGCCGTGGCACCATTTCCGTTGTCGTTGCCGTGGCACCTTTTTTTTTTCGTTTCCGCCACGACGACTAATGCTTCATAACATGCTCATGTTAACATTTTCATAAAATTGCATAAACTTGCACATGTCATCCGCATCATGATAACAACATTAAAATGTTTAAAATTGTTGTTTGCATTAATTTGCTTAAATGCCATGCTAAGATGATTTATTTCATAACTAAATAACCGTAGCTCGGATTTAAATAAATTATATATGTAAATGGGGTGGAAAAATGCCTAGTTTAACATGGTGTACTTGCTTTGCATGTTTAACAACATTAAAATTGTGTTTAGGGCAGATCAGTACCTAATCCATAAATATGCACATGAGGATTTTCCGGAATTGTTGTTTGTTATCTCCGGCCTCATTTAATCTTGCCTAAATAGTTAGTTTCATTTGCTTCACCTCTTGCCATGGTTAACAACATTTAATATTGTTTGGTATCCTAACCGAGATCAAACTAAATATGTCAATGTGGTGTTTTGTCAATATGCAACCCGTTGCATATTGAGCTCCACTTAATTTGTAGGATTGTTTGTGCATATTGCCATGCCATGCTATTTAAACCGGTCATGCATCATACTTGATTGTGCATCATGCCATGTTTATGATTGTGTGTTTACTATGTTGTTTGCTTCTTTCCGGTTTGCTTCTCCCGTTAGCTTCGGTTTCCTTCCGGAGTTGTGAGGGTTCGTTCGACTACGTCCGTTTGTCTTCTTCATGGATTCGTTCTTCTTCCTTGCGGGATTTCAGGCAAGATGATCATACCCTCGAAATCACTTCTATCTTTGCTTGCTAGATGCTCGCTCTTTTGCTATGCCTATGCTACGATGCCTATCACTTGCTTATCATGCCTCCCATATTGCCATGTCAAGCCCCTAACCATCCTTTCCTAGCAAACCGTTGTTTGGCTATGTTACCGCTTTGCTCAACCCCTCTTATAGCGTTGTTAGTTGCAGGTGAAGATGAAGTTTGTTCCTTGTTGGAACATGGAGATGTTGTTCCTTGTTGGAACATGTTTACTTGTTGGGATATCACAATATATCTTATTTAATTAATGCATCTATATACTTGGTAAAGGGTGGAAGGCTCGGCCTTATGCCTGGTGTTTTGTTCCACTCTTGCCGCCCTAGTTTCCGTCATACCGGTGTTATGTTCCCGGATTTTGCGTCCCTAACGCGGTCGGGTGATTTATGGGACCCCTTGACAGTTCGCTTTGAATAAGACTTTTCAAAGAAGGCCCAACATTGGTTTTACCATTTGCCTCACCTAGCCCTTTTTCCCTTGGGTTTCGGAGCCCAAGGGTCATCTTATTTTACCCCCGGCCGTGATCGTCGTGAGTGCTGGTCCAAACTGTCGACCGCCGGTGGCCACCAGGGGCAACTCTGGGTTCGCCTACCGGAAGTTTGGACAATCCGGTGTGCCCTGAGACCGAGATATGTGCAGCTCCTATCAGGATTTGTCGGCACATCCGGCGGCTTTGCTGGACTTGTTTTATTACTGTCGAAATGTCTTGTAGCCGGATTCGAGACTGATCGGGTCTTCCGGGAGAAGGAATATCCTTCGTTGATCGCGAGAGCTTATCATGGGCTTGTTGGGACACCCTGCAGGGTTTGAACTTTCAAAGCCGTGCCCGCGGTTATGTGGCAGATGGGAATTTGTTAATGTCCGGTTGTAGAAAACCGAAGTTGATCTTAATTAAAATACACCAATCGCGTGTGTAACCGTGATGGTCTCTTCTCGGAGTCCGGAAGTGAACACGGTGTTGGAGTTATGTTTGACGTAAGTAGTTTCAGGATCACTTCTTGATCATAGTTGTTCGACCGTGCTTTGCTTCTCTTCTCGCTCTCTTTTGCGTTTGTTAGCCACCATATATGCTAGCCGCTTGCTGCAGCTCCACCTCACTACCCTGTCCTACCTTTAAGCTTAAATAGTCTTGATCTCGCGGGTGTGAGATTGCTGAGTCCCCGTGACTCACAGATACTTCCAAAACCAGTTTGCAGGTGCCGATGAAACCGTGCAGGTGATGCATCCGAGCTCAAGGAGGAGCTCGACGAGGATCTTGTTCATTGTGTTGTTTCGTTTCAGTTGATCAAGAGTGGAGCCAGTTGGGACGATCGGGATCTGTGTAGCATTTGGGGTAGTCTTCTTTTATTTTGGTTCCGTAGTCGGACCTTGATTGTATCTGTATGATGTAATGCTTTACTCATGTATTGTGTGAAGTGGCGATTGTAAGCCAACTATGTATCTCTTCCCCTTATGTAATACATGGGTTGTGTGAAGATTACCTCACTTGCGACATTGCTTTCAATGCGGTTATGCCTCTAAGTCGTGCTTCGACACGTGGGAGATATAGCCGCATCGAGGGCGTTACATTAACTAATTTATATTGTTTATTTCAAAATAGTTGACAACTTATTTCCATTGACAGCTTATTTTTATTCTTCAAAGAATGTGCGGAAGATGCTAGACAAAACCCACTACACTGATGGCTCCGAATTAACTTATAAGGAGAAAAGTCATCTGATCGCTTATTGTACTTATCTAGACGATTTCAATTCCTATTATCGAACTCCTCCAAATTATGGTGAATATGTGCCACTAGTGCACGTGTTGAACCACGGTAACTTCTATGGAGATACCCTGGTAAGATTTTTTACTACTACGACATCTGTGCATCTTTTGCATACTTCTAAAACTAGTACATCATTGCTAACTACGAAGTTATTACTATGTTTTTCAACAGAAAATCCCGATGGATTGTGTGCCTCATCGATGTATCCGAATGGTCACCTTAGAGTTCGAACATACTACCAGGTCAATCTAGGAGCTCACTGTGCATATCGGATTTCGAAACCGGTGATCACATGATCATCAAAGAATGGAAAAATATTTGGACATTCGCAAGGAGGTTCTTGGAAGTAACATTAAGCGAAAGGCAAGAATTGGAGACAGGATAATCTCCATTCTCCATAATGGAGAGTCAGGGGCTATCTCGTTTTTTGCTATTTAACCTTAGAGAATGTAGTAGGTCCTAAGAGAATGTAGTAGGTCCTATGAGGTACAATAGGTTTATTATGTAGTACAATGTGTTAGAATTTATGATGAGGAGTACTTGTGATTACGACTAGTGACCAATTTGCTATGTGATGTCATTGATGAAAACGATGATCTTGAGGAGGTGTTATATGACAATGATGTATGCTACGTCTTGAGCTTGCGTTGGTTTTCCTCGAAGAGGAGAGGGTGATGCAGCAAGTGTAGCGTAAGTATTTCCCTCAGTTTTCGAGAACCAAGGTATCAATCCAGTAGGAGGCTCCTCAAAAGTCCCACGCACCTACACAAACAAACTGAGAACTCGCAACCAACGCGATAAAGGGGTTGTCAATCCCTTCACGGCCACTTGCAAAAGTGAGATCTAATAAAGATAGTATGATAAGGTAAATATATTTTTGGTATTTTATAATATAGATGCAAAAAGTAAAGATGCAAATAAAATTAGATTGAAAGCAAATATGATAAGAGATAGACCCGGGGGCCATAGGTTTCACTAGTGGCTTCTCTCAAGATAGCATAAGTATTACGGTGGGTGAACAAATTACTGCCGAGCAATTGATATAAAAGCGCATAGTTATGAGATTATCTAGGCATGATCATGTATATAGGCATCACATCCATAACAAGTAGACCGACTCCTGCCTGCATCTACTACTATTACTCCACACATTGACCGCTATCCAGCATGCATCTAGAGTATTAAGTTCATAAGAACGAGTAACGATTAAGCAAGATGACATGATGTAGAGGATAAACTCATGCAATATGATATAAACCCCATCTTGTTATCCTCGATGGCAACAATACAATACGTGTCTTGCCACCCTTTACATCCTTTGGGTAAGGACACGCAAGATTGAACCCAAAGCTAAGCACTTCTCCCATGGCAAGAAAAACCAATCTAGTAGGCCAAACTAAACTGATAATTCGAAGAGACTTGCAAAGATAACTTAATCATACATAAAAGAATTCAGAGAAGATTCAAATATTATTCATAGATAAACTTGATCATAAACCCACAATTCATCGGATCTCGACAAACACACTGCAAAAAGAGATTACGTCGAATAGATCTCCACAAGAGAGGTGGAGAACATTGTATTGAGATCCGAAAAGAGAGAAGAAGCCATCTAGCTAATAACTAGGGACCCGTAGGTCTGTGGTAAACTACTCACAACTCATCGGAGGGGCTATGGTGTTGATGTAGAAGCCCTCCGTGGTTGATTCCTCCTCCGGCAGAGTGTCGGCGAAGGCTCCAAGATGGGATCTCGCAGATACATAAGGTTACGGCGGTGGAAATTGTGTTTCGTGGTGCCCCTGGATGTTTTCGGGGTACGTAGGTATATATAGGAGGAAGAAGTACGTCAGTGGCTGTCTGAGGAGCCCACGAGACAGGGGGGCGCGCCCTATAGGGAGGGCTCCTATCTCGTGGCTTCCTCGGAAGCTTCTTGACTTGCACTCCAAGTCCACTGGATCACGTTCGTTCCAAAAATCACGCTCTCGAAGGTTTCATTCCGTTTGGACTCCGTTTGATATTCCTTTTCTTCGAAATACTGAAATAGGCAAAAAAACAGCAATATGGGTTGGGCCTCCGGTTAGTAGGTTAGTCCCAAAAATGATATAAATGTCTAAAATAGAGCCCATAAACATCCAAAAGGGGTAATATAATAGCATGGAACTATCAAAAATTATAGATACGTTGGAGACGTATCAAGCATCCCCAAGCTTAATTCCTGCTCGTCCTCGAGTAGGTAAATGATGAAAAGAGAATTTTTTATGTGGAATGCTACCTAGCATAAATCATAATGTAATTTATTTATTGTGGCATGAATGTTCAGATCCAAATGAATACAAAATAAAAGTTCATATTGATAAAAGAAATAGTAATACTTCAAGCATACTAATCAAAGTAATCATATCTTCTCAAAATAGCATGGTAAAAGAAAGTTCATCCCTAGAAAGTCATATAGTTAGGCTATACTTCATTTTCATCACACAAAGATGTTCCCAACTTCTATACCCCCGATGACAATCCAAGCAATTGTTTCATACTTAAATAATCTCAAACATTTTCAACCTTCACGCAATACATGAGCGTGAGCCATGGATATAGCACTATGGGTGGAATAGAATATGATGATGGGGATTGTGTGGAGAAGAAAAAAAGGAGAAAATATCACATTGACGAGGATAATCAACGGGCTATGGAGATGCCCATCAATTGATGTCAACATGAGGAGTAGGGATTGCCATGCAACGGATGCACTAGAGCTATAAATAAATGCTCAACAAAAGAAAACTAGTGGGTGTGCATCCAACTTGCTTGCTTACTAAGACCTAGGGCATTTTAGGAAGCCCATCGTAGGAATATACAAGCCAAGTTCTATAATGAAAAATTCCCACTAGTATGAAAAAGACAACTTATGAGACTCACTATATGAAAAACATGGTGCTACTTTGAAGCACAATATATGAGACTCACTACATGAAGAACAAGATGCTACTTTGAAGCACAAGTGTGGAAAAAGAGATAGTAACATTGCCCTTTTTATTTATTTTCTTTTTTTGGGCCTTTCTTTTTTTTTATTTTTGTCCTTTCTCTTTTTTTTGATTGGGCAATGCTCTAATAATGATGATCATCACACTTCTATTGATTACAACATAAGGATTACAACTCGAAACTAGAACAAGATATGACTCTATATGAATGCCTCCGGCGGTGTACCGGGATGGTGCAATGAATCAAGAGTGACATGTATGGAAAATAATACATGGTGGCTTTGCCACAAATACGATGTCAACTACGTGATCATGCAATGGCAATATGACAAAACTAAAGTATGTCATGATGATGAACGGAACGGTGGAAAGTTGCATGGCAATATATCTCGGAATGGCTATGGAAATGCCATAATAGGTAGGTATGGTGACTGTTTTAAGGAAGATATAGGGAGGTTTATGTGTGATAGAGCGTATCGTATCACGGGGTTTGGATGCACCGGCGAAGTTTGCACCAACTCTCAAGGTGAGAAAGGGCAATGCACGGTACCCAAGAGGCTAGCAAAGGCGGAAAGGTAAAAGTGCGTATAATCCATGGACTCAACATTAGTCATGAAGAACTCATATACTTATTGCAAAAATTTAGAAGTCATCAAAAATCAAGTACTACGGGCATGCTCCTAGGGGGATAGATTGGTAGGAAAAGACCATCGCTCTCCTCGACCGCCACTCATAAGGATGCACAAGCCAGGTACACTTCATGTTTCAAATTTGTTACACAACTTTAACCATACGTGCATGCTACGGGACTTGCTAACTTCAACACGAGCATTCTTTAAATTCATAATCACCCAACTAGCATGACTTTAATATCACTACCTCCATATCTCAAAACAATTATCAAGTATCAAGTTGATCATAGCATCCAATTCACTTCCTATGATAGTTTTTATTATACCCAACTTGGATGCCTACCATTATAGGACCAATTTTATGACCATAGCAAATACCATGCTGTTCTAAAAGACTCTCAAAATAATATAAGTGAAGCATGAGAGACTAGCAATTTCTTCAAAATTAAGATACCACCGTGCTCTAAAAGATATAAGTGAAGCACTAGAGCAAAAACTATCAAGCTCAAAAGATATAAGTGAAGCACATAGAGTATTCTAGCAAATTCTAATCAAATAGGCTTCTCCCAAAAGGTGTGTACGGCAAGGATGATTGTGGTAAACTAAAAAGCAAAGACTAATATAATACACGACGCTCCAAGCAAAACACTTATCATGTGGTGAATAAAAATATAGCTCCAAGTAAATTTACAAATGAACGAAGACGAAAGAGGGGATGCCTTCCCGGGGCATCCCCAAGCTTAGGCTTTTTCTACCCTTTACTCCATAGTCCATAAAAGCTTTACCCAAAACTTGAAAACTTCACAACACAAAACTCGACAGAAAATCTTATAAGCTCCGTTAGTGAAAGAAAAAAAAAACCACCACATAAGCTACTGCAATGAACTCATTATTTATTTAATATGGTGTTAAACCTACTGTATTCCAACTTCTCTATGGATTATAAACTATTTTATTGGCCATAGATTCATCAAAATAAGCAAACAACACACGAAAAACAGAATCTGTCAAAAACAGAACACTCTGTAGTAATCTGTAACTAACGCAAACTTCTGGAAATCAAACAATTCAGCAAAAATAGGACGACCTAGGCAATTTGATTATTGATCAGCATCAATTAGAATCACTATTTTATCACGTTCTGGTGATTTTTAACAATTATTTTCGTGAGCTGAAAGTTTCTGGAAATTACAGCAAGATCAAATAACTACCGTCCAAGAAGATCCTATAGGTTTAACTTGGCACAAACACTAATTAAAAGATAAAACCACATCTAAACAGAAGGTAGATGGATTATTTATTCCTAAACAGAAACAAAACAAAAAACATAAAGAAAATTGGGTTGCCTCCCAACTAGCGCTATCGTTTAACGCCCCTAGCTAGGCATAAAAGCAAGGATAGATCTAACGAGTGCCATCTTTGGCACTAAACTCATAAGTAGCACGCATGATAGATTCATAAGGTAATTTGAATTTATTTCTTGGAAAGTGCTCCATGCCTTTCTTTAATGGAAATTGGAATCTAATATTCCCTTCCTTCATATCAATAATCGCACCAATCGTTCTAAGAAAAGGTCTACCAAGAATAATAGGGCAAGAAAGATTGCAATCTATATCAAGAACGATAAAATCTACGGGAACCAAATTTCTATTTGCAACAATAAGAACATCATTGATCCTTCCCATAGGCTTTTTAATGGTGGAATCCGCAAGGTGCAAATTTAACGAGCAATCATCAATATCATGGAAACCTAGAATATCACATAAAGTTTTCGGAATCGTTGAAACACTAGCACCCAAATAACACAAAGCAAAACACTCATAATCTTTAATTCTAATCTTTATAGTAGGTTCCCACTCATCATTAAGTTTTCTAGGTATAGAAACTTCCAAATTAAGTTTTTCATCATAGGATTGCATCAAGGCATCAACAATATGCTTGGTAAAAGCTTTGTTTTGACTATAAGCATGAGGAGAATTAACAACGGCTTGCAACAAGGAAATGCAACCTTTTATAGAGCAATTATCATAATTAAATTCCTTGAAATCCGAGATAGTGGGTTCAACATTATTAAAAGTTGAGGATTCTCCAATCTCACTTTTACCAAATTTAACATTAAGATCTAAAGATTCCGAATTCTTGGGACGCCTTCTAGGCAAAGTTGATTCATCATCAGTCCCATAATCATCAACATTCATATTGGAAAACATAGATCTAATCGGAGACGCATCAATAACTTTAAGATCCTCATCATTATTTTCATGGAAACTAGAAGAACATGCTTTTATGAAGCTTTCTTTTTTAGCACACAATCTAGCGGTTCTTTCCTTGCACTCGTCAATGGAAATTCTCATTACTTTTAGAGACTCATTGATATCATGCTTAGGAGAAGAAGATCCAAGTTTAAGAGAATTAACATCAAGTGAAAGTCTATCAACGTTCCTAGCCAAATCATCAACTTTGAGCAATTTTTCTTCAAGCAAAGCATTAAAATTCTTTTGAGAAATCATAAATTCTTTCACACTATTCTCAAAATCAGAGGGCATCTTATTAAAGTTACCAGAAGAATTATTGTAGGAATTTCCATAATTATTAGAGGGATTACTAGGGAACGGTCTAGCATTAAAATTTTCCTCTATAAGCATTATTTCCAAAACTATTCCTACCAACAAAATTCACATCCATAGATTCATTATTATTCTCAATCAAGGAAGGAAAAGGCATATCATTGGGATCAAGAGGAGTATTTTTAGTAGCAAACATCTTCAAAAGTTCATCCATCTTTCCACTCAAAACATTGATTTCTTCTATAACATGCACTATTTTACTAGAATATCTTTCGGTGTGCCATTGAGAATAATTAGCCATAATATTATCAAGAAGTTTTAGCATCTCCTAACGTGATTTCCATAAAGGTGCCTCCCGCGGCCGAATCTAAGAGATTTCTAGAAGCAAAGTTCAATCCGGCATAATTTTTTTGTATAATCATCCACAAGTTCAAACCATGAGTAGGGCAATTGTGAAGCATAAATTTCATTATTTCCCAAGATTGGGCAACATGCTCATGATCAAGTTGTTTAAAGTTCATAATAGCGTTCCTAAGAGTGATGATCTTAGCGGGAGGAAAATACTTAGAGATAAAAGCATCTTTGCACTTGTTCCAAGAATCAATACTATTCTTAGGCAAAGACGAAAACCAAACTTTAGCAAGATCTCTAAGTGAAAACGGAAATAACTTCAATTTGACAATATTGTTATCCGTATCTTTCTTCTTTTGCATATCACACAAATTAACAAAGTTGTTTAGATGAGTAGCGGCATCTTCGCTAGGAAGGCCGGCGAATTGATCTTTCATAACATGATTCAGCAAAGCGGTATTGATTTCACAAGACTCATCATTATTAAAAGGAGCAATCGGAGTACTAAGGAAATCATTATTATTGATACTCGAGAAGTCACACAATTTGGTATTATCTTGCGCCATGGCAACAAGTAATCCAACACACAAGCAAACAGAAAAACGGCAAGCAAAAGAGAGGAGGAGATTGGGAAAGAGAGGGCGAATAAAACGGCAAGGGTGAAGTGGGGGAGAGGAAAATGAGAGGCAAATGGAAAATAATGTAAATGCGAGGGAGATGGGTTTGTGATGGGTACTTGGTATGTCTTGACTTGAGCGAAGACCTCCACAGCAACGGCGCGAAATCCTTCTTGCTACGTCTTGAGCTTGCGTTGGTTTTCCTCGAAGAGGAGAGGGTGATGCAGCAAGTGTAGCGTAAGTATTTCCCCTTAGTTTTTGAGAACCAAGGTATCAATCCAGTAGGAGGCTCCTCAAAAGTCCCACGCACCTACACAAACAAACTGAGAACTCGCAACCAATGCAATAAAGGGGTTGTCAATCCCTTCACGGCCACTTGCAAAAGTGAGATCTAATAAAGATAGTATGATAAGGTAAATATATTTTTGGTAGTTTATAATACAGATGCAAAAAGTAAAGATGCAAATAAAAGCAGATTGAAAGCAAATATGATAAGAGATAGACCCGGGGGCCGTAGGTTTCACTAGTGGCTTCTCTCAAGATAGCATAAGTATTACGGTGGGTGAACAAATTACTGCCGAGCAATTGATAGAAAAGCGCATAGTTATGAGATTATCTAGGCATGATCATGTATATAGGCATCACATCCATAACAAGTAGACCGACTCATGCCTGCATCTACTACTATTACTCCACACATTGACCGCTATCCAGCATGCATCTAGAGTATTAAGTTCATAAGAACAGAGTAACACATTAAGCAACATGACATGATGTAGAGGGATAAACTCATGCAATATGATATAAACCCCATCTTGTTATCCTTGATGGCAACAATACAATACGTGCCTTGCAACCCTTTCTGTCACTGGGTAAGGACACCGCAAGATTGAACCCAAAGCTAAGCACTTCTCCCATGGCAAGAAAAACCAATCTAGTAGGCCAAACTAAACTGATAATTCGGAGAGACTTGCAAAGATAACTTAATCATACATAAAAGAATTCAGAGAAGATTCAAATATTATTCATAGATAAACTTGATCATAAACCCACAATTCATCGGATCTCGACAAACACACTGCAAAAAGAGATTACGTCGAATAGATCTCCACAAGAGAGGGGGAGAACATTGTATTGAGATCCGAAAAGAGAGAAGAAGCCATCTAGCTAATAACTATGGACCCGTAGGTCTGTGGTAAACTACTCACGACTCATCGGAGGGGCTATGGTGTTGATGTAGAAGCCCTCCGTGGTTGATTCCCCCTCAGTGAGTGCCGTGAAGGCTCAAGATGGGATCTCGCGGATACAGAAGGTTACGGCGGTGGAAATTGTGTTTCGTGGTGCCCTGGATGTTTTCGGGGTACGTAGGTATATATAGGAGGAAGAAGTACGTCGGTGGCTGCCCGAGGGGCCCACGAGACAAGGGGCTCGCCCTATGGGGGGGGGGCACCCTCCTATCTCGTGGCTTCCTCGGAAGCTTCTTGACTTGCACTCCAAGTCCTCTGGATCACGTTCGTTCCAAAAATCACGCTCCCGAATGTTTCATTCCGTTTGGAGTCCGTTTGATATTCCTTTTCTTCGAAATACTGAAATAGGCAAAAAAACAGCAATATGGGTTGGGCCTCCGGTTAGTAGGTTAGTCCCAAAAATGATATAAATGTGTAAAATAAAGCCCATAAACATCCAAAAGGGTTAATATAATAGCATGGAACAATAAAAAATTATAGATACGTTGGAGATGTATCAATGTATTATGATGATAAGTTGTTAATTATATGATGATGATAATGATATTTATTATATCATTGGGTGAAAGAACCGCGGATTAGTTTCAAGTGGATGGACATCTACTTGAAACTAGTCCTGATTCTTTCACCCGTGATGTAATAACTCATTATGATGTAAAAACAATCTCTAAATTCCTGTTGTATGAAAACTTGTGTACAGGTGTATGAATACAACATGAAATAAAAAAGAAATAAAATACGAAATAATAGTAGTAGTGCGGGCAGGGAGAAGCGCTACTACTAATTACCGATAAGCGCTCCTATAGGAAATCGCTACTACTAAGTCGATTTAGCGAAGAGCGTGGGTGAGGCATGCTCTTGCTAAGCTTTAGTATGAAGGCCATGTCGATGAGCGCTCCGCCTGGCCATCGATAGGCCTAAAACCCTCGCTGCTGCTAGGCTTTTACCTAGTAGTGTTTGGGTGCATAGCATTGATACTATAGTAAACATTTCAAAAAATTAACATCAAAACATGTGCACACAAATCTAAATCAATGCAGATAGCAATGATCAAGTGGCAAGTGATGCCTTACCCACGGATACAGACGACAAATAGCAGCTTTGCCTCGGGACTGACATAGAACCCACCCTTCATCCGGGCCTCACGCTTAAGTTGCACCAGCTCCTTGTCCTGCTCACAACACCCACATTAGCATTCCATCGGGCAGAAACACAAACATGTCAATGATCAATCAAGCTAGGTTAGACCTGTGTGGTAGTGGTACATATTTTGGACTACCCAAAAACAAACTGAATCTGAAGGAATTAAACAAAACTAACATGACTCTACATAGATATCAGTGGACTCGTGGTAATGTATAGCACAAAAGCAAACAAAAATGGACAGGTATGAACAAATCTCGCATATAGAACTGGTAAACTCCGATCAGCCTTTCCCTATCGACTGAAGAAAGGTAAAGCATATAGTTGACACAGTCCAAATTCCACATGGCACCGCGGCAAAACCTAATCAGTGGTACAACCGCGCGTAGCAAGTTTGCAGAGCGAGAATCTAATCAACATCCACGAACGAGCAAAGGGCATTGGATCGAGCGATCTGACCTGGGCCTAATACTCTCCGGCGTACTGCTTGGCGCATGCGTAGATGACCTTGGTGTTCTCCGCGTCCTTCTTCTTCTTGTCGGCCACCTTCTGCTTCTTCGCGGCGGCCCAGAGCTCTCCCCTCTTCCTCTTGAAGTTCACCGACTGCGGCATCGACACCTTCGCCGCCTCGGAGGCCATCTGCGCGGACGCAATCAACCACAGATCCTTCAGGCTTAGATCGAGACGGGGAGGGGACGACGGTGGGTTCGAGTGACCGGTGCTTACCTCGATGAGCTGCGCTTCGTGGGAGAGGAGACGGCGAGGGTATGGGGAGAGGCGGCGGCGGTGACGGGGTTGAGTGTGCGGATTAAGTAGGGAGAGGGGAGACGAGGGCACGATGGCCGTGGGAGGACGTGGTCGCCGCGATCGAATGGATCTGGGATGCAGGGAGAGGGGAGAAGGAGAGGGTAGGGGCGCCGGCTGTGGAGTAGAGGGCGGCGGGGCTGGCGGGGGCGGTGGGTCATCGATGGTGGCAGTGGGGGTGGCAGGGGCGGTGGGCGGCGGCAAATCAAGATCGGGGAGGGGAAGGAGAAGAGAGCGAGGCGAGAAAGAAAGGAGGCGGGGGGTGGTTGCAAATGAGCACGAGGACTCAGGAGAGCTAGGGTTTCGACTTAGGTGGGCTTCGAGTGAGGACAGCCGTTGGATCCGCGAGCATCTGACGGTGATCCATCCACGATCCGCGTGAAACGCCCACGGACCAATCAAAATGCAGCACACACGTACGATGTCATGACCATCTAAATTGGTCGTAGTTAACTAAAATTTTTGTCATGGTTGATTAAAAATTCATTTTTCATTTTTCGAGTGCCCAAAATGAGTTTTTTTGTAAAGGACCTATAATATATTTGTTGCAAAATTGTACCAAATCAATTTTCTAAAATACTAGGACATATTTAATGCACAATTGACCAAATGGTTGGGTGTAAAAAGTTTTTATACACCTCTGGTGAAAAAGACAAATTTCGGCCGATTCAGCTAGAAGCGGGTCAAATTTGAACTGTAGCTAACCTCGTAGTTTGCTCTTTATTTTTTCCAAAAATCATTTCTAGGTACATAAGTATCTATTTAATCAGAGAAACACCAAAAAAAAATTCCAAGATTTAACCACTAGCTAGGAACGGTTATTCCCACCGTTTTGACCGCATTTTGAAACGGGCATAAAAAATTCAAAGAAAATCAAAAAATTGGAAAACCTTCGCATAGTTTCATTATATGTGGCCAAGTTACCGGCGAAAATTATAAACTTGTAATACGGCAATTATTTTAAAAAAGTGTTCTCAGAGACGAACTATCAAGTGTGAAGATTCATGGCTTTCAAGCCAAATGATCAATCTTATGGCCACATTCATGGCATAGTTTGTTCAAATGATCTCACGTTGTGCACAAGGGTGCATCTTGGAATGGCAGACAATGTTGCCTAAGGAAGTTTTCATTTTCTTTGGACGAAAAATTCATTTTCCATTTTTCAAGTGCCGAAAATGAGTTTTTTGTGAAGGACCTATAATATATTTGTTGCAAAATTGTACCAAATCAATTTTCTAAAATACTAGGACATATTTAATGCACAACTGACAAAATGGTTGGGTGTAAAAAGTTTTTATCCACCTCTGGTGAAAAAGACAAATTTCTGCCGATTCAGTTGGAAACAGGTGAAATTTGAACTACAGCTGCCTTGTAGTTTGCTATTTATTTTTTTCCAAAAATCATTTCTAGGTACATAAGTATCTATTTATTCAGAGAAAAACTAAAAAAATTCCAAGATTCAACCACTAGCTAGGAACGGTCATTCCCGCCGTTTTGACCGCATTTTGAAACGGGCATAAAAAATTCAAAAATAAAAAAATAAAAAAATTGGGAAACCTTCGCATTGTGTCATTATATGTGGCCAAGTTTCCAGGAAAAATAACAAACTTGTAATACGACAATTATTTTAAAAAGGGTTCTCAGAAACGAGCTATCACTGTGGAGATCAATGGCTTTCAAGCCAAATGATCAATCTTATGGCCACATTCATGGCATAGTTTGTTCAAATGATCACATATCGTGCACAAGGGTGCATATTGGAATGACAAACAATGTTGCCTAAGGAAGTTTTCATTTTCTTTGGACGAAAAAACCATTTTCCATTTTTTTGAGTGCCCAAAATGAGGTTTTATGTGAAGGACCTCCCAAATAATTGTTGCAAAATTGGACCAAATCAATTTTCTAAAATTCTAGGACATATTTAATGCACAATTGACAAAATGGTTGGGTGTAAAAAGTTTTGATCCACCTCTCGTGAAAAAGACAAATTTCCGCCGATTCAGGTGGAAGCGGGTCAAATTTGAACTGCAACTGCCTCATAGTTTTCTATTTATTTTTTCCAAAAATCATTTCTAGTTAGATAAGTACCTATTTAATCATAAATACATGGTTTGGTGGCGATACGTCGAGGTTTGGGCGGTGGCCGAGGGCCCCAA
The DNA here is from genome assembly GCA_021605205.1 of Aegilops longissima. Classification (NCBI taxonomy): domain Eukaryota; kingdom Viridiplantae; phylum Streptophyta; class Magnoliopsida; order Poales; family Poaceae; genus Aegilops; species Aegilops longissima. The sequence goes on from CM038679.1 coordinate 356,175,862, forward strand.
CTCTAGAGCGCGTAAACTCGCATGCCTGCCGCGTGGTCACCGCGTGGCCGTGGTGTTGCGATGTGTTCTGGGCGGCCTAGGCATGTCTATTTGGTCGGGAACTCCCCAGGTAGGTGCTAGGAAGAAAATTACAACATAAGATTCTCACGAGGAGACCGATCGATGCTCAAACATGAATTAGCAGCCAAGTGTTTGATTAGCGGTACGGGAAATGTACATGGCTAATGGACGTGAGTTTTGGCTGAGGATGATCAGTTACTAAGAAGACCGTCTTCACAAATTTTCAGCTCAAAAGGAGGAGCCTAGGTGGTACTTGCTTTGCAAAGTACCACATTGGACATAAATACGAATGTTGAAGCTGGGCTCAAAATAATGAATGGATTGAGCTGGCACTTGGTGGAGGATGGTTATTTGGGCATAGGAAAGCACTGTAGAAAATGGATACTATTTGGACATGCCAAAGTGGTACTTCCTTCACAAAGTGCTGCTCTGAATAGAATAGGAAAATGAATATTGTTGAATTATTTTCTAACTAGGCAAGGAAGGTTTTTGACATATTTGATCAAGATATGATCGAAACAATTTATGAGAATTTTTTGGGAATTTTTGGAATAACAGAAATATAGGTTGCTTCACAACCTAGGGAAAAAATTGACACATGGACATGACACATAGGCGAAACTGACGAGATGGCGCCTAGTCATCGCAACCCACCACAATTTACAAGGCTATGACCATCTATATTGGTCGTTAACAACTAGAAATAAGGCAGCGGACTAGCGCTGTTTGCTTTAATGACCATTTTGTGTAAGGAAATTACGACCTTTCTGACCAAAATGGTCGCAATGGTTTATGGTTTGGAGCCCCCCGAACAGCTTTTGACCAATTGGTCTCAAATCGTCATAGATCTATTACCAATTCTTTCAGGGCCACTGACAGAAGGTCACTAGTTGACATATTTCTTGTAGTGCATCTGGTTCAGGTTGAGGAGGCTGAAGGACCGCGGCGTGACCGCGCCCATGGTGGTGAAGGAATTCGTCAAGCGCTGGGTAGCCCCGCTTCAACGCCATTCTCGCCCGATGTGGACCTTGCTCAGCAGTCAGGACCATATGAGGATTAAGGAGTCCGGGCTCCCTCTCGAGATGCGGCAAACAATGCTCAAGGTCCTGACGGGTGTCCCTTTGCCGGATGAGTTGCCTGGGAAGAACTGCCTGTTGTACTGTTGCAAGAACAAGGATGAATTTGCTGAGAGCATGCCCTCCTTTGATGAGTGGGGCCTGCGGCCGATCGGCCTGGTGGGGCCCTGCGAGAACCCCGTCGGCGTGGTTCCCTTCCTTGCTGCCGGTGCCGAGCTCACCCCAGTTGAGGGTGCAGGAGGGAGAGCCCCGGCGGAGGCTGGTGGCTCAAGTGCTGAGGAGCACATGCCGTGTAGTGATCCTGGGGCGTCGTCCTCGGGAGCTTGCGTCCCCTCTCCTGAGATGCTGGACGCTGCGGAGGCGCGGCTTGCGGTTCCCGAGGCCAAGGCTCCAGGAGCCTCGAGAGGTTGTGGTGAGCCGGTGCCCGACTGTTCACCGTAGCCGGGCACCCCTGAAGTAGGCCCTCCGAGCTCCTCCTCGGTCTCACCACGCGCAGGCCGCCACGTCCAGCGCTTCGGTCGGCTCTGTGTGGACTTCGAGGAGCTCCGCAAGAGGAAAGGATCCTCGAGTGGCAACATCATCTTTGGGCTGCTGAAGTGGAGGAAGTACATCGCTGTCGACGTGTAAGTACCGTATCGCTGTGACTCCTTGTGTGCTGCTTCCATTTCCTGACGTTAGTTCTTCAGGGCTCCTTCCGTCGAGGCGGCTGCACCTTCTGAGAAATGACCTCCTCCTTCCTCAACTCCCCCGTCTGCGTTGAGCGCTCTGAGTCCGCTTGCTGCCCCTGGAGCAGGGTCGGTTGAAGGAGCACTCTTGCCTTCATGGCACGCTGAACCCGTGGCTTTGTCGCCCCTCCCCCACGGTCTGGCATGGAGCTTGGCGGGCGTGCCCAAGAACCCTCCTTTGGTCATGGACAGTAGCTGGTTGGCGTCGATCTTCGGTTCCTCTTCAAGCAGCGAGCCCCGATTGGCTTGGGCTCCTCGCGAGGACTGGTTGACCTCAGGTGCAGCGCCAGCCCCCAGCCCCCTGCCGAGAGGTGATGCGCCGCTTGATACCCCATCCGCAGCCCCCGAGGCGATTGATGAGGTGGGTCGTGCATTCGAGTTCAAGCGCAGGCGGAGCATCGTTTGTCATGAGCTTTTCCAAGAGGCGATGGGCGCGATGCGCCGGCTTGGTGAAGAGCTCGCAGGTGTCGAATCGCGCATTGAGGCTGAAGGTCTCCGGTTGGCGGAGGAACGGCGCAAGCTGAGGGTGGCTATCAACCTTGGCCGCTACCAGTGTGATCTTGACAATCCGAAGGCTGAGGCGTCCCTCAAGGTTTCCCGCGAGGCTTGCTCCCGAGCCTTGGAGGAGGCTCGTGAGGCCGACTGCCTTCGCGAGGCCGGGGAGAAGCGCGCGTGGGAGCTCCACGCCTGGAGTGCGTCCCTAGAGCAGCAGGTGGAGGAGCGCAGAGCCGCCCTTGCGTCGCTGAGGGGGACGCCCGCCGAGGAGGAAGAGGTCCGGAAGCACGAGGAGGCGTTGGCGCTGGAGGCCGTGGAACGTAGCCTTGAGCTTAAGTAATTGGAGACAAGGGAGCGTCAAGTTACCCAAGCAGAAGATGCCGTCTGGGTTTTCCAGGCCAGGGTCCAGGAGGAGGTGGACCGCTAGGTGGCCGAGGTCCGCGTAGACCTGATGGGAAGGTATGACTTGAAGTTGAAGCTCGCAGGTACGGAGGGTGCGGGCAGGGCTGCTGCCCTCAGGCCCAGGTTGGACGAGGCAAAGAGACGTGCGGAGGCCACGACTGCCGCCCTGGTCACGACGCAGGCGGACTTGGCATCCGCCCGCGCCGAGCTGCTTTCTCTTCGGGAGCGGGTCGATGACGCCGAGGCCGTCGCACGACAAAACAGGGAGGAAGTGCTCCAACGTCGGACGCTGGAGAGCGAGCATGCCCCTATGCTTCAGGATCTCCGGAACAGGGCCAATACTGCCCTGGGCTACATCTGCGACGAGAATGCACCTACCCCCACTCGAATGACTATGCCAGCCACCTGACCTTCTTCACCGACGTGGTGACGCGCCTGGAAACCCGGTCTGACAGGGCTCGCCGGCTCGTGGAGGAGAGAAGTCGGGGCCTGCTCGGGCGCGCGTTCTCCCATATCTTCAGCCACCTCAGGAACACCTTCCCCGACTTCGACTTTGACGCGGCCATTGCCCCTGTACCGTAGGCCGTCTAGGGCGATCTGGCGCGGTGGGTGGAGGACAACATGGACGCGTTGGTCAGAGCCTTTGCCTCTGACGACGACGCGGTGGTGGTCGCTGCAGACGAAGGCGACGTGGTTGACGACGGCGACGGAGGCGTCGCCGAATGCGGCGATGGTGCCGGCAAAGATGATGACGACGCGAGTGACGCGTCCAAGGGCGATGTAGCGAGTGACATATCTGGTTGATCCCATGTTCTCCTGTCGTTTATCCTGTACGCAAAAACTCGGGCGTGGCCCTCGGAAAACTTGTAAGAGCATTTTGAGAGGGGGAGCCCCTCATGTAAGCAAGCTGCAGCCTTTACTTTCGTATGCGCTATTGAATTTGTGCCCTCGTGGACTCATGAGTTCAGGGGCAAGTTTCCCGTTGTGGTTTACCTTAGCCAGCGCCAACCTCGAGCTGGGTCATGAGGCTACGAGTTTCTGAGAATCATGCGGAGCTTGTCGACCTGTCAGAAGGGGCCCAGCAAGAGGCAAGCGCTAGTTGCAGCGTTAGCGCGCGCTCGTCGCGCGTGTGCTTTGCGCAGTTCCTCTCGCGAGGAGCTCGTGAGGGGAAGGCCTCGGACATGAGTCCCAGACAAAACAAAATCCGGAAAGCAAGAAACTACTCGAAGAGAAGAGGCACCCCCCGCGCGCATCGACAAAAACTCGGCTTCAACTTAAATCCAGATCAAGAAAGCAAAGCTACAGAAAGAGAGATCCAAAGTAAATGGCCGCGTCCGGCACCTAGTCTAGTCTTCTGGTCTTCAAGTATTCTCACCAGAGCGGAGCTAAGTGCTGCCACTAGGCGTGGGAGGGAGCCCCAGGGCCTGAGGCCGGCACCCTTGAGACTCTGGGGCGTGTACAGCCCCAACTCATTATTACGTGAGAGTGTCATGGGCGGTGAGCTTCACAGGCACTGGGCCTTCTTCACAGGTACCGGCCTTGCTTCATATCGCCAGATGAGGGCCCCGCCTTGCGCCACCCTCGACCACCTTTGAGCCGACCGGCTACCAGGATGACATAAAGGGGGAAAAGGGGACGCCAGCGGTGCCCTCGGCGACCCCGGGTCCTCTGCCGGGGGAAGGCTCGCCGGCACCTCCCTGGCAGAGGGCCTACCTTCGGGTGTCCCCTGGCTTTGCGCGCCGTGGGAGGGGCCTGGCTCCCGACCCCTCTCCTGCAGCCCCCAACGCGATCCCCCTGCTGGCAGGGAGTTCGCCGAGCTGGGGCCGCCAACCGTTGTGGTGATTTGTTCCTCCTGCGACTCATGGTTTGTGTAAGCTTGCTCCTATGGGATTAGGGGTACCCTGTAATTGTTGTTGCACACGCGGTCGTGGTGGTTCCTCGGCGGCTCCTGGAAGGCCTCAACTCCCAGCACCTCTTCTTCCCAACCTTCTCCGATGAACGAGCCAGGATCGTCCTCCTGTGCGTAATCGGATTTCGGGTTCTGGCAGACCCTCTAGGTTCGAACACTGGGGTGCGCGCGGAGATTTCACCCTCTACCTTCCTGCACCTCGCCGCCTCGCTAAGATCTAAGCTATGAAAGGAACAACACAAGAGACACAGGGTTTATACTAGTTCGGGCCACCATTGTGGTGTAATACCCTACTCTAGTTTGTGGTGTGGTGGATTGCCTCTTGGGCTGATGATGATGAACAATACAAGGAAGAACAGCCTCATGGGGTCATTCTTGGCTGGAGTGATGAACTGCTAGGGGAGTTGATCGCTCTCTCTCGCTGATCCCAGATGCTGGATCCTCCCTCTAGATGCCTCTACCTTGCGGGTGGCTAGTCCTATTTATAGGCAAAGACCTGGGCCTCTTCCCAAATATTGAGCGGGAAGGCGCCAACAATGCCATTTTGAAGGGAACATCTAGTACACTTATCCCGACTAAAGTTGGTCCTCGCTTTGTCAAAGGCTCGTGGTGACGCCGGCTTGGGCTCCACAATGACTTCCTTCCTGCCGTTCTGACGGTCTTGGTCTTGTTGCATCAAACGGATGCCTTTGCTTTATACTCTTGCCTGCGCTTGCTCCCTTTGCACCAAAGAGGAAAGGAGGATCGCGCTGGCTGGCGCCACCTGGCGCCCGCCTGGCGCCCTTGGTCATCATGGCTTGCGTCATGGGCACCTCGTGAGGTACCCCGCCTTGATCTCTCCGCCTCCTCGCGAGCCAACCTAACGAGGCCGTGCCTGAGGAAGCTCCCTGTCGTCCGCCCCGCGAGGCTTGGCCCCTCGCGAGGGTCTTGAGCTTGTGCTGATGAAGATGGGCCTTGATGGGCCACCCCTTGAGCCACGCCGCAGGCAGGCAAGTCTGGGTACCCCCGTTCCCAGAACGCCGACAGTAGCCCCCGGGCCCAAGGCGCGCGCGGACTTGGCTGAGCAGAGAGGCGAAGGGGCAAGTGTGAAGCGCCGTGGGCCCTAACAGCCTGCGGCCTTGGGCGCCGCGTGGCGGTTGATTGGACGTGGGCGGCTCTGCTCCCCCATGACGCCTCGGCGACTGCACGAATTGACAAGTCCGTGCATGCAAAGCGGGTCATGATTACCTGCGATCGTGGAAGTCGGTGGTTGGCCTTCTCTGGTTATAAATACGGAACGGCGCGTGCCCTTCCAGTCCATCTCTTCTTGCTTCTCCTTCTTCTCCGTCCTTGCTACACCTTGCCGCAATGGCTCTGATCCGCCGGTTCTCCGCGGAAGAGAAGGGAAAGGCTCCCCGAGAGGGTCCCGACCCGCTTCCGCCGAAGAAATGGCTAGCCCTATGCTGTCGAGATGATGGCGCCCGGCAGGAGGTGTCGAGGCCTTGGTGCGAGCGGCCACCGCCAGGGTTCCCGCTGCCCTTGTACACCCACCTTGAGGGCCCTGCAGGAGTGGATGCCGAGCGCCATGGACGACGCCGCCGTTGGCGTCGGCGTGTCACGGCGGTGCACGTTGTCCCTCTTGGAGTCCATGCCGAGGGCTCGTCCCGAGAGTTTGTGCTCCACGCCGCCAAGCCTCCTCAGTCTTGGATCCGCCTTCCTCCCTCCTTCACCTTCATGATGCCGCAGGGGGGATACTTGGAGCTCTGGTTGCAGCACGCCGGCTGCAACACCCTCGCGACCGAAGCTGAGGTCGCGGTCGTCGCCCCGGGCAAGGTCTTCATGACTCGAGGCTGGGGCGAGATCGCCCGGGTCTGCAGGACGAGGGGCACCCTCGCGATCCACCTGGAGTACGACGGCGCTTCCATGATGCTCTTCAAGGTCTTCGACGCGGATGGACGCCGGTTGGAGTGCTGCCCTGAGAGAGGCGGTCGGGGCCCTGCTGCGGCGAGGACCAGGCTCGCCGATCGCTCCCTCAGCGGCTCCTCAGGCGGCGGAGGCGTCGGAGGGTCCAACGACTCCGCCGAGCTCTTCGCGACCCCGGAGACGAGCGACGACAGCTACGAGCCCCCGAGCCTGCGCCGCTCTCGGAGCAGGACGGGCTCGTCAGGCCGCCGCCGCCTCTGATCTGGATGAGGTTGGCGCCGGTGCCCGACGGCCCACTGTTGATGATGGCGTCTCTTGCGGGGGCACGTGTAGTTAGCGTTCTTTAGGATCTGTTCCCTGTGAGGAATCGGAAAAGCGCGCCCCGTGGGGGCTTGTAAGGTGCCTGCGGTTTTGTTTGTTAATATAGTCCTTGCCATGAAGTAGTGCGAGATGCTTATTCCGTCTTAGCTTAGTTCTTCCTTTCGAACTTCACGAGGGCTTAGTGCTCTGCGCCGACAGGTCCCGGTCCCAAGGCAGGCTTCAGCCGTCGCTGGTATGCCAGGTCGCGATGCCGTGGTCAAGGCCAGGAGGTGAGCGGCCCAGGGTCCAGTAAGAGCCCCTGAGTCGCGATGCTCAGGACGTCCCCTTTAGCGCTCAAGCAGCCATCGTTCGGTGAGAAAGGAGCGCCACGTTGCTAACACGAGATTGCATTGGGTGCGGGGATGGTGCTGCGGTGGCTGGTGTTTCCGTAGGGTGACTTATCTCGAGAGTCAGGAACCGCTTCCTGGTGCGGCACTAGGTCCGCGCATCGGCTAGAGAGGGGTTGCCTGGCGAGGTCCCCGCGTGCCTCTTCCCTCTCGCCTTTGCTCCCCTTTCTGCTCTATGTTCTCGGGTCCTGGCCCTCGAGCGGGTCTCAGCCATTGCTGGTATGCCAGGTTGCGATGCCGTGGACAAGGCCAGAGGGTGAGGGCTGGAGAACCAGTAGGAGCCCGTGAGTCGCGATGTTCAGGTACCCCCCCTTTAACGTGCAAGCGGTTCGCGTGGGCGAGAGTGAAGAAGACGCCGCGAGGGCCTCGCCTGGCGCTGCGCCTTGAAGGGATCCTGTAGGATCACCATAAAAAGAACAAGAGTCCGCTATGACAAGCGACAGTCAGCTGTGGGTTGCTTTGGAGAGGTGACGAGGCACTGTAGGCCTAACGAGGTGGCGCTGTGCGGGGCTGCCGCGGCCAGAGCTCAGCCGTTCAGGTTCGTCGGCGTTGCAGGGACGGACCCATGCGCAAGCGCCGTGCTGCTGGGGAGTAGCTCCATCAGTTGGTGTTAGTTGAGCAGGCAACTAGGTCAAGCACGTTAATCACGAAGAAACAAGTTCATTTAGATAGATGCAGGGAAGGCAGACATCGCTGGGTCTGTCCCGAGCGACTTGGGGATGATGCAGCCCGAGGGGCGCCCCCACAAAGTACGCTAAGAACATGAAGTAAGAGGGATACACGCCGCAGGACGGACCCATGCGGCCTGGGAATGATGCAGCCCTGGGGGGCGCTCCCAGCTGGAAACGAAACTTGAAGGATGTCACCTGATAACGTTGAGGACGAAGGGATGTTGAAGTAGCGGACGTCGTGGGCTGCGGAAGCGGATCTTCACGAGTCCCCAGGCCCAGGAGCCTCGGGAGGCTCTGGAGGCGCTGGTGGCTCCTCGTGGACCATCTCCATCCCCGCCAGGACTGCGGGATGCCTGGCCTCTTGAGCCTCCAGGATGCTCCTCATGAGGCGCTAGTACGTCGCGGCCGCGTTCGGCAGGCCGTAGGGCATGCGAACGTAGCTGTGGGGTTGGCCTTCGTAGCGCCCCGCGCGTGAGGGCCAGAAGCGCTCCTGAGAGGCGGCTCGGTTGAGCCCTGGTATGTCGATGCAGACGCGCAGCCCACCATCCTCGCCTGGATGGGGAGCTACGGCGGGTAAGCGGCGGCTGCCACTCATGACTCTTGACTCCTGCAACTCCTGCGTGATCGACCGACGAACTCCCCGAGGGTTTGGCCCTCCTTGCCTTGCTCCTTCCTGAGGGGAACGTGCTTTGAAGCACGCCTCCAAGTGGTGCCCAAGCGCCTCCCTCGTGACCTTGGCGAGGTCGGTGGCCCTCCAGGTGAGAGCCCTCGAGCCTTGCTTGAGGAGGGCGCTGGGCGCGCCTTCCTATGCGACAGAAGGCGGTGCCCCCTGGGCAGGCGCGGACCCTGAGGGGCCTGCCTCCTGAGGGGTCGGGCGTGGCGATGTCTTCTTATTCTTGGGAGCGGTCTCAGGGAGCCTCACGCTCCTGCGATCTGGGTCTTCAAGTGATGTGGCTTGAAAGGCTCGCTCCAGGGAGCACATTGCGTCTCTCTCTTCACAAGGCACCGTGATGACTCCGCCGCTTCCTGGCATCTTGAGGACGTTGTAGCCGTGATGAGCCACAGCCATGAACTTGGCCAGAGCTGGGTACCCAAGGATGGCATTGTGTGGCAGGCGAATGTGGGCGACATCGAAGTCGATGAGCTCGGTGCGGTAGTTGTCGCGCGCCCCGAAGATGACAGGGAGGCGGACCTGCCCAATCGGAACCGTGGAGCCATCGGCGACTCTGGAGAAAGGCTTTGTTGGCTGAAGCTGATTGTAAGGCACTTGGAGATTGTTGAATGTCTCTACGGACAGAACATTGAGCCCTGCTCCACCGTCGATGAGGGTCCTGGTGACTTGCACGTTGCTGATGATTGGGGAACAAAGCATCGGGAGGACTCCCGCTATGGCCGCGCACTTGTGCTGATCCGCTGAGCTGAACGTGATGGCGCATGCTGACCACCTGAGAGGGCGTGGCTTCGAGCTTGGGGATGACTGCATTCACTTCACGGGCGAACTCCTTGAAGATGCGTTGAGAGGCTGGGGCTTGAGCTCCGCCCAGGATGCAAGCGATCGCGCGTGGCTCCTGGAAGCCCCGAGCCCCCTCGTCCTGATGATGGTCCTCGTTTCTCCTTGGCTGCGGTGGCAGAGGAGGGAAGCCTGCGTTTCCTTGCGGGCGATCCTCACGAGGCTGATCCCTCCAGTCTCCCTCGCGAGACTGCTCCTGCCAGTGATCCTCGCGAGGTCGGTCGCGCCACCCTTGGTGAGGGCCACGGTCTTCCCAGCGTCCTGCGTTTCTTCCTCCTCCTCGGCCGTAGCGTCGATCGTTGCGGTCGGGGCGTCGGCCGATCCTCCCTTCTCGCAGACGGCCCGGAGCTCTTGACATTCGTTGGTGTTGTGGGGTGGAGGTCGTGGTACACACAGACCGGCTGCCCTTGGAAGACTCGGGCTGATATCTGCCCGCTTGGTGTGCGGTTCGCGCATGAGCACGGAAGCCCCCTTGCACTTCACGTCCTTGGCCTTGGATTTCTTCTCTTCTGTGTCTGCGGCTGGCAGCTCGAGGAGGGAAAGGTGCCCTTCCTCAGCCCTGGCGCACTTGGTTGCCAAGTTGAACAGCTCCAAGGAAGTGCGCAGATCTTCATGCATCGCCAGCTCCTCCTTCATCTTGACGTCTCGCACACCGTCGGAGAAGGCGGAGATGATGGCCTCCTCAGTCACCTTGGGAATCTTGAGGCGCGTTGTTGAAGCGCTGGATGTACTTCGCAGGTCTCCCCGGCTGCTGCTTGATCGGCGCATGTCGCTCCGGCAGGAGGCTGGTCATGAGTACCTTGAAGTTGGCAATGAAGCGGTGCGCATCTCGTCCCAGGAGGAGATCATGCCAGGAGCCAGGTTCAGGAGCCAGGTGCGGGCTCCGTCCTTGAGTGCCATGGGAAACCAGTTCGCCATGACCTTCTCGTCCCCGTTGGCGGCTTTGATGCCCAGCTCGTAGAGCTGGAGGAACTCCGCAGGGTCAGCCGTGCCGTCGTAGCGAGGAGGCAGGTCTGGCTTGAACTTGCCGGGGCCGCGCGACGCTGCGCAGCTCGGCGGTGAAGGCGCGGCAGCCTGCTATGGCCATGGGAGGCCTTTGGTGACGAAGAGCCTGGTCTTGCGGGTCCCTATGCACTGCAGCTGGGAGCAGCGCGGGGTCTTGGCGTGCTGGGGCAGGAGCGTGGTCGAGACGAGCCGGTGGAGGGAGCACTCGGGCAGCTTCTTGGGGGTGAGGGACTTCTTGGCAGCTCTGCTCTTGCTGCGCTGGCGCCGGATGGAGCGGGTTCCGCCCAGGGGCCACGCGCCTTGGGGCCAAGGCGCCTTCTTGAGGGGGAGGCGGCTGAGGCGCCCCCAGAGCTTCATCGCCCGCGCAGGGCGGGGCGCGGTGCAGCGAGAAGGACGGCGCGGGGGAGCCCCCTGCGGCGCGGATGAGCTCGGCGACGCGGTCGAGCCACTCTTGGTAGACGTCGTCGACAGGGCGGTAGCGCAGGAGCTCGTTTGCCGCGATGAGCGCAGCTCGAGCCTCCATGGGCACACCGAGCGCGCGGGACGAAGAACCAGCGGGGGCGAGCGAAGGAGTAGCGGTACGGCCGTCTCGCCTCACGGACGGGTGCTGGGACGATGCTTGCTGCTCGTTCCCCGCCGGGCCGGTGGCGGCGTTGACGGCAGGCGACGGGGAATGGCAGGGACGGCCGCCGACGTGGGCCGTCTGGGCAACGCGGGAAGCGAGAGCGGCTCGGCGCTCGGCGCGGGCCCGATGAGCGTCTGACATGGATGCGGTGGTCGGTGAAGAACAGGGCGGCAGAAGACAAGTTCCGGCGCACCCCTACCTAGCGCGCCAAATGTCGGATTTCGGGTTCCTGCAGACCCTCTAGTTCGAACACTGGGGTGCGCGCGGATATTTCACCCTCTACCTTCCTGCACCTCGCCGCCTCGCTAAGATCTAAGCTATGAAAGGAACAACACAAGAGACACATGGTTTATACTAGTTCGGGCCACCATTGTGGTGTAATACCCTACTCTAGTTTGTGGTGTGGTGGATTGCCTCTTGGGCTGATGATGATGAACAGTACTAGGAAGAACAGCCTCGCGAGGGTCTGTTCTTGGCTGGAGTGATGAACTGCTAGGGGGAGTTCAGTCGCTCTCTCTCTGCTGATCCCAGATGCTGGATCCTCCCTCTAGATGCCTCTACCTTGCGGGTGGCTAGTCCTATTTATAGGCAAAGACCCTGGGCCTCTTCCCAAATATTGAGCGGGAAGGGCGCCAACAATTGGCCATTTTGAAGGGGAACATCTAGTACACTTATCCTGACTAAAGTTGGTCCTCGCTTTGTCAAAGGCTCGTGGTGACGCCGGCTTGGGCTCCACAATGACTTCCTTCCCCGCCGCTGCGACGGTCTTGGTCTTGTTGCAATCAAACGGATGCCTTTGCTTGATACTCTTGCTGCGCTTGCTCCTTTGCACCAAAGAGGAAAGGAGGACCTGCGGGCTGGCGCCCCTTGGCGCCCTTGGTCGTCATGGCTTGCGTCATGGGCACCTCGTGAGGTACCCGCCTTGATCTCTCTGCCTCCTCGCGAGCCAACCTGACGAGGCCGTGCTCGAGAAGCTCCTCGTCGTCCGCCTCATGAGGCTTGGCCTCGCGAGGTCTTGAGCTTGTGCTGATGAAGATGGGCCATGATGGGCCACCCCTTGAGCCACGCCGCAGGCCGCAGGCAGGCAAGTCTGGGTACCCCCGTTCCCAGAACGCCGACATAGGCTTCCGGGGCCATCACCCCGAACACCTCGCCGTAGTGCCCCACACTCCATGTCGCCCGGCCCAGCGTGGCGTCCTGAGGATGATAGCACGACATCCCACTTGGGCCATGGGAGGCAACGCTTGTGCTCATGCTTGCCGCGGGCGGCATGGGGGCGGTAGAGCCCCCGGCGCCGCCGGCCGTACTGGTGTTGACATAGCCCCCTGGCACACCTGATGGCGCGTGGTTGCGGCGGGGCCCGCCGTGTGACCCTGTAGTGGCCTGAGGAGGAAGCTGATGACAGAAGGGCGGTGCTCCCGACGCCGCTGCATCCAGCAGCTCGGCATCGCGTTCCCGCAGTGCATCCCAGCCGCTCTCCATCAGCCGCCACCGCAGCAGCTCTCGCGCCACCGTGAGCGCTGCTCGCATGTTTGCCTGCTCCCGCCGTGAATGCGGCGCCGTCGTTGCGGCGTGGCTTGCCGCCCTTGCAGCGGCTCGCACTTGCCGTGGGGTGAGGGTGGGCGACACTTGGCCGCGCCGCCCGTGCCCCACAGCGTTGGACGGCGCTCGCGCCGCCTGGAGCGCGGGGTCGAGGGCTTCGTGGGCTGGTGGCGCCGCCCGGGCCGGCCAAGCTGCCCAGCGGTCGGAGTCAGCCCTTGGGTCGCCGGACATCGTGGCCGCGAAGCATCGGCAGGTCGATTGGCGGAGAAAAAGCTCCGGTGCACCCCTACCTGGCGTGCCAAATGTCAGATGTGGGGTTCCGGCAAAACCCTTAAGGTTCGATCTCTGGGGTGCGCGCGAAGTCTTTCCCTCCTACCGATCCATGCCCTAGCTCACTAAGATCTCGCGGACGAACTCGACGAACTCGCAACACAGAAAGACATGAGATTTATACTGGTTCGGGCCACCGTTGTGGTGTAATACCCTACTCCAGTGTGGTGGTGGTGGATTGCCTCTTGGGATGATGATGAACAGTACAAGGGGAAGAACAGCCTCCTGAGGTTGAGGTGTTCTTGTGGCTAGGGTAGGCTCTCGATCTGGTCAGATCAAGCTGAGATGCCCCTACTGTGGTGGCTAGTTCTACTTATATAGGCCCTTGTCCTCTCCCTAAATATTGAGCGGGAAGGGAGCCAACAACGGCGGGCAAATTTGAAGGGGGACAGCTAGTACAAGCTATCCTGACAAAAGTGGTCTTCGCCTGCGAAAGGCTCTGGTGATGACGCCGTCTTGGGCTCCACGATGACCTTCGTCCTGCCGTCCTTCTGGTCTTGGTCTTGTTGCACCGATATGGCAACCATTGCCTGATGCCTCAGTACTCTCGCCTGCACTTGCCCCCTTAGCACCAAAGAGGAAACAAGGACGCTGCACGCGCTGGTGCCCGCCTGGTGCCGATCGTCATGGCTCACGTCACGAGGGCCTCGTGAGGTTTGCCCCGCCTAGATATCTCTGCTCCTCGTGAGCCTGCCTGGCTAGGCCAGTCTTAAGGAGGTCTTGCGTCATCCGCCTCGCGAGGCTTGGCCCCTCGCGAGGGTCTCGGATGCCTTGTTGATGATGGTGGGCCGTACGACCCGGTGACTTAGCCACGCCGTGGGCTGCAGGCAGGCAAGTCTGGGGACCCCCGTTCCCAAAACGCCGACACACACAAAGTCCAACCTTTACACACTTTTGACTCATCTCGATGGCACCAATTAGTTAAACTCGGTGGCACCGATCTGTTCGAAAATATGAACATTAGGAATCTCTGTGGTACCGACTGAAACAACTTGGTGGGACCGATGTGCTAGGGCTTAGGGAAAACCTCATCTTGGTGGCACCGATTGCATCAACTCGGATGAGACAAAAGTGAAGCAATAAGGCAACAGAGAGTTGGCAAGCCATCTCGGTGAGACCAATTGCAATTCTCGGTAAGACCGAAATAATTCCAACAAGTAACAAAGAGTTGGCAAGGCCATCTCGGCGAGACCGAGATCCGTATTGGTGTGACTGAACTGTTAGGGTTTTGGCTGTGGCTATGTCAGAATGAACTCGGTGGCTCCGGATGGAAGATATCAGTGGGGCCAAATGGGAGTTTAGGATTTTGACATATTTGGATTGAGAAAGTGGCTGAGGGTTTTGGAGCAATATCACTAAGCACTTTGAGCAAGTAGACCATTATGCAACACCTCATCCCTTTTAATAGTATTGGCTTTCCTAGGGACTCAATTTGATCCTAGATCACTTAAACAAAGATGAAGAGTCTTGAGCTTTTTCCAATCCTTGTCCTTAGTATTTTTAAGGGTCCACATCTCTATGTCATGCCATGCCAATCATTGAACATCCTGAAATATTTATCTTGAATGGACATTAGTTCAATGAGATATATGTTGTTATGAATTACCAAAACCACCCAGGGATTAGTTGCACTTGCACAGTCGCCTCTTCGTCGATGGGTGAAGGCGGAACCTCCTTCCCCTCCCTGCTCTCCCCCGCGCAACCGCATCATTCAAATTGAACACCACATGAAAGAGGAGCCGCAGTCGCCACCTCCATGCAGTTTCAAGGAGGAGCCACAATCACCACCTCCACGCCGCGTCAAGGAGGAGCGGTAGTCGCCACCACCTAGCTGTATGTGATGGCGGCCTACCCAGCGCGATCTCTGCGAATACATGCGGGCGCATACTCCACTACCTCGGCTATGGCCATGGGGCGTCGACGGTACTTCGTCCTCTCGAAGTGCCTTCATGCCGCAGAAGTTCACGAAGAGGGTGTGTCAAAGGCAGAATGGACACAACACCAGACGTTGGGTGGAGTTCACAGACTCTGATGTCCTGCGTCGCAAATCCTCGCGGACACGGAGCTCGCAACGACCTGGATCATCGACCGGTCGAAAACCATAGTCTAGACCTTTATGTGTAATATCTTGTTTGATATTAGGATTTAATATCCTCTTCACATGCTTATATTAATGATATTCTTGACGTTGGTTTAAGTCAAACATCCATTGTATGCCAATTTTGGACATAAGGTTATTACTGTTGGCGGAACGGTTGGTTGCGGAGGGTGACGTGACAGGCACCATTGTAGCGCCCAAGATGCAATTCTATCCCGATCACGCGATGAATTCATGATTGGGGCAGAATCGCATTTCAAGCGCATAGCATGGTGGATATCATTACAACATACCATGCACTGAATAGATGAGAATACCAGATAAATGCTTACACTCTACACAAGGTACAACATGAATACATCAATACATAGAAATCATCTAAAGAAGAGCAGGATCCAACTACGGATGAAATCAAACGAAAAAGAAGAACGGCATCCACCTGCTAATCCCAGGCTCCCGACCCAAAACCCATCCTACGATCGACAAAGAGGAAGAAGAAGAACTCGAAAAGCAAACATGCATCGCTCTCACATCAAAGCATCGCTTTACCTATACCTGCACCTGTTGTTGTAGTAATCTGTGAGCCACAGGGACTCAACAATCTCATTACCATGGGTATCAAGTCTAGCAAAGCTGAATGGGTATGAAATGGATAAGTGGTGAGGTGGCAGCAAGCACTAAGCATTTGTAGGTGGCTAACTTATGACTACAAGAATAAGAAGAGTAAACTACACATAACGGACGTGAATAGTAATGATCAAGATGTGATCTTGAACTACTTACGAGTCAAACATAACCCCACCGTGTTCTCTTCCCGAATTCACTCGAAAAGAGACGGTCACGGTTACACACGCGGTTGTTATATTTTATTTGTAGTTTAGTGTTAAGTTCTCTACAACCGGATACTATAAATTTCCAAGTCGCCACATAACCGTGGGCACGGCTTCCAAAATATTTTAACCCTGCAGGGGTGCTCCAAGTAGTCCATTATGAATTACCATACGCATCTGATGGAACATCCTCACACCGTAATAACATGATGCTTACAATAAGGAATCCCAGTGGACAAACCACTCATCAATGGAAAAACTAAACTAGAAAGACCTCTCGACGTGCCAACACCCTGATAGGAGTTGCATGTATCTCGTCTGAGGCCACGAGGGATGAGCTATGGTTACAACGACCAAGTCCATGAGTTGCCCCGTGCGACATCGCAAGTTGCTCTAGTTTGGACCAACACTCATGAGGAGCACTGGCCCGGGGTTGTTGATTAATTATCATCGGGGTCCGGAAAGACCCTATGCAAGTTTTAATTGTTATTAGGCAAAGTTAACACCAAAGTTGGGCCTTGCTTGAAGAGTTTTAACCTAAGCGAATGATCAGGGGGTCCCCATAAAAGCACACACATGTTAGGAGCATTCATCAAGGAACATAACACCGGTATGACGGAAACTAATGCAGCATGAGTGGAACAAAACACTAGGCAAAAGGCCGAGCCTTCCACCCATTACCAAGTATATAGATGCATTAATTAAATAAGAGATATTGTGATATCCAATGATATCCATGCCCCAACATGGAACAAGCTGCAACTAGCAACTTATAAGAGGGGCTAAGCAAAGCGGTAACATACCCAAACAATGGTTTGCTAGGATGGTGAAGGTTAGAGGCTTATCATGGCAATTGGGAGGTTGACAAACAAGTGGTAGGTAGCGAGACAACTAGCAAGCAAATATAGTAGTGATATCCAAGGTAATGGTCATCTTGCCTGAAATCCCGCTAGGAAGAAGACCGTATGCATGAAGTAGTCGTACGGGCATAGTCGAACGAATCCTCACACTCCAAAACATTTTGGAACTCTAGAAAGGAGAAGAAAATGCGTAAACAAACAAATGACACGTTAAACACCACAACATATCCACAATATGATGCGCAAACAATCATGATGCATGTCTGGTTTAAAGAGGCATGTCATGGAAATGCAGCAAACAATACAACAAATTAAGTGGAGCTCAATATGCAACGAGTTGCATATCGATGAAACCCCACATTCAAATTATTAGTTCGCTCCCGTTTACACTACTCATCAACTTTAAATGTTGGTTAACATGGCAAGAGGTGAAGCATAATTAATCTACCTATCTAGGCAATTTAAATGAGGCCGGAAACAACAAACAACAATTTCAGAAAATCCCCATGTGCAATTTTCAAATTTGGTACTGTTCTGCCATAAATCATATTTTATTATAGCTAAACATGCAAATTAAGTGCACCATGTTATTCTACTCGTTTTCTACACAAGTTACATATAAAGTTCATTTAAATTGGAGCTATAATTAATTAGTTATAAAATAAACCATTTTAGCTTGTCATTTATGCAAATTAATGCAAACATCAATTTAAACGTTTTTAACATGGATGAAAGTTGGGTATTATGAAGCTACATGAAATTCTAAGCATTTTACATATAAGGTTTGTTTAATTCCGATGCACGGTTATTTAGATACGAGCAATGCAATTTAATGGCATTTTTTGTAAATATGTAATGTCCAGATATTGACAAATCGTAGCGAGCGGAAAAAAACACACTACGGGCTGAAATTAAGGCGAATAGGGGCGCGTCGCTCACCTTGGACCATTGGGCCGGTGGGGGATGTAGGCTGGGCTGCAGTCTATTGCAACTGGGCCGACACGGGTTGAGAGGAGGCACAGTCGGGAGCTGGCGCAGGACATGTGGCCCACACATATGGCCGTTTCGGTCAACGCGCGAGGCCGAGGGGGTTGGACGCGCTCATCCCTGGCGATGCGAAGAAGACAACGACAGCGGGAGTTCTGTGACTCCGGCGATGTTGCGATGTAGCGAAGGCCGAGGACGGGCTTGGGCAGTTCTGGTGCGGGTCCTCTCGGATCAAAGAGAGAGAGAGAGAGAGAGAGAGAGAGAGAGAGAGAGAGAGAGAGAGGGAGAGAGAGAGAGGTGTAAGGAGGGGAAGGGAGCCAGGGAGAAGGGACTGCGACATGGTCACGGTCGTTGCCGTTTCCGACGAGCTGCCCGGCAATGCGCGATGGAGGGTCGAGCGGGAGCTCCCCGATCCTCATGTGGGCGTGGAGAGTGATGACCCACAAGTATAGGGGATCAATCGTAATCCTTTCGATAAGTAAGAGTGTTGAACCCAACGAGGAGCAGAAGAAAATGACAAGGGGTTTTGAGCAAGGTAATGTGTGCAAGCACTGAAATTGTCAGTAACAGGTAGTTTGATAGATAGATAATTTGTAACAAGTGACAAGTAGCAATAGTAACAATAGGTGCAGCAAGGTAGCCCAATCCTTTTTGTAGCAAAGGACAGGCCAAAAAAATCTCTTATAGTAAGCAAAGCATTCTTGAGGACACACCGGAATTTCATATAGTCACTTTCATCATGTTTGTTTGATTTGCGTTCGCTACTTTGATAATTTCATATGTGGGTGCACCGGTGCTTGGGTGTTTCTATTACTTGGACAAGCCTCCCACTTATGATTAACCCCTCTCGCAAGCATTGACAACTACGAAAGAAGAATTAAGATAAAATCTAACCATAGCATTAAACACATGGATCCAAATCAGCCTCTTACGAAATAGCGCATAAACTAGGGTTCAAGTTTCTGTCACTCTAGCAACCCATCATCTAATAACTACTCCACAATGCATACACTTAGGCCCAAAGGTGGTGAAGTGTCATGTATTTGACGTTCACATAACTCCACTAAGGGAATCACAACATACATATCATCAAAATATTGAACGAATATCAAATTCACATGATTATTTATGACGAGGCTTCTCCCATGTCCTCAAGAACAAAAGTAACTACTCACAAACATATTCATGCTCAAGATGAGAGGGGCATTGAATATCAAGATAGATCTGAACATATAATCTTCCACCAAATAACCGGCTAGCATCAACTACAAGAAGTAATCAACACTACTAGTCACCCACATGTACCAATCTGAGGTTTTGATCCAAAGATTGAACAAAAGAGATGAACTAGGGTTTTGAGATGAGATAGTGTTGTTGAATATGTTGATGGAGATTGGCCCTCCCATGATGAGAGGGTGGTTGGTGATGACGATGGCCTCGATTTCCCCCTCCGGGAGCGAAATACCCCCTGCGGAATCGCTCCACCGGAGAGCAATAGTGCTCCTACCCAAGTTCCGCCTCGAGATGGCAGCGCTCCATCCCGAAAGTCCTCTCTTTATTTTTTCTATGTCAAAAGACCTTATATACCAGAAGATGGGCACCGGAGGTGGGTCGGGGCCCCCACTACCCACCAGGGCCATGCCTAGAGGGGGTGGCACACCCTGATGCCTAGTGGGCACCTGGGTGGCCTCCTCCAGTATCTCTTTTCTCCAATATTTTTTATATATTCCAAAATAATTCTCCGTAAAATTTCAGCTCATTTGGAGATGTGTAGAATAGGTATTTCTCACATAGCTTTTTCAGGTCCAGAATTCCAACCGCCGGTATTCTCCCTCTTTGTGTAAACCTTGTATATTATGAGAGAAAAGGCATTAGAATTACTCCACAAAGTGTTATATTGCATTAAAACACTATAAATAATAGTAGGAAAACATGATGCAAAATGGACGTATCAATTCCCCCAAGCTTAGACCTTGCTTGTCCTCAAGCGAAAACCGATATAAAAAATCATGTCCACATGTTTAGAGAGAGAGAGGTGTCGATAAAAACAAAATACGGACATAGTAGCATCATGCTTATTACTATAATAGCAATAAACTATATCATAAAACTTCTCATGAGCAAGTAACAATTCATCACAACATCAAGGTATAAAGCATAAACTTTCTTGAAAACTAGCATACTATGTTCTTAGTCAACTTTGCAATTATAATTCATCATATTTTATGGAAGGGTCTCCTATAGGAGCCTTTTGGCAAGTCCACATACTCAGCCATCATTTAGTCTTCTATGATTGCTAACACTCACAACATATATACTTGATACGTCTCCAACGTATCCATAATTTTTGATTGTTCCATGCTATATTATATTCTTTTTTGGACATTAATGGGCTTTATTATACACTTTTATATTATTTTTGGGACTAACATATTAACCGGAAGCCCAGCCCATAATTGCTATTTTTTTTTCCTATTTCAGAGTTTCGCAGAAAAAGAATATCAAACAATGTCCAAACGGAATGAAACCTTTGGGAACGTGATTTTCGAAACGAACGTGATCCAGAGGACTTGGACCAAACGTCAAGACATCAACCAGGAGGGCACGAGGTAGGGGGGCACGCCTACCCCCTGGACGCGCCCTCCACCCTCGTGGGCCCCATGTTGCTCCACCGACGTACTTCTTCCTCCTATATATACCTATGTACCCCCAAACTACCAGATACGGAGCCAAAAACCTAATTCCACCTCCGCAACCTTCTGTACCCATGAGATCCCATCTTGGGGCCTTTTTTGGAGCTCCGCCGGAGGGGGCATCGATCACGGAGGGCTTCTACATCAACACCATAGCCTCTCCGATGATGTGTGTATAGTTTACCTAAGACCTTCGGGTCCATAGTTATTAGCCAGATGGCTTCTTCTCTCTTTTTGGATCTCAATACAATGTTCTCCCCCTCTCTTGTGGAGATCTATTCGATGTAATCTTCTTTGCGGTGTGTTTGTTGAGACCGATGAATTGTGGGTTTATGATCAAGTTTATCTATGAACAATATTTGAATCTCCTCTGAATTCTTTTATGTATGATTGGTTATCTTCGCAAGTCTCCTCGAATTATCAGTTTGGTTTGGCCACCTAGATTGATATTTCTTGCAATGGGAGAAGTGCTTAGATTTGGGTTCAATCTTGCGGTGTCCTTTCCCAATGACAGTAGGGGCAGCAAGGCACATATTGTATTGTTGCGATCGAGGATAACAAGATGGGGTTTATATCATATTGCATGAGTTTATCCCTCTACATCATGTCATCTTGCTTAAAGCGTTACTCTATTCTTATGAACTTAATACTCTAGATGCATGCTGGATACCGGTCGATGTGTGGAGTAATAGTAGTAGATGCAGGCAGGAGTCGGTCTACTTGTCTCGGACGTGATGCCTATATACATGATCATACCTAGATATTCTCATAACTATGCTCAATTCTGTCAGTTGATCAACAGTAATTTGTTCACCCACCGTAATACTTATGCTCTCGAGAGAAGCCTCTAGTGAAACCTATGGCCCCCGGGTCTATTTTCTATCATATTAATCTTCCAACACTTAGCTATTTTTATTACCTTTTATTTTACTTTGCATCCTTATCATAAAAATACCAAAAATATTCTCCTATCATATCTATCAGATCTCACTCTCGTAAGTGACCATGAAGGGATTGACAACCCCTTTATTGCATTGGTTGCGAGGATTTATTTGTTTGTGTAGGTGCGAGGGACTAGTGCATGGCCTCCTACTGGATTGATACCTTGGTTCTCAAAAACTGAGGGGAAATACTTACGCTACTTTGCTGCATCACCCTTTCCTCTTCAAGGGAAAACCAACACAGTGCTCAAGAGGTAGCAAGAAGGATTTCTAGCGCCGTTGCCGGGGAGTCCACGCAAAAGTCAACAGACCAAGTACCCATCACAAACCCTTATCTCCCGCATCACATTATTTGCCATTTGCCTCTCGTTTTCCTCTCCCCCACTTCACCCTTGCCGTTTTATTCGCCCTCTCTTTTCCGTTCGCCTCTTTTCGCTCGCTTTTCCCTCGCCATGTAGGAACCAAAAAGAGTTGGGGGTTCTCTCCGAGCTTGGATGATCATTCTATTCTATCTAAACTCATAAATAAAGCTACTGAAAAAACCTGCCAGAGTTGTCAATGAGAGTCTTAATAATTTTGATGAAGATGATTACGGAAATTTTTGTTATTTACTCGATGAATCTTTGAAAGATGCTTGGGATAGGCTGTTAAGGATCCGGGCTAGCTATGTACCCCAATATCAAATTGAGGTTTACCTAAAAAAGCTTTTATGTTGGGTTGCCCGCTTCGTTCAAACAAGTTTTAGATTCTATTTTTGAAGAGGGTTTTCTTGAAGGGGACCCCATAGATACCTATGAAAAGATGAAAACTATATTTTGGCACCCCATTAATGAGAAAGTTGAAACCACATCTCTTTTGCTCTCTTACCAAAACGAATCTATCAAAGAAATAAAAGCTAGCCTAGATGCCAATTTCCGCAACATACTTAATGTTTCTTCTACCATTAATAGCCACGTGCTTTATCAAAATAGAAAGATTAATTCCATAGATAACAAGTTTGCTCTTTTCTTCCCTAAAACCAAAGATTGCAATACCTAGATCTATCCTTTCTATTATGCCTAGCTAGGGGCGTCAAACGATAGTGCTCGTTGGGAGGCAACCCAATTTTATTTTTAGTTTTTTTTCTTTTTGCTTCTATTTTGGAATAAATATTTGATCTAGCCTATGGTTAGATGTGTTTTTATGTTTCAATTAGTATTTTTGCCAAGTTTAACCTATAGGATCTTCTTGGATGATAGTTATTTGATCTTGCTGAAAATTGCAGAAACTTTCTGTTCACAAAAATAATTGTTAAAAACCACCAGGACGTGATAAAGTATTGATTCCAATTTCTTCTGATCAATAAACAAATTTTCTGGGTCATCCTATTTTGGCTGAATTTTTGGAGTTCCAGAAGTTTGCGTTAGTTATAGATTACTACAGACTGTTCTGTTTTTGACAGATTCTGTTTTTCATGTGTTGTTTGCTTATTTTGATGAATCTATGGCTAGTAAAATAGTTTATAAACCATATATAAGTTGGAATACAGTAGGTTTAACACCAATATAAATAAATAATTAGTTCATTACAGTACCTTGAAGTGGTGTTTTGTTTTCTTTCGCTAACGGAGCTCACGAGATTTTTTGTTAAGTTTTGTGTTGTGAAGTTTTCAAGTGTTGGGTAAAAGATTTGATGGATTATGGAACAAGGAGTGGCAAGATCCTAAGCTTGGGGATGCCCATGGCACCCCAAGATAATCTAAGGACACCATAAAGCCAAAGCTTGGGGATGCCCCGGAAGGCATCCCTCTTTAAATCTACTTCCATCGGTAACTTTACTTGGAGCTATATTTTTATTCACCACATGATATGTGTTTTGCTTGGAGCGTCTTGTATTATTTGAGTCTTTGATTTTTAGTTTACCACAATCATATTTTCTGAACACACCTTTGAGAGAGACACACTTGATTCGGAAATTATTAGAATACTCTATGTGCTTCACTTATATCTCTTGAGTTATATAGTTTTTGCTCTAGTGCTTCACTTATATCTTTTACAGCACGGTGGTGATTTTGTTTTATAGAAACTACTGTTCTCTCATGCTTCACTTAGATTATTTTGAGAGTCCTACAAAACAGCATGGTAGTTTGCTTTGACAATGATAGCATTCAATATTAGTAATTTTTTTATGAGTGTGTTGAATATTATTAGAAGTTTGATACTAGATAATTGTTTTGAGATATGAAGATGGTGATATTAGAGTCATTCTAGTTGATTAGTTTTGAATTTGATAAATACTTGTGTTAAAGTTTGTGATTCCCGTAGCATGCACGTATGGTGAATCGTTATGTGATGAAGTCGGAGCATGATTTATTTATTGATTGTCTTCCTTATGAGTAGTGGTCGGGGACGAGCGATGGTCTTTTCCTACCAATCTATCCCCCTAGGAGCATGCACGTAATACTTTGCTTTGATAACTTGTAGATTTTTGTAATAATTATATGAGTTCTTTATGACTAATGTTGACTCCATGGATTATACGCGCTTTTCCTCCTTCCACCATTGCTAGCCTCTCTAATACCGTGCACGTTTCACCGGTATCATACACCCACCATTTATCTTCCTCAAAACAGCACCATACCTACCTATCATGGCATTTCCATAGCCATTCCGAGATATATTGCCATGCAACTTACCACCGTTTCGTTTATTATGACACACTCCATCATTGTCATATTGCTTCGCATGATCATGTAGTTGACATCGTATTTGTGGCAAAGCCATCATTCATAATTCTTTCATACATGTCACTCTTTATTCATTGCATATCCCGGTACACCGCCGGAGGCATTCACATGGAGTCATATTTTGTTCTAAGTATTGAGTTGTAATTGTTGAGTTGTAAGTAAATAAAAGTGTGATGATCATCATTTTTAGAGCATTGTCCCAAGTGAGGAAAGGATGATGGAGACTATGATTCCCCCACAAGTCGGGATGAGACTCCGGACAAAAAAAAAGAGGCCATAAAAAAGAGAGAAGAAAAGGCGCAAATAAAAAAAGAGAGAAAAAGAGAGAAGGAAAATGTTACTATCCTTTTACCACACTTGTGCTTCAAAGTAGCACCATCATCTTCATGATAGAGAGTCTCCTATGATATCACTTTCATATATTAGTGGGATTTTTTTCATTATAGAACTTGGCTTGTATATTCCAATGATGGGCTTCCTCAAAATGCCCTAGGTCTTCATGAGCAAGCGAGTTGGATGCACACCCACTTAGTTACTTTTGATGATCTTTCATATACTTATAGCTCTAAGTGCATCCGTTGCATGGCAATCCCTACTCACTCACATTGATATCTATTAATGGGCATCTCCATAGACCGTTGATATGCCTAGTTGATGTGAGACTATCTTCTCCCTTTTTGGTCTTCTCCACAACCACCATTCTATTCCACATATAGTGCTATGTCGATGGCTCACGCTCATGTATTGCGTGAAGATTGAAAAAGTTTGAGAACACTAAAAGTATGAAAGAATTGCTTGGATTGTCATCGGGGTTGTGCATGATTTAAATATTTTGTGTGGTGAACATAGAGCATAGCCAGACTATATGATTTTGTAGGCATAACTTTCTTTGGTCATGTTATTTTGAGAAGACATAATTGCTTTGTTATTATGCTTGAAGTATTATTATTTTTATGTCAATATTAAACTTTTGTCTTGAATCTTTCGGATCTAAATATTCATACCACAATTAAGAGAATTACATTGAAATTATGCCAAGTAGCATTCCACATCAAAAATTCTGTTTTTATCATTTACCTACTCGAGGACGAGCAGGAATTAAGCTTGGGGATGCTTGATACGTCTCCAACGTATCTATAATTTTTGATTGTTCCATGCTATATTATATTTTGTTTTGGACATTAATGGGCTTTATTATACACTTCTATATTATTTTGGGACTAACCTATTAACCGGAGGCCCAGACCAGAATTGCTGTTTTTGCCTATTTTAGAGTTTCACAAAAAAAGAATATCAAACGGAGTCCAAACGGAATGAAACCTTCGGGAATGTGATTTTTGGAACGAACGTGATCCAGAGGACTTGGACCCTACGTCAAGACATCAACCAGGAGGGCACGAGGTAGGGGGGTGTGCCTACCCCCTGGGCGTGCCCTCCACCCTCGTGGGCCCCATGTTGCTCCACCGACGTACTTCTTCCTCCTATATATACCTCGCACCCCCAAACTACGGAGACACGGAGCCAAAACCTAATTCCACCGCCGCAACCTTCTGCACCCGTGAGATCCCATCTTGGGGCCTTTTAGGAGCTCACGAGGGGGCATCGATCACGGAGGGCTTCTACATCAACACCATAGCCTCTCCGATGATGTGTGAGTAGTTTACTTGAGACCTTCAGATCCATAGTTATTAGCTAGATGGCTTCTTCTCTCTTTTTGGATCTCAATACAATGTTCTCCCCCTCTCTTGTGGAGATCTATTCGATGTAATCTTCTTTTGCGGTGTGTTTGGTGAGACCGATGAATTGTGGGTTTATGATCAAGTTTATCTATGAACAATAGTTGAATCTCCTCTGAATTCTTTTATATATGATTGATTATCTTTGCAAGTCTCTTCGAATTATCAGTTTGGTTTGGCCTACTAGATTGATCTTTATTGCAATGGGAGAAGTGCTTAACTTTGGGTTCAATCTTGCGGTGTCCTTTCCCAGTGACAGTAGGGGCAGCAAGGCACATATTGTATTATTGCCATCGAGGATAACAAGATGGGATTTATATCATATTGCATGAGTTTATCCCTCTACATCATGTCATCTTGCTTAAAGCGTTACTCTATTCTTATGAACTTAATACTCTAGATGCATGCTGGATACCGGTCGATGTGTGGAGTAATAGTAGTAGATGCAGGCAGGAGTCGGTCTACTTGTCTCGGACATGATGCCTATATACATGATCATACCTAGATATTCTCATAACTATGCTCAATTCTGTCAGTTGCTCAATAGTAATTTGTTCACCCACCGTAATACTTATGCTCTCGAGAGAAGCCTCTAGTGAAACCTATGGCCCCCGGGTCTATTTTCTATCATATTAATCTTCCAACACTTAGCTATTTTTATTACCTTTTATTTTAATTTGCATCCTTATCATAAAAATACCAAAAATATTATCCTATCATATCTATCAGATCTCACTCTCGTAGGTGACCATGAAGGGATTGACAACCCCTTTATTGCATTGGTTGCGATGATTTATTTGTTTGTGTAGGTGCGAGGGACTCGTGCGTGGCCTCCTACTGGATTGATACCTTGGTTCTCAAAAACTGAGGGAAATACTTACGCTATTTTGCTGCGTGACCCTTTCCTCTTCAAGGGAAAACCAACGCAGTGCTCAAGAGGTAGCAATACTATGGAGCAAAAAGTTTCACTCGGACACATAGAAAGATAGGGGCTTATAGTTTCGCCTCCCAACTTATTCACCTCAAGGGTGATGTCAACAATAATAACTGATGATCACTCATATCCAACTGGGTATATGTGCCTAGATCTTTCCCCACCACATGATGCTTGCAAAAGAGAAAATAAAAAGGAATAGAGGGGAACACCTTGACTCTTGCATAAAAAGTAAATACATAAAAGTAAAAGATAGGCCCTTCGCAGAGGGAAGCAGAGGTTGCCACGCGCTTTTTAGTTCTGTATACACAATATTTTAATGCAAAAGAACGTAACTTTATATTGCCCCTTATGATAGCAACCTTTATTATGCAGTCCGCCGCTTTATTACTTTGCCGTCACAAGTTCGTACAACACTTATTTTCCCTTACGCTAAAAGATAAAACACATTTAGGAGCAATTTTTATTGCCTTTTTGCACCGATGACAACTTACTTGAAGCATCTTACTCAATCCATAGGTAGGTATGGTGGACTGTTGAAACATGATTGGGTTTAAGGGTTTTGGATGCACATGTAGTATCTCTACTTAGTGCGGATTTTTGGATAGCAAAGATATTGAGCAAGCACCACATGTTGGAGGATCTATGACAATATAACTTCTATGTGAATGTGAACAAACATAAATCATTATGTTGTCTTCCTTGTCCAATGTCAATAATTTAGCATAAAATATTTAATGGGGGCTCACAATCATATAAGATGTCCAAGATAGTATATTTGCATGTGAATCTTCTCTCCACTTATTAATTCTTCCATGAATTGCATCATTGACCAATGCTATGTTTGTCAACTTTCAATAAATTTTACCACTTATGCTTTTCCTTATGTGATGTCATTACTTCCCATAAGATTAGCATATGATATTTTCATTATTTTCTTTATATTGATTGAAACAGGAAAGTAAAGAAGCAAAAACTCAAACTAAACTTTATTATATAACTTTCAACTCGATTACATAGAAGGATAGATCATGAAACTAGCACTCAAAAATAGATTATACTAAAGTTTTATTCAACTAAATCAAGAAATGACTAAAGATCAAACTAAAAACTGGTGAAAGTAATAAAAGTGATGGTGATACAATACCAGGGCATCTCCCCCAAGCTTGGCGAAATCCAAGGGGAGTGCCCATTCCCTGTACTCAAGTCTCCTTTGGTGATGATGATGGTGGTGAGGTAGCATTCTTCTTCTCTAGCTTGCGTTTGAGGCGAAATTTTTCCTCCCTTGGATCATCATTCTCTTGCTCAAGTTTTAATACCCTTTTGCATAATGATGCCTTGCTCTCCTGTAGAAAACGAGATGGGATAAATTGGATCTTAGATTTGTTTGCCTTGTTTGGAAGACTTGACTTCTTGAATTCCACGTGCATATCTCCATGTTGAGGTAGTGGGACTTCATCTTGATCTGATATGTCATACCTTGTTGACTCCACATCGGTGTATTCCTCTTAAGTGGACCATAGGTAGGGATAAATCTCCCCAAAAGATCTTTGGATCTGAAACATAGTGGGAAACATAGCTCTCTCCATCTGAATCTTGGGATGACATATTTTCAGGTATGCCAGAAAAACAACACGAAACAAGAACAGAGGATTTTTCCACGATGCGGTGGTCAAATCATTCGGAGGTATATATAAAGAATCTTTATCTTGGGAAACAAGTATACCATATGAAAACGGAGTCAGGAAGGTACCTCAGGGGCCCACTACCCACCAGGGCGCGCTAGGTGGGGTGGGGACGCCCTGGTGCCTAGTGGGTACCTGGGTTGCCTTCCTGATTGTTTCTTATTTTGTTCATTTTTCTAATATTCCAAAACTGAAAGAAAATATTTTTGCAGAATTTTTGGAGTCCGTTTACGTACTGTATCACTTATCTCTTCCTTTTTCAGGGTTCTGAAGTGTTCTGGAAGGTTTCCTTTATCTGTTCCTCCGGTGTCATGGTTTGGATAATGTTAGTTTCAACATTAATGGGTGTACCTAAAATATAATGCTTAATTCTTTGTCCATTGACCACCTTCGGATTAGTGCCTTCGGTATTATTGATCTTAATAGCTCCAGAGCGATAAACTTCTTCGATGATATATGGTCCTTCCCATTTGGAAAGAAGTTCTCTTGCCAAAAAAACTAAAATGAGAATTTTATAATAGAACGTGTTCACCTACTTTGAATTCCCGTCTTTGGATTCTCTTATCATGCCATATTTTAACATTTTGTTTAAACAATTTAGCATTTTCATAGGCTTGGGTTCTCCATTCATATAGTGAGCTAATATCAAATAACCTCGCTTCTCACTGGCAAGTTTGAAATCATAATTGAGTTCTTTAATTGCCCAGTATGCTTTATGTTCTAACTCAAGAGGAAAATGACAAGCCTTTCCATAAACCATTTTGTATGGAGACATACCCATAGGATTCTTATACACTGTTCTATAGGCCCAAAGTGCATCATCAAGTTTCTTTGACCAATTCTTTCAAGACCTATTGACATTTTTTTTAATATTAATTTTATTTCTATATTGCTCAACTCAACCTGACCACTAGATTGAGGAGATAGGGTGATGCAATTCTATGGTTGACATCATACTTAGCAATCAATTTACGGAAAGCACCATGAATAAAATGTGAACCACCATCAGTCATTAAATATCTAGGGACTCCAAACCTTGGGAAGATAATTTCTTCAGGCATTTTAATGGAGGTGTTATGATCAACACTACTAGTTGTAATAGCTTCTACCCACTTAGTGACTAATCAACAACAACCAAAATATCTGTATACCCATTAGAGGAAGGGAAAGGTCTCATAAAGTCAAAGCCCCAAACATCAAATGGTTCAATAACAAGTGAACAATAGATAGGGATTTCCTGATCTTACCAATAATACCAACTCTTTGACATTCATCACAAGATAGAAAAAAACTTATGAGCATCCTTGAAAAGAGTAGGCCAATAAGAACCAAATTGTAATACCTTGTGAGCAGTTATGTCTCCCGCATGATGTCCTCCATAGGTTTCAGAGTGACATTTCTGTAGGATTTGTTCCTGTTCATGCTCAGGTATACAACGTCTAATAATACCATCTACTCCTTTATAAATATGTGGGTCGTCCCAAAAGTAATGTCTTAAGTCAAAGAAGAATTTTTTCTTTTGTTGGTATGTGAAACTAGGTGATATAAATTTAGCAACAATATAATTAGCATAGTCAGCATACCAAGGAGTATTATGAGAAGATTTTATGACAACTAGTTGTTCATCTGGAAAGCTATCATCAATAGGTAGTGGGTCATCAAGAATATTTCCTAACCTAGACAAGTTATTAGCTATGGGGTTCTCAACTCCTTTACTATCAACAATATGCAAGTCAAATTCTTGTAGCAAAAGAACCCACCTAATAAGTCTAGGTTTAGCATCTCTCTTTTCCATAATGTATTTAATAGCAGCATGATCGGTGTGAATAATTACTTTAGAATCAACAATGTAAAATCTGAATTTATCACAAGCAAACACAACTACTAAAAATTCTTTTTTAGTAGTGGCATAATTTGTTTGGGCACTATCTAGAGTTTTACTAGCATAATGGATAACATTTAATTTCTTATCAACTCTTTGTCCTACAACAGCAACAACAACATAATCACTAGCGTCACACTTGATTTCAAAAGACAAGTTCCAATCAGGTGGTTGAACAATAGGTGCAGAAGCTAAGGCTTTCATAAGTGTCTCAAAGGCTTCTACACAATCGTCATAAAAAACAAATGGAACATCCTTTTGCAAGAGATTAGTAAGAGGCCTAGAAATTTTAGATAAGTCTTTAATAAAACTCCTATAGAAACCAGCATGACCAAGTGTCGATGCAACAAACCCTGGGTCTGTTGCCCAGACTATGCACAGGCACGAGAACAAGATTGAAGCACCAGCCCGAGTCAGAGTGCAAATGATCAAGAGATTCGAAGGACCAACATGCAGATCAACGGGACCAAGATCAAGCCAGAGAAGCAGGATATCGTCAAGAAAAAAGGCCTCCTTTGCCGGGCAGGTGAGCCCGGCAAGGGGGGAGGCCAACCCTAGAAGCAGGCGACCAAGGCGCCCCGGTAGGGCCTGTCGGGGCTCGCGGAGGCAAAACCACCTCACTAACCATTCCACCACGACCCACGTCATCGATCAGTGCGGTGTCAAGCCGCAGAGTGACTAAGTGGCAGACATTCGCCACATGGCAGCCTCTCTCTACAGGAAAAACCTGTAGACGGCACCCGTCCTGCGACGTGTCAAGCAAGCAGGCGCGGATCTGGCAAGATAGCATGGCAAGCCTTGTCGGTTAACCAACGATGCGACATTATGCAGTGCATTTAATGCGCCCTGTCAGCTTGCAGAGTTAGGTATGATAGCACTATTGCTATCATATCAGTGTGTAATGACTACATTGCCATTGTGGTGACCCATTGATCTATAAAAGGAGGCCCATGACAACCGTAGAAAGGGTTAGAAGGTTGGATAACACACACCCCCATACGCGCGTAGCCACTATCGCCATGAGGCAACCCTTGCCGGGTAAGTGTACTATGCTCCACCACCACCTTTCCACCATCAATCCACCAAAGCAGGAGTAGGGTTTTACGCCCCGCGGCGGCCCGAACCTGGGTAAAACTGCTCGAGTGATCTCTGTCATGTTGTCCCACACTCGTCTGCTCTTTGTGCAACACGACGTCCCCCTGCTGAACCAACAAAGGGCCTCCTGGTCCCATAGGCGGTCGTGGTTTCCCGCGACATCTTTGGCACACCAGGTAGGGGGCTCTCTTGTGCGAACCTGAAGGCGTGTGCAGCGCATCATCTTCATCACCATCTTCATCTTCGACGACGCCATCGACCATGGCACCCAATAAGAAACCCGGTCCTTCGGCTCACCCATCCACCTCGAAGGCTTTACCGCCTACGGCCTCTAACACTGCGGGGGGTGCAGAGGCACGCGAGGACGCGGACGCTGCTGTGGATGTCGTCGAAGCAGGCGGCACCCTCACAACTTCCCCCGCAGCCGACGCAGGAGCATGGGGCACCGAAGGAGAGCAGCATCAGCAACACCCCGACGGCCACGCTCCCCAAGGTTCGGGCGAGGGGGTTACTCCATCTGCGCCCCTCTCTCCCACCGACGGGAACAATCATAACAACGGCGCTCGCACTACAGGAATCAGGAACTTTGTCGTCCGCCATGGCGGACGGCAAAGGCATGCCTGACGGACGGCAAAGGCCTTTGTCGTCCGCCAGCAGACGGCAACATGTCGGACTGAATGAGCTACGGCAAAGGGCTCTTTGCCGTCCGCCAGCAGACAGCAAAGGACCTGGACGACACACGTGTCAGCTTAGGGCCGTTAGGGGGTTAACGGCATGCTTTGCCATCTGCTGGCAGACGGCAAAGACCTTTGCATCTTTGCCGTCTTCCAGCGGATGGTAAAGTGCACAAATATGCTACCCAGATGCCCCCAGGTAGCTGCCACGTGGGAAGCTATGCCGTCTGCTGGCAGCCGACAAAGATGGGTCTTTACCGTCTGCCAGCAGACGACAAAGCTGCCAAATAGGCCAGCCCAGTGCACCCCAGGTTGCACAGGTAGCTGCCACATGGCAGCTTTGCCGTCTGCTGGCTGATGGCAAAGCTCTTTGTCGTCTGCCAGCAGGCGGGAAAGAGCCTGTACAGCCCCTGTTTTTTCTTAAATTCATTCAATTCCACAGAATTTCACAGATATATATATATAGACACACACATTTGAAAATACTTTCAACAAGCATAACAACACATATACATACCAAATCATATCCCTGCCATATGGATATGATCATCCAATACATATACATACCAATCAAAAGTTCATATGCAACATATATGGCTAGCCAACATATCCAACTACAAGCATACAATGGTTTCATCCATAGATACATATATAGGTGGCAAGTTTCACATTGTTCATCCCACAAAATCAAAACAAAAAGGAAGCACAATAAGAAGAGTAGACTCCATCAATGCAAGCTTCCTCATCAAAAGCAAATCTGCAAATTGGGAAAGAAGAAAGTTAGAAGAAGAAGAAGAAGACTAGAAGAGGAAGACTAGCTAGAAAAAGAAGCAGAAGTTTTCTTCTCTTTCTTTTTCTCCTCTCCTCTTCTTTATCTTCTTCTTCTAACTAAGGTAGGTAAAAAGGCCACTTTTAGCTAAGCTAGGTAAAAATGCTAAGTGTAGGTCATTTTAGAGGTAAGCTAGCTAAATAGGTCATTTTGGAGCTTAGTAAGGTTATAATGTCATTTTCATGGAAAATAAGCTAAGTCTATGTCATTTTGGAGGTAACAAAGATTATCATGCCATTTTTGACCTAAGTATGCTAACTATGTCATAAATGAACTGAACAAGCTAAGTATGCATTTGTTAAGAAAAACACTAGAGAAAACTTACCCTCATCACAACAAATGCGAAGAAGATCGCAACTAAGGTAACACTTGATCCAACAGCATAATGATACCAAGCCTCACTATCAATGGCATAATTTCTAATCTTCTTAAGCTTCAGGCGCATTGCATCCATCTTCAAGCACATTGCATTCATCTTCATCTTGTGATCATCGACGACATCGGCAACATACAACTCCAATGCCATCTTCTCTTCTTCAATTCTTTTAATTTTTTCTTTCAAATACTCATTTTCTTTTTCAACTAAATTTAACTTCTCCACAAGAGGGTCGGTTTCAAATTTCGGTTCACATACCTTCTAGACTAAAATATCTCTATGTCAACTTGATGGCCATAATTGTCATAAATGCAAAATGCAACAAATAATTATGAAAGAGAATTTACCACATCCGAATCAAAAAGCGGGCGAGGGCTGACGGGGACGGACATCAAGACCAGGGCACTATGTATAATAAACAATCATACAAAGTAAGAAAATCATACAAGTAACTACATAAATCATATAGTAAAAAAACTATATAAATCATACAATCATACAAGTAACTATATAAATCAAGTACAACATAAAAAATTGAATACCTAATAATAATCTGGATCGTCGGGTTCAATAAATGCTCCTGGATCAATAAATGCATCATCATCATCATTATCAATAATGACGTGCTCATCATCATCATTAATAAGTACATCATCATGTGGAAGGCCACCTTTACGTAATCGGTCAAGCATTGATAGGTCATCCGCAGCAGTAACCTCTTCTAGTTCAGGCTCTTCTTGTTCCGGCTCAGGGGTGAAGTCGGGTTCACTGTCGTTGTCTACTTCAATGTTCTAGGGTGAAGTAGAGCGGTTCTTGAAGCATTTTTTGGAAATACGTGTTTCTTGGAAGAATTCGCCTTCATATGTGTCTGGGTTAATGTGAGGTTCATAATCCTCTTCATTGGGAACATCCAAATGGGTGCTTTGTTTGATTTCCACTGGCCCTAAGTGTTCATGAGTCCTTCTAGTATCCTACGGCTGGAACCAATAACATAGCGCCTCCAGATCGACTCTAGCCTTAGTATTATCCTTTGACTTCCCATCAATGCCGAATAATATACAAAAAAGTGCCTCGGCGATATTCTTCTCAGTGTGCATCACGTCGATGTTGTGTGGGCAAAGGAGGTCTTTGAAGTAAGGCAGATCCCACAAGCATGTCTTGTGAGTCCAGGCGTGTTTCTAATTATACCCCTTGAAATACCCTGGGCGCTCTGGATCTGGCTCGAGAGCGTTTAACTGATCCAGGGTCTCTTGGCCTGTCAACGCAGGTGGTGCATAATTTTTGAAAACTCTACCTTTGATGAAGTTCTTCTTGCCTTTTCTGAACTTATGGCGAGGATCCAGGAACTGTCTATGCATGTCGAAGCACGAAAAATTGCGACCGGCCTGAAGCCAACGAAACTCAAGAGCTCCCTTGCATGTGGGGCACGAGAACCTTCCATGCACGCACCAGCCAACGAATAGCGCATACGCCGACAAGTCATGCATCGATTACATGTACCAGACATGCATTATGAAGTTCCGTTTGCTAAAGGCGCCGTA
Source organism: Aegilops longissima (assembly GCA_021605205.1). NCBI lineage: Eukaryota > Viridiplantae > Streptophyta > Magnoliopsida > Poales > Poaceae > Aegilops > Aegilops longissima. The sequence goes on from CM038679.1 coordinate 356,210,707, forward strand.
TGTCTTGAACCCATTATCCCAGGCTTTTTGCAATTCGTCCTTCAGCGGCTTCATGTACACATTCATATTCTTCCCCGGATAGTTGGGCCCTGGAATTATCAACATCAGGAAAATATTTTTTCTTTGCATAATCTGTCCGGGGGGGGGGGGGAGGGGGCTCCAGTGGAAAGACAAATACGGGCCAACAACTGTATTGGGCTGCCGTCAGACCGAACACACTGAACCCATGCGTGCTGATGTTCACTCGAGGATGCCTCGGATCTGCTGCTTTGTCATCATGTAATGCATCAAAGTGCTTCCATGCTTCACCGTGCGATGTGTGCACCATCATCAGCTTGCCATCTGCATCTAGTTGGGTTCTTTTGCCCATTTTGTGCCATGTCATCTGTCTGCCGTCTCTTCGACCATGAAAATACGTTGAAGTCTTGGTACGATTGGAATATACCAAAGAACATTAACGGTGATTTTGGTCTACGTCTTCTCACCCATACCGTTGTCTACCACAGCGTACCTGCATGACTTGCAAATGGGACAATAGTTCAAGTCCGCATACTGAAGCCTAAATAAGGCACATCCTTTCTCACAAGCATGTATCTTCTCATAGGGCATCTTAAGAGAACAGAGTATTTTGTCTAACTAGTATAGATTTGCAGGCAGTACATGGCCTTTGGGTAGAGAATGTCCAAATATTGTCATCATTGCGTCATAGCATTCTCTGCCCAAGTTGAATTAAGCCTTCAGAGCCATTATTTGTGAGATGGGATCCAGCTGACAAAGCTCAGTGTGCTCATGGAGAGGACGTTTTGAAGACTCCAACATTTAATTGAAGGCCTTTGCAGATTCCTCCATCTCATCGTGCGAGTCCCGAGCATCATCAAAGTATTGCACCATATCTTGCATCTCTGTACCATGCTCGTCGGTGCAACGACGAAGCGCCTCAGCTCTGGCACATTGGGCAGACTCGCCATGAAATGTCCACACGGTATAATGTATCATAAAACCCCTCTTCTGCAGGTGTTTGCCCATTTCATCCTTTGTCCTCTTGTGCCAATTGTTGCACCCGACACAGGGGCACCATGTTGTCCTCTAGCCAATTGCAGATGCAGCTCTCAGAAACCCCTTGGTTTTTGTTAACCATTCAATGGTCATGTCTTTCTGACTAGTGTGACCAGTGTACATCCACGCACGATCACTCATCTTGCCTAGCTACTGGACACCTAAGAAATATATATATAAATCAGCATGTATATATTCATCAGTTAATGGAGTTTGTCACTTTTATTACATCCATGCAACCTAGATGCTAATAGGTAAAGACAGGTCCTAATCCCACCCGATTATGTGTAGATTGGGTTCGTTTTCCCATGCTCTGCTTTGGATCCGACGAAAAATTTCAGCAGCACCTCCCCATTGTTCTCCTGATACACGTCTCGGCAATAAGCAGAGAGGATGTGTACCCGGAGAACAACAAGGAGGCACTAACGAAATTTTGCATCGGATCCAAAGCAGAGCATGTGGGAAAACGAACCCAATCTACACATACTCGAGCTGTCCATGGATAACGTTGGACAATTCGAAAGAATCACGGTTATGAATATGCAAATGCATGCATATTTATAGATGTAACCCTTTCGAATGGGAGACGCATAGTGGTCACGCATACTGATGATTGAAGACACCTATAGCTAGCAAGTTTCATCGGCACGAAGACCGGAACAGAGCAAATGAAGGGGGGAGGAGGAGACGTCATTTGTGCTCACCCACGAACGCAGGGGTGGAGCTCGTCGAACACTAGACCCTCGTAGCAACGAAAAAACTGCACATTTACTTTGAAAGATGAGTAAGATAGCAATTTTGTTTATTCCGTCAACCTAATTAAATATTTACAATAGGACGAGCGGGTTAGGGGGTTCCTCGGCGTGGATGGAACCCTAAATAGCAAGTATCATCGGTGCAAGATACATGTGGCGCTTGGCGTTGAACACTAGATCCACATCCCACAAGTGACGCTGGCACCCAGCCTCCCGCGCACAACAATAGTTCTGGGGGTCAATGACGGTCGAACACCTAGGCGAATTTGTCTGGCAGCCTCTGCAATGAGGATTAAAGCCAAGTTTTGAAACTTCAAACAACCAAAGCGACTTGAGTCAGTTTGGGTGTTTCAAGTTACAACACTTGGCTTTTAATTGTCCTCGCAGAGGCTGCAAGACAAATTTGCAAAGGTGTTCGACCGCCTTCCACCCCGAGAATAGTTGCTGCGGGACGCTGACACTCGCATCACTTGTGGGACGTGATGTAGTGTTCGACACCGATGGCCACATGTATCTCGCACCGATGATACTTGCTATTTAGGGTTCCATCAACATCGAGGAACCCCCTAACCCGCGTGTCCCTGGGCGCCCTCTGGTATGGCGACGCACGGGGGGTTCTCGGCATTGGCGTCGGCACTGGCGGGACCCACTGGCTCCACCATCTATCCACTCGGCGACTGGCGATCCACGACCCTCTTCCTTTTTTTCCTTTTTCCTCTTCTTCTACTTATTCTTCTTTTTTTCAATTTTTTTCTTCTTCTAATTATCTAAACCTAAACCTAGCACTAACCTAATCCTACCACTAACCTAAACCTATTAATAACACCTAAACCTAAACACAAATAATAGTAGAAAAAACAAAAAATCACCTTGGCTCCAGCGGTGGTGGAGGAGGCGGCGGGTGGCGGGGCGGCAGCAGCGAGGCGCCGCTGTGGAGGCGGCACGGTGAGCCGGGTGGGCCGGGCGGTGGGGGAGGTGGCGACGGAGCGACGGTGGGCGAGGCGGTGGGGCTGGCGGGGCTGTGGGGCGGTGGGCGGGGTGGCGGTCGCGTGTGGCGTGGGTGGTGAAGGCCAGGAGAGAGAGAGAGATAGAGGGGAGAGAGAGGGGTGGGGGCGCGAGCGCGGCCCCTTTTCTACTAGGTCACAACTCTTTGCCGTCAGCTAGCAGACGACAAAGAGCGTACCTAGTGGGTGGGGCTGGGGGAAACGGCCATTAAAACTGCCACTTTCTTTGCCGTCTACTGGCGGACGGCAAATAATCTTTGCCGTCCGCTAGTAGACGGCAAAGAAACTGGCCGTTAGGTTATTCTCGTTAGCCCGCCACCCACTCTCTTTGCCATCTGCTAGCAGACGGCAAAGCTTCTTTGTCGTCTGCTAGCAGACGGAAAAGAGATGACTGATGACAAAGCCTACCTTTGTCGTCCGCTTTCTGGCGGCTGATGGCAAAGCCTTCCTTTGCCGTCTTCTAGCTGACGGCAAAGAGTCGATGGACGGCAAATCTACTAATTCCAGTAGTGTCGGACTGGGACGAACCGCCGCCCTCTGGCCGCCCCTACCACGGGTGCGGTTGCAGCGCGTGCACCTCCCCCGGGATGGGCCGACCGAGCTGCTGCGCTCGACGGAGCCGCAGGCCCTCGAGCGCCTTCATCACACCACATCCAGGTGGTGGCCCTGTAGCAATAGTGGGGGCATAGTGCTACTGCCGCTGGCACTGCCAGGAGTCGAGCGACGGTGCGATCGATTTCATCATCATCCATACCAAGTATAGCTTCGGAGGCCATGGCACGAGCTCAGCTGCTGCTAAGGTTTCCGCCAGCGACCAAGCATATGGACGAATGGTGTACCACCATCCAGAGCCTGCTCGGTTTCGCCGAAGCTGGGGGCTCACGACGAGCTGGCCCACCACGACCTCCCCAAGCGACAGCAACAGCTTACGCTGCGGACCATACGGTAGGAGCCATCCATACGGTGCAGTCCCCACTGCGGCAGCCAGCGCGAGCGCAATAGATTCAAGACCCCGATGATGTCTCGATGGCCTCTTCTAACCCTCGAGCACATACAGGCCAACGTTGAGCCCCGGAGGATAGGCGAAGAGGAGACACGCGCGTCGTCATCGAGCAACGCCGCGACGACCTCCGCTGGACCGACGGGTGCGACGGCCTCAACGTCGACGAGCCTGCGCTTGGTGTTGGCGGTTGCCTACCTTTCGAGGTTGGCTTCCCTGCCTTTACACGAGAGCTGCGGCAAGTCTGCTAGCCGTCCATTCGCACGTTCAAGCCAAAGATACCAGAGAAGTACGACGGGAGACAGAACCGGGTAGAGTTCCAGAGCATTTATACCGTTGCTGTTCAGGCTGCCAGGGGAAGAGATGAGAAGGTGTTTGCCAACTACTTTCCTTTGGCCCTCAAGTCCAATGTGAGGTCTTGGCTGATGCACGTACCGGAGAACTCCATTTCACCATGGGCTGACCTGTGCGACGAGTCCATTGGCGCCTTTACTGGCGGTGATCAAGAACTCGGCATGCCCAGCAACTTACAGCTTCTCCAGCAGAAGGAAGGAGAAACCCTCTGTAAGTATTTACAGAGGTTCAGCAAAGTTCATAGAAATATCCCAAATATCCATCCGGCAGCCGTAATAGGTGCCTTCCAGTCCAATGTGCGCAACCGCCAGATTCGTTCCAGGATGAACGTGCGGTTGCCCAAGTCTATGAAGGAGCTTTACACACTAGTGGATAAGTGTACCTGGATAGAGGAGGGAGGAAAATTGCCGAAGAGGAAGATTGCACCAACACTGATTAAGAGGATGAGGATGAATCAACCAGTCAGAAGAAGAGCAAGAAGCGCAGTAAGAAGTAGAGAGATAAGGTAGTGATGACTGTTGAAGGATCGGGTATGCCTAGTACCGGCAAGAAGGCCAAAGCTGAGGCCCCCGGCAAGGAAGCTGCCGCGTGTACTGATTGCTGGGAAGTCGCTGCTGCCGAGAAGGCTGGGAAAGGCGATGGGCCGTATGCAAGATTCATCGGACCAAGGGCCACGACCTTCAAGAGTGTTATCAGGTTGAACATCTTGTCAAGAAACAGAGAGCAGATATGAGAAGCATGATAAGGAAAAGGGTCAGAATGTTGCTGGTGGTAAGGGCCGAGGTGGTGATGTAAATCGCCCCGGCAAACCCTTTCGGAACCAAGGAAAGCTAGCCAGAGGTAGAGAGAAGGAAGCCTATGATGATGACAGTGATGGAGGGGATGAAGAGGAAACCAGTGAGCAGGAGTTTCAGAAGGCTACAGATGCACTGTGCATTGACGGAGGTGCATCGCTGCACACCTGTCACCACCAGCTCAAGCAGTGGGCACGAGAAGTCAACGCCGTGGAACCAGCGCCAGAGGCCCGGAAGCCACTCAAGTGGTCCCGTACGCCAATCATCTTCGACGAGGAGGATCACCCTGGCCGTACCACTACAGTAGGGTGTTTGCCATTGTTGGTCTCCCCAACAATTCGCAACCTCAAGGTCACAAAGATGCTAGTGGACGGCGGGGCCGGGTTGAATCTGATTTCCCCAGCAGTTTTCAGCAAGCTTCAGATAGGAGAGGAAGAGTTAGAGGTTACCGACACGTTTCAAGTAGTGAATCCTGGCAGGAGCCATCCTAAGGGAAAGATCACGTTGTCGGTAACGTTTGGGGGACTACCAGACTGAGAGGATTGTGTTTGATGTGGTTGATCTCCCCCTGCCGTACAATGGGATTCTTGGACGCCCGGCCATGGCTAAGTTCATGGCGGCATCCCACTATGCCTACAACACCTTGAAGATGCCTGGGCCACTGGGAGTCATCACCATCCCATCAGATGGGAAGGATGCAATCATTTCTGTGGACAAGATGTACTGGGACACGGTCGCGGCAGAGGCAGCGGCAGCGGCAGCTCCCACCAAGGAAAGTAAAGGAAAGAAGAGAGATTGTAGGGACTCCGGCAAAGAGTCCGGGAAGCGTGCCCCACCAAGTGCACGACACCCGTTGACGACATGCCGGAGTTTTCTAGCAGCAAGAGATCCAAGGTCACCGCACCCCAAGTGAAGAAGGTCCCGGCAGGGCTGGCTGACGTTGATAGCACTTTCACTATGAGCGCCACCCTCGATGAAAAATAGGAAAGCGTGCTCATTGCCTTCCTATGGGCGAATATCGATGTGTTTGCCTAGCAACCATCTGATATCCCCGGTGTTCCCACGGAGGTAATCGAGCACCACCTTGCTGCCAGCCCACATGCCCGACCTATCAAGCAGAAAGTCCGGAAGCAGGCCTTGGACAGACAACAGTTCACTGCGAAAGATATCAAGAAACTTGAGGCAACTGGTTTGGTCAGAGGAGTGCAGCACCCCACATGGTTGGCAAATCCAGTAGTAGTTTGGAAGGCTAACGAGAAGTGGAGGCTTTGCATAGATTTCAGAGATCTCGACAAGGCTTGCCCGAAAGACCCGCTTCCCTTGCCGCGTATCGACCAGATTGTGGATTCCACTTCAGGGTGTAATTTGCTCTCCTTTCTGGACGCATACTCTAGGTATCACCAAATCTTCATGTCCAAGGAAGATGAAGAGAAGACCTCATTCATCAATCCATGTGGTACGTACTGCTTTGTCCGCAAGCCATTCAGATTAAAGAGTGCCGGGTCCACTTTTGCAAGGTCAGTCCAGATTGGTTTTGAGCCACAGTTGCACAGAAACATAGAAGCCTATATGGATGATATTGTGGTCAATACCAAGGATAAAGCCACCCTTCTTCTAGATTTGGAGGAGACATTTGCTAACCTGCGCAAGACCAATCTGAAGCTCTACCCGGAGAACTGTGTATTTGGTGTCCCCTCCAGCAAGTTGCTTGGATTCTTTGTATCCCATCGCGGGATCGAAGCCAACCCCGACAAGATCAAAGCCATTGAGCAGATCCAAGCATCAAGTACAGTTAAGGATGTGAGGCGTCTGACAGGATGTGTTGCCGCGCTAAGCAGATTCATCTCCAAGTCTGCCGAGCATGCCTTGTCGTTCTTCAAAATATTGAAGAAGGCAGGTCCTATGAAGTGGACCCCAGAAGGAGATGCAGCTTTGCAAGAGTTGAAGGCTTACTATTCCTCTGTGCCTACCTTGGTTTCTCCCAAGCCCCAGGAGCCATTGTTGCTATACTTGGCGGCAACCAACCAAGTGGTCAGTGTGGCCTTGGTAGCACAGTGAGAAGTGGATGAGGCAGGAAGTGAGGAGAGAACGATAGAGTCAAAGAAGGATCAGGACAGCAATGAGCACGGCAACGAGAGCAACCCCAAGGACGCGACAAGGAAGAAAGTGGTGCAGCGCCCAGTGTACTTTGTCAGCTCCTTGTTACAGGGGGCTAGATCGAGATACTCTGGCATGCAGAAGATGACCTTTGGTCTCATTATGGCCTCAAGGAAACTTCGCCACTACTTCCAAACCCATGAGATCATGGTTGTTACTCGTTTTCTGTTGCAAAGGATACTTCGAAACCATGAGGCTACCGACAGAATAGTGGAGTGGGATTTGGAGTTATCCAGCTTTGGTTTGAAGTTTGAGAGCACATCAACTACTCAGAGCAGGGCATTGGCAGAGTTTATTGCAGAATGGACGCCAACCCCAGATGAGGAAGTAACAGAGACAGTTATCCCCGGCAAGGAATCGCCCCAAGAACGGATTGTGTATTTTGATGGTGCTTTTTCCCTACAAGGTGAAGGGGCTGGTGTGCTTCTTGTCGCCCCCTCCGGGGAGCACTTGAAGTATGTTGTTCAAATGCATTTTGCCCGGGAAGAAGCAACCAACAATACAACTGAGTATGAAGAGCTCCTTGCCGGGCTCAGGATTGTAGCTGAATTGGGAATTAAGAAGTTGATCGTTCGAGGAGACTTGTAGCTTGTGGTGAGACAAGTCAAGAAGGATTACTAAAGTCCATTGATGGAGGCATACATCAAGGAAGTGAGGAGATTAGAGGAGCACTTTGACGGATTGCAAACAGAGCACGTACCCTGTGCGAAAACAACATAGCTGATCATCTGTCAAAGTGTGTTGTGCAGAAGCTTCCTATAGAACCACGGACTTTTGTTCTCCATCTCACTCAGCCCTCCATATCCCCAGTGACGATGGCCCGGAAAATGAGAAAGTTGGACTATGGTAAGCCTCTCCTGGTAGAGCCGTTCGCTCCCGGCAGAGACCCTGCCGGAAACAACTCCTCACAGCCTGCCGGACCACCCCCTCCAACCGGGCCTATGGACCCCGCGAATGAGGCATGTGCTCCCGTAGCAGAGGAGGTGGCACTAGCCGAGCCACATGCTCCAACTTGGGCAAGGTACATTGTCCACTTCCTCCAAACCGGAGAACATCCTGGCAACCAAGGTGAAGCTGAAAAAGTAGCCCGGAGGGCCAGTATGTATCAGTTTGTCGATGACACTCTGTATAGAAGGAGGCCCAACGATGTGAAATTGAAGTGTGTCTGCCGGGAAGAAGGAAAGGAACTGCTGGCTGAGATACACAGAGGCATGTGCGGCTCCCACATTGGATCAAGGGCATTAAATGGGAAAGCATTCCGACAAGGATTCTATTGGCCCACAACCCTCCAAGATGCGGTCGGGCTAGTCACGAAATGTGAAGCCTACCAGTTCCATTCCAAGAAAACCCACTTGCCTGCCCAAGCTCCTCAAACAATCCCTCTATCATGGCCAATTTCGGTCTGGGGGCTCGATATCCTTGGCCCCTTCCCCTGAGCAATCAGGGGCTTTGAATTCTTGTTCGTTGCTATTGACAAGTTTACAAAGTGGCCGAGAGTGACTGCCGTGAGAAACGTGACTGCTCAGTCAGCTATCAAGTTCTTGAAAGATCTGGTGTGTCGTTTTGGAGTTCCGACAAGGATCATTACTGACAACGGCACCCAGTTCAGGAGCCACGCTTTCATGCAATATGTTCATGCCCTCGGATGCAAGATCTCATTTGCCTCTGTGGCACACCCCTGGAGCAATGGACAAGCTAAGAGGGTGAATGCTGAAGTGCGGTGTGGACTCAAGACAAGAACCTTTGATACGCTACAGAAGCACGGTAGGCGGTGGATCGAGGAGCTGCTGGTAGTTCTCTGGTACCTCAGAACGACACCAAACCGAGCTACCGGGCAGACTCCCTTCTCCCTGATCTACGAAGCAGAAGCAGTTATCTCCATGGAACTCATTTACGGGTCGCCTCGAGTGCTTGCCTATGATGAAGTGGCACAAGATCAGCACCGGCGCGACGACACTGTGCTACTCAAGGAGAACCGTCTCCGGGCTGCTAAGCGTGCTGCACGCTATCAGCAAGCCCTGCATCACTATCATAGGCACAGGGTTCATGCCCGGTGTTTTGAGGTAGGTGACCTTGTCCTTAGGCACATTTAGTCCGCCAAGGGTACAAACAAGTTGTCATGGATGTGGGAAGGACCTTACCGGGTAGTACGAGTCACCAGAACTGGCGCAGTCCGTCTGGAGACTGGACATGGCACTCAGTTGCAAAACTCTTGGAATATTGAGCATCTCCGCAAGTTCTAGCCGTAAGGCGCGGCTGTCGGGCACTGCCCGGCAGCTACCCATTTGTACAGGCCTTGCCTCAGCTACATGTAACCCCTTGTACAAAGCTGGGGCGATGACCCTGTGCAAGAGAAAATGAAGAAGCATTGTGGGGGGCCCCGGACCAAGACTGCATGCATGCATGAGCATTCCAAGATCTGCATAAGCATTTCATGAGCATTTGCATATGCATATAGATAGGATCGCATCCTGCATTCATTCTCACCCACATGAAGCTGTAGGTTCCTGCCGTGAACTTGGCTTCGACAAGGAGTTGAGAAGGATGCCCAACACAGCGATCCCTGGCAAGCCAAACAGATAAGTTCTACCTCTTGACCATTAGTGTTCTGTAAGGCTATAACTTGAGCATGAGAAAGCTTCGCCACTCTTTTGATACTTAGATGCTCCCATCCATGACTCGAACGCTACTTTAGTCAGGGTGGTCGCAGTGGCCTTTGGTAGAAAGAAGTTGGCGGAGGGCTCGTCCCTTTGTCCATAACCCGGTAGATGCAGCTCTCCGGCAGACAAAAAGGGTGCCGGTAGGATAGCCTGCCAGGGGAAACTCGTTTATTTACATTAAATAGGCATCTCACCTCTGCATGGACATATACATGCATGGGTTCCCGGCAAGGTTCATATTTTTCATTTATATTCTGATACAAGTACAAGCATTACAGAACACAAACATGGACTCAAGAAATTACATTATTTGTATTAAAATTTGGCAAGTGCCTACAGATTTAAGATTGAAAAAAGATAAGTGCTCCATAATGTCCTTTCTTGTCCCTCTCCTCCTAGGCACAGCCATCGAAGGCGAGGAGGGCAAAAGGAGGGCCTGGGCGGGAGCCCAGCTCGCTCCCCTCGGGCCCCAGGAGAGGTAGCCCAACGGGAACGGAAGCGCGAGGGAACGCCTCGATGGAGAGCACGGTGGAGGTGACCCCGTCGACCACCGCCACCAGGGCTAGCAGGACACGACAGGGCCAACGGAGCTGCAGCCCGAGAGGAAGCCTGCTGGGGTCCAACTGGAAGACTGCTGGAGGAGCCCGGGAGCACCATCTCCACCTCAACATCCAACTCCCCGGCAAATCGGTTGCCGGGAAGGAGATGCGGATGCAGAGGATGGTGCTGCTGCTTGATGAAGATGGCGTAGGAGGCAATCAGCCGGAGTCAGAGCCGTCGCTCCCTACTCGCTACCGTTGTCATCGCCGTCACTATCCTCCTCGTTGCTCCTGCTCGAGGAGGAGCTTTCATCGTCGGTTGAGCTCTCCGCGCAGCACCCTAAGCAACCTCCCGAGCGCCCGAAGATCTTGACGGAGAGCAGGCCATTCTCCATTAGTTTGAACTAGAGGACGTGCCCCTCCGAGAAGCCATGAGCATGGGCAAAGGTCTTCCAGCCGCGGCGGAGGTACATCACGTGAGGAGCAGGGAAGTCGACATCGACTCGCATACCGCCGTTTCCACAGCCCCTCATGTGCAGCCTCAGAGCACGTGGTTGTTCGAACTCCATCTCTCTTGCGAAGGGGGTTGGAAGGCGAAGATGACCACGCAAGGGCATGTATAGCCTGATGATGAACTCCCGAAGTTGGTCCCTGATGTGGCCGTCCATCGGGAGGGAGCCGCCAGTGGGGGTACAGCCGAGGCGCCGCCCTCCCTTCCTCCTCCTCAAGCGCCATGGCAACCTCGACCTCATCCCCTTCCTCCACGCCTCGCAGCGGGTCCTACAACCACAGGATCCGGAGGAGGAGGAACACGCTGTTGAGAAGAAGCCCTCGTCACTGCCGCTGGGATGTCGCCGCGCCCTTGCCCTCTCACCATGGCTAGAAGGGAAGGATTGCAGAGAAGAAGAAGGAGAAGTGTGTGCAGAGAGGCATCGCCCCTGCCCCTTTTTTAGGGGGACGGGGCAGGGGGCTGGCTCCTCATACAGGAAATGGCCACCCTGCTCCTCCAATACGGCCTCTCTACACCCTCTGTGGCCCTAAGAGTCAAGGCCGACACTCTGCTCCAACCAACGACGCTCGGTTTTCGGCCATGGCACTCCTCCCCATGCCCTCCACATCCACCACCTACCACACCCAATGCATGCGGAACACGTGGCAGGTACGTGCAGAACGGGAGGCCAGTGGGATGGCAGTTTCCGCCCCGTGAGTCACTTCTTTTAAGAAGTGTTTTGTGCAGTGCACCAAAAGGTCACAATAGCAACCAGGTGAAATGGATATCCCTGTTTGCACAAATAGCTATAGAAGAAATAGTCAGAGTCTCAAACAATTACATGCAAAAACATTTGGCTAAACTTGTCATGGCTTATAATAGTGGCATGGCTTCATTTTACCAGGGGCATTAGATTAAGAACAGCTAAATATTTGGTATTAGGGCATGGGACAGTGGGTGCACCAGCAGTCCAGCACCATGTACCAAAACCGGGGCATAAAGTGGTGATTCAGAGTTTGTTTCCCCGAGAAACAAACATCCAAGAAACATATCTGGGTTTGTCCCATTTTTGTTCACTCTAGTCACCTACACCTATGTTTTTTTAAAAATGGTGGTGTGCCCCCGTCCTCTGCATCATAATGATGCATGCAACCATCTTATGTGTGGATAGAAAATCTAGTCCTGGTCATACCACTGTGTACATCGTTTCCCCTATATTTCCCTTTTCGACCAAGAGACCGGTTGGATGACCAGTCTGTACTACTTTCACCCCCTATCCTTCCTATTTGTACCAAGTCCGATGTACATACTAAATTCCCCCATCCCCACTTTATTTCTTGTTTGAACCAAGTAAAAGATTCGACTCCATGAAGTAGCTTTACCTCTAACAATAGAAGAAGAAAAAATGTGTCGTTGGACCATCCGATCGAGAGGGGCTGAGAGGTAGAAAATGATGCACATGCAGTGATGTAGTGAGCTGGGGAAGTAGAGCTAGGGCGCTTTCGAATGAAGATATGCCTGAAGGTCATTGGTATGTGGATAGGTGGACGGCGGGAGGTCGGATCCGCCCACACTAGGGCAATGACGAAGGGTTTGGAGGACCTCCCGCGCCGGTGCTCGGCCAGAGATAACGGTGAGGCTGGAAGTGGATCTCCTCCCTCGCTGTCGACGACGGCCTAAATGCTGCCCCTCCTCCCCTTCACCAGCGGAGGGGGATACGTCCGGATCTATAACCAGTGGTGAGGATAGAAAGACAGTGTTTTTTGAAGGGAGAAAGATAGTGTTACCACCGCTATCTTGTTTAGATCTGGAGAGGATGAGAGTGTGTGAATATAGCAACCCTAGCAAGCAAGCGCAGAGGCTCCGGCCTATATATACGTAGTGGGGTAGTTTTCCTTTTTCACTCCATCAAAACAATCGTTTAAAATTGTGTACGTGCCAGGTCGCCTTTTTTTGAGTTGTTGATTGTTTTTTGAGATAGCTACCCGCTTATTCCAAGTGGTGTTACGGTGTGCCAAGTCGCACTTTGTATCGTTCAAGTTTGGTACAAGACCCTCCATTAAATGAACAACCACCGCCTCGTAAAATTTGTGAACAAGACCATGGCTAAAATTATCGGAAATGTGGGCTGCCCCAACATGCATTATTATTTATATTTTCTATGTGGGAGTATCCTCAAAACAAAATGTGAGAGTACAATATTTATTGGGCCCCTTTGTAATTGGTGCTAAATTTTGACCAAAGATTTAACTGACAAAATGTTAGTGCATGTTAATAAAAATTATATCGTTTGATTCATATTTGAACATAGTTTTCAATTATGTAATTTTTTGTGACATGCATGAACATTTGGTTAGTTAAATTTATAGTCAATATTTGGCAAGGTGCATTAAATCAACACATGCAAGTATCAAAAGGAGAGTCACGACATCCATGCATGCATTGTAATTAATGCATCGGTAAACGCAAATTATTGAAATATATCGAGTGCAGTGCTTTGATGTGTCGCATCAACTCGTACAAGACCGAGAAGTTTGATTACTACAACGCCCTCTCCCTCATGCACCTGCCTTTGGCTGCATGACAGGTGGGCCACCCACCTGTTGGGCCCACCTTTCATACACGCAAAGGCAGGAGCAATAAGTCAATGAAGTTGCATCCCTCCCTCACCCATGAGCGTGGTGGCTGGCAGGACTAGGAGAAGCTTTCGTTCGCTACACGCTCTCCCTCCCGCACGCGGTGGACATGCAGCAGTTCAATCGGTGTCAGATGGCCAGAAGCATACTGTAGTACTCCATCATTGTTTGACTTCCCAAAGAGGCGAAGAACCAAGCACAACCCGGACGCTCGTGTGGCAGTTTCATGTGTAGAGTTGTCTAGGATAGCGTGTATCGTGCTTGTAAGCTTAAAATCGTTGGGGTCGGCTCCATGCTTTTTTTTTGATTAAAATAATCTTCTGGCCCTAGCTGTCATCCTGGTGATTGCAGTTTGCACGCTCATCTGGTCAAGACAAGAATATATATTTTAATTTATAGTGGGGTAAATGTTAGAGGTTGCAGCAAATATAGAGTATACAACAAGCTATCCCTCCCGCACGCGGTGGACTGACATGCAGCAGTGGATTCAATACTGTAGAAGTAGTAGTAACATCATTGTTCGTCTTCTCGAAGAGGCGAAGAGCCAAGCGCAACCCAAACGTGGCAGTTGCGAACGCTCGCCATAGTGTGTTTGGTTGCATTCTCATCTCAGCATAGTTGTTCCCTCTTCGTGTATGCTCATCCCAGCACCCCTCTTCATGCATGCTCCTAGTCTATTTGTGTTAAGCTAGTGTGGACTCATGCACCCTTCATACACCCTAGCAAACATCAAAGCATCAAAGCATATCACAAAGCATCCGGGCCCGCGTGCCATCCACCAAATCACAGCGAGGTGCTATAGTCGAGACTCACCGGTCACCCCGGTGTGGCCGTCATGATCCATCATATCACAAAACCCACACCTTTACCAGCAGTGGTAAAGTGGCCTCAAAGTGGCCTCGAAGTTGGACTGGACGAAGCAACCATCATTTCACTGGAACGCTCGTTGAAGCCCTTTCTCCCCTTTATTGAAGAAAACCTCACTCCAGGCTACTCACTTCTGCCATTTTTCTTCTGTACTGACAAAGGAAAGGTGGGCGAATTAGTGCTGCTACTATATTTTCATTCCAAGAATCTTCTTTTTGCGAAGCATCGACCGATTCTCACAGCCTATTCTTTTCCCGTTTTCATTGTGATTGTGGTTTGCTTTCGATTGCTTTTTGTTTGTCAGTTCATTGATGGATCCTGGAGCACTAGGCAAAGAGTTGCGGTAGACAACCCATCGAGACAAGGTTTCCAGAAGCGAGCACCGACCAACGAGTTGACCATGTTGGCGGGCCAACCCATGGAGACGAAGAACTCCAAGAAACAAGCACTGGCCAAAGAGTTGACGATGTTGGCGGAAGAACTCCTCAAAGAAAGTTGGAAGAACAAAAAGGGCCCCTGTCGGTGTCAAAATCGGTGGATCTCGGGTAGGGGGTCCCGAACTGTGCGTCTAAGGCGGATGGTAACAGGAGGCGGGGGACACAATGTTTACCCAGGTTCAGGCCCTCTTGATGGAGGTAATACCCTACTTCCTGCTTGATTGATCTTGATGATATGAGTATTACAAGAGTTGATCTACCACGAGATCGTAGAGGCTAAACCCTAGAAGCTAGCCTATGATTATGATTGTTGTTTTCCTACGGACTAAACCCTCCGGTTTATATAGACACTAGAAGGGGCTAGGGTTACACAGAGTCGGTTAGAAGGGAGGAGATCTACATATCCGAATTGCCAAGCTTGCCTTCCACGCAAAGGAGAGTCCCACTCGGACACGAGACGATGTCTTCAATCTTGTATGTTTATAGTCCAACAGTCCGGCCAAAGTATATAGTCCGGCTGTCCGAGGACCCCCTAATCCAGGATTCCCTCAGCCCCACTGTGCCTACCCCATAAACTCTAATGGCCACCAATGTGAGGCTCAAGGCCGAGTTTGAGGAGATAGTCGCTGTTGAGAAGTAGTATTCCCCTGGCAAGGTGATGGCCCCCATCGAGGACGAGGAGATGGCCCCCGAAGGGATGGGATCCCCCGGTGAGCTATATAAGGTAAAAAATAACGGCTTACCATGGTTGTGGTTTTTGATTATTTGCATTGTGCTTGCTAATATGTTAGGGTTGTGCAGGTGCCGTTGGACGTCCTTGATGATTCTGATGTCGCGGCCCATCCTGTGGAAAACGCCCCAGAGATTATTTTCGCTGTCGCGGTCCGTCCTGTTGACATTGCCCGGGAGATCGATTCTGATGACGCTGTCCATCCTGTGGACATCGCCCCAGAGATCGATTCCGATGTCGCGGTGGACATCGCCCCAGAGATCGATTCCCATGCCACTGTCCGTGCTGTCCTCATTGCCCAGGAGATCGATGACAAGAAATAGTTGGTCGCGCAAATCCTTCAGGGTAGTTTGCATTGTGTTTAATTACCAGAACGATATGTGTTATGAAACCATCTTAGGGCTAGTGCACTGTCTTGTGTGGGGGGTACTTGCTACTTTTGTTTGATAGTGAATCATGCGAACCCTCTCCGAGTTGTGGAAATAGATGTATCCTCACCAGCTTTTGATGTAATATATGGCATGCTTAGATGTAAGTTTAAACTGTTTATCATATCAACATGGCTTGTTTGATGATTCTTGGTGTTAGTAGGCTAGCTACTGTGCGAGCTAAAGTACATGCAAAACACTCACCGAAGAGAAATGTTGGGGCTGATGAGCTCGTGGTACGCTTATACTGATCCGTCATCGATCGGCCAATAGCCCAAGCTCCTAAAATTGTAAGCTTAGCGATCGATCAGACAATAGTCGACACGGATACATTCAGGCCTCATTTGGTTCATAGGGTAGGAAAATCGTAGCAAAAGTACAGAGACATACAACACAAAATCATAGCAATTTAGAGACGTACTCCCTCTGTTCCAAAATAGATGACTCAACTTTGTACTACTAACTTTGAAATGGAGGGAGTACAAATCCTAGGCGGGCTAGTTTGACCGAGTGGGTTTCAGTGATATGACGTGGTACAGTGCCGTCCAGTCTTCGCGTGTGGTAGCAGTACTGCGGGTACAGTAAGTTTTCTTCAGGAAGCGGAATTCAATGAGGTCATGATGGTTCCTTTGTCCGACCAACTTACAGTGGGAAAGGTTGGGCCTGCGCTACGACCGAGGTGGACCAGGATAATTTTGTGCATGGCAGGTGGACCAGGATGGTCGACGTCCCACATGTCGGCGAATGAAAGTATTCTTTCCGATATAGTGGACGAGCAACGAGTATTCATTGTTTATTTTTGATGAAAGCTATTGTCTCCACTGTTAAGACAGATGAGTGTGAAATACGGAGCCCAGTGAACTTGGCATGTGCACCACTCCCTCCTTCCTCATGTAATACTACAATAGTGTTGACTATAAGGTTGGGCTCCCTTCTTTTTTTTAGAATTAGTTTTTTATACCTAGGAGCATGTGTAGAGATAGGCTCCTGCAGATCCCACTCCTTGACTTTGTCAATGCCTCTCTCTCCTCCACATAAGCGGGCTTAGGGCATGTACAATGGTTCTATTGTAGGGATGCCACATAGGATAAATGATGAGGTGGAGGAAAGAGAAATCATAAGAAAAGGCTTGTCTTCTCTTATTTAAGAGAAGTCAAGAGATGATCTCTTAGCACAATATGTTTCACCATGTTTTTAGGAATAACTATTTATTAAAGATAAGGCTAAGAGATGATCCATTGTACACATGTTTTTTTGCCATATCTAAATTACATGCAAGACTTATGGTAAGACTATGTTATCAACCATTGTACATGCCCTTATAGCCTAGAATTTTACTGGTACTACTTGCTATGAATGCAGGCAGCTGATGCCTGATGGGGGAGCGTGCGCGGGAAGGTGGTGGGGTGGCGGGTTTTGGTGGGCCAGGGCAGTTAGAAGCGGGCTTGGAAGCGGTCCGAACTCCCGCATGGCCCACCTCACATTATGACCATATATTTCTTGGAGTCCATGCGTGGTGGGCGGGCAATCTCTTCTCCCACCCCCATCTCTCTCTTCTCAGCCGACGCCCGCCGAGCGATTAGATTTCGGCTATCGACGGTTTATTCAATTGCAGTCCCACATGTCAGTGAAAATGCAAGACAATGTGTGTCCCCTCTGGTGAGAAGCGTGCGAGCCGGAGCGTCGGGGGTGCGATGCGTACGAGTCGAAAGTGTGCTGCCTTTTCCTTTTGAACATGCAAAGTGTAACATTTTCGTGCGACCGATCATAGAAATCCGGAACAAAATGACGAGGGCGGTGCTTTCCCGCGCGTTTGGCTGGCTAGTTTGAGTGATATGACGTGCTACAGTGCCATCCACTTGTCCATTTTTATGTAAGCAAGAGTCTACACTCTTATGTGGGAGGAGTGTGAAACACGGGGGATCTGTTTTTGATTGAGGGATAACTGTTCCCTGCAAAATAATGGAGCACTGTTAGCGATTATAGCATGATAGTTAGGGCATCTCCAGCGCTGGCCCTCAAATTTACACCGGCATCTGTCTGAGGACACTGATGGATGCCATACAATGCTGCCCGCATACCTTTCGACAAGTATATGAACTAACCGAACGAAATTCATGCAAACAAAGCAAATTTCAAATTAACCGGATGAAATTCATTACATTTCGAAAACTTTTCCTATAAACTAGATGAAATTCATTACATATTTCACACAAACCATACTAAAACCTACTGTAAACCTAATCTAAACGATCGCCGACGCCCGACCACCATGTCCGGCCATGAACCCAAGAAAGCTGGCCATTGCCTTTGCCTCCTGCTCATCCGCCTCAATAACCTCCTCCCCCGGAGCACAAGGTTCTGAAGATTTCTGCCGCCATGTCGTCGTCAAGCGGCTAATAGGCCGCCGATGTTCATCCCACCAAGCTTGGCGTGGACTGAGTGGAGGATCGGTCGGCTCAGAGCAGCGGTGACTTACCGTGCACTACTCTTCCTCGCTGTCGGCTCTACCCGCGCACGCGCGCCAGCTTCGTGGTCGTGGCGGCGGAGGGTGGCGGGGGGGGGGGGGGGGTGGGGGAGCCGGTGTCTCCTTCGTCTGCTCCTGCGATAGTATGTCCAAGAGAGCTTTGGAGCGCGCCCAGAGTGGAGCCGCCGATGTCCTTTGTCTGCTCCTGCGACAGTACGTCCAAGAGAGCTTTGGAGCGCCTGGAGGCCATCGTTGGAGTGGTGCCAATAGAATGAACAGACCAGAGGAGAATGAGTGTGGGTCTCTGGCTATGGCTGGGAGCTGGGGCTCAAGTTAATATAGCGGGTGAATGGGAATGAGCCGTGGCAGACGGATGGACGGATCGCGCCAGAGTAGGTTCGTCGGCAGCCGCGTGTCATTAATGTGGGCGGTGGACGGAAGGATAGCCGTGGTGTCGTTAACGTGGAACAGTCGCTTGCACCGGGATGCCGTGCGGGTGGTGCTCTCTCGGCAGTCGCGCTGCTGCAATGCCGACGCCAGTGAGAGGTCGCGTCGGGCATGAATGCGGATGCTGCTTCGGTGACTTAAGCACAGGTGCGTTGGATCACTGACATGTGGGCCCAACGGGCATCTGGCTCGCATGTCAGTGACACACCAACTGCACCTGCAGTTAAGTCCGGTGAATGCGGCATTGACGTTCTGGAGAGACATTGACCGTTTCAGGCGGGAAGCATGCGCTAGCGATGGAAGGGGTTTCGATAGGCCAGGGCGGTCAGACACTGGCGTGGTGCTAAATTGTGAACTCATGGATGACGAGCCTTTGAAGCGTATGCGGCATGTATTGACAACCAGGCGTCCATGCAACCGCTCTTGTCGCCACCTAGCCTTTAACGACCACAATTAGACACCACACAACCATGCACAACTTACGAATAATGGACGAATCGATCAGAAACACACTCGTGTGCAATGGCACTGTGATCGGTTGCTCATGATAGTACATACTCCGTACAAGAGTACCCTCTCTAGCTAGGCTGTTTTATAGATTTTCGTTGTAATGGACGATATACATGAGCAAGGCACCGAGTCACGAGTATGACCATTGGTGTTGAGCCAGGTGAATACATGCTCGGTGTTCGCGGAGGCCTCCAGCAAACGTCTAAACTGTAACGTCACGCACCGCCACGGCGCGCAGGTGATGGGCTCGCCGTTTGCGTTGCACCATGAGCAGGACTTTGATTGAGAAGGAGACATGCATGCATTAGCATGGTTTGATAGTGTGAGCGTGAGTGTCTGGCTATCTGCACGCGTACATGCTACTTGCCTCTATGGACGGTGTGCGCTAATGTGTGCATCACGTATAATATTAAAAAAAATCCTTTTGTGCATTTAATGCAAAGTATTTCATTTTCATTTGGCCGACAAGTGTGCTTTGCAGTGATGAGTCCGTGGTTTGATTCCTCACACATGCATAATTTTGTTTTTTATATCTTTCTCCACTGACAGGTAGGCCCGCATAGATAGATAGATAAAGAACACGAGCTAATGAGGCGCATGCAGACTGTTTGACTGGTCAACCAAACAAATATGGAGCTGTATGCTGAGCCAGTGACCATATAATCACCATATCTCATATACAATGATCAAAGTGAGCTATCAAGACAAGTTCGATGACCGCCAATGCATTTTACTCGGTAATAAATGACCAGGATTGAAGGGGAATCCAAATTTCCTTCGTCTTCTATCCTTGAGCTCTTGACAAACCAATGCACTTTACGGTTGTCCGCCCACTCCACCCCAGAGCTGTCACCAATCGTCGTTCATGCCACCGCGCCGCACACTAAACGGTAAGGAAGCGATGGCATCCCGCCGCGCCGAGTTCTTCGTCGCCCACAACCACACATAGAATGGTAGGGAAGCGATGGCATCCCACCATGCTGAGTTCATCGCCGCTCGCGACTTCACACCTATGTGTGCGGAATTTGGAGCTACCAAGGCCGAATGGGCGGTACAGAAAGAGGTGGCCAAAGCCGCACAGCGGGAGCAAAAAAGTAAGAAAGCACTCAAGAAAAGAGAGGCCCGCTACAGCAAGAAAGAAGAGGACGCACGCACTGCTACGAAGAGGTCGGCGGAGATCCAAGCACGGTGGGGTGTCGCCGACAAAGCCGGGAAGGAGAACGACGGTGTTTGGCCAGCATGTGAGAAGTAGTAGTACTAGTACTTAGTGTGTGTGTTTGTGTCGCCCGTACGTTTGTTTAATTAATTACGAGCATGTACCAGTACTGATAGTTACTACTGTAGTTTTTAGAGCAAATTACCAGTACATTAGCCTAGACTCAATGGAAAAATTCCTATCCTATGCATCAAATGGCATCTCTTTCTCTATAGGAATTGAGATGCATGTCATCTCACTTCCTATGATTTTCATATTCCTATAAAATTCCTATCCTATGAACCAAAGGAGGCCTCTGCTGGAGTAACTACTGTAGCTAGCAGTACCGCTGGTACAGTATTTTTCTTCAAGAAGCGGAATTCAACGAAGTCATGATGGTTCCTTTGTCCGAGCAACTTCACAGTGGGAAAGGTTGGGCCTATGATTTGATGGCTCATTAGTAATTACTACGGCACGACGGCCGGGGTGACTCTCCCTTGGAGTTCTGCGGGCATGGCAAGTGGACCAGGATGGTCGACATCCCAATGTCGACGAACGGAAGTATTCTTTCCGATATTGAGGAGCAAGTATCACTGCTGATTTATATTTATTTTATATTTCTGATGAATGCTAGCGTTTCAACTCTTACGACGAAGGAGTGCCAAACACGACACGTGCTGGATGTCCCACACGTCAGCGAAAGGAGTGGGACATGAACAACATGGTAGAGTGTCTCCACTTCTGGGTCAGAGACCACACGTAGTAGTACTAGTGGTATGAACGATACAAAGTGCGACCCGGAGAGAAAGACACGTCTAGTTGGAAGGTCTCAGGGCATACACGTAAACAAATATAAAACCTAATATGTGCCTCCAATTAATATAGTAGTAGTAGAGTACTTAGGCACGTACTCCATAAGATCACCGGGCATTGCACGTACAACATTTAGTGGTATTAAGAGACAAATGCCTATATGCCACGCATGTTCACACTATTTGTGCCTTTCTACTTCACTTACTGCGCTACATTACTTAGGTTCGGACGTCTACTCCTGGGCACTTGTCTTTCTTGTAGTTCCAGTCCCACATGTTCTTCATAGATGGAACGATCCATAAATGTGGGCAACAGGAGTCCATATCATCACAGTTAGTGTGCTCCTCACAATGGAGACTCATCCAAACTATGGCCAGCCTCAACGCGGAGCAGTCGCGTGCACCGGGAAGCGGCGCTCTCTCGTCCGTCGTGCTGCTTCAAAGCCGGCGCCAGTGAGAGGTCGCCTCCGCATTCGCTGGGCATTGATGCGACACTGACGTTCTGGGGCGACGCTGACCGTTTCACGCGGGAAGCACGCGCCGGCAAGGGAGGGGGGTTGGGTCGGCCAGGGCGGTCTAACGCGGGTGTGGTGGTGGTATTGGTTTTGAACCGTTTCAGGTGTAGTACTGGTAGTTTGCAAAACTACTCAATTATTGCACTCAGTTTCCTAAGAAAATGTGGTTAAAAAACGTTACTCCACAGCCCGCTTCCCTTCTCCTTCCTCTTCCACCGCCCGCGCACGTCCGCAGGGAGCGACCGGTCAACCCTTATATAGGAGTGCTAGCACAAAAAGATGCATGCATGACCACTAAAATATCCAGATTAAAGCGCTGCTCTGGCGGGAGTATGGTGTATGTCGTTACCTTTGGCCGGGCCATGGCTACCGGGCTACGGCGACCAGAGAAGAGGCGGCGGGAGGGGAATGAATGCAACTACTGTTTGGGTTCGCCGTCCGGCTTAAATAAATGCACACCATCACATGTACCCGCGGGTTATCAAATTGTAGCATACGTGTCTGCTTAAGTGGGTGTCACGTAACTGGTGTGTGTGAGAGATTCCGAGAGACAGAGTGCGTGTGTGCGACTCTACCTTTTGCATCGGGATATAAGTATAATGGTATTACACTTTAGCTAGTGATTTTACGTGACCATGTTAACGTGGTTGTGTAAAAAAATATCACTTCCTGCTCGTGATTTGCGTTATATAATTACTAGCAAGATTCTCTCGCATTGCACAGAACATCAATATGCATTTTTTTACAGAACACATGTTGTAATTGACCCATGCAGGAGTAATCCCATGTGTAAAAACTAATGATATCTCGAGAGTTTTATCAGAAAACTGGTATCTCGACAATTTCATCGAAAAAATGAAAGATGAGAGATAAGGTGAGGAGGAGTGGAGCGTGGTGGTGACTGGTGGTCGGACTGGGCGGAGGCATGGGGATGGACGGCGCCGGTAGGCGGCAACGGCCACCATGCTAGATTGTTCCAGAGACTTCCTTTTTTAGTTGCTCAGCAATGAGGTTGTGGGAGATAAGGACGATGAACGAGGCAAGGCCTTGTCTGTAAACGTGGAGAGAGGTGCGGGTATCTTTTGTAAAATTGTCATAGTTTGCTTTCTATCCGTCAGATATAGATCGGACGGTCTATATTACAAGATGGCAGGCACACCATCATCACCAATTCATTTTTTTATAAGAGTAGAGATGATAAGTTTGCTAACTACTAAAGTAAAGAGGAATTTATCCATGTTATACAAGTAAATTAAGGTGATTGCTTATCATGTGGGTAAGGTTGGACGAAGGGTGGTAGGAACAAATGCTCCGCCTAGAGCATGTGTGTGTGTGAGATGGAGTCTTAGTGTGTGGGTGGGGGTGGGTGGGGTGGGGTGGGTGCACATGTGTGTGTGTGTGACGTGGGGTCCTCGGTGGTGGATGTAATTTAAGTGTGTGTGGCTTCATCATAGTGAATGACATGGGCCACCAACACTACAAAAAAAGACACATCCGTGAAATTTTGGGCCGAACAAATTTTTTTTATGTCATACATATGACACTTCTATGACGATAATTGTGACAAAACCCGGTATCATCATAGATGTGGTGGGCTCCTACTTCTATGACAAAAAATCATGACATAAAATGGGCTTTTCGTCTTGGGCAGGCCGGAGACGCAGCTGCATGACATTCTTTGGGCCATCCATGACGGAAAAATCGTGGTAGAAGCGAGGGGGAGGAAAATTTCAGGGAGTTGCCGGTTACGGTGGGAGGTCGGGGGCCGAGCGATGCGTGTTTTCTCAGACACGACGCTGCTGTGTGTGCAAGGCGTTGGCTCTAATCGAACCCGAAGCGAGGCGTTGGGCTCTAATCAACCCGAGAGATTGTAACCGCAGTTACGCTACATCGAACCCAAGCGATCGATCGATGGCTGTTAACTGAACCCGATGGAGCGATTCCTTCGCTACTGCTGCTAACTGAAGCCGATCGATTGGGTGAAGAGTGAGCGTTGCGGGGGGGTTTGGACGAACAGTGAGCGGTGGTGTTGCCTCTGGATGAACAGGACCCCGTGGTGTGGAGGGCTGGATGAACAATAGACGATGGAGGGGTGGCCGTGGAGGGGTGGTTGAACAGGACCCCGTGGTGTGGAGGGCTGGATGAACAGTAGACGGTGGAGGGGTGCCCATGGAGGGGTGGTTGAACAGTAGCCGGTGGAGTAGCGCGCGGTGGAGGCTGGATGAACAGGAGCCCGTTGAGGCTGGAGGAGGTCGACGGTAGCCCGTGGAGGCTGGAGGAGGTCGACGGTAGCCCGTGGAGGTTGGAGGAGGTCGACGGTGGAGATGAATAGTATCCCGTGGAGTCCTGTTTTATGCACGCCACACCCTCCCGGCGAACAGACCCCTGTTTGACCGTAGCACTTCAACACAAGTCCGCTTGCCTGCTTTTGCGGTACGCCACACCCTCCCGATCAACAGGACCCTCTTTGACCGTAGGAGGTCTTTTAGTCCGCTTTGGCGGTACGCCACACCCTCCCGATCAACAGACCCCGTTTCGACCGTAGGAGGTCCGCTTCTCCGCTTGGCGGCACGCCACACCCTCCGGATCAATAGGATCCTGTTCAACGCGGGGCGGTCGAACACAAGGCCGCTTCTCCATTGTGCGGTATGCTAGGCCTCGCTTCCATCGCTGCTCCGCCCAAGCCCTCCCGGCGAACACGACCACACATTGCGCTCCGACCCAGCCGGTTGGCTCCCCATGAACCCGAACACAACGCGAGCCCGTTCCGACCCAGCCATGTACGTAGCGCGCGCGAGTAGGCGTCGAGACCCAGCCCGTATGTATGTACGTGGTCAGATTTTCTTTCTTGCACCTCGCCGCCAGACGACGCAGTACATGCTACGCGCGCGCCTCTA
Organism: Aegilops longissima; assembly: GCA_021605205.1. Lineage (NCBI taxonomy): Eukaryota > Viridiplantae > Streptophyta > Magnoliopsida > Poales > Poaceae > Aegilops > Aegilops longissima. The sequence continues at coordinate 356,235,457 of CM038679.1, forward strand.
CTACGACACGCGGCGCCGCTTACATCGACCAAGATGTACGCATACGCTCACGACCGAATGACAACGCCACGCTTGTTTCGACCAGGTGGGTCCCGACCGCCGCACTTCCTTGCTCTGCAAGATGTAGCTGGTGGGTCCCAGCAATCGGGGGCGAATCGCTTTTGTTTTTTTGCCCGGACGCACTTCCTTGCGTATAAGATGTAGCTGGTGGGTCCCAGCAATGTGGGGCGAATCGTTTTTGCCCGGACACACTTCCTTGCGCGCGAAGATGTAGGTGGCGGTCCCAGCAATGGGGCGAATCGTTTTTTGCCCGGACGCACTTCCTTGCGCGCGAAGATGTAGATGGTGGGTCCCAGCAGTCAGGCGGACGAATTGTTTTTTTGCCTGGACGCACTTCCTTGCGTGCGAGGGTGTAGCTGGTGGGTCCCAGCAGTCAGGGGGAAACATTTTTTTCGCAAAATACGGTGGCCCGTCTTGTGGGTCCCCGCTGTCAGGTGGAGGAATAATTATTTTCCGCGTAATAAGGAGGCACTTCCTTGCTGCGGCCGTGGACCCAGCTGTCAGCCTCTCCACATACAGTCCACGTCCGATGGAAGTCGTTCGTGACCACGCCGCGCCGAGAGCACCAGGGCGGTGGACGACGGCGAGGCCTAGGAAGGGGACGACGTGGAGCCGGGAAGATGCGGCAGTGGAAGCCCGCACGGAGAGGAGTAAGAGGGTTCACTGGTTCGGCTGCGGTGTGAGGGTTTTGCCGCAGCAGGCCTCGGCCAGCCGTGGGAATAGTAGGGGCGGTGAGGCCTCAGCGCGTAACATCCGCCACGGGAGGGAGGAGCATGCGGCACGACCGGCGCTGCTTTGGGCGGCTGGAGCAAGAAGACCAGAGGTTGAAGAAGTACTACGGCCCACAAGTCAGCCTCACACCAAGGTGGGTCCCAGCTAGCAGGGGGTATTCATTTTTTTGTGCGTAATAAGGAGGCACTTTCTGTGGGTCGGAGCTGACAGCAGGGGGAATGTTTTTTTTTGCGAAATACGGTGGCCCGTCGGGTGGGTCCCAGCAGTCAGGGGCAAACGTTTTTTTCGTGAAATACTGGTGGCCCGTCCGGTGGGTCCCTGCTGTCATGTGGAGGAATAATTATTTTCCGCGTAATAACGAGGCACTTCCTTGCGGCTGCTGTGGACCCAGCTGTCAGCCTCTCCACATACAGTATTCTTCCGATGGAATTCGGTCGTTGACCACATTGACCATGCCGCGCTGAGAGCACCACGACGGTGGACGACGGCGAGGCCTAGGAAGGGGACGACGCGGAGCCGCGGAAGACGCGGCGGTGGATGCCCACGCGGAGAGGAGTACGAGGGTTCACTGGTTCGACTGCGCTGTCGTCGCCGCAGAATAACAGGGGTTGTGGGTGAGTAGAGTGGAGGGATGGCCTGGCCAGCGGTGGGAGTAGTATGGGGGCGGTGAGGCCTCCACGGCAGCACAGCCGACCACGGGAGGCAGGAGCAGGCGGCACGACCGGCGCTGCTATGGGCGGCTGGAGAAAGAAGACCAGAGGTTGAAGAAGCACTACGGCCTTTGGATGGACATTGTACGGTCAGTCGAGCTAGAATCATGCATATTGACTAAGTTGACAAAGCCCTTCGTCGCCGTCAACTTAGTAGGCCCACTATACTGGGTCCCAGCTAGCAGGGGGAGTATTCTTTTTTTTGGGCATAATAAGGAGGCACTTCCTTGCGTGCGAAGATATAGCTGGTGGGTCCGAGCTGTCAGCGGCGGTAACGTTTTTTTCACGAAATACAGAGGCCCTTTCGGTGGGTCCCAGATGTCAGGTGGAGGAATCATTATTTTGTGCGTAATAAGGAGGCATTTCCTTGCGTGCGGCCGTGGACCCAGCTATCAGCCTCTCCACGTACAGTCCACTTCAGATGCATGTCGGTTGTTGACCACGTTGACCACGCCACGCCGAGAGAACGAGGTCGGTGGACGACGGTGAGGCCTAGGAAGGGAACAACACGGATGCAGGGAAGACTCGGCATTTGTTTCCCACACGGAGGGGAGTACGACTGTACGAGGGTTAACTGGTTCGTGTGCCGTCGCCAGAGAATAACAGCAGGTGTGGGACTGTGGGTGAGTAGAGGGATGGCTAGGCTAGTGATGGGAGTACGGTGGGGCGGTGAGGCCTGCGCGGCAGCACAACCGGCCATGGGGAGGAGGGAGCAGGCAGTCCCGCCGGCGCTTGTTTGAGCGGCTGGAGCAGGAAGAGCAGAGATTGAAGAAGCACGACGGCCGTTGGATGGAAATCCAACAGTATACAGGCCATCTGTGGAAAGCCTCAATTCTGTGGAAAACAACATACAACCCATCTGCCATTATTTCAAATAGTTTACAACCCATTTGCTAATTCTTGCGGGTTTTCTTGGAGCCCATATTCTTTTTGTTAGCATTACAGCCCATATTGTGGCCACGGTTAAAAAATTATACAAAATTTTGCATATGTCGGTACGGTCTGAACTGTTTTTAATCCCAAAATTTTGAGTCACATTCAGACTGATTTTAAAAATTAATGTATATCAATATAAAATCCAATAAATTGTCTACGCATAAAAATCAATGCAATTTAAAATCTCAAAATGAAAAAAAAGATATTTGAAACTAATTGTCGGTTTGATGTGTTTTAAAAATGTACATCCCATTTCTCATTATCGATAGGCTATTTTCTCGCCAGCCAATGAAGCTCTCCTCGTCTTGAAAGATTTGCAGCCCAACAGGCCTGATAAAGCGACTTACTTGAGAAATCACAAAAAACTGGGCTAGCCATTTTCAAAAAGAAAAAAAAAACTACTGGGCTGGTCTGTGGTAAACATAAAAGAGAAGGCTTTCTAGACAGGCTAGAGTGTCCCGCACAGCCCAGTTGACACCCTGCTTCCGTCTCAAAAACAAACGAGATAAATGCCACTCCAATTATGGCGATTCATAAAAATGCCACAACAATTTCCAAACTTTGAAAAATGCCACTGCAATTTTTGCAACTTTGAAAAACGCCACTGCAGTTTGCAAACTTTGAAAAACGCCACTCCAGACTTCGAAAAATGCCACTAGAAATGGCATTTTTCAAAGTTTGGAAATTGCAATGGCATTTCTCAGAGGCATTTATCAAATTAACCCAAAAAAAATAATTGGGCGAGCTGCTGGGTCCTCGTGTCGGCCGCCACAGTAATTTCTCGCTTATTGACTACGCTGACAATGGCATGGGACCCGGATGTCGAAATCCACTAGGAGGAGCCATTTTTATTGGCTTGAAATAAGGAGGCACTTGCTTGCTTATCGCCATGACCTTGGCGGGTCCCTGCTGTCATCCTCTCCACGTACAATCATCTCCTGATTGTGTACGCGTCAACAGCTAGGCCCACAAGTCAGCCTCTAAACCTGTGGAGGACAAATACAACCCATTTAAAAAAATATAACAGCCCATTCCATATGTTCAATGTAAAGTTCAACATTCAGAGCAAAGTAACAGTCCGATCCACATATACGAGATCAACTTCCACGCTGACAACCATCATAGCCAAGTTAACTATCTACTCCCACTAGACAAGTACTAACTTACTCTTAGCTAACTAGACGATGCCGGCCGCCATCTGTGGTACACGCTAAATGCCGCAGCGGCGCCCCTGCGCTTTGCCTCGGATTTGCCGAGCGCGATAGGGCGTCGCCGCTGCTGCTGGCCCTTTCCATGCCGGGCGTGGTCCACTAAAGCTGCTTCCTGCCGGAAACCCACTTGACGAGCTGGTAGTAAAATCAGCGTCATGAACGCTGCGGCGCGTCGACATCCTCCGTGGCTATTTGTCGGGCGCCGCCTCCACGTAGTCGGCCCGATTATGGCGCTTTGCTCACGACTCAGAGCGTCGGTGCGCTGCTACTCCATGTCCCGCTGGCGGCGCAAATCGGCGATACGCTGCTCCTCCACCAGGCGGTCGCGCTCCAACAACTCCTGCTCCTCCGCCATGCGGTCGCGCTCCAACAACTCCTCGATGTACGCATTGCCATCTAAAGACAGATAGAATGCCTCCTCCCTCCGTCTGCCTTCCGGTGAAAAACGAAACACTAGTTCCGGCGGTGATCGCCTCCGGCGTCGCCTACCGCAGACGGACGGGGGCATGGCGGACGTGGCGGGCGACATCGGGCCGGTGGGGGCTTATGAGGATATGGCAAGTTGGGTCACGGTGGCACAGGAGAAGGTCGGGAAACAGTACTTATAGGGGGAAAGTAGCGCGACGGTCATCGGAATTCAATGCATAATGGCTTAGCGCGCCAGCTTGCCGTGGAAAACTAGGGAAAATGAAATTATGACTGTGCCGTCCCGTCCCGTCTGGGTTGCACGCCGGCATGGCGGTCAAACGAGTGCAATCGAATCATCTCCCTCCTTGTCAATAATGATTTCATGGATTTAAAAAGCCTGCAACAATTAAAGCGTATCTTTTTTCGCATCAGTTAGCTGCCTTAATTACGACCGACTGCATGTAGGCACTCAGAATCGCTCGTAGGTAGTACGCGAAGCAGCATGCAACAAGTCGCAGCCGAGGGCACGCATGCAGCCACTTAAATCACTGGAATTAATTAGGCTTAAACTTCTGCATGCCGTTAATTATTGCCATGCCTTGGTCTTGCTGCTTTGCTCACGGGACTAATAAACCCGGACGGAGGGAGTACCTTGGTTGTTGAGAGGTTTGAATTAAGCCCTTCAAACCGGAAAGGAGGTACTAGTATGTAACGCCCCGGATTCGATGCGCCAGGTGTCTGCCAGTTATTCGCCGCCGTTGCCATGTCATGTGCTTGCGTGTCTCTCTTTGTCATGTCATCATCTGCATTTTATATCATGTCATCATGTGCATCGCATTTGCATACGTGTTCGTCTCATGCATCCGAGCATTTTCCCCGTTGTCCGTTTTGCAATCCGCACTCCTATGTCTCCGGCGCCTCTTTTACCTCTTTTCGCGTGCGGGTGTTAAACGGTCTCGGAATGGACCGAGGTTTGCCAAGCGGCCTTGGTATAGCACCGGTAGACCGCCTGTCAAGTTTCGTGCCATTTGGAGGTCGTTTGGTACTCCAACGGTTAACCGGGTAACCGTAAAAGCCTCTTTTGTTGCAGCCCAACTCCCCTTTCAAAGTGGCCCAAAACCAAGCAAACTCCCCTCTATGCTCTTGGTCGTTCGATCACGATCGCGTGGCCGAAAACCGCACCTCATTTGGACTCTCCTAGCTCCCTCTACCTATAAAACTAGACCTCCCCCGAAATTTTGGATCATTCTACCCCTAACCCTAGCAAATCCCCTCCGTGTTGCGGTCGGACATATCCGCCCGGGCACGGACACGTCCCCGCCGACCCTCGCCTAATCGGGGAGCGCCACGTGGCCTCCCGCGCCTCTCTCTCCTCCTCGCCGCCGCCTCCACCGGCCCGAGCCGCCGCCCAGGGCGCCTCCCGCCTCGCCCGCCTGCCCGAGGCCGAGCCGCCGCCTGCGCCTGGCTCCCCGCGGCGTCCGCGCCTCGCCGTCCTCCTCCGCTCCGGCCGGAGCCGGAGCTCGCCGGAGCCGTCTCGGCGTCGCCGGAGCCGGGGTGGATGAGATCCACCCGGCCCCCGGACCAAACATCGTCCCCACGCCCGGATCCCTCCGTCCCGGGTCGAGCCCGTCCCTCGCATTGACTTTTACGGAGTGGTAAAATTCTGCTAAGTCCCCGAAATTTGCACATTTTCATACCATATTCATCATGCCGTAACTCTGCATCCGTAGCTCCGTTTTGTGCGTATAATATGTCAAAATGTTCGCCTCGAAGATTAGATCATTTCATATCATTGCATCATTTTCATTTGAGCTCATCTTGATGCCCTAAATGCTGTTGGAAGAGGGCTACGTGATGTTAGTTTCTGTTTCTTAACAGAACATGCACTTTTGTTATTTTTGCTATGATTGATGTGTGCACCCTATAATTTTGAGTCCTACATGTGTTTTGTAATATGCCATGCCATCTTTCCAGGGGTATATGCCATGTATTTTTGTGGTCTCTGTGGTGACTAGCACAAGCAGGCAAACTAGGCATCTTGATGTTGCTGATTTCAGCCCTGTTTTGCTGATATTTTTATGCCATGTTAACTTGATGCTACAGAGAGATCCATGCATATTTTGAGATACTTCAGTAAGGATATTTTGAACATATGGTTTTTCTCTATCCATCCATTCCCTTGTTTCCAATTATGGAGTGCCATAGCTTGAGTCAATCGAGCTCTACTTTTGCTATAAAATGTTTCCTGGCAGGTTGTTTACATGTTATTCAATTTTGCCAAGGTTGTTGTGGTTGATCCTTGCATGCTATGTTGTTCTTCTTGCCATGTATAGCTTCTATGCCATGTCTTCTTACTGTTGGTTTCCTTTCCATGCCATGTATTGCTCTGTGGTGAGTGGTTCAAGCTCACCAACATGCCTACTCATTGTTGTTCCTGCCATGTATGAATCTGTAATATAACTTGCCATTTTGGCATGGGTGTTACTATATTTTCTGATCCTTTTTGGCTTATGGTCAGTAAGGGACTTTTGTTATATGCTTTGATTATATTCATGCCATGCCTTTGTTTGCCATGATAAGTTCCTGTAACATGTTGTTTCATAGCTCTAAACATTGCAACCTGATATTATCTTCTGCAAAGTCTGAAACTGTTATTATTTGCAATCTTGCCATGTGTGTTTGGGCATGTTCTAGTGATTTCTGGAGATAGCTCAGTGTTCATGTTTTGTAATGCTTTACCTGTACATCATGCCCATGCCTTTTGTTTTCTTGTTGAGGTCCTGTAGCATGTTGTTTTGATGCTTGCAATATGCCTACTTCCTGTTATGGACAGATTGTTGTTATGACTTGTATAGGGTGTATGTGTTGAACCGTTGCTCCGTTTTGAGTGTGATCTATATGAAACTTGCTTGATTTTGCATGTAGCTTCATATTATCATGTTGCATCCTTGTTTTGAGGTGTTTGCTTGATGTTTTTATGCATTTTGCATCAATGCCATGTTTAACTTGTTTTGCTCATATCTTCTAGACCGTAGCTCCGAATCTAATGAACTTTATATGTAACTTGACTAGAATTTCGTGTAGATCATCGTGGTGCATCTTAAATGGCTGTTTAACAACTTGAACATAAAGTTATCCAGATCTGGACCAATTTCGAAATTTGCATATGAGGACTTACCGGAATTGTTATATGTTGTTCCCGGCCTCATTTAAACTTGCTTTGATGTGTTGCTCTTGTTTGCATCATATCTTGCCATGAGTAGCTTCATGTAGGCTTGTCATGCATCATGCTTGGTTGTGCATCATGTCTTGTTCATGTGTGGTGTGTTTACCATGTTGTGTGCTTCTTCTTGTTAGTTCGGTTTCGCTGCGATCGTGAGGATTCGCTCGCTCACGCTTGGTTCTGTCTTCGTGGCTTCATCTTCTTCATGGACTCGTTCTTCTTCCTTGCGGGATTTCAGGCAAGATGACCGCTACCCTGGATCTCACTACTATCATTGCTATGCTAGTTGCTTCGTTTTTCGCTATGCTGCGCTACCTATCACTTGCTGCTCAAGCCATCCCAAATTGCCATGTCAGCCTCTAACCTTTTGCACCCTTCCTAGCAAACCGTTGTTTGGCTATGTTACCGCTTTGCTCAGCCCCTCTTATAGCGTTGTTAGTTGCAGGTGAAGATGAAGTTTGTTCCTTGTTGAACATGGAGATGTTGTTCCTTGTTGGAACATGTTTACTTGTTGGGATATCACAATATATCTTATTTAATTAATGCATCTATATACTTGGTAAAGGGTGGAAGGCTCGGCCTTATGCCTGGTGTTTTGTTCCACTCTTGCCGCCCTAGTTTCCGCCATATCGGTGTTATGTTCCCGGATTTTGCGTCCCTAACGCGGTCGGGTGATTTATGGGACCCCTTGACAGTTCGCTTTGAATAAGACTTTTCCAAGAAGGCCCAACATTGGTTTTACCTTTTGCCTCACCTATGCCCTTTTCCCTTGGGTTTTCGGAGCCCGAGGGTCATCTTTATTTTAGCCCCCGGCCAGTTCTCCTTCGAAAGTGCTGGTCCAAACCGAAGCGATGTCCGCGCCTCGGCAATCAGGGTTTATGCCAACCCGACGTCTGCTCATCCAAGGTGCCCCGAGACCGAGATATGTGCAGCTCCTATCAGGATTTGTCGGCACATCCGGCGGCTTTGCTGGTTTTGTTTTATTGCTGTCGAAATGTCTTGTAGCCGGATTCCGAGACTGATCGGATCTTCCCGGGAGAAGGAATATCCTTCGCTGATCGCGAGAGCTTATCATGGGCTGTTGGGACACCCTGCAGGTATAAACTTTCGAGAGCCGTGCCCGCGGTTATGTGGCAGATGGGAATTTGTTAATATCCGTTGTAGTAAACTTGAAGCAAACTCTTCTAAAATACACCAACCGTAGCGTAATCGTGAGTGTCTCTTTTCGGGTTGATCGAGAGGAGAACACGGTTTCGGGTTATGTCGACGAAGTAGGAGTTCAGGATCACTTCTTGATCATTACTAGATGACGACTGCCTTTGTTTCTCTTCTCGCCTCATTTATGTATGTTAGCCACCATATATGCTTAGTCGCTGCTGCAACCTCACCACTTTACCCCTTCCTTTCCCTTTAAGCTTTGCTAGTCTTGATACCCATGGTAATGGGATTGTTGAGTCCTCGTGGCTCACAGATTACTACACCACCAGATTGCAGTGTACAGGTTGTGCGATGATCATGACGCGAGAGCGATGTTTGCTTGTGTTGGAGTTCTTCTTCCGCTTCTTCTTCGATCAGGGATAGGTTCCGTGTCGGCAGCCTGGGCTAGCAGGGTGGATGTCGTTTGAGCTTTTGTTTATGTTTCATCCGTAGTCGGATGTTGATCTTGTATATGATGTATGTTGTTGTTGTATTATTGTGACTTTGTATGTATTGGATGTATCCCCACTATTATGTAATGTTGATGTAATGATATCCACCTTGCAAAAGCGTTTCAATATGCGGGTCTATCCTTGGTGGGACCGTCGAGTTCCTTTTGGATAGGGTCGCATATTGGGCGTGACAAGTTGGTATCAGAGCCTCGACCGACCCAAGAGCCCCCTTGATTGATCGTGTAGTTTGGTCGTTGTTGAGTCTAGAAGAAAACTATTTTCGGAGTCTAGTTATATCGGAGAGTAGGATTTCTTTTTACTCCTCAGCCCCTTCGTCGCTCTGGTAAGGAATCTTGACGTAGGTGTTTTGAATTACTCCTCTTCCCGTTCAAAATTTTCTTTAGGATCACGCAGTTGGTTTTTCGATCGTTGGCCCTCAGCTCTTTTCATCCGGTGCATTTCTCGTCAAGTCGACTCGAGCCTCTTCATCTTTGCAAGTTCAATCCTTAGTTCGCTCTCAACGAAGTTGTTTATCTGACCTCAGTTGTTTTCTTTTCCCACCTGCCCACCCTTCTTCTTCTCGGAACCGGAGTCTGTATCGAGTATCCATCCTACTCGTGCGAAGTCGTTGCTTTCTTTCCTCAATGATTTCAACCGGTGTTTTCTATTCAAGATATTCATCGATTCCCCCTTCCAGTTGCCTTTGTTTTTCCCGCCCTCCCACCCTATTATTCCCGGAGTTCGAGTTTCTTCCGACCATCAATTTCATTCATACGAAGTCTCTTCAGTCTTCCCTCAATTATTTCAACCGGTGAATTCTCGTCTTGTTCGTCATTCTTCATCTCTTTTCTTCTCCGGTGGACTCAATTCAAGTTTTTTCGTTGTCGATCATATTCTTTTCCTTCGAAGTGTTCTCTTTGCTCGTTCGCCTCTCGCCAGTTTATCATCCCGGAGTTCGTAAGATATCTCAGGAGATTCGTCTGTCTTCCAACTAATTCGAGGTTGTCACCTCATTCTAATATTTCAGTTCTTCCGGTGCATCATCTATCTGTTCAACATCCCTTTCCAATGGTGTTATCTCTTCAGTGGGCCCTAACCCACAGGTCTTTTCCCAGGATCTTACCCGACTCTTCTAATTTTCCCGGAGTTATTCCCAATTCTTTTCAAGTGTGACGTAAGAATGGATTCCATCAGTCACGTGCCTTTTCCAAGATCAATTTCAAATCATTTCATTGTTGGCTCAACCTCTTCGCTTTTCATTATACCGGAGTATCTCAACAATTTTGGTGGTGTTTCGCGTCATCAGCTGAAGAGCGAAGTAGAGTTTCTCTTAAATCTTGCCCGTTCTCTCGAAGATTCGTGGTTCTAGCTTCATGCTATCCTCTCGAATTATTCCGTTTGTCAGATTTTTTTTCTTACCCATCCGGAGTATGTCAGAAGTTCTCTTCCCGTTTCTTTTCACCGGAGGCCTTTATTCCAGAAGAATTCTTGTCCTCACATTTCAACTACCGTTATCCAATTATCCCGGCGATTCGCTCAAGTGTTCTTAATCAGCTCATGATCTCTTTGTTCTTTTGCATCTAAATCCCCTCGAGCATATTTGATCATCTAATTCTTCCCGGTGATTCATTCTCTTTCATCAGTCATTTCCAAATTCTTACGGTGGTTCGTTCAAGATTCTTTTTCCTTGATTATCATATTAATCCATTCGTTCCTTTCAACCTACCGGTGATTCATGAAGTCCTTCTCAAGTTTGCGATATGTCACTTCTCAATTCCTTTTCAAGAAGAATAAGTATTATGCCAGATCCATTGCTTGTCATCAATTTATTTTGATGAAGGATAAGCATACAATAAATCTTATTCTTATTTCATCCAAGTGAGTAATCCCTCCCTTCGGAGTTTGTTCTTAATGAATAAATTCTAGTTCCAAGCCTCTTCATCTTTTCTTTTCCGGAGTTCAATTATTTTCTCGGCCATCTCGTCGGAACATCCATCTAAATCATCGCAAGGCACACAGTATTCTGTCTTCCTTCATTGTATCTCATCATCTTTTTGTCACCGGAGTTTTTTTTTCAGGGTGGTTCTTCATGGTTTCATTCATTCTTCAAGTGTTCATCAAGATTCTTGTCGGTGGAGTTCAAGTATCTTTTCTTCTTGCGTCTCTAAGTGTAATTAATTCTCCGTATTCTTTAGAATTGGAGTTTTGCATGTCTTTGTTCTTCTCAGATATTCAAATCCACTCAATCCTTCCTTCTAAGTTCTTTTCAATTCTTCCAATTCTTCCGGAGGCATTACGTTGTTTATGTCGTCAAGTATCATTCCATCCTCTCAAGTTCTTGTTCTATTCTTTCCATGTTCAACCGGTGTGCTGCCTAAATCCTTTCAGTCTTATTCGTTTCTTTTCTCATTCTAACCACTCTGGTTAGAACGAGTGTTTTCATAGTCTATCTGATTCCGTGAGCTTTCGATTCTCGGCATTCTCGTCGTTTCTCTCTTCTTCTCGTATGCTCTCGATTCTTTGCTTCTTATCTTGAGTTCTTGTTTCACCTCATTCCTTTTCCCTTCCGTCTCGGTCCTAAGATCTCGGGACGAGATCTCTTGTTAGTGGAGGAGTGTTGTAACACCCTGGATTCGATGCGCCAGGTGTCTGCCAGTTATTCGCCGCCGTTGCCATGTCATGTGCTTGCGTGTCTCTCTTTGTCATGTCATCATCTGCATTTTATATCATGTCATCATGTGCATCGCATTTGCATACGTGTTCGCCTCATGCATCCGAGCATTTTCCCGTTGTCCGCTTTTGCAATCCGCACTCCTATGTCTCCGGCGCCTCTTTTACCTCTTTTCGTGTGCAGGTGTTAAACGGTCTCGAATGGACCGAGGTTTGCTAAGCGGCCTTGGTATAGCACCGTAGACCGCTGTCAAGTTTCGTGCCATTTGGAGGTCGTTTATACTCAACGGTTAACCGGTAACCGTAAAAGCCTCTTTGTTGCAGCCCAACTCCCTTTCAAAGTGGCCCAAAACCAAGCAAACTCCCTCTATGCTCTCGGTCGTTCGATCACGATCGCGTGGCCGAAAACCGCACCTCATTTGGACTCTCCTAGCTCCCTCTACCTATAAAACTAGACCTCCCCCGAAATTTTCGGATCATTCTACCCCTAACCCTAGCAAATCCCCCCCCTCTCGCGTGCCACGGACATATCCGCTGGCGCCGGACACGTCCGCCGCCGACCCCTCGCCCAATCAGGGAGCGCCACGTGGCCTCCCGCGCCTCTCTCTCTCCTCCTCGCCGCCGCCTCCACTGCCCGAGCTGCCGCCCATGGCGGGCGCCCGCCTCGCCCGCCTCCGCTGCCCGAGGCCGCCGCCTCCGCCATGGCTCCCCCCGGCGTCGTCCCGCCTCGCCATTGTCCTCCTCCGCTCCGGCCGGAGCCGGAGCTCGCCGGAGCCGTCTCGGCGTCGCCGGAGCCGGGGTGGATGAGATCCACCCGGCCCCCGAACCAAACATCGTCCCCACGCCCGGATCCCTCCGTCCCGGGTCGAGCCCGTCCCTCGCGTTGACTTTTACGGAGTGGTAAAATTCTGCTAAGTCCCCGAAATTTGCACATTTTCATACCATATTCATCATGCCGTAACTCTGCATCCGTAGCTCCGTTTTGTGCGTATAATATGTCAAAATGTTCGTCTCGAAGAGTAGATCATTTCATCTCATTGCATTATTTTCATTTGAGCTCATCTTGATGCCCTAAATTCTGTTGGAAGAGGGCTACGTGATGTTAGTTTCTGTTTCTTAACAGAACATGCACTTTTGTTATTTTTGCTATGATTGATGTGTGCACCCTATGATTTTGAGTCCTACATGTGTTTTGTAATATGCCATGCTATCTTTCCAGGGGTATATGCCATGTATTTTTGTGATCTCTGTGGTGACTAGCACAAGCATGCAAACTAGGCATCTTGATGTTGCTGATTTCAGCCCTGTTTTGCTGATATTTTTATGCCATGTTAACTTGATGCTACAGAGAGATCCATGCATATTTTGAGATACTTCAGTAAGGATGTTTTGGACATATGGGTTTTCTCTATCCATCCGTTCCCTTGTTTGCAATTATGGAGTGCCATAGCTTGAGTCAATCGAGCTCTACTTTTGCTATAAAATGTTTCCTGGCAGGTTGTTTACATGTTATTCAATTTTGCCAAGGTTGTTGTGGTTGATCCTTGCATGCTATGTTGTTCTTCTTGCCATGTATAGCTTCTATGCCATGTCTTCTTACTGTTGGTTGCCTTTCCATGCCATGTATTGCTCTGTGGTGAGTGGTTCAAGCTCACCAACATGCCTACTCATTGTTGTTCCTGCCATGTATGAATCTGTAATATAACTTGCCATTTTGGCATGGGTGTTACTATATTTTCTGATCCTTTTTGGCTTATGGTCAGTAAGGGACTTTTGTTATATGCTTTGATTATATTCATGCCATGCCTTTGTTTGCCATGATATGGTCCTGTAACATGTTGTTTCATAGCTCTAAACATTGCAACCTGATATTATCTTCTGCAAAGTCTGAAACTGTTATTATTTGCAATCTTGCCATGTGTGTTTGGGCATGTTCTTGTGATTTCTGGAGATAGCTCAGTGTTCATGTTTTGTAATGCTTTACCTGTACATCATGCCCATGCCTTTTGTTTTCTTGTTGAGGTCCTGTAGCATGTTGTTTTGATGCTTGCAATATGCCTACTTGCTGTTATGGACAGATTGTTGTTATGACTTGTATAGGGTGTATGTGTTGAACCGTTGCTCCATTTTGAGTGTGATATATATGAAACTTGCTTGATTTTGCATGTAGCTTCATATTATCATGTTGCATCCTTGTTTTGAGGTGTTTGCTTGATGTTTTTATGCATTTTGCATCAATGCCATGTTTAACTTGTTTTGCTCATATCTTCTAGACCGTAGCTCCGAATCTAATGAACTTTATATGTAACTTGACTAGAATTTCGTGTAGATCATCGTGGTGCATCTTAAATTTCTGTTGAACAACTTGAACATAAAGTTATCCAGATCTGGACCAATTTCGAAATTTGCATATGAGGACTTACAGGAATTGTTATATGTTGTTCCCGGCCTCATTTAAACTTGCTTTGATGTGTTGCTCTTGTTTGCATCATATCTTGCCATGAGTAGCTTCATGTAGGCTTGTCATGCATCATGCTTGGTTGTGCATCATGTCTTGTTCATGTGTGGTGTGTTTACCATGTTGTGTGCTTCTTCTTGTTAGTTCCGGTTTCGTTGCGATCGTGAGGATTCGTTCGTCTACGCTTGGTTCGTCTTCGTGGCTTCATCTTCTTCATGGACTCGTTCTTCTTCCTTGCGGGATTTCAGGCAAGATGACCGCTACCCTGGATCTCACTACTATCATTGCTATGCTAGTTGCTTCGTTCTTTCGCTATGCTGCGCTACCTATCACTTGCTGCTCAAGCCATCCCAAATTGCCATGTCAGCCTCTAACCTTTTGCACCCTTCCTAGCAAACCGTTGTTTGGCTATGTTACCGCTTTGCTCAGCCCTCTTATAGCGTTGTTAGTTGCAGGTGCAGATGAAGTTTGTTCCTTGTTGAACATGGAGATGTTGTTCCTTGTTGGAACATGTTTACTTGTTGGGATATCACAATATATCTTATTTAATTAATGCATCTATATACTTGGTAAAGGGTGGAAGGCTCGGCCTTATGCCTGATGTTTTGTTCCACTCTTGCCGCCCTAGTTTCCGTCATATCGGTGTTATGTTCCCGGATTTTGCGTCCCTAACGCGGTCGGGTGATTTATGGGACCCCTTGACAGTTCGCTTTGAATAAGACTTTTCCAAAGAAGGCCCAACATTGGTTTTACCTTTTGCCTCACCTATGCCCTTTTTTCCTTGGGTTTCGGAGCCCGAGGGTCATCTTTATTTTAGCCCCGGGCCAGTTCTCCTTCGAGTGCTGGTCCAAACCGAAGCGATGTCCGGCGCCCCCAGGCAATCAGGGTTTATGCCAACCCGACGTCTGCTCATCCGGTGTGCCCGAGACCGAGATATGTGCAGCTCCTATCAGGATTTGTCGGCACATCCGGCGGCTTTGCTGGTTTTGTTTTATTGCTGTCGAAATGTCTTGTAGCCGGATTCCGAGATCGATCGGATCTTCCGGGAGAAGGAATATCCTTCGTTGATCCCGAGAGCTTATCATGGGCTAAGTTGGGACACCCTGCAGGTATAAACTTTCGAGAGCCGTGCCGCATGTTATGTGGCGATGGGAATTTGTTAATATCCGGTTGTAGTAAACTTGAAGCAAACTCTTCTAAAATACACCAACCGTAGCGTAATCGTGAGTGTCTCTTTTCGGGTTGATCGAGAGGAGAACACGGTTTCGGGTTATGTCGACGAAGTAGGAGTTCAGGATCACTTCTTGATCATTACTAGATGACGACCGTTCCTTTGTTTCTCTTCTCGCTCTCATTTGCGTATGTTAGCCACCATATATGCTTAGTCGCTGCTGCAACCTCACCACTTTACCCCTTCCTTTCCCTTTATGCTTTGCTAGTCTTGATACCCATGGTAATGGGATTGCTGGGTCCTCGTGGCTCACAGATTACTACACCACCAGTTGCAGGTACAGGTTGTGCGATGATCATGACGCGAGAGCGATGTTTGCTTGTGTTGGAGTTCTTCTTCTGCTTCTTCTTTGATCAGGGGATAGGTTCCAGGTCGGCAGCCTGGGCTAGCAGGGTGGATGTCGTTTGAGCTTCTGTTTATGTTTCATCCGTAGTCGGATGTTGATCTTGTATATGATGTATGTTGTTGTTGTATTATTGTGACTTTGTATGTATTGGATGTATCCCCACTATTATGTAATGTTGATGTAATGATATCCACCTTGCAAAAGCGTTTCAATATGCGGGTCTATCCTTGGTGGGACCGTCGAGTTCCTTTTGGATAGGGTCGCATATTGGGCGTGACATAGTACGTGCGTGATCCGCTATTTATTCGTGTAGGATCGAGTAGGTCATTTCTTGAACTGAGCCCTGCAAACCGGAAAGGAGGTAGTACGTGCGTGATCCGCTATTTA
Source organism: Aegilops longissima (assembly GCA_021605205.1). Taxonomy (NCBI): domain Eukaryota; kingdom Viridiplantae; phylum Streptophyta; class Magnoliopsida; order Poales; family Poaceae; genus Aegilops; species Aegilops longissima. Next base: position 356,251,478 of record CM038679.1, read on the forward strand.
TCCTTGTAGGATCGATGGCCCTGTTTGGATCCATGGGTTAGAGTTAGTTTGGGTTAGTTTGGACTCAACTAACCCATAAAGATCCAAACAGGAGGGTTAGTTTGGGTTAGATGCATCTAACTCATCCAAAAAAACTAACCCATCCAAGAGGTGTTTATTTGGGTTAGTTCTTCTTGGGACCACTAAAAAACACTTTTTTCTCTCGCTGTCCGCGCAGCAGATCCCTCCCCACTTCCTCGAAGCTTCTCGTCCTCTCCCTCCCTCCCTCTCGCACCGCCCATGAAGGCGCATCACCATATCTGCACTCCATCTAACCCTGCCATCCAAACACCTCTTTAGTTACAGTTAGTTCAGAGTTAGTTCAGATTTAGAATCTAACTCTAACCTCTAACTGAGTTAGAGTATCCAAACAGGACCGATAGTGTAGCTTGTCAGTTTCTTCAGAGGTAGGCATTTTTATCCGTGTAGGATCGATAGTGTAGCTTGTCAATTTCTTCAGAGGTAGGCATTTTTATTCAAAAAACTGCCACTTTGCATCTTGCGTCGCAAATAAAACTGCCAGGAGCGCATTTGTAGGCTAGCTATTGATCGATTAGTAACTTGTAAACACTGAGCGAACAGAAATAAGTAACTGTTAATGCATCTCAATGATTCACAGATCATATACAAATTTGTAGCTCCAAAAGCAAAGATCAACCACTTTGGGTCTTGCGTCGCAACTAAAACTAACTAGTACGATTCCCATACATAAGATCAACATGTTAATGCATCTCAATGATTCAAAGATCATATACAAATATGTAGCTCCAAAAGCAAAGATCTAGAAAAAACATCTGTTCTTCCTACTAACATGGATGCTTCTCTTGGCCAACATTCAGTGCAGACTGAAAGACAAATTTGTTTGTGAAGTCTACAATTCCTCTTGCAAACGTAAGTGGTTTCACCAACAGCTGGAACCATGAGAATGAACCACACATGATGGAGGAACATCCACTGCAATATGATTTGGTCTTCTCTCGATCACACCGTGAGACTATTTTCGGAATACAAACTTTAACTTAGGGAAAATGATGCCCATTGTATAATCAGACCAAAGCAATGAAGCACCTAGTGTTGGCCAGTAAATATTACAGTACTACTTTTCTGCAGTCCATGAAGTGACTATCCAATCTTTGTGTCTATTTTCAAATGGCACTGCATGCAGTGACTATACTATTCTCTTGTGCAGTTCAACCAAAATTGCGGACACTTTGTTTGTTTGCCAAATAGCAACGGGCAGACATCTCTGTCTGCACAAATATCAAGCAGCTAGTAAACATATACCACACCATGTTCGTAGTGATGGAAGAGGTGAAATCGATACAACCAAAATTGAGCATCCAATCATTTAATCCTGTCCTGCACCTCCAATGTAGGTCCACCCTGCCAATAAATTCACATGCAAACCACTAGTATTACTATCTAATGACAGTACAAAAAGAGTAGCAAGATAGTAGCAAACCATGTACCTTCGTAATGAACAGCTCAAAGTGCCACCAATTGGATATAAAGGTTTGGAAAAAAACATGCTCCTAATGTTGAACCAGTTGGACTTTTTGTGCAGTTCCACTAAAATCGAGCATCCCTGTTTGCATAGATATTGAAAGTGTGATTACTATAAAAGTGGCACTAGTTGAAGCATAGACTCACAAATATAAGCATTCCAATTTCTTAATGGGAAAATGTAGCAAGACCGTTTCTAACCACCTGTTTAAAGGAATAAATAAAGCAACAGCGGCTGATGTCAGGAAGGCATACATAGTTTTTTCTGAAAAACTGAGCCATTCCTGACCTTTCCTCTTCTTTTAAGCAAATTTTGTGCAGTTCTACTAAAATAAAATGCCATCACCGCCTTGACAATTCAGTGACACTGTACAAAAGGAAATGACTTAACATTACATCATGATGTCGGGTATGTAGTAGACATGCATTAGAGACAAACATACAGACCTCCTCCGATAACATAATGAACATTAATTTTAACAAAGTTGTGACTAGCTTACCGGGATAATTTGACTGTACTCTACACCCTCTGTTCCTTAATATAAGACGTTTTCGCGGTTCAATTTAAAGTACCCAAACGTCTAGTATTTAGAAAAACAGGTAGTAGTTTTCTTGAGCACATATCTGGGAAAGCTTGCCACACTTTATCTATGTCCATACGCTAATGCAACACCATTTGAATACTACAAATATACACTAATCCAAAGTGGCTAGTGCAACAAGAGAGTAGTTAGTTTATTACAGGGTACAATACAATGGTTTTATGAACAGATTTCAATAAAATCTAGCAATGGAAGGTTTCTATAAGAATTAACAATACAAAATGTAAAGGTAACAAGTTTCAAGATTGGTATACTAGTTGTGCATGAGCATTAAACCAAATACGTAAGTCTGAAGGTAACTAGCATTATTAACTAACGACAGATAAAAAATTGCAAACCATGTACCTCCAAGGTAAATATCATTTCAACTCGGGGACCTTAAAATTTCTATCCCAATCTTGATAATCGATGAAACATAAAAACTTGATCGAATCTAATCAAGAGAACAGCCGAGGAGGAGGTGCCCACTTGACCTTTCCTCTTGTCTTCATAATTGTATGTGTAGTTTAACCAAAATAAAATGACATCGATCCTTGGCATTTGGGTGACACTGCATAAAAAAATTAACTTATCTCATGAAAGTGAGGTATGTAATCTATAAGCATTAATAAAGGCAAAAATCTGAAGGTAGTAACAAGTTTCATCGTTGGTATCTTGGCTGTGCAACAACATTAGAATGGCTTAGCTGAAAAATCATTAATACATCCACAATCAACAGCTAACCTCGAAATGATCCAAAGGACATTAAATGGCACCGCTTAAATTTATCTGTGGCATTAGACCGAGAGCGCATTAGTTAAATGTGGCATCACTTTAGCAGTAGCATTGCTTGACTTGACTCTTTGGCGTTATACTAACAGCAAAAAAAGTGGCAATAAGAGCATAGGAGGCCCATTCGGACAGTGGGCGCACCAGTACGATGTACCTCCACTGACACAGAGTGGTGAGGGAGGTATGGTTGCCAAGAGCAACAAATATCCAGGCATCATAAGTGGATTACGTCCCATTTTTGTTCTCTTTAGCCACCTGTTTCCTATGTGAGGACAACAAACCGATCGACCTGGTTATTCTCTATTGCGTTGTAATGCCTTTCTACCCTTCTTCAACCAAGAGACATGAGACTCGTTCCTTAGCTACTGATTTTCCCCTTTTCAACCTAGATGCGGGTTCGATGCCTACTCTCTTGGACAAGATAGCTCTCCTTCCTTTCCTTATTCAACCCAAACATGCATTAGTCTGCATGAAGTAGGGTTTCCTTTAATAGTGCAAATTATGGTTTTCGTCTGCGTGGCCAGCAGAGCAGAGGATAGCAAATTGGGAAGATGGTGGAGTGGAAAAAGATCCACATGCAACGACGTGCGGATGGGGCAATAGAACAAGGGTATGGTTCAAAAGAGGTAGCATACCGAGGGTCGGCGGAAGTGGCTTTGCTCGTGGTCGCCGCCCTCCGCACACACTACGACAACGAGCTTGGGGACGGAGGCCATCCAGCGGGCGCTTAGGGTCCGAGAGGACGGCCTTGTCGTCGGTCGTGACTCGCTTCGCCGACGACGAAAAGGCCAACGCTGCATGTCCTTTTCTTCCCCGACGGATCTGTGACCACCGGTGAGGAGGGAGAGAGGGGCCGTCTTTTTTAGATCTGGAGAGAGGGTGGTAGTGTGAGAAGCAAGTGGGCAGCCCTTGGCAAGAAAGCACTAAAGCTCCAGCCTATATATCTTCTTTATACTACTAGTACTGGAGCTGGAGTAGTGGTAGAGTAGTTTATATTTTCTTTGTGTACAGTACCAGTTAGTCGTGCTTCAAAACTGAACGGCATGCCATTAAAAAAATAAAGGTCGATAACTAATGCGGCACCTCGGGCCAACGCGGCCAGATCGCATTTTGCACGAGAAATTACACACCATGTTTCGTTGACATGTGGTCCTGTTCCAACATATCAGTGAGACGACGGCGAGTAGTAGGAGTATTTCCGAACTGACGTGTAGGCCGAGGCGCCCCTTCGTGATCCGTGGCAAACTGGCAACCGTCCACCGACTCTTCGCCTTTCCCTCTCGATTTGGAACTGCTGTCGCACGCTCTTCCTCTCCCTCCTCCATTTTCCTTCAGCCCTTCACCCTTTCTTCTGCCAGTGTTCGATCGTCTTCTCCATGGAGGGAACAGGACGGAAACGATCCCGTTATTCTTGCCCTGATCTGAAAGATGACATGGTGGAGGAACTCATTGATCGGTGCGACGTCATCACCACGGCTAGCATGGCAGGTTCGTTCAAGCCCATTCTCGACTCAACTAATAACATAATTACAAGGAACCCAAGAGTCAAGGAGCAGTTTGATCTCCCTATCTTCTTATTTGTGACCACGATGATCGGCATCACACGACGGAGGCCTCGCCTGCAAGTTGATGCCGCTTGATAATGATACGTATGATGTTAAGATGCCATCGCTGAGGGCAAGGCTTGGGCAGGCACAAATGGAGATTGGGTTGTTTACATTGGGTTCAATCATGAAGGGAACTTGTGAATGTGTACACTCGTGACCGGTTCCACTTCAAAAATCTCAGCAGATCGCCCTGAGGTTGAGCACACCGGTATTGTACGACGCTCAAATACAATCATGGTGACTGTCTTCTACAAAAGATAGCAATTTTCGAGTTCCCAACCGCTCTTGGAATTACAACAACTATGAAGTTGTTGCTATCTTCGACAAGCTTGTTGCCATCGTCAGTGGTTTGACTGGATGGATATTGCTCAAAAAATCAGTTTATGTACACAGGTGAGTACTGTGATGCAATTTAATACGAGGGCCTTGTGTTTGCTGCCACCACTCGTGGCACTGTTTTTGCATGGCATCCTCGTTGTTTGCACGCTTGTCTTCCACCGTAATTATAATTGTTTCATCCACATGCTGCGGGTTAGCAAATTTCCTTTAGGCTGGTCATAGTGGGAGTAACTTAGACTAGTAACATGCATATGTTACTAGTTTATGTTAATACTCTATAGTGCATAGTATCTTAGATTAGCATCATAGGTGGTCTCATTTATTGCCATGCATGACACATAGTAGCATCACATTTATTATGTTACAGTATCTACCTATGTTACTATAACCATCTCTCTCTTCCTTAATTGCCTGCCACATAAGCATGTTTGCCAGTCCCAAGTGCATGATACTACTTATGTTACCCCCACTATGGCCAGCCTTAGACTAGCCACAGTGGGAGTAACTTCAGAAGTAACATCGAGTCCAACTCAACAAATTTGCTTATGTGGCAATGAGTTAATGAGGAGAGAGATAGTTGTAGTAACTTAGCTAGTTACTGTAACATCACATGTTCCAATGCAATATGAGTCTATAACATAATAAATGAACCTCTGCATGTTACCACACTTATGTTACTACCCACTATGAAGGTAGTAACATAGTCTAGGGATATGTGTATGTTACTAATGTATGTTACTCTCCATTGTGGCTAGTCTTACTAATTAACCTTCTTTTTGTGTTTCCAAGGTCTTGTGAACATTCCACCACCTATACTTGAAGATTTTTATAACCAAGGGGGAGATGATGATGGTGATGATCATGAGCATGAGGACGAGCAGCGCCCATATACTATTTGGCGCCTGGCAACTAATTCCGATGGATCACCTCTTCTCGTGTGTATACAACCCACTGATGATGTTACTGCTAAGGAAGCAGGTGTATTCTCCCATGGTCGCACTCTCCAGACCTATTCCAACACCCATTGCATGGTATTCGGAATGGATACTAGTGTGCTAGCGCCAACTCCTTCTCCCTGGTACAGAATTGATAGTCTTGGAGAAAACTCGCTCTTCCTTGGACAAAACTATCCAATGATGGTGAAAGGCGATCCAACTGCTGTTGACACAACGTTACTACCATTTATGAGAAGCAAGCGTGTTCATACCTCGGACATTTGGGTGGTTCCCTACCCCGGTATCGATATAGTAGGCCGCTTCAGCTGGATGATCAATCTCGCTGGTCTCGGATCGACAATGGATGGCCCGTCCTAGAGAATCACTTGTGGTTCAACGCAACCTTTTCCAACGCCGAGGAATGGTTGAGTTGAAGTTCATTTCATTGCTTGTTATTTGTTGTGTGGTGAAAACTTTAGTATTTATAATGTATCCTCGTTGTCGATGTGGGTTGATGACCTGTTGTATGTTATAAAATGATATGCCTATGATAAACTTATTAAATTTATGAATGGCTTTCGAGTTGCTTCTGTGAGTGAGTGGTGTGACGAGGCAAAAAAATATTTTCCGAATACATAATTGTACGTGCATTGCAACAGGTTATCGGATGAGGCCAATCAACAATAGTAGTACACTATTTGTACTAGCTTCACATGCTTCGCTAGCAGTGTGTGTTTTATCAGTAGCCATATTGTACTACTACATAACCAGCACCTCGAATCCTCGATACTAGTAGTACTATATTGTAAGTAGTAGGAGTAGTAGGGTGGCATGGGCCAGAACAAGCATTCACGTCCAGGAGTACGGCACACGCCACCAGCACGACTTCCATCGGACACCATATTTCTTGGAGTCCGTGCTAGAGCAATCTCTTCAACCTCATCGTTTCTCTAACTCAGCCATCGTGCGGCAGGTGAGGTGGGGGTTTGCCAATAGTCGGTTTCCTTAACTGCGGTCCCACTTGTATGGCCAACTGCAATGCATGACCCCAAACGGACCTTCGTTTTGCACGAACTCCACCGATAATTTTGACTAGAAAAGCAAGACCCAAGAAAAAAGAACCACAAGAATACATTTTACTACTCCTGTAAGTTGGATTAGTGCCTTCTCGATGCATTCATTGTTGATCTGCGGAGGCTCGATCTTGCGTGCTTCTTTCTTTTCGAGTGTAAAGAAGTAGACGTTGCTTCCTCGCATCTAGTCTCATGTCTAGCCTCTATTCTAGTACTCCTCCGTCCGCTTTTTCTCTGCGACTAAGCAGCAACACGCATACCAAGTAGGAGTATCAACAAGTGCACTAATCTCATCTATAGCCTCTGTGCTAGCTAAAAGTGATAGAACATCTACTAAATTGCGCTCTATCAATATATGGATGTACTCTTCTTCCCAATACAAAACTTGCATCCATTCTACTCCTCCATTGCACAATACATGCCTTCTATTTGTCAAAATATATATGTATCTAGACATGTTTTAGTATATAGGTACATCCATTTTTGGACAAATGGAAGTCAAGTATTTTGGAACGGAGGGAGTACCTAATAAATTTTTAAGTTAGCACAACTAGTCTAATCCGAGAGCACAACCAAGATTTGGTGGGTTCTTCCTCCTTTTGCCGACACGTGGGACATCCAAAGATCCAGGTCGTGTCACGAAAGAAAATAGAGTGGTAGTTGAAGCCACGAGATGTGCATCTTGGGTTAAACTATAAATATAATCTTACTACTCTTGAGTAACTCCAAAAGCGGCCACCGAAGATCTTTCTTGGATTTGTTTTTCATCACCGGCACGTCGAGGTGAAAGATGTGCAGGTTCAGTGGGTCCGCTTGCGTTTTCACTGACATGTGGGACCGCATGTGAGCAAATAGACGATGGGCTCCGCGCGTCCGCTGGCTGGCTGAGAAGAGAGATAGAGGAGGGCTGAGCACGAACTGCAGGAAATTTGTTCTACGTACCTCGATATAGGCTCGATATAGTGGGGTGGCATGGGCCATAACTAGCGTTCACGTCTAGCAGTACGGCACATGCCACCCACACGAGTCCCATCCGACACCAATTTTCTTGTAGTCCATGCTACAACCATCTCTTCTCGCTCCTGTTTTCTCAGCCATCGCGCGATGGGCAGGGTGGGGGTTTGCCGATAGTCGGTTTGCTCAACTGCGGTCCCACTTGTAAGTGAAAATGCAACACCGCACGCATTCCCGCTTGAGCGGCATGCCGGACCAACCGTGTGGGGATGCAACGCGAACACGGCAGGCTTTTCCTTTTGAACTCGTAACTTGTAAAATTTGGTTCTGCTCCATGGCGCGATCGATAGATAGAAAATAACGATTTTGCCTAGAGTAATGAGAAGTTTGGTTCTGGCGCCGTTCATGCATGGAGTACGTACGAAAATTGTGAAGTTGATGTGAAAGGTAAGATAATTACTGTAGTATCATATACTACTACATGGATTTGACGGAAAGATAAAAATACATACGGATCCATCAACGACATCCTCACACCCTAGTGCGCCGGGTCACCAACCGACGTGTGAGGAGCAGCGGCGTCGGCGGCGAGCTCAACGTGCTTCTGAACAGTGCCTCCAAGGTTGCCCTGCGGTCCAAGAAGGCCAGCGTCCTATCATCCTCCTCTTGCATGTAGTAGTCCTTGTGGACGATTTGCGTGTAGACGTGGGTGATTATGTTGATGGTGTCTTGCTGCGCGCGGTATTGCTGCGCGCAGCGACCGAGGTGGACATTCTCCGACCCGGACGGCGGGCAGTCGCAGGCCACCAAAGGCGTCAAGAGGTTGTCACCATAGTGGCCGCTGAGGGTGGCGGCATCGCAGAGCCCGGGCGCGCCGACCGGAGGCTTACGCCAAAGTCGTCCGCGAGCTTCTTGACGACGGTGAACTTGTCGAGAAACCGACGAGGACCTCGTCGAACAAGGAGACGAAGGTGTCGCCCAGCGCCCTCGCTCGGGCGGCCTCAAGCAATACTACCGAGACGCTCGTTGCGGGGCCGCGGCCGGCGTCGTGGACCATCTCGGCACAGCCGGCCGATGCTCGCTCTCATCGCCTCCATGGGTCTAGCTTAGCTTCTAGTCAACTGATCTTGCGATTCGAGTGATCACTCTTGCCCTTGGTTAGCGTGCGAGGTGCGTGGGATTTCACTACTACCTCGGCCCATCGCACCTGCCTTTGGCTGTATGATAGGTGGGCCAGCCACCCCCCGGGCCCATGTGTCATTCTTCCAAGGCAGTTGCCGAAGTCAATGAAGCTGCGTCCCCTCCGTCTTTGGCGAGATAGTCATCTCACCGGACCTCTAGTTGGGGCTAAATGAGAGAAGTTTGATGTTTACTGGTTTATTGGTCCCCTTTGCATTCTGCGGCAAGTTTTGACCTTTAATTTAACTAATAAAATGTTAATGCATGTAAAGAAAAATGTTGTGTAAGTCACATTACGATAACCAAATAATCCCAAAACACTTAGGCACGGTGCATTAACTCCCTCCTCGTTTCTTATTTCATGACATATCAACCAATGAGAGATGTGGGCCGTGCATGCTTTCAATGACTTGAGACTACCAAACATGACATGCAGTGTTTAGTTCATTGCATGTAATCCTATTAGCACTTAGTTAGCAAAAAACATTAAGTTCTCTCGCCGATAGGAATAAAACACCATGTATTTATTTACAGAGGGAGTAGTACATTTTTTGTGACATGCATTACTAGATATTGCTAGTCAAATACTAAAATCCAGATGGACGTGGTAGTACTCCTAAATCGAGATGCTGGTGCTACTAGTACTAGTAGTAGTACTACCAATGTAGTAGTAGGAGTACTAGCACTGTACTACCCGTTGGTCAAATTATTACGTGCTGCTCCTCACAGTGAAGTGACAAGACCATGCGCCGGAGATGACACCTGAGTATAGGCGCTGTGTTCGGCATACCATAGTCAGCCTCATCGTCTGTAGTCACTATCATCATGGCTGTAGAGCTAGCCAACTAGCCCTGTTCGACATAATTTCCCGTGCATAGATGCCCGTGCATTGCACGAAACACCAAGATTGGGGGTGGACGGCTCGGGCAGCGGCCATCGCGCCAGATTTTTCCACGGCCTTCTAGATGTGGTGGGGAGGAGATAAGGCTGATTGTGAGAGATAAGGATTTGTTTGTAAATAGGGAACAAGTGCGGGCATCATTTTGCAAAAATGGAGAAGCTTGGTTTGTATGCGTCAGATCTAGATCCGACGGCTATTGGTGAAAGATGGGAGGCACAACATCATCACCAACTCAGGACTTGTTTGATTCGCAGGATTTTGAAAACGCAGGAATAGGACATGGCAATATTACAAGTTTCAAAGTGATATTACAAATGTTAGGAGTAATGTTGCACCTAGGAAGAGGGAATTACTAGGAAGATTACGTAAGAACTTTTGTTACTTTAGGTGGATGCAGCGTTATCGTACAAACTAAAATTCACCGCCCTGACAAGTCACTAATGGGCAAATAAGTTTTCGAGTCTCCGCCACTTGATGTTTCAAAACAAATTCAGCTTTTGCGGAGACTTTGTCATTTAGGCTTAGACGCTATGTGGTCAAGACGCCATTCATTGTTGCGCCAGAGAACGCCAAACCTCATTACCTTGAGCACACTTGCCTCCAGAACAAAGAACCTGGCCAATTTAATCTCATATGTGCTGCCTCGGTAGTCGATCAAATCAATTTCTGTAAGATGGAGATCAAGGCATTCGATGAGATTGTTATAGTGCAGCACATTTGTCACTTTCGTGTCTTTTTTTATCTGCAAAAGAAGAGAACATATTAGAGCAGCTGGCTGCATAAGATTGCCGTGTCATCAAGAGGTACCAATATCATTCGCTCATACGACAGGGTTGGCTCGCTAGTGATATTCTCTCTCTCTCTCTCTCTCTCTCTCTCTCTCTCTCTCTCTCTCTCTCTCTCTCTCTCTGTTTTCTCTCATTTAACTAGGAGCACGTGAAGAGCTTGGGCATTTTTTGCCTTCCACTATGTGGCCGATGCCATATTTCACAAAAGTATGCCACATAATACGCATCAATGTCAAATCAAAAGATTTTGGCACCGCTCTCGCGATGTGAGAGAGTTGGCACCGCTGTGCACACAGACCCACATGTATAAACAAATCAATCAAACCAACTACACCAGCCTCTCACTCTCCCAAACAAGTGTTTTTTATTGCCTCGGTCCTCTCTCTCTCCCACGCAGTGTTTTTTCATTGCGTGAGTTAATTTGGCACCAGAGCAAAGTAGGTGATCCAGATTGGGGCACCAGGTGAGCAATGGAGGGGCATCGATGCCAAATGCATCACAGGTGAATTTGGCACATATTTTTGCCTACATAGCCCACTTTTGTACTCTCTCCGTCCCAAAATTCTTGTCTTAAATTTGTCTAAATATGGATGTATCTAGTTACATTTTAGTGTTAGATACATTCGTATCTAAACAAATGTAAGACAAGAATTTTGGGACGGAGGGAATACTACCTCGTATTTTGTATAAAATTTTGACCATAGATTTACCTAAGAAATTGCCAATGCATGTCACTAAAAATTACACCATTTGAAATTATGTTCAAATACGAATCCAACGATATAGTTCTTAGTGACATGCATTAACATTTTGTCAGTTAAATCTATGGTCAAATTTTGATACTACAAAATTGGAAGAGTAAACCAGGACGGAGGTAATACTTGCTCTTAGGATAACCATAGAGTTACTGGAGTAGTCTAAGTTACTTTCCACTATGACTAGCCTAGGCTACTATAGTAGTACAACATAAAAACGATGCAGGTGATCACGTGAGAAAAAATACTCAAAAATTTCTTTCGGTGCAGTGCGTAGATGCAGTTTTGAACACTACACTTGTCATCGTAATTTGGGAAAATTACGATAAAATTAAGCTACGTTGTGATTACCGTTTACTTATAGGAAATAAGTTTCACCTCGATGAGTAGATTCTCCGTGCACGGAAAGCATGTAAGGAATCCAACAACTTGATCCAGATTGGGGCCAATAGATTTTAGTGCTAAGATCTTCACTGTGCACATGGACTGGGTCAAGCTTGTGGAATCATTTTCTGGAAGACGGTCGTAAATACATCAAGAAGAAATTTAAAAATGTGAATTTCAAGAAGACGGAGAAGAAGATGAGTGCTGTACCTGAACGATTACGGATCCAATAAAGAGTTCGGAGATTTTGGCGCATTTAGTACACCAACGCTGTCAATTTGGTAGCGTCAATGACCCTGATTTTGTTGGACCTTCTAGATCCGATACAAGAAATCTCTCAAGGAAAGGCGCATTCTCAATGACCATAATGTGGAACAGCTGGAGTGATCTCTTCCCAATTGATGTCTTGTTGCGGGTCCAGCAAGACACATAAATCCACCGGAGATTCGTCGAGGTGATGTGGAGGCTAATGAACCCGTGGATCTGCTCAAGATGAAGGTACTCGAGCACAGTACGGCTGCGGAGCAGGTGCTCCATAGCCTTCTTTGAGATGACAACGTCGAAGAGGTCGAGCTGCTTGAGTTGAGGGAGAAGAAGGGCGGGCGCGACATTAATCTGTGGAAGATAGCAGGAGCTAAAGCTGGCGCCACACAGCGTTGGCGTGAGGCGGAGCGCGGACAGCGGCAGAGAGCGACATCGTCCAGCTTCAAAGCTGAGCTCCTCGAGCTGATCTAGGGCGGGGATAAGAACCACTCGTCGAACTTGGGTTGGACCTTGAAGTTGGTGCTGAACATGCGGATTTCAAGGCGTCTGGCTGGCCCAGGGTGCGATGAAAGGATCTTGGAGACTGCAGCCATGCATTTACAATCCTCGTCGCAGAGGCAGCTGTCGACAGTGAGGTTGAGGGGGACGCAACACTAGAGGGGGCGCCACCGCTGGGAGAGCAGGGCGGTCCGCACGGCAGATTTGGTGGGGAGGAGGCCGATGATGACGAGCAGCATGTAATCGGGGAGGCTGCTGATGAAGTCCAGGCTCGCCGGATGCGGTTTTGGCTCGAGCTGCCTCTGCTTGTTGGCTGCCTCGCCGTCCATCTCAACCGGCGGCTACGCTGGTGTACACGTGTGCTGGTGTGTGTTGTGTGCTGGGTGTGCGCGAGTGCGTCGTTCTATGCATGCCACCGCAGCGTTGGTGAATTCTTGCGAGTCGTCCTTCGCAGCAAGAAGTTTGTCCTCAATCGCCCTCAATTTACTAGCGTGCGGGTGCTATCTCGAGTGGTTTCAACTTTGTTTACTTCACGCGTGCGGATGGGCCTTTAGTTTACTTATTTTCACCCACCGCCACATGGGCCAAAGACACCAAGATATTGAACACGGTGACAACGCAGCATGTGGATTGGTTGACCGGTCAACTAAACAATATACGGAGCTATACGCTGACACAGTGAGTGTATAATCCGTCGGTATAGAGAGTTCGAGTGAGAGGGGAGGCCCTTGAGAGATAGTAGAGAGAGAGAGAGAGAGAGAGAGAGAGAGAGAGAGAGAGAAAGAGCTACTCCCTCCGTTCGATAATGTAGTTACAACATTTTTTTAAGTTAAACTTTTGAAACTTTGACCAAGTTTATAAAGAAATTACTAATATCTACAACACCAAAGATAAATGATAGTATGAAGTAAGTACATGTTGTGATGAATCCAATGATCGTTCCAGATGTAAATGTTTTTCTCCACATATACCTGGTCAAACTTTTTTGAGGTTTGACTTTTCAAAACATCCATATTCTTATGGACGTGATAGAGTCCCTAACGAGAGAGAGAGAGAGAGAGAGAGAGAGAGAGAGAGAGAGAGAGAGAGTGAAAAAAGTGTGTGTGCGTATGTGAAAGAGACATGGACAACACACGATAAAAGTAGAGAAAAAGCATGCGTGTCTTATGCAAACATATCACACATGCATCTTCGATAACAGAGGCAAGGTGAGGAGATAGTGTTTGGTTGTTTGGAACCAAGAGAGGAAGACCCCTAGCACGTGGCCAAGAGGGGTCTGGCAAACAAGGGAGAGGGGTCGAGAGAGACGTACGGAGAAAATGCAGACATGGGGAGGAGAGAGGGTATGTTTGTCATAGAGAGATCCCCTGGAGATCGTGATGGGACTACATGGGTGGGAGATCGAGTGACAAGGTGTGTGCGCAATAGAAGATGCCCCGAGAGATATCGAGATAGACGTATGGATGGAAGGAGACAATACGTGTGTTCCTGATGACTAGTAAGAGATAATTATACTTAGGAGGGGGGAGTGCTTGCGCCTATGGCCTTGTTTGGATACTCTAACTCAGTTAGAGGTTAGAGTTAGATTCTAACCCTGAACCAACCCTGAACTAACTCTAACTAAAGAGGTGTTTGGATGGCAGGGTTAGATGGAGCGCGGATACAACAAGGCACCTTCACGGGCGGCGCGAGAGGGAGGGAGGGAGAGGACGAGAAGATTCGAGGAAGTGGGGAAGGATCTGCTGCGGGGAGAGTGAGAGAAAAAAGTGTTTATTAGTGGTCCCGAGAAGAACTAACCCAAATAAGCACCTCTTGGATGGGTTAGTTTTTTTTGATGGGTTAGATGCATCTAACCTAAACTAACCCTCCTGTTTGGATCTTTTTGGGTTAGTTGACTCCAAACTAACACAAACTAACTCTAACCCATGGATCCAAATAGAGCCTATGATGGAGTGAGGGATTATGGTACTTAGGGGGGTGCGTGTCTCATGGAGAGATAACAAGGGCAGAGAGTGTTGGATGGGTCTATATGTATAGCGCGAGCGAGACATGTGTATGTGTGAACCAGGGAGATATAAGCTAGTTTGGCTTGCGTCGTGAGCATCTTTTGAGTGGCCTGGGGTTGTGGCTGGATTTCATGCACGCTTGTTTGGTTGCTACCCTGGGAAAAAGAAACCCCGCCTGGGCTGGGTTCCCTTGCATTTTAATTAGCCTGGCCGAACTCCAGACACTGCAAGTAGCCTGGCCCAAGCGACCGATTTCGAACGCCTGGCCGTGCTTGGTCGTGCGGCCACGAGACTAACAACAACATGGATGGATATTA